>OX422212.1:488445039-489093903 GCA_949130495.1 Sambucus nigra | reverse complement strand
AAAAATTGGGCTTCTTTCCAATCCACAATTTGTAGGGCGTCTTAAGTGCGTGGACAAAGGTAAATCCTATTCACCGTGTGGCATACGGTAGACACTGCCTCTGCCTAAAATCTCCTAGCAACTCTACGACCTAAAAGCATAGATCTAGCCATCTGCTAAATCGTGTGATTCTTCCTCTCAACAATCCCATTTTATTGAGTAGTCTTCACGATTAAAAATTCATTTTTGATCCCGAGGCTATCACAGTAAAGATCTACTTTAGATTCCTTATACTCAGTGCTATTTTCACTACGTATACTATTGATAGTGACTCCTTATAGATTTTGCAGGACACGACACTTGCTTGTAAGAAATTCCATAGCATCGGATTTCTCTCTAAAAAAAACCTACAATCAAGTAACAAGAGAAATCATCTACCATATACCACCCAAACTCTCAGTACGAGTATGACCCATAAAATCCATGTGTATCAACTCAAGCATTCGTGAAGAGGTAATGGAATTCAACTTCCTGTGGGGGCTACGGACTTTCTTTCCCAACAGACAGGGTCCACAAATCACCAAAGTTGGCTCTCTAAGTGATGGCAAGCGTACTAGGTCCGTTTTAGCTAATCTCTCCAAGTCTATAAAATTTACATGACCTACACGTTAATGCCACAGATCCATATGAGTGATCGTGGCGCTGTTGCAGACAAATGAGGACTTGGGCCCAATCTCATTATAATTATCTTATATCATCACCCCTTACAATATAAGTTTACCCAGTTTGATCATAAACATTTCACTCATTTCGATCAAATATTATTACAAAGTCAGCGTTGAGAAGCTGTCTAATGGTGAGAAGGTTTCCTTTCAAACATTTGACGTACAAAACATCCTCTAGCTTAGGAAATCCTGGTATCTCAACTGTACCTCGTCCTACTATGCTAGATGTTCTCCCTTCTCTAAACATGACTTTACCTTCCTTGTGATCCTCTAGGTAGGAAAAAAATGAAACGTTACCAGTCATGTGTTTGGAGCACCCACTATCAAAGTACCACTGGGAGGTATTATGTGCCTTAAGATCAACATGAACAACAAGGGCTTTTGTTTCGTGTTTAATTAACCAAGATGAGGTAATCTTCTATTTTCCCTTATCATTGTTGACTTTAGTCAGGAATTTAGAAGTTTCCTCTTATGGCATAGATATTCGTTGGAACTCTTCCATTAGACTCTGAGATATGGGTACTAGAAACTCAACTTTCTCTCTAAGGCTAAAAAAATCTCTAGTGGCATGTGGTGGAGCAGATGTACGCCGTGTCTGACCTAAATTATAGCAAAACTCCCTAAGGTGGCCCTTCCTTTTGCAGTAGGTGCAGAAGTACACAGTCTTTGGCCGACCTTAGTTTGTTTTTCTTGGACGAACTCTTGTACGGGGTTTTTGGTGATGACCATATGGATTTGTGGTAAAATCAGGAACTGGTTACAGTGTTAAATGGGATGTGTAGGCACCATCAAAACCAATTCCATACCTTTCACCAAAACCTAAAGCAGGAGCGAGGAACATCTTTCCCATCTTTTTGGATCTGTCATCTATCTTTACCTTGACCTCCCTGGATCTTTCAATATCATGAGTAAGCTGGTATACAAGGGCTTCAAGTTTCTTCTGAGTGTCCATGGAGGCATGTAGCTCACTCGTAATACTAGCCACCTGTTTGGTTAAGTCCTATTTTTTCTCTTAACTTTTCTCTCTCTCCCAACTGACTCTCTCTCCACACAAAATCTATCTCTCTTTCTCCACACATATGGTCTCTATCTCTGTCAAGGTAGTGCTAATGGAGGACCCTCTTGCTCTCGTCTCTCCTAAATATTTCTCTAAGGTAACGATCCTAAGTGCTAATGATTTGTTATGCTTTTTAGTTTTAAACGACTCGGTATATAATTTGGCGTATGTGCCTCGAAGATCACTCTTGCAGTCACTTGCAACATCCTACCCCTCACTCACATCACTTCCACTGTTGAGGTGTCCTTGTGAAGTAGCATCCTCATCATCGTGAGGTGTACTGTCAGTACTCATATGACTAGCCATGAATGAATTGACGTTACATTCATACGACGACTCATCTCCAGAATCCACTGACTCGACCTCACTGTCTTCACTAAGGGAGGCATTAAGAGAAGCTTCAGCTTTACCTTGACATTGCAACCTAGTAGGACACTCAAATGCCTTATAACCTCTACCATCACACTCATAACATCTCTCCTCGTCTTTCTTAGGCGCGCCCTTTTTTATCCTTTTCATTTTTCTTTTCAAACTTATTTTTCTCAAAATTCTTTTTATCTTTGAAATTGCCATTTTTCTTTAGATTGAGAAAATTCTTGATTTTTTTTGCAAATAAGTCCAAATCGTCTAAGTCAAAGTCAAAGTCAGACATCTTTTCCTCTCTTTTCCTAGACGACTCACCTCTCTTTCTTGCTGACCCCTCACTTTTTCTAGCTTGGGATTTAAGTTCTTCCCTTTTATCTTTTGATTTTATCGTGTTAGGAAACATATCAATTTCGTAAGTCTGGAGGTCTCTTACCAATTTGAGAGTGCGCCATCAATCAATGATTAACTTGTTTAATTAAATTCTAATTTTTAATCCCAAAAATCCTAACTCTTGCAAATAAATTGTGACAAGTTATTTAAATTAAACCAAGAATGAAAAGTTAAACCAAGGGCAAAACCATTTTTATTTCACTATAATTCGTAACACTTACAATTACAGAGAAAAACAACTTGACATACGAATACCCGCAGGCGTCGGTTCGTTATCTTCGGCAAGAGATCCCACAAGAGCTCCAAGTCAGCAATGGAGAATAGTCTTCTTCTCCAAAAGATTACTCCATATGAGTAGAATAATTATATCTGGGGTTTATAAGACTCACATATTTGTTTGGGAATGATTTGTGAATCAAAAGGGTCGAAAAATCATGAAAATCAAAGTCTGGAAATATGCAGCAGTTCTGCAAAAATGTGAGTGCCAAAGACTTGAAAATCGTGTAGAATGGGCACTGATATTTATAGAAAAATTGAGGCGGCGCGTCGCTCGAATGAAACTAGCTGTCACTTGAACGAAAAGCCATGTCGCTTGAACGACTTCATGCTAGAAGATATGTCGCTCGAACGACAAGCCAATCTTGCTCGAACGACGTCAACAATATTTTATTTCTTCACCTCAACACTTAGAAATAATTCTTCTTCCAAGGTAAAAATGTTCCAAACCCTTAAAAATATTTTTAAAAAATTCCCAAATATTTATGTAAATAATAAACACTCAAAATAAATTTTTTACCACAACCGGGAGTGGAGTAGTGGGAACGGTTGAAGAGCATGTTGCATGTTTCATGATGCACATATGAAGATGATGGATGCGAGAATTCAGATCAAGGTAGTCATGGATGATCGTGTTGACATGCCGAATGTAGCGATATTAGACATACTAACTATGATCTAGGACAAATAGATATTTCCTAAATTCTAACTCGGACATTTATAAAATCATGTCCTTACGGTGAATCAAATTCGTGACAAATATGAATCCTCCTACAAACCATCATGTGAAACTAGAGTAGTTTGATAAAACATAATTTATATTTTTTCAACAAGAGATGTTGTTTTATTTGACAACATTAAAAATGGGAAGAAGTCCCAGAATTAAAAGATGTCAAAACTAGAATTATTACTACAATTAATGCATGAAAACATTTTAATTTTTTATGTCATGTTTAAATTCTCAATGGATTAAACAATACTATATACATCATGTATAGTCCAATCCAAACAGCAAAAGAACTTTGTAAATCGTTTGATAAAAAAAAGTACAAAACCGACGGTGCGTGACTTAAAAAGTTTGTCGTTGGTAGGTTCTTAGATTTCAAAATGGTGGCCTCCAAGACTATTCTCAGTCAAGTCTAAGAAATTCAAATAATTATTTATTAAATTCATGCCGAAGGCATGTCTTTAAGCAAGTCGTTTCAAGTAACAAGAATTATTGAAAATTTTCCTCCTAGTTGGAGAGACTTTAAGAATTATTTGAAACATAAACATAAATAAATGAAATTGGAGGACTTGATAGTTCTCTTAAGAATAGAAAAAAACTGAAATAGTGATAAGAAAGGAAGTTAAAGTTTTATGGTAGCAATGGATAATATAGTGGAGGAAAACAAATTAAATCCAAAACAATACAACTCCCACAAAAATGTAAAGGGAGATGTAACCCCTCTAGACCAAATGATAAAGATTTCAAGAAAATCATGGGTTAATATTGGTTTTGTAAAAAATAGAGTCACCATGCTCAAGAACGAGGTAGGCACAAAAGGGAACCTTCCAAATCTAATTATTTCAAGACAATATTGTACAAATGGTTGTTGAAATGGAGAATCTTTCCACCATTGTCTCTAAAATTGTCATGGTTGAAAATTCCAATGAATGGTGTATCGACACTGGACCGACGCGCCACATTTGTTTCGATAAAAGTGCATTCACGTGCAACAAAAAGGTTGATAAACGTAAATAACTATTCATGTGGAACTCTTCAAGTTCAAGTGTTTATGGATAGTAAAAGATCTTTCTAAACTTTACTTCAATGAAAACTCTTCCTTTGAATGTTGTGGCCAAAATGGACAGTAAAAGATCTTTCTTAAAGACACTCTTTCTATGTGCCAAAAATTCACAAGAATCTTATGTCTGGACCATTATTAAGTACTAAAGGATTTAAATTGGTCTTTGAATCAGACAAATTTGTACTCACCAAGGGTGGGATGTTTGCAAAAAATGGTATTTAAGTGATGCGAAGTTTAAACTAAATGTAACCATTGATTTTATTATTAATGATAATAACATTAAATTTATTGATTATGCTTAAGTCACTTAATGTTTGACATGGTAAGTTAGGACATGTTAATTATGAAACCATCCATAGGTTAATCAAACTGGGTTTGGTTCCTAACTATGAAATAGATGATACACATTAGCGTGAAGTTTGTGTTGAATCTAATTTTTCTAAGAATTTTTTTAAATTTGTTGGAAGAAGCACTGAACCTTTAGAATTAATTCATTATGACACACCGAACCTTTAGAATTAATTCATTATGATATATGTGATCTCAAATGTATATAAACTAGAGGTGGTAAAAAATAATTATGTTAAGGAAAAGTTTCCAATTGAGTCAATTTATATATATTGGCTTAACTCCGAACAAAACATTTTGAGTTATAGGTTAGGATTTGATTGTTGACCTTTCAAGTTTATGACGTTTTTTATGGAAGATGAAATGGAAAAGCTTTAGATATTAAATATTTTGTCATGTTTCATGCTACATTTTGTCTTCATGATTCCAAGGATCTCTGAGGTATGAATGCATATATATTTTGATCCTTGAAAATTTTATTTTCATAAAATTATTTGGAGTTGTTTTTAAATGTTTTTGTTAGAATTTTGTTTTGTAAAATCGTTCAAATTACATTAGGCTTTTGTTCTAATGAAAATATCAGTTTGTTCAAAATAACTTCAAACGAACAACATACGAGGTTTATCTAGTTATAGAGATAAACTCATTTGAAGCTTGTTCGAAGTTCGTTCAAACGAGTTTAGTGTTTTGTACGAATGAGGCTTGACTTGGTTTGAAGAAGATTATCATTTCATTCGAACGAAGACTTGGTTTCGTTCGAACAAGATTTCTCAAAAATTATTCCACTTTGAAAAATGTGTTTTCTAAATGAAGGGGATCGGGCATCAGTTTTTAGAGTGACTTTTGGCAAAATTTATTTTCCAGTACCTATCCAAAAGCTCCAAAACCATAGTTTCACCCAAAAACTTTAAAGATTCAAGTTTTAATCTTTATATCATTTGAGATCTTATTTGTGGGCACTAAGAAGTTTTTTCTCTTCAACACTGATTGAGAATCATTTCGTGCAGAGGATTCTGTATCCAGATTTCTATCTACACATGGTGGACTCTATAGTATGGTATTATAGCGTTCAGTAATTATAGACCGTAACTGAGCCTGGATCAGCGAGTACCGAGGCGTGTGTGGACTCACACATTATGGCAACTTGCATGGGTGGAATCTTGGGTTTTCAATATGAAGGATTTATTGAAGATTGAAGATGCATCAAGCCTTGCAAGGACGTCGAGTCATTAAGTAAGTCATATTTCAACTTGTGTAGATTCGTATCATAATGAATTTGCATGATTGGGTTGTCTGAGGTTATTCCCATTGTGGATTTTTCTCATACATCGGCATGTTATATTTAATTTATTTATTTCATCTCTTTTCACCTAGATGCAACTTTAGGTTAAGATAAAATTTGGTATATTAATCTATCACAACAATTGGGCTTAAAATTAGAGCAAAGTTTTATTTAGGATTAATCTGGTTAAAGTTTTATACTTAATTTGAAATGATTAAAAATTGATTTTTGTTTATACCATTCCTTCCGTACACTACTTTAGGGCACTTTCAAATTGGTATCAGAGCAAGATTGCTAATTTATCGTGTTTAGATCTGTGTTTAGGCATGAATTTTGATGTTTTTTTTATTTGGAGGGCCATTCGATTTCTTGGGCATTGATGTTTGATGGGTCTAATTGTGCGTACTAGAAGATGCGTATGAAATCAGCACTTAAGGCTATAAATGTGCACGTATGGTAAGTGATACTTAATGGGTGGTCTCCACCTACAACCTTAGTTTGTGAAACTAGGATTCTAAAACTCGTAGAATCATGGAGTGAGGATAAGTGTAGGTTATCAAATTGTAACTCACTTGGTTTAAATGCTTTGTTTTGTACAGTCACATCAGATGAGTTTCGACATATTATGACATGTGAAACGTCTAAAGAGGTTTGGTACATACAGGGTCGGTCCTGAGATTTGGAGTACCCTGTGCAAAACTCAATTTAGGCCCATTTAAAAAAATATTGCGCAAGTGTATTAAATACCTAAAAACTCATTGAAAAATAGTTATTCTAGCACTTCTACTTGCAAAATCACTAATTAAAGTTCTACAATCAAGTTTATCTAGCAATTCATGTTCAATAGATAACAAGGCTAATTCGTTTAACCTTTATTGTGACATAGTTCATCGCAAGTAATTTTAATTTTGAAAAACATCTTTCCGCAGATGTGACTGTAATAGGTATGGTTAATAGAATTTTATAATAAATAAACGAATTTGGAAAACAATTAAGTTTTTTTAAGAAATTTATTATCTCAATTGTTGTTTTTGTTTCTCTTGGTAATATATCTCGCAAAACTTTAAGTTCTTCAAATAATTCTTTCCCATCAAGATTAGAATAAGTTTCATGTTTTATAATTGTTTCGAGATTATCACAATATTTTTTCAATTTGGTATCATCTATGGAATTTAACTTCTCTGAACAAAATAAAAATCCATTTTATTTTCATATTCTTTGAATTGGTAAAACCTGCTTTCTAATGACCCAATAGCTTCATCTACTATACGGAAAAAATAATTAATTCTAAAAGAGTCTTCAGGTGATTGTGTATTCTCCTCAATTGCAGTCTCATCAAAATGTCTCTTCCTACGAATTTGACACGTTACAATAAAAATAGGATCAATTTTCATTTCAATACAAATTTTTTTAGCAGTATTTATACCATCTATGAACCTAGTTTCTCTATATTTAAAAAAAAAAGTAATCAACCCTCCTACCTACTCAATTGCAATGTCAATAAGCATGTCTTTAGATTGTAAATTTTTGCTAACCAAATTAACTGCATGCAATATTCCATACCAAATAATCATGGATAATAAAAATTCATATTTTTCAGGATAATTTTCTGCGAATGATTTGGCTTGAATTCATACGTCTAATTCATTATCAGTATCTCCAACTTGTAGTAAAGCTTCTCTTACATCCGATGCTTGAAATCTAATAGCTTTAATAGCTTCAATGCGACTTTCCCAACGTGTAGTTGATAATGACTTTACACTAATTTTAACATTATCTTTTAAAATCTTCCAACGTTTTATAGAATTAGCAAATAGTTTATAAATGGATTGTACAATCCCAAAGAAATCTTTTTCTTTACCACAAGAATTTGCCATGTCACAAATTGTTAAATTAAGACTGTGACAAGCACATGGAGTTTAAAATGCTCTAGGATTTTTAGCTAATAATTATTTTTGGACACCTTGAATCTTACCTTTCATGTTTGACCCATTATCAGATCCTTGTCCTCTAACATCATTAATATCTAATTTATTCATTTTTATTTTAGAAAGACCTTGTCCCGTTGTTTCATCCACTTTTAAAAATTGTTTAATTCTTCTATTGTTATTGGACTATTCAAAACATCTACACATAGTAAGATCAAAGACATTTGCTCATCGTGACTTGAATCAGAATTACAACCAAGTCTTTTAGAAAAATATTTTTCTTGTTTAATTTTCTTAATGATTGTGTCTTTTACTTCAGACGCTAACATAAGTATCAACTCATTTTGAATTTTATAACAAAGATAATGATGATGAATTTCCCCATTTTCAATACTTTTTACATGTTCTTTCATTGATGGATCCCACTTTTCAATTGTTTCGATTAGGGCTAAAAAGTTTCCATTACTATTTTCATAAAGCCTCTCATTTGTTCCATGAAATGCTAAATTATTTTTAGCTAAATATTGCACACAAGAAATTATTCTTTCTAAGATTCCTTTCCAATGTTCTCTTTCTTTGTTAATATGATCTTGTATATGTTTATCAAATATTTCATTTTTCTCCAATCTAGTACGCAAATCAAACCAAGCAATCATGTTACTGAGATGTTCATGGCATATTTCATGTTCTTTAAGTCTAAAATTGAGATGCCCCCAATCATTATATCCTTCATTAACTAATTGACCACCTCTTTTGTGGCCTTTTTTAAACAATTTATAACAAAAGCAAAAAACTTTATCCCCGTCCTTTTAATACACGAGCCATGTCCTATCCTCCTTATCCCCATTTGGAAAAAAACGGGTTTAATGTAGTGAAGAAAAACGTCTAGATAATTTATCTTTAAGTCCTTTTTCCAAAGATAGATCTCTTATTGGACCCTTTTCTACCAATATGTCTATAGATTTTATATCAAGATTATCCCAATTTCTTGGATCAAAATTATTAATCATGTTACTAGGTTGTTCATCCTCCAACAATTCATTTTCATCTTTTTTCGTAGGACTTACATTATTCACTGTTTCATTTTTTGTCATTTGCATTTTTTTCTAATTCTTCTGATTGACTTCTATTTTCATTAACAAAATTTAAATTTTGTTGCTCGTTAATAATAAATTTATCAAGCCCTACCTTAAAAGATTGTGTCACCTCTTCTATTCTTTTTAATTTTTTTTGTTTTTGATATCCGGATGCTTGTTTTTCTGGTAACATTTCTTAAAATTATAAATTTATAAATAAAAATAGAACACGCAATTAACAACGAATCTAATAGATAACTTTATTCTAGAAATATCTCAATTGATTGAATATAAAAAATGAGAAAATGTCACATGGTTTGAGCCTTTTATTCCCTCTCTAATTTCATCGACTTGATTAATGTAGAAAGTAAGAACTTGGTAAAAAATAATTACATAAAAAAATAGATTAGTAAGACCTTGTTCAACTATCGAAAAAAAAAATTAAGAAAAAAACATAGTAAGTAAAAATTCTAGAAAATAAAAAAATATTCTGTAAATAAAAAAATCTTACTATTTTGAATATAAAAAACATAATATTTAATAATGACATGGTTTTATTATTATTGTTTCACAAAATAATTTTTAACTTTATTTTTAAAAAGTTAATATAAATAACATCCATTACAAAGAATCTAAGTCCTAGTGACTTGTGTAAACCAACAAAAGCAATCTATATCTACTTACATTTGCCTGCATAGGCCAACAACAGTAAAACAGGAAGGCAATTAGCTAGCCTCCAAATTTTTAGTCCAATCCAAACCTTCTGTAAAAAATGAAAAAAAGAAAGTAGATGCACAGTGCACTTGCCTGCACAGATAGGGAGAGAGGGACGCTAGAGAGGAGAGAGAGTGAGAGTTAGGCGTGCAAAAGACAGGGAGAGAAATATATATATATATATATATATATATATATATATATATATATATAGAGAGAGAGAGAGAGAGAGAGAGAGAGAGAGAGAGAGTGGGTAGTTGTAAAAATGAGCTAGGTGAAAATGTAAAAATGGGAATCTTAAATGAGTTAGGTGAGATTTTTTTTGGTAGTTGAATCATTCTTTCAAAGATTTTTTTTGGATAGTTGAAAAAATGGGCCCCTAAAAAACTAAACTCATTTTAAAAAAAATATTTTTTAAATACATAAAATATTTTTGAGCCCCTAAAATATAAATATTGGTACTTACTCTAAAATGGGTCCTATGCCACTGCCCTCATGGCACATGGCCAGGGCCGGCACTGGGTACATACTCCAACTCACCCATGAAGGAACTAGTGTTGTTAAGGCTTTAAAATTCCAAATCCTCACCACTCAGTTTGAAATCTTTAAGATAGGGTAAAATGAAACCTTCGATGACTTCTAAGAAAGATTATCTGATATTATGAACTCATATTTTAACTTAGGAGAGAGAATACCCAAAATTGAGTAATCAAGAAAATCTTAAGATCCTTGTCTGAAGGATTTAACTAAAAAGTGATAATTTTAAATTCCTTGGGTACTTTGGGATCTATGAAACTCGAAGTGCTTGTAGGTAACCTTCAAACTTATGAGCTCGACATGTTGTCCACCAAAACGAAGAAGAAAGACAAGGGCATTGCTTTAAAAGCTAGGAAGGAGGAAACACTTATTTCGGATGATGAGGCTGAAAACAATTCTAATTATATCGCCATGTTTGAAAAGATATTTACAAATTTTCTCAAGTTTAAAAAACAATTGAAAGATGTGAAGAAGTTTGAGAAAAACAAGTATAACAAGGCCGATCAATTCCCTAAAAATCACAGGGATAATTTTAAGAGTGATGTATCAGATAAATGATTTGCGTGTGAGGGTTATGGACATAGGGCAGCTGAGCGTCCTACTAAACTAAATAAGGAGGTCAAGAAACTGAAGGTGTACAATGCCACCCTTAATTCCATCGATTCAGAAGAGGGACCTAATTCCCCCATTGAACGCAACTACACTGCATTCATGGCTAGTTATGAGAGCCCAATGAAAAATATTCCCACGAATATAATTTTAAGCATGACACTTCTGAGTTTATAGTTTTTAATTCCTAAGAAAGTGATGGTAAAGAGAGTGGAGAAGAATATGAGGATAAATAAGATAAGGAGGGGAGTGAACTCCAAGTTGTCTTACGTGAGTTGTATACAAAAACGTTGAAAGTGTAAAAGGTAAACTTAAATTTAGAAGCTAGGTTAAAAGAACGTCCCATAAGGAATGATGAAAGTGTTTTGATTGAGGATATTAGGTCACATGAAAGGACTCTTAAAGAGAAGCTAGATTATATTGTGGGCGAGATAGATAGACTTTGTGAGAATGCTAGTGATTCAACGGATTGATTTGTATAATACAGTGCCACACACAATTCGAATTCTTACCAAATTTTATCTTCGATTAAATTAGGTGTGCATATAAGATGTATACCAATTTTAGATTAGCAAACAAAGAATTCAATCAACACACAAAGATGAGGAAAAATCCCTAAAAGGGTAAAACCTATATTTAGCACTACATAACGATTGACGGATAGTCAGCTTTAAAATAACTTACACAAACTAAGTTTGATGAGTAAAGTCTTAAACTCCTCTATAGAAAATGACTCAGTCCAGAGCCATCATAGGAAGTCTACTTCCGTCAGTATCCATCGGTCAACCTTTCATTCTTCAGCAGTGAAACCTCAGTTCCATAATTTAGCAGTGGATATTTCTCTACAAAGATTTTTGTGTTGGAAACCTTCTTCTTGAATTGGTAAAGTGATATTTATGATTCTAAGGGGTGTGAAATGATTATAGAAGTGTTTGATCACAAAGAGAACTCAAAAAGGTGTTTTTGAGTGGTAAAAAGAGTTCTTAAAAAGTCTAATCCCGTCCATCCTATAAATAAGAAGGTTTGTTGTAAAAGGATAAGCATAAAATTTTTTGATTAGAATTAATTAAAAAATAAATTCTCTCTTAGTCGTTCGAACAAAAGGATACCTCGTTTGAACGACAAGATATTTTCATTCGAATGAGATTCTAGAGGAAGGTAAAAAATGGTTCCTTCAAAGTTAAAAGGATCTCGTTCAAATGGGCGAGCCAATCTCGTTTGAACGACATGGGAAGTTCATTTTAACGAGGCTGCGAATTTTCCAAAAAAAAATGTTTAGAAATTTTTAAACCATTTTTGAAAAATAACCTCTTTAAAAATTCTAATTCCACCCAAAAAATAAAGTAAACATTTTACCAAAATAATCCATAACTACATCTAATGTTGTTGAGACGAACGATTCTTCAATCTTCCAAATGTCATCAACTTACTCTTCAAATCCAGATAAGTCATGTATGTGTAGTCTATTCGTAACGGGATAAGCCAAAATATAAAAATAAAATATGAATAATTATAATACTTGCTCTTACAAATCTACCACATTGACTATTCCAGTACAAAACACAAACCTAAGCCAAATTGTATCCTAGCGACTAAAATAATAACTACCCTTCCAAATCAAGAAACGAAAAGTAATTTTTGTGCAAGTGTTCAAATGCAATGGATCTTCCTTTTGGCTAGATTTTTCTTCATCTTGTGTGGGTCCAAGAGATTATCATCTAGGAAAAACGTCCTACACACATGAAACAGACAAAATACCGTGATGCATACGAGTAGAAAAATAAAACTCCCCCTTAATTTGTTCTTCCCTTTTTTGTCCGTAATAGACAAAGGAGTAGAAACTAGACATGAAATATAAGCATCACACGAAGAAGCAAGATATCATAACAAGAATAATCAAGAATGCACAATTAATGATAATCTCATAAGGCAACTTACAACCAAATATTTTTGAAAATTTTCATTTTTTCAAGTATAAAGTATGAAATATGAAAATACAATACACTGAATCACACCAAAATATCTGAATCGTGGATGCGGAATGAATTTCTATGAACATTTTCTATAGGTTAATCAGCATAGACATTGATAACAATTGTGCACGAAGTCATGAGATACTCCTAATGACATAATTCAAAGTTTAATTTAGGTGTAATGATTTAGAACTCATATGAAATCGATTGAACACAATTAACATGTCATGAACTTAAATGATTCCCACAACAATAATGCCAAATTATTTAAATTTTTTTAAGAAAGTTCGTTGTGTAAACCCATAGATATTTTACTTTAACTCCCTAAAAATCTCTTAGATATAATGAATACACTCTCAATTATTTAAAGAAATCATAGTGCTCATACGTTGTGAAGCATCAATCAATCTAAACAAAATTGTTCGGACACTTCTGTTTTTATGTGCCTCAAATCTTTTTAGTCTCATTTATGCAAATGGAGGCTTTTAACACGAAGAAAATCTTGATATTTCGTAGCCCCTTTCCAATTCTTAACATATAACAATATTTTCCTGAAAATAAATGAAATTCGGGCAATGGTTCTTACATGTACAACTTATCTCATTTTACATTTGTTTCGTTATTGGGAAAAATTAAGATGAGAACATCACATTCTACAAATGATAAGTAAGCACAATGTTCATAAAGCTCGTGCACATGTGCAATAAAGGAGGTAAGGAATCTAGTATGTAGATTGTGGTCATTAAAGATCATTGTAATGGTATCCACACATTATTAAGCACATTATTTAAACAAAATCATGTCTCATAACACTACAAAAACGTCACGTGTATGGGTGGAATAAAGGGGTGATCCGAAAATCCTAAATGTTCATCCATGTACGGTTATAAAGGAAAATACAAAACTCTTTTCGACATTTTCAAAGAAATTTATCAAAAATAAAATCTTTTTCATCCTTTTCTTAAAAAACAATTTTTTTTTATATTTTTTAAAAAAGTATCAGAAAAACAAAATTCGTTTTGGATTTTTCTAAAAATATCAAAAAGAAAAGCAGATAAATATAATGATAATACAATCTTGCAATAGGTATATAAGATATGAACATGATAAACATCCTATACTAGATAAAGTACCTGAACTCAATCAATAGTGCAAATACCTAAAGATTTCCTAAGATCCTCAAATCTAAATGCATCTAAAGGTTTTGCGAAAATATCGGCCAGTTGTTGTTTAGTGCTCAAAAATCTCAAAGACACGACCTTATCCTCAACTAGATCACGTATAAAATGCTCACGTATCTTAATGTGTTTTTTGCACGAATGTTGGACCAAATTATGATATATATGTATTACACTCGTATTATCACAAGAAATAGTCATCATGCCTTGTGAAATCCCATAATCTTTTAACATTTGCTTCATCCATAAGAGTTACGTTCAATAACTCCCGACGAAAATATACTCAGCCTCCGCCGTGGATAAAGATATGGAGTTTTGCTTATTGTTCAACCATGATAGAAGACCACTCCTAAAGTAAAAACACCCACCTGAGGTACTCCAATAACCATCAATATCCCCAATCCAATCGGTATCCAAATAGGCGAATACACGATCATTGGTATCAAAGGAATATCAAATACCGTATGAAAGAGTCTCACATAGACTCTAACATTAAAAGCAATATCGGGATGACTAGATGACATTTATAAAATACTACATATCATACTCCAATAAATGGTTTGATCTATGTCCTTGCCTAAAATTACTTCGCTAAGATTTATCAATGTACTTATTGGGATGTGTGAGTGCTTAGGGGAGTCTAAACCAAACTTTTTCACTAGGTACCTTGTATATTTGGATTGAGATTTGAATATCCCATCCTCAATATAATGAACCTGGAGACCTTAGAAGAATATAAGCTCCGTAACCATGCTTATCTCAAACTCACTCTCCATCTCCTCCTCGAAAGTCTGATCATGGCGGGAGCTCTTGGAATATAAATATTATGTTGTCCACCCAAACTTTGGCAACCAAAATAGCACCACTCTATCTCCTCACAAATAGCGTATTATCCACTCCCCCTCTCTTGAATACACGAGATAATAGATAGGAAGTTAGCCTCTGATACCAATCATGCGGTGCTTACTTCAAACCATATAAGGTATTTTTAAGATAATAGAAGTGTCTCGAGTGCTTAGGGTCTTCAAACCCTTTTGGTTGTTCCACATAAACTTACTCTTATTTAGAAAGGCACTCTTGACATTCATCTCATATAACTTGAGGCACAAATGACATAATATGGTGAGTAGTAAGCAGACGAACTCAAGCCTAGCAACATGAGATAATGTCTTGTCAATGTGTTCACCCTGAATCTGTGTGTGGCCTTGAGCGATCAACCTAGACTTATTGCGAACTATGGTACCATTTTTATCCACCTTATTATTATAAATCCACTTAGTACCTATCTCTCTAGGTTAGGGGACTAAACCCATGCGAATGGATCCTTTAAATTAGGAGTGGGGTCCATTGACGTAGTATGAGAAATGATGGGATCATCACCAGGGGGTGTATTATACTCATACTAGGGGCTAGGAGAAATAAATTCTCATGGATATTCATCTCTAATCGTGATGTTTAGAGACTCCATAACCTTAGAGCTTGCAAGGTTAAACGACCTTCAAGCCCTACTCGTCGATGAATATCCTCCAAATATAATCTCATCACTTCGAGAGTCGAACTTTCCTAAGTGATCTGTATCTCTTAAGAGGTAGCAAGTACTCTTAAAGACATAGAAATAAGATAGGTTGGGCTTCTTGCCTGTCCACAATTCATAAGGCATGTGTATCATGTGCGGACGAAGATATACCTATTCACTGTATAGCATGCAGTACTCACCATTTTAGCCTAAAAATGTCTAAGCATGTTTCTTCCAAGAAGCATGGATCTAGACATCTCTTGTGTCATAGGTTCTTTCTCTCAATAATGCCATTTTGTTAAGGAGTATGAATGGTCGAAAACTCATGTTTAATGCCCACTCCATCACAATAGCTATTCGCTTTAGCATTTCTAAATTTAGTGTCGTTGTCACTACGCATCCGATTAATAGTGACACAATGTTGATTTTATAGGACACAACACATAGTTATTAGGAACTCAATGGCATCGGAATTTTATCTAATTAATCCTGCAATAGAATATCTAATAAAGTCATCGACCATCATGAGAATGTATCTCTTATCTCTTAATCTCTCTGAGCGAGTAAAACCCATAAGATCCATGTGAATCAACTCCAAAAAACGAGAGGTGGTACTGGTATTCAATTTTCGATTGGGACTTCGAATTTGTTTTCCTTATTGGTAAGGTCCACAAACCAAAGAAGTTGGTTTTCCAAGTGATGGTAAGCCACAAACTAGCTCCTTTTTCACTTATCTCTTAAGATCTCTAACGTTCACATGACAGAGTAACTGATACCAAAGGTTCATAAAGGAGACTGTGGCACTGTTACATACAAAGAAGGACTTGGGAATGTTCCCATAGTAATTATTTTTAGTCCTCATACCTTATTGTAGAAGTTCACCAGATTTGTCATAAACATTACTCTCGGAATAGTCGAACTTTATCACAAAGTTTGCGTCGCACAGTTGGCTTATGCTAATTAAGTTCTCTTTCAACACTTCCACATACAACACAGCCTAAGTTTGGGTATCTGAGCACAGCCTCGCCCTAAAATACTAGACCTACTACCATCTCCAAAAGTGAGTTTACTTTCCTTGCAATCCTCAGGGTAAAAAATGATATTACACCAGTCATATTCCTAGAGCTCCCATTTTCAAAATTCCATTGGGAAGTATTTTGAACCTTGAGAGAAATGTGCATGACAAGGGCTTTGACGTCTTGCTTAGGTACCCAAGTAGAGGTAAACTTTTGTTTGTCCTTTACATTGTTGGCTCTAGTCAAAGCATTAGAAGCATTCTTAAACTGCATAGATATCCATTGAAATTCTTCCATTAAGCTTTGTGAAGTCGTGACTAGGAGATCAACTTCTCTCTAAGTATGTGTACACTTAGTTCTACCTAACTTATAGCAAAACTACCTAAGGTGACCTCTCATTTCTTAAAAATTGAAAACAAAAACTTGTTTAGGTCTACCTTGGTTCGCTTTCTTAGGTTGAACTCTCTTTTGTGGTTTAGGTTGAGGCCCATTAGGATTAACTATGAATTTTGGAACCGATTTTGGTGTGATAAAGGAAGTGGATGCACCGTCATAACTTATTCCTCACCTTTCACCAAAAGCGGGACCGAGGAGCATCTTACCCACCTTTTTTATGTATCCTCTATAGTAAACTTGACCTCGTGGCATGTTCGAGATCTTTCTCGAGTTGGGATACAAGGGCTTTAAGTTGTACACGAGTCACCATGGATGTTTGAATATCTCTCGTAAGACAGGTCACTTTATTGGTCAAGTCACCATTTACCCTCTTAACTAAAATAATCCTCTCTCCTAAAGCTTCTCTTATTGAGGACTAGCTCTATCTCGCCTCTCTTAACTCCTTCTCTAGAGGTAAAACTATAATCCCTGAACCTTTGTTTTGTTTTTTCGTTATAAAGGATTCAACCTAAAGATTGGCACAGTTTCGTTGAAAGTCATTCTCTCTCTCACTTAAAACGTACTCTCCCCCACACTCATCGGAATGACTAGACTCACTATCGAGGTCTTCGTGTTTAGTATCTTCCTAATTGGTGTGAGGTGCACTAGATGTACTAACATGACTAGCCATAAACGTTTTGAAGTTATGTCCATATGGTTATTCATCCACGAAATCCACTAACTCGACATTTATATCCTTAAACGTGGCATTTAAGGTAGATTTTCCTATGCCTTTTCTCTTTAACCTTGTTGGACACTAGGTATATTTGTGACCATTATCCTCACACTCTAGCATCTCTCTTCATCTTTCTTTTGGAAATCATTCTTTTATTTTTCAAAATTTTTCTTGCCCGATTTATATTTTTATATTTCTCAAAAAATTTCTTTTCTTTGGAAGTATTTTGTCTTTTGAGTTTGAGAAACTCTTTGAATTTTTTTTCAAAAAGGGCTAAATCATCCCAGTGAAAATCAGACTCAGAGTTAGACGATACTTTCTCTTTCTCTTTAGATTAAACTTTTAGTGAAATTCTTTTTTCCTTAGGTTTAACATTTTTGGGAAACATATCTATCTCGTACATATGAAGGTCTCCTACAAGTTCTTTAAACCTAAAAGTATCTAGTATCCCTAATAAATTTAGCACAACAACCTTACGAATAAAGAGGGTCAAAAGTATTCTCAAAACTCTGTTAACTATATGCATCTCAGGTATTTTCTCACCTAAATTTAAACTCGTGTTTACTATATCAGACAGATTTGTGTAAAACTCATCAAAAGATTTGGACTCAAGCATATGTGATATTTTCAAATTATGTAGTGAGATTTTGAAACATAGAATCTTTAACTTCATTGGTTACCTCATGAATGAGCTGGAGGGTATCCTTATCATCTTTAGACGTGGTGCACGTCAAAATGCGGTAGAACTCATTAGGGGTGATGGCTCAGAGATGACACATAGATTGCGCGAGTTAAAATTGCTCCATTTAAAATCTTCCTTTATCCATCCAGAAACAGGCTTTGGATAAATAAACTATCATAGTGGGTGGTATCCACCCTCTTTAGCATACAATCTAAAATCATTCATTTTTAGATTTTAAAGTGGACGCCAGTCTTGCTTTCCAGTAGGCATAGTTTGAACCATAAAAAATAGGCATCCTATTATACAGATTATCCATTAAATCTAAATTTTTAAAGATCAATAATTTTTTTTTAAAAAAATATGATATAAAAAAATTGTAAAAAGATCACATGGTACACCGAACTTCTTTCCTATCGAGAACTTGACAGAATGTATGCGCATAAAGCTTGGTTCTTTGTGGGAGAATCATCGTCCGTCGACCCGTCCTTCTCAGTCTACTGGGCGAGTCTAGAACATCTCCGGGGACTATATGAAGTGGTTGTGGAAGAAGGAGGTGGCCAGGATACTAGCTGTGGAGACTGGTCAAAGGTGGTTTGCCATATTTGACACTATGGAGGGAGGCGTGGTGGTCTACCCCAAGCTAGTCCAGGTTTATCACTCTATGGAGCGTCTGCGGTACTCCATTCAGGTAGGGGAGGTTCGGGGAGTCCAAGATGCAGGTGATGATGGTGCTGGTTCCTCTTTCAGCTGCGGGTAGGGCTTTGGGTAGCTCTTTATAATAGGTGTGGTTTTGTGCTTTGTGGGAATAATTGGAGGGTGATTTTCAGGATTAGTTGGGGGGTTTATTATTATTTGGTTTTTTTAGTAGGTGTAGTGTTGGCCTGGGAAGTCGTTTGACTCCTTACGCTAATGTAATCGTGCGAAAATCTTAGATAATGAAATAAATAAGTTTTTGATCATTTAGTTGTGCCTCTTGATGACTTTTTGCATTTTGAATTATCCATACCAATCGCTAAGGCATAAATAATACTTTTGCTCATGCATATGTTAAAATTAAATGTCGTTCTCGGGGATAAGAAAAGAATAACATTTTGTGAAAAAGAAGGGGGATCCTCTCATGTGAAGTGATGAGCTGCCTACGTTCCTCGGAGTTTTTTTTTTTAATTTTGAAATTCATTTTTGAAAATGTTTTTTTAGGATCAGGCCCACGTAGTTCTGGGTAGGGGAAAAGGAATGATTTTTTTTAAGAATAGAAGGGAGATGAGAAGAGTCGTAGCACGCCGAGATTTCGAACTAGGGGTAGGATTTCTTGAGACGGTCCAGGTTAATTGGACTCGCCATTTCTTCTCCGTCGAGGTCGGTGAGCACAGTGGCGCCGCTCGACAAGATCTTCTTCACAATGTAGGGGCCGCTCCAATTAGGCTTGAATTTCCCTCTGGGGTTCCAGATGTGCTCTATTATTTCTTTGAGGGTACTTTACTCTCTTGTTAAAGGCTCGTGCTATACGGAAATAATACCCTTGTATGTGATATAGAGCTTTCAATCTCCTCTCGTCCAAGAGGGACAGGTCGTCAAGACGGCTTTGGTGCCAATCTTCCTCGTTGACTTTTCTTTTAAGCATGACGTGCAGCGAGGCCATTTCCAGCTCGACAAGTAGGACTACTTCTGTACCGTAGACTAGAGAGTAAGGGGTAGCCCCAGTGGAGATTCGTACTTAAGTACGGTAGCCCCAAAGGTCGTAAGGGATCCTGTCGACCCAATCACGACAACTCTCGATCATATCGCTAATGATAGCTTTGAAATTCTTATTGGCTGCTTCGATTGCTCTGTTGGTTTGAGGTCGATATGGAGAGGATTTGTGCTAACTTTGCTTTTTATGTCGTTGAAAGCCAAGTTAGTCAAAATCTCAAATACCTACAAATACAACAATCTCAAGTGTAGAGATAAGTAACGGTATCAATCCACTTCCAAGGGGGTAAAGCAAAGGGAACACAATTGTAATTCACTTTTATTTTCTTTTTGGAATTTTTCTTTTCTACTTTTTTTAAAGCTTTTTCAATATCTATTTTTTTTAGCTTTTTCAATATTAAAACAATAGGGTGAGGTGAGGTGAAATAATACTAACTAAACTAAATAAAAGGGGGTAATCAAACTAAAAGTAAAATGTGAAAAAATATAAACAAGTGTATGATAAAAGTGAGTGGAGTGCAACTAAATGAGATAAAATATTCAAGGGACGGAAAATACACCCTCAATTCACTCAAATTTATCTCACTTGCACATTTTTAATTTCATAAATTTCCAAAATATTCATTTAATTCAAAAGCTAATTCTCATTACCATAATGAATTAATTGAATATTCTTTTAGAAAAGTAAGTTTAATCCCCACAAGCACTACTCTAAATGAATTAAAATCAATTAGATGAATCACCCGCTAGGATCGATTCACCAAACTAATTTTAATTAGACAAAGTAAAAAACAAGAGTAGATGAAAATTATACTAACATTTAAATTAAATGATAAGCCTATCTCTAGTTTGAATCAAATGATCAAATGATAATAAAATTTTCAATCCTTTCACAAGAATGATTTTCCATTTCTCTATGTGAAAATAATTAGGAATTAAATTTACTAATCAAAGGAAACTAACAAAATTATAATTGACAATTAAACCAAATTGGATTCATGAGGGTATCAATTCATCCCTTGAATGGGATGATTTTCCCTCCATAATCATCATCTAATAAAAATTAGAATCAAATAAGAGCATAAAATGAAAATTAGAGAGGGGAAATCAAACCAAAATTGCCTTCAATTGCATTAATTCTTCAATTCTTCATTTATCTCAATTAATTACAACACTCAATTTATTGAATTTTTTATCTGTTATAAAAAAAACTAAGCTACTAAAAAAATAAAAATGGTGTTTCCCTATCTAATTCTCTCTCTATTTGATGATCTATCTCCCTTAAAATGAGGTATTCCATCCTTATATAGTAGGCACATGGAACATGGGGTAAAAATGGGTTGATAATGGTGCAAGATGTTGTATAAAGCATGGGTGAGGGTAAATTTAGGAATTAATGGAGGGCGCATGTGGTTTGGGTGTGAGGTCATGATAGTGGGGAGAATGAGGGTAATTTTGGAAATGGTTAAAAGTGGTGGTTGGGGGGTAAAATGGGTAAATGGGAATAAAGGGGTTAAGTTGCACATGTGACTTTGCATTTGGCTTGTTTGGTTTGGTAGGTACGATTTTGGCTTTGAGGAAATGGGTTTTGCAGGGCGAGGTGCGGTTTGGGTCCGGACCGGGGTGTTAGTGGTTGGAGCAGGGGACACCGACGGTGGCGGGTTGGTAGGTCGCGGGTGGAGGGTAGCAGGGGTTGGTGATTTGGGAAGGGGTGGAGCTGGATTGGTGGAATGCTGTCGGCGCCAGGGTCAGATTCTGAAAGGTCATGTCGGGTGTGGTGGTTTGTAGCGGGTAGGGGGGAAGGGGATCGGGTTGGGTTTCACACATGGGGCATCGGGTTGTAATGGTTGCGACCGGAGGTGGCAACTGGCAGGAGGGGATTGTCGGTTTTTGTTCAGGCCACCAAAGGGGGTGGGTTTGGAGATCGTCGGCGGATCGTCGGGTTAAGGGGTATGGGTAGGTTGGGTGGAGCTGTAGGTGTTGATGACAGTTAAGGGTCAAAACGGTTTGTGTTGGAAGGTTGATGGTACGAGAATGAGGAGAGAGAGAGAGAGAGATGGTAATGATTTTATGGCTATGGTGTGTTAATGGTGGATAGAGAGGAGAGAGAATGTGGGGGGTTTGAGGTTGAAGATGATGGAGTGTGGTTTGGGTGTGGGAGGGTGTAGGGTGGTAGTATGAGGGTGAGGTAGTGTTTAGGTGTAGGATAGTGTATATTTAAGGGTGTGAGGGGTTGTGTGTGTTAATTTGTGACTCTTAAAAGAATAAAATAAAACTAAAATTAATAAAACTAAAAAATAAAAATAAAATATAACTAAAAATTAAACAAACTCAAAACAATAAAAATATTAAAAATACAAAATAAAATCTTAAGCTTATATAAAAATTAAAATAAAACAAAAGAAATAAACACTTAAAATCTAGATGAAAACTAAAGTCCTAAAAAAATTAGTAAACTAAAAAATAAACTCCTAAAAACTAATCCTAATAAAACTAAAAACTAATCAAAATCAAAATAAAATAAAATAAAATTACACTAATAAAATAAAAAATAGAAAATAAAACCTAGAAATCCTAAATAAATAAAAAATAAATCCTAAAATAAAAATGACTCCAACTAAAAATATAAAAGGATACAAACTAAACACACACACTTAAGAAACCCCTATCTCTAGTTCGCACAAACTAAACACACACACAAACTAAACACACACAATTAAGAAACCCCTATCGCTAGGATCGATCAATTAAAATTTATGTAAATCTTAGAAAATAAAAATAGAGTTGAAATTCAAGTAATAATACCCCACTTAAGAAACCCCTATCTCTAGTTCGAATCTAAAATGATTATTATAACTACAATTTTGATTTTCTCTCGAAAATCATTTACCCTCTCTCGAGGCGTAAATTTAAGGGTGAGGGATCAAAATTAATATTCAAAGGGAATTTTCAAGTAATCAAACTAATTAAACTAAAATAACATAAAATAAGGGTTTCCCTCCACCCCTTGAAAGGGGATTTAGCCTAACATGGTATAAGATTTGACAAATTAATAATCAAAGGCATAAAATAAATGAGAAGAGAAGAGAACAATCAAACCCAATCTCTTGAAGTGAAATTGAACTCTTATTTCCTTGAAATCAAGCACAATCCATCCAATATGAGCATCCAATAATAATCAACTCAATAATCCACTGAATTGAATTTCACACATTTATCACTCACAAATATCTAAAAAAAAAAACTATTTATAAATATTTCAACCTAATTTATTCTAACCTAACTCTCTACTTTTGTCTAGAATTTTCTCTCTCTATTTGATGATATCTCCTCAAATGGGGTCTTGAGTCTTTTTTTATAGTAGATGCATGGCACATATGGGGCTAAGGGGTATTTTTGGGTAGGGTTAATGTGCATGGAAATGGGGTGCGTGTACATGAGGTAAGAGAGGTGTGAGGGCATGTGGGTTAAATGGGGGTGACAAAATCAGATTTGGTTTAGAGGGTATAATGGGAAGTTGGGTTAAATATGTAGTTGGGGGTATTTGGGTAAAAGGAATTAAATGGGTTTTAAGCACATGTGAGTTTAATTGGTTTTGTTGGCTTGCTTTGGAATTTCAGGAGATAAGTCGTGGCATTTGTGGAAATGGATCTCGTTTGGAGAAGAGGATCTGGGTTTGGTTGTCAAATGGGTTTTGTGGATATGGAGTTTGGATGAATGCCATGGCAGTGGGTTTTAGTTTCGGGTAACCGGGTTCTTGGTTGTCGGAGGTGGGTTGAACTAGAGGGTAGTTGGACACCGTCGGATTCAGGGCTGGTTGGAGATGGTGGTTGGGTGGCAATTTGATGTTGGGCTGGTCTTGTGGGTTAAGCCGGGTTCAAGGGTCACGGGTCTGGGCATGTCTGATTTAAGATCGCCGGAAAGGGCTGCTGGGGATCGCGATCAGAGGCATTTTAAGGCAGCAGGTGGTGGCGGCGATGGGGACTGTCGGCGGGGTCATGGGTTTTGGTATTGGGTCGAGAGGTTGATGGTGCGAGAATGAGGAGAGAGAGAGATGGTAATGGTTTTTTTTGTGTGTTTTGTTTTAATGGTGGTGAGAGGTTATGGAGGTAGAGGAGAGAGAGTGTGGGGGTTTGAGGTTGAAGATGATGGAGTGTGGTTTGGGTGTGGGAGGGTGTAGGGTGGTAGTATGAGGGTGAGGTAGTGTTTAGGTGTAGGATAGTGTATATTTTAGGGTGTGAGTGGTTGTGTGTGTTAATTTGTGACTCTTAAAAGAATAAAATAAAACTAAAATTACTAAAAATAAAAAATAAAAATAAAATCTAACTAAAAATAAAACAAACTAAAAACAATAAAAATATTAAAACTACAAAATAAAATCTTAAGCTTATATAAAAATTAAAATAAAACAAAAGAAATAAACACTTAAAATCTAGATGAAAACTAAAGTCCTAAAAAATGTAATAAACTAAAAAATAAGCTCCTAAAAACTAATCCTAATAAAACTAAAAACTAATAAAAATCAAAATAAAATAAAATTACACAAATAAAATAAAAAATAGAAAATAAAACCTGGAAATCCTAAATAAATATAAAATAAATCCTAAAAATAAAAATGACTCAAACTAAAAATCTCGAATATATAAAAAGACACAAACTAAACACACACAGGCTTGGGGTGATTCTTTGGGCTAGGTTTAGGCTCGGGTTTGGTTACGGGAGAGGGAATTAGATTCATAAAACGTGCATTTGCCTCGATATATAGCTTTTGACACCGCAAACGGACGTTTGACCTACAAGATAAACATTTAACCACATAAGACCCATATTGCCGAGAATTTGCAACTAAAGTACGTCTATTCGAGGTATAAAATGTACAGTTTTGGGTGCTTATCACACCACCCCCAAAACAGAGCGTTGCTAGTCATCGAGCAATAAGATAGAGAGAAGGAGAAAGATAAGAAACCAAAAGTGTACCACTTTCACGGGCACTTGCGATTGCACTTAGCATGTACAACAAGCCTTTAAACCTATAGGTTACCCTACAGGACAAGTTGTGCCTCATGAGGGTTTGCAGAGAATATACCCACAAAATTCTTATTTGCAAAAATTTATTAAAAGGCATTCAATCTCTTATTAGACGTAGAATAATCGCACAATCCATGATGAGAGAAATAATTTGAGAAATACAAGCTAAAAGTGCATAAAACGTTTAGCTAAGTAAATACTCAAGGCATATCCTTCCTAGAACTCACCATGTGTGGTGTGAATCAGTTAAAACAGGTCGAGTATCACAAGAGTAATTCCTAGATTACCTTTTCGGAATCAATGCTTTAACTTCAAATTTCACGGATATAACTCTCTCAAACGAACTCTCGAGATTAGGGTTAGTGTATCGCTCTTGTGTGTGAGGAGGTGAGTAAATGTAATCAAGTTCAAACGTCTCACACATGTATAAGAAAGAGCGAACATTTAGAAAGAAAAATGATATCATGAAAGAAATGCTAATCACTATAGTGAGAACGTCGAGTTATTCACCACGTTGACTTTCATTTGCCCGAACACCTAGGGGAACATGGATGATAATGGGTGAGGGGAAATGATGATGTTGGTAGGATGGGATGGATGTGTGAAATGATGGATGTATGATGAATGAGCGAGAAGAGTGTACTATGAAGAACAAATGTCTTTATTTCAAAATAACTAACTACACTCTTTTTTTTCTTTTCTCTTTTTTTTTTTTTTTTTTCTTTTTTTTTTCTCTTTATTCTTTTTTTTTCTTTCTTTTTTTTCTATTTTTCTCTTTTTTCTTTTCTTGTTTTTCTCTCTCTTTTCAAACCAATAATGAAGGCATTAAACATTTGTAATCAACGCTCTTTTTCTCAAAATGATGATGGATGATATATGAATGGAGTGGGGAATGTGTATGGATGATGAGGGAAATAAAATGGAAGGTATTGGGTGAGTGAATGGAAAGGTGATATGGAAAAGTGGTAACTGTATGAATGAAAATCTAGTATTCGGGACAAATTTCAAGACACGCGTTTCTTACAACTCGAAAAAGATGTCATTCTCAGTGATTAAACCTAAATTTTATGAAAAATAATGAGATCATGCAACGATTTAAGTGCGGACCCAAAGAAAGTTGAATCAACTTGTGACTTGGAGATTGCGTAAAACACTCTGAAAGGATGAAAGGCACAAATCTCACAAGCTAAAAGTCTCTACTAGTGATCCTTAAGGTTCTCTTTAGAGTTGTAATAGTCTTCAACTCTAAACCGTAGTGACGTGATAAGTGCGCAAATTTTTGTTGAGTCTAGAAATTTATAGTGCAACATGCCTTGTTATGTATTACATAAGCTTTTTATAAAAAGATAAATCCTCTAGCTTGATTACAAGACTTAAAATATGGATGATTGAAAATTCACATCAATAAATGAGATGAAAGAAACTGCACAAAATTTTAAAAATCAGATTTAAAACTCAAAATTTTTCAAAAGAGGTACGATTTTGATAAAATTCCCCACCCCCAAACAAAAAGGAACATCGTCCTCGATGTTAAGTGAAATGATTTTTAAAATTGAGAGCATAAGGTAGGAAAGAGTTTACCATAATCAACCGCTCATGAAGTGGAAAGATGTAGCCAAGAATAAACCTGAGTGAGCGATAAGAAAAAAAGTGTACAAGTCTATAAACATGGAAAAGCATAGGGTGATGTGAAACACCACCCCCAAACTGGATGAGACTAGTACAAGAAACAACGGGCTGCCTCCCAGTAGCGCTAAGTTTAATGTCTTCAGCCAGACAGATGGAATCTCACCCTAAAAATAAGATCTATCAAAGCGCGGGGTGGCAGAAAAAGTAGGTGATGAGAATCACCCCCAAATAAGACTGAAGCGTCAGTCTTGCTGAAAAGAGGCTAAAGTGGTCAATGCACCTGTATGGCAAAGTGCATCACACGATGTAAAGCATCGGTGGACCATGGGTGGGTGGGTATTAGAGTAATGGTGAAAAAGGCATGGGTGATTAAGCATCGATCACGGGCCTTGTTGAGCTTAAAGGTGAGGGCAACTAGGGCCCTATAAGAATTGTTCTCAAGTTGGATGGGAAGACAAAAGGGTTTGGAAATAGTGATGGGGTGGGGATCATATAAATCACACGACCATTCTATAAATAGGTGATGATATTGGTCGCGTCGTGACATGCCAGGGAGCTGTCTCGGGAAGAAATCAACACCACAAGGAAGTGGTGAGCATTGGGTAACAAGCTCGATGTCACGTAAATTGGAGAGCATCACCATAACTCTCATGGAATGTGGAGGATGGTGTTAGGTGAGGATCTAAAAATGTAGATGGAAACTTGAAATGTGTAAAATCAGGATCCAAACCAAGTGGTGGGGTGGAAAGGATAATGGGTGGGGTAAAGGGTGGGATGATTCGTATCGAATATTGCATATTTCTGCCCATTATCTTTATGCATTCTAGCACTTTTACGGTCCTAAATGCCTCTAATTATGCTCATTAACCACACAACCTTAGATTTGGATATATACATGCTTTGTAGGGGTTATTTGTGCTTTTATAGGTATTGTAACGCTAAAAGTGAGGTTCGGTTGCATTTCGGAGAAGTTCCATCGTTGGACGCTACTTCAAGGGCATTTTAGTCAATTCACATTTCTTATCCGGATCATGGAAATTCCACGGATGCGTAGTTCATTGAGTTAGCATCGCGTGGCCGCAAATGGTACGTCGTTTGGAGTTCGGACGAAGAAGCTAGGCTCGTTTCCGTAATGGACCTTTTCCCCCTCATCATGGACCAAATGCAGCCTGAAAACAGAGTACCGGTCGACCGTGTCCCTGGAACTGGTCGACCGCGGTTTCAACTTTTGCCGTGGGAAGGAGACAGTATGCTTTTGCCTAAGGGGCCGGTCGACCGCGCCCCTGCTACCGGTCGACCGGTAGTGCCAGATATTTTGGGCTCTTTCCTCTTTCTTTCCTTTTTCCCTTACTTTTTCCCACTTACTATATAAACCCATTTTTGGTTTTAATTCAGATATACTTAGTTAGAATAGATGTAGAGAGTGGTAGTTAGGGTTTGGGGTTTTTGAAGAGTTTGGCTTTGATTCTTCTCGGTTTGACACCCGATTGGGTTGTAAGTTACACTATTCATCGTCCCTACCATTTAATATAGTTTGTATTTCTTCATTTCTTGCTTTCTAGTTAATTTACAAGCTTTTTAATTTAGGTTTTCTTGCTTTATTTTCATGCTTTGATTTACACGCTTTCTAGTATAGATTTACCGCGTTTATTTATCGCTTTCCATTTACCGCATTTTTAACATGCTTTCTAGGTAATTTAAATTAGGTTGTGTTTGAATTGAACTCACTCGAGTTGACGTGTTTCTTTGCTTTGGTGATGGAGTTTACGGGTCTATTTCGGGTGCGTTGTCCTAGTTATTACGCCTAGGAGATTTGACGGGGCATATCATGTATGTCCCGTGCTTACGACCTTTCGCGCGTAATTTTCGGGATATTTGTTGACGCCAAAATCTTATTAGGCTTTTATGATGATTTAGGGCGTAACAACCCTTGATTTAATTAACTGTCGAAACGAGACGCACTTGTAATAACTCGTCGACCCATCCAATCATTTTATACAAATTAACTCGGGTGAGGGATATTCGACGCAACCTATAGTTTTACTCGCTTTCATAATCTAGTTTCAATACCATTGCCTAGAATAATCTTTTCCTTTATGCATCTTTTCTTTTAGTTTGTAATCATCTTTTACACTTTTATTTCAGAATATTAAATCACTTGAATTCTAGCAACTCGTCTCTGTGGATTTTCGATACCCAACTTACCGTTGTGCTTGCCTCGCAAGTGTAGTAGTAACTGAGGTTTTTGTATTGAGTTGGCGAAACGAAAACAACGACTGTGCACTTTACACGCGCACACTTTTCGCACCTTGATCAAAATGGCGCCGTTGCCGGGGACGAATTTGTTTTAGACTTTATTTGATTTAGTATTTCATAGTATTTTCTTTCTATTTGTATTTTTTGCCTAACATTTTTGTAGGACTTCTAAACTTGAGAATCAAGAAACGCTTGAATCCATCCCGCGCGCACTTACTTTGTGGAATCCGCCACTTCGAGCCATTTTTGGGGTAAGCATGTCTTATTCCAATTCTTTCGGTAATCCTTGTTATAATTCTCAAAATTCTCGCAAACCTATGACTTTCGGTGAATACTTAGAATCCTAAAAATTTGCAAATTCAAATAATTCTTTGGGAGAGTATAACGAAAGTCAAAACTTAGGTTATTGGAATTTTGATGATGATGATAATGATTTTGGGCCTTTACCTCCTTATAATAGGAATTTTGAAACGAATTGCAATAGTTTTCAAAATTCCTATAATAATGAGTTTTCGCTTAAGTCCGATGGCAACTTTCAAAGTTCCCATTTTCGTGCATACACACCTCGACCCATGACATTCGGTGAGGGTTTGCGTATGTATGAGAATGAGAAACTTGAAAATCGTTATCGGGAAGAAAATCGTTCGTGGGAACATGAGTTGAATTTATTATTTGAGTCCGATGACGATTTTGCTTCCGAGACTTTTGAAGTCGAGGAATGTTTTGAACCAAATGAGGTACTTGTACCTACTTTGGAACAAGCCATTCTAAACTTTGCCCATCTCGTAATAGATATTGAAAGTGAGGATGAAAATGACGTAATATCTATTTGCAATGAAATGATTTCTTCTTTGGCCCCCAAAGAAGAATATTTCATTTAAAATGATATTATTTCCTTTGAAATTCCAACTTCATGCGATGATGATTCATCTCATGAGTTTGAATTTCTTTCATCCCCGTTTTCATTCTCTATTACCCCACCGGAACAAGTACCCGATGATTCGGTTTTGAACTTTAATGTTTTAAACCCTATTGCCGATGAGGAGTACTTGCTCGAGTCTCCCTCCACGATCGCATCTTTTCCTTTGTGTGCGCCGCCTCCCATTCCAACTTCAAAATCCTTGGGAGGATTTTCGGCTTTTCTTGGTCCCCACTTGTTTTTGTCACCCGTTCAATCCAAACCCCCCATCGTCCCACCAAAACTTTTAATTGGCGATGGTTCATTTCTTCCGCCTTACACATGCCTTCCGTTGTTAAAATGGAATCCATATTTTTCGGAGGGCATGCTTGTATGTGAGGGTACACCGGTTATCCTCCAAAGTCAAATCATTTTTTTGGTGGACCCTCACCTATTTAGACTTCTAGTGTACAGTTAGTGTGGAGTCTAAATAGTTGGTTGTATATAGTTAGCTTTTTATTCTTTCTTTATTTTTAATTTAGTCTAGTGTACTTAGTTTACTTTTTATTATTTGTTTTTGCTATGCTCGGTACTAACTTGTTTTGTAGATTCTTTGGACTTGTTCTTATGGGGATGGCTCCATTTTTGGGTAATATAACTCTTTTCCTCTCTTTGACTTGGTTCTTAATTTACATTGAGGACAATGTCAAGTTTTAAGTTAGGGGGTGTGGGATATTATATCCATTTCTTTATTTAGTCCATGTTTTTGCTCACATGTTAGTTACTTAGTATGCTTTTCTTAGAAAAATTCAAAAATTTCAAAAAGATTTTCTTTATTTTTTCTCTTTTTTTGGGCATTGTGCCTTTGTTTCCGATGATAAATTTCAATAATTGCCCGATCCAATAGACAACCCAAGGATGCATGTTCTCGATTTTAGAAGTTATTAGACTTTAGTCTCAATTATTGATATGATGAATAACTTCATGAATTAAACTTTAATCCCATGAGCACATGCACTTTTATTGTTATATTGATTTGGTTTAAGATTTTTATAAATCGGTAATCTTTTGTTGCATTGTATATACTTACACCGAGTAAGCTTTGTACCTTTCATCGTTTGTGAGTATTATACACTATTCTTTCCTCATTGAAAACGTTGAATTCGTTGGTAATCTCACTATTCTTTCATTTCACCGTTCATTAATTGAGTTCATACTTGAAATGTGTTACTTGAGCATGATTTTCACATATTGTTTTGACTCGAGAATTGCGTAAACTTTGTGAAATGATCATAGGCCCTCTTTGATATATCACCCATATTAGCCTTGACCTCACCCTTATATGTTTACCCTCGTTAACCCCTTTGAGCCTAAATATTAGCCTTTCGTTTCATAACCCCATTACCATAACTAACTCTAAATTGGAGTTTTAGCCCATACATACACTTTCCATACCTTTGTTTGGAATGTTACTTGGGATTGAATGATGTTGTTATGATGCCGGTTGCAATTTAGGCATATGAGAGTTTAATAAGTAAAGAAAAGAAAATAGTGAAAAAAGTGAAGAAAAAGAGAAAGCAAAAAGCAAAAGAAAACAAATGACAAAATGAGAAAAAGAAGAAAAGAAAAAGAAAGAGAAGTTTGTATATGTTGTATATAGTTCAATAAGCTTTGATTACTCTCCCCGATGATATATCTAATACCTTTTTGGAACTTGTTTTCCGATTTTGATATTGCCCGCATTTAGGGGTGTAAGCGGTACGGTTTGGTCGGTAAATAGTAGATAACAATACCAAAATCAAACTCTAGATGGTAAAACCATACCGTACCAGTTTACCACCCGGTACACCAAAATCAATACCAAAACCAAACCGGCTGGTATTTCGGTTTTTTCGATAATTTCAGTTTTTTTCTGGTTTCGGTAAATTCTGGTTTCTTCTGGTTTCGGTAAATTCTGGTTTTTTCTGGTTTCTGGTTTCGATTTTTTATGTTTCGGTAAACAACACTAAAAGTCCCCAAAAACCAAAAACAAAACCAATCAACTTTTTTAAATATTAAAACCAAAACCAAAACCAAAACCAACTTTTTTCTGGTTTTGGTAAATTCGGTACGGTAATTTTGGTAAATTCGGTACTGCACGGTAATTTTGGTACGGTTTTTTCTTGTTTCGGTAAATTCGGTACGGTATGGTAATTTCGGTACGGTTTTTTCTGGTTTCATAAAATTCGGTACGGTAATTTCCGTAAATTGATTTTTTAAATATTAAAACCAAAACCAACCAACTTTTTTGCGGTAATTTCGGTTTCGGTAAGACTGGTTTCTGGTATTTTAATATATGAAACCAAAATCATTTTTTTTCGGACCAAACTGGTACGGTACGGTAAAAACCCATACCGCTTCCACCCCTACCCGCATTATCCCATTATCCCTAGTTTTCATTCCGAACACTTTGAATTCGTACATATATTCCTTCGTTTCGTACCTTAGCCATACCTACATTATAACCCTATTAAATTCCTATGTGATCTTAGGTTGATGTAATTTAAAAGTCATAATAGTTGTGATAATCTGTGAAAATGCATTTCGCCTCTTTTAGTGTGCGGTATCCTTTCATTGAGATTACAGTTTTTCACTTTATATATAGCGTTCTTCATCTGTGACATGTGTGCGGCCTAGTTTCCATTTACAATTACTCTTTAGCCCGCATGTTCCGTGTGTTACCTCCCTGTTTTGAGTGAATTCGCTTGATGAGCGTAATGCCCGTGAGTATTGAATATATGCTTTCTTTAATGTTTATCCGATTTATATAAGTTTTTGCCAAATCACACTTTGCATGTGCTCGCTCCCCTCCCACATTTAAGGTTTCAATTCTATGAGGTGCATTCTATAATGTTAATGATTCGGACTTTTGTGTGAATTCATTCACTTTGCTAATAATGCATATGAAATCTTTTTCGCTTTTTCTTGGGAATATTTTGAGGAAACCATATGATGTTTGTGGGTACCATCTCTGAAAACCCTCACGAGACGACACTCGTCCACTAGGGTAGCCTAGGGGTTTAACGGCTTATTGCATATGCTAAATGCAATCGTGTTCCCTACGAAAGTGGCAATTATATTTCGATGCATATATACGTTTTGTATTTCCTTCTGTGGACTAGTTTTGTTTGTTTCATCACTAGGGACTAGCAATGTTTAAGTTAGGGGGTGTGATTCGTATCGAATATTGCATATTTTCGCCCATTATCTTTATGCATTCTAGCACTTTTACGGTCCTAAATGCCTCTAATTATGCTCATTAACCACACAACCTTGGATTTGGATATATACATGCTTTGTAGGGGTTATTTGTGCTTTTGTAGGTATTGGAACGCTAAAAGTGAGGTTCGGTTGCATTTCGGAGAAGTTCCATCGCTGGACACTACTTCAAGGGCATTTTAGTCAATTCACATTTCTTATCCGGATCATGGAAATTCCACGGATGCGTAGTTCATTGAGTTAGCATCGCGCGGCCGCAAACGGTGCGTCGTTTGGAGTTCGGACGAAGAAGCTAGGCTCGTTTCCGTAATGGACCTTTTCCCCCTCATCATGGACCAAATGTAGCCTGAAAACAGAGTACCGGTCGACCGTGTCCCTGGGACCGGTCGACCGCGGTTTCAAATTTTGCAGTGGGAAGGAGACAATATGCTTTTGCTTAAGGGGCCAGTCGACCGCGCCCCTGCTACCGGTCGACCGGTAGTGCCAGATATTTTGGGCTCTTTCCTCTTTCTTTCCTTTTTCCCTTACTTTTTCCCACTTACTATATAAACCCATTTTTGGTTTTAATTCAGATATACTTAGTTAGAATAGATGTAGAGAGTGGTAGTTAGGGTTTGGGGTTTTTGAAGAGTTTGGCTTTGATTCTTCTCGGTTTGACACCCGATTGGGTTGTAAGTTACACTATTCATCGTCCCTACCATTTAATATAGTTTGTATTTCTTCATTTCTTGCTTTCTAGTTAATTTACAAGCTTTTTAATTTAGGTTTTCTTGCTTTATTTACATGCTTTGATTTACACGCTTTCTAGTATAGATTTACCGCGTTTATTTATCGCTTTCCATTTACCGCATTTTTAACATGCTTTCTAGGTAATTTAAATTAGGTTGTGTTTGAATTGAACTCACTCGAGTTGACGCGTTTCTTTGCTTTGGTGATGGAGTTTATGGGTCTATTTTGGGTGCGTTGTCCTAGTTATTACGCCTAGGAGATTTGACGGGGCATATCATGTATGTCCCGTGCTTACGACCTTTCGCGCGTAATTTTCGGGATATTTGTTGACGCCAAAATCTTATTAGGCTTTTATGATGATTTAGGGCGTAACAACCCTTGATTTAATTAACTGTCGAAACGAGACGCACTTGTAATAACTCGTCGACCCATGCAATCATTTTATACAAATTAACTCGGGTGAGGGATATTCGACGCAACCTATAGTTTTCCTCACTTTCATAATCTAGTTTCAATACCATTGCCTAGAATAATCTTTTCCTTTATGCATCTTTTCTTTTAGTTTGTAATCATCTTTTACACTTTTATTTTGGAATGTTAAATCACTTGAATTCTAGCAACTCGTCTCTGTGGATTTTCGATACCCGACTTACCGTTGTGCTTGCCTCGCAAGTGTAGTAGTAACTTAGGTTTTTGTATTGAGTTGGCAAAACGAAAACAACGACTGTGCACTTTACACGCGCACACTTTTCGCACCTTGATCATGGGATAAATGGTGGATCGGGTGGGATAAATGGTGGAGGAAGATGATCTAACTCAAGAGTGGGAGACACACACTCCTCATGAGGCGCGGAGTGATCCACAATGGAACTCGTAGGAGGAAATGTGGAAATAAACGAGTGAGTGATCAACTTATCCACCATTATGTCTCCATCCGATGTGGTGAAAGGGTCTAATGAGGCATTAAGATCCGAGATAGATGAATCAACATCAATATTCGTCTCAAGGGGAGCCAAATATGATGGGGTAGGATCCATATCAAGAGAGGTGGGAACCAACTCTGACGCTATCTCGATACAATGGTGAGCACTCGTAGCCGGAGCGAACCTAAAAGATATGGTCATGTCAGAGACATAGGTAATTGGGGCAAAAGATAAAAGCTCTGACAAATGTTTGGATATCTCAGGAGTGGGAACCTCAAGTGTGGGTTCCGATGGACATGGTGGGATTGGATCAGACTCACTATCGAAAGGTAAGTCAACACAATTGTCGACTTGGGACCCGAACCATGGGATGGTCTCAACTTCGAGATTCTCGAGGTGGTAGGGTTGGTCACACTCAAAATCTGTGTCACAAGAGGACACATCATCATCACACTCGGTTGCAACAATGGGTGGATCCATGGGAATGGCCGATCTCTCTCGCACACTCTAATTCATTTAGACTTTGTTCAAGCCTTTGGAGGGCTTCATTTTGGATTTGAGTGGCATGCTCTTGATCGAGTATGAACTGTTGCAAGAGGCTTTCAAGAGCGAAGGAGGATGATGGTGGTGGTGGAGTGACGGGTGGTGGTGGTGGTGGTTGAGGTGGACACAACTCGCTATGATCATGACTATATGGATAATACTCAAATGAAGTGGGTAGAGTGGGGCCAAGTTCATCATACACGAAAGGATCGCTTTCGTGATGGACAAATGGTTGAATTCAGTGGTTGCATAGTGAGGGGACTGATCGGGAATGGATGCACAAGGTTGCCATGATGATTGTTGGAACGTGTGAGGATCCACGACATCGAGTTGGGAATCGTATTGTGTGAAAGGGTGATCAGGCCTCCACGAATAGCTCAGGTACTCACACCACTCGGGATTGGGTATATCGGGATAGTAGGCCGAGGTGGGTTCCGGAACAATGTCATATGGATACACATGTTCCATGGTGTTTTCATATGGATATGGAATGTAAGGGCACTCATGGGACAAGTGATCGGCATAGGAACAATGGGTGCACGACGGAGTATGCGACACGTCGGCACTTGACACCGAGGGTGATGGAATAGGAGGTGCGTGCATATATGGTGCAAGAATATCAACGGGACTCGTGAGAGAGGTGAAACCATGAAAAATATCATAAAGAGACGGCTCGGGATCACTCTCCCTCGTGTCGCGTGTCAATGGGAAATGACCAAAGTAGTCCCGTAAAGGACATTCTTCGACCATGTGGAGAGAAATAGTTTTTTGAGTTTTTTAAATTTTTTTCAAAAGGAAAGAAAATATTTTTGGATTTTTGTGAAAAACAAAGGCAGAAAATATTTTTGGATTTTTCTAAAAATGAGAGAAAGAAAATATTTTGGATTTTTTGGAAGAAAGGGAGGGGGAAAATATGGACTCTTTGAATTTTGACGAACTCACTAAAATCCGACTATCGAAAAATGAAATTGGACACACACACAAGTCAAGAAGATTTCCTAACCAGCACATAACCAATTTTTATCTTTAAATTTAGTGAAAGGGTAGTCAAATTTTAATTAAGTCCGCGGGCGATAAAAAATCACGGAAATATCTGAGTGATCGCCTTTGCAAAATTTTCTCCTATTGGGATACCTAGTTGATTGGTTTTAAATTTAGTGATGGCTAGGGTAGCACACAAAATTGAATCCGACCCGAGCTTCACGATCCCAAGAAGGGCAACAGTGCCATTTGACAACTTGCTTTTTGTGTGTCGTTCGTTGTTGAAAGCCAAGTTAGTCAAAAACCATAAGATACCTACAAAATATAGCAATCTCAAGTGTAGAGGTAAGTAAGGGTATCAATCCACATCAAGGGGGTAAGCTAGAGACAAACTCAATTGTAATTCAATTTTATTTTCTTTTTGTGTTTTTTCACTTTCCTACTTTTTTTTAGCTTTTTCAAATATTAAAACAATTGGGTGAGGTGATGATTTAAACTAAACTAAAATAAATGTGAGATGAAAACAACTAACTAGAATGTGACTAAAAGTGAAAAATAAAGGCTAACACTAAAATAAGAGATAAAGTGAGGTAACTAAATGTGAGAACAATCAAGGAGTGGGGTTACACCACAAATTTTAGCTATTCGAATTAATTAATTTAATTAATTGAATTCTTCCAAATTAATATCAAAATTACAAATCAACTCTCGTTGCAAATGAAATTTTAATAGTAACGTTTTAGAAAATTAAGTTTAACCCCCCACACTCTAGAAAAATAGATCTACACTTCTTTTAATTAATCACCCGCTAGGATAGATCAATTAAAATTTATGTAAATCTTAGAAAATAAAAATAGAGTTGAAATTCAAGTAATAATACCCCACTTAAGAAACCCCAATCTCTAGTTCGAATCTAAAATGAGTATTATAACTACAATTTTGATTTTCTCTCGAAAATCATTTACCCTCTCTCGAGGCATAAATTTAAGGGTGAGGGATCAAAATTAATATTCAAAAGGAATTTTCAAGTAATCAAACTAATTAAACTAAAATAACATAAAATAAGGGTTTCCCCCCACCACTTGAAAGGGGATTTAGACTAACATGGTATAAGATTTGACAAATTAATAATCAAAGGCATAAAATAAATGAGAAGAGAAGAGAACAATCAAACCCAATCTCTTGAAGTGAAATTGAACTCTTATTTCCTTGAAATCAAGCACAATCCATATGAGCATCCAACAATAATCAACTCAATAATCAACTCAATTGAATTTCACACATTTATCACTCACAAATATCTAAAAAAAAACTATTTATAAATATTTCTACCTAATTTATTCTAACCTAACTCTCTACTTTTCTCTAGAATTTTCTCTCTCTATTTGATGATATCTCCTCAAATGGGGTCTTGAGTCTTCTTTTATAGTAGATGCATGGCACATATGGGGCTAAGGGGTATTTTTGGGTAGGGTTAATGTGAATGGAAATGGGGTGCGTGTACATGAGGTAAGAGAGGTGTGAGGGCAGGTGGGTTAAATGGGGTGACAAAATCAGATTTGGTTTAGAGGGTATAATGGGAAGTTGGGTTAAATAGGTAGTTGGGGGTATTTGGGTAAAAGGAATTAAATGGGTTGTAAGCACATGTGAGTTTAATTGGTTTTGTTGGCTTGCTTTGGAATTTCAGGAGATAAACCATGGCATTTGTGGAAATGGGTCTCGTTTGGAGAAGAGGATCCGGGTTTGGTTGTCAAATGGGTTTTGTGGATATGGAGTTTGGATGAATGCCATGGCAGTGGGTTTTGGTTTCGGGTATCCGGGTTCTTGGTTGTCGGAGGTGGGTTGAACTAGAGGGTAGTTGGACACCGCCGAATTCAGGGCTGGTTGGAGATGGTGGTTGGGTGGCGATTTGATGTTGGGCTGGTCTTGTGGGTTAAACCGGGTTCAAGGGTCGCGAGTCTGGGCATGTCTGATTTAAGATCGCCGAAAAGGGCTGTTGGAGATTGCGATCGGAGGCATTTTAAGGCAGCAGGTGGTGGCGGCGATGGGGACTGTCGACGGGGTCATGGGTTTCGGTATTGGGTCGAGAGGTTGATGGTGCGAGAATGAGGAGAGTGAGAGATGGTAATGGTTTTTTTGTGTGTGTTTTGTTTTAATGGTGGTGAGAGGTTATGGAGGTAGAGGAGAGAGAGTGTGGGGGTTTGAGGTTGAAGATGATGGAGTGTGGTTTGGGTGTGGGAGGGTGTAGGGTGGTAGTATGAGGGTGAGGTAGTGTTAAGGTGTAGGATAGTGTATATTTTAGGGTGTGAGGGGTTGTGTGTGTTAATTTGTGACTCTTAAAAGAATAAAATAAAACTAAAATTAATAAAAAAATAAAAATAAAAATAAAATCTAACTAAAAATAAAACAAACTAAAAACAATAAAAATATTAAAACTACAAAATAAAATCTTAAGCTTATATAAAAATTAAAATAAAACAAAAGAAATAAACACTTAAAATCTAGATGAAAACTAAAGTCATAAAAAATGTAATAAACTAAAAAAATAAGCTCCTAAAAACTAATCCTAATAAAACTAAAAACTAATAAAAATCAAAATAAAATAAAATTACACTAATAAAATAAAAAATAGAAAATAAAACCTGGAAATCCTAAATAAATATAAAATAAATCCTAAAAATAAAAATGACTCGAACTAAAAATCTAAAATATATAAAAAGACACAAACTAAACACACACAGGCTTGGGGTGATTCTTTGGGCTAGGTTTAGGTTCGGGTTTGGTTACGGGAGAAGGAATTAGCTCCATAAAATGCGCATTTGCCTCGATATATAGCTTTTGACACCGCAAACGAACCTTTGACCTACAAGATAAACATTTAAGCATATAATACCCATATTGTTGAGAATTTGCCACTAAAATACGTATATTCGAGGTATAAAATATACAGTTTCGGGTGCTTATCAATTTGTGAGTCTGAATTGCAAACTCATCGACCACCTCTGTAACTTCCGCTTCAAAATGTAACGCATCGTCCGATACCAGCTCATATGGGACCCCATATCGACAGATGATGTTTTTCTTGATAAATTTGGCCATCTTCTTGGCATTCAAAATTGCATATGACTCGGCTTCGACCCATTTGGTTAAGTTGTCAATAACGACTAGGATGAACTCATGCCTATTGGATGCCTTCGGTGTATCTTTACCTATGATGTCGATGCCCTATGTGGAAAACGGCTAGGGAGAAGTCCTGTTGTATAATTCTCATGGAGGCAGATGTTGTAGGTTGGAGAACTGTTGGCATTTGAGACATCTTCGAATGTAGGTTGTGCGGTCCTGAACCATGGTGGTCCAGTAGTATCCCTATCGAATGATCTTTTTGGTGAGCATATGGCCATTCATGTGGGGTCCGCATTCTCCGCTGTAGATTTTCTGCATCATTTCTTCAATGTTAGCCCCTGTGATGCAGTGTAACTGGGTTGCATCGAATTTTCTCTTAAACAGTGCTTTATCACAGATAATGTATTGGGCGACCAGTTTGCGAAGAGTTTCTTGGTCTTTCTTCTCATCTCCTTGGGGATACCTACCATGTTTGAGGAAGAGCCAAATATCATAGTACCAACAGTTGGCTATTTCGGGTTCTTCCTCCGTGCTGAGCTCAATGTGGTAGCAGTGGGTTAGTCTATCTTTTTTCTGTACATAGAAAGGGTCCATGGCTATTCCTTCAGGTATGTAAATCATGGAGGCTAAGGTGGCAAGGGCGTCAGCCAGGTTATTTTTTGCTCAGGACAGGTAGTGAAAGTTGATTTCTTGGAATTAGGAAGCCAGTTCTTCAAGGTAGGCATGGAAGGGTAGGAGTTTATTATCCTTGACTTTGCATTTCCTGAGTACTTAACCGATAATGAGGGTTGAATCCACATAGAAATCGAGGTATTAGATTCCTTTCTTAAGGGGAACTTTGAGGCCTACCGTGCATGCCTCGTATTGAGTCATGTTGTTAATGCAAGAGAAATCCAAATAAATTGCAACGGGAGTGTGGGACTCATCATAGGCAATTAGGAGGATTCCAATGCCATATCCTTTTTTATTTGCAGAGCCGTCAAGGGACATTTGCCATCAAAGATCTTCTTGGGAGGCGTAAAGGATATTCTCATTTGGGAAATCAAAAATCCAGACATCGACTTCTTATGTAAGGTAGTCAGCAAGGTAGTCAGAGATGGATCTTCCTTTCATATCTTTCTGTGCGAAATTGGTGATATGAAACTCGGCTAGAAGCATCAACCAAAGGGACATTCGGCTGGATAGGGTGGGATTCTCGAGTAGGTACTTGATTGGATCCATTCGGGATATGAGTCTGATGGGGATGATAAGTATGTAGTGCCGTAACTTTTGGGTAACCCAAATAAGAGCGACACATGCTTTTTCCAAGGCGGTGTAGTAAACTTAGTAACCGGATAATTTTTGACTCGCATAGTAGATAGATTTCTCTTTGAGGGTTGTTTCAAGGTATTGGGCTAAGAAAGCCCCTGCTGCAGTATCGACCAGGTTAGGTATAGGAGTAACAGAAGACCAGGCTACAACGACATGAGCACCGAAGGTTGGGTTAGGTATTGATTTATTCGATCGAAGGCTTGTTGGCAAGCCTCGTTCTAGACTATGGTTGAATTCTTTCAGAGGAGTTTAACGATGGGTTCACAGATGGAAGTCAATTAGCTGATGAATCGACTGATGTATTGTAACTTCCCAAGGAATCCTAAGACTTCTTTCTTTGTTCGGGGAGGTGGAATATCAAGTATGGATTTCATCTTAGCAAGATCTGGTTCTATCCTTTTCTCACTGACCATGAATCCTAAGAGTTTTCCTTTGGTAACGCCCAAGACACATTTCTTTGGGTTAAGCCGTATTTGGTATTATTGCAGTTGTTCAAAGAATTTTGGAGAGTGGGAACATGACCTTCTCTCGTCTTGGATTTGATAATCATGTCATCTACATAGACCTCAACTTCCTTGTGTATTAGATCATAAAGAATGGTTGTGGAAGCCCTTTGATAGGAAGCCCCTGCATTTTTAAGACCAAATGGCATGACAGTGTAGAAAAAGGTTCCCCACGGGGTGATGAATGCGATTTTCTCTTGATGATCAGGGTGCATATTGATCTGGTTATATCGAGCAAACCCATCGATGAATGACTTGAGAGCGTGATTGTCTATGTTGTCCATAATCATATCGATGTTGGGTAGCGGGTAATCATCCTTCGGAGAGGCCTTGTTCAAGTCTCGGTAGTCGACACACATGCGGATCTTTCCTCTTATGTTCGACACGGGTACGATATTGGCTAGCCATATGGGATACTCAATCACTAGAATGAATCCCACGTTCAATTGCTTGACTACCTCTTCTTTTACTTTGAGTGACCATTTGGTGCGGAGTTTTCGCCGCTTTTGTTGGAATGTCTTACATTCTGGGAGAGTTGGAATCTCATGTTGTGTTATCTCAGGGTCAATTTCGGGCATATCATCGTAGGACCATACAAAGATATCCATAAATTCCATCAGTAGCTCTTCGATTTGCATGCACTCGTGCTCATCAAGGGTAGCCCTATCCTAATCTCGCGCATTTAGCTACTAAAATCGAGATTAATAACAACAGTTTCATTTTCATTAACTTGAGCGTGATTATGTTGTTTGTTATTAACCTTATTTAGATCAGTTAAGAATTATTCATTTTTAAAGTCATCATCATCAAGAGTTTGATTATAATCAAGATAATTAATTTAAGGCACAACAAGATACTCAAAATCTTCATTTATTTCATTGATAGGAAAAACAACATTGAGAACCTCATCATAGGAGGTCTCGATTATATCAAAGTGAGAGGAAACAACTAAAGGGGAAAGGGGATAAACATCAGTGTTAGGATGAATATCAGCAGGTGGCACATGTGCAACATGCCATTTGAGGAGAGGTATACTAGCATCTTTAATGAGGTAGGATGGATTGGATGATGTAGTCCCTATGTGGATCATGAAGAGAACCAACCCCAGTATCTGTAAGTTGAAAGAATCCTCGAATTCACTGTCCACAGAATCCCCAATATCAGTTATGGTCTCCTCAGTGAGTGGTTGTACACAATGCTGGGAACTTTTGGCCCCTGGGTAGCTGTCTTAAAAAAATATCTCCATTCTTAGTTTCTTCCTCTTGTCTATAGGGTCATACCAAGTAGGGGTGAAAACGAATATTCAAAAATCCAAATCCGTCTGGTATTCGTATCCGAATTTAGTGGATATTTATCCGAATAAGTATTCGAAAGAGCGAATTTGGATACACATTTTAAATATCCAAAAAAATGGATACGGATACAGATAATGCTGGTATCCGTGATGGATAATTCGTATCCAAGGAGGACTATCCATATTGATGGATATCCGTTTTTGCAGATATCCGAATCCGTAAAATAATTATATTTATTATTTATTTTAAATATTTTTAATTAAATAATATAAATATTATTTGTAGTATATAATAATAGTAATATTAATATAACATAATAAAATCTTGTATAATCTTGAGAGACATAATAACATTTAACATAATAACATTTAACATATAAACAAGTAATACACTAAATATACAAAGATAATAGGGTCAATGTCTAACTCTACCTTGGGGCAGAAATAATAAAAAAAAAAAAAAAAAAAAAAAAAAACACACCCCAAATCAGCCGACATTAACAAAAAAATCCACACCCCAAATCTTGAGACTCTCCCTTACCTTTCCCTCACCACATTCCATCACATCTCCCATCCCACTGAAAGCCGGTAAGTTTTTTTTACTGATTTCATCAATTTTTCAAATGATTTTTTGAGTTTTTCTGGTTTCATCAAAAAATTTGATGACCTGTTCGATATACTTTAGTTTTTTTTCTTTTTGATTTCATATAATCGATCTGAGGGTATGAGTCACTATTCGATCTAATGTTTTTTTATGTATGTTCGATATCAAGTCCTCTTTGTATTGGCAGTAAAAGAACACCACTAATACTTGTTCGTATCCTTGTTATCCGGCTCTGCTCTGCGTTTATGAAGAGAATAGCTTTTAGTTTAAAGTATGTTAAAAATTTATTTGGTTGATTGGGATGTACACTCTATTTGTCTCATTATTTATCATTATGTATCGATCGAGAAAAAAAACCTCCTAGAGCAACACATTTTTCTTACGTGGATGACATGGTTAATGTGTTAGTGATGATACTGATTAATATGTTAGATATGTTTGGGTTTGATTAATGTGTTAGAGGTGCATGTATTATTGACATCAAACTGCTTTCAAATGTACGAGAAGCATTTGGGTTTGTTTACCTACGAATACACAACAAAAATTGCAGTCCTGTTAATTAAACAACAAAAATTCTTGTTGTATTATAACATATTAGTCAAAATAATAAAAACGGATAAGGATATTATCCGAATCCAGGAAATCCGAGAGGATACGGATAAGGATAGCTGAAATTATTATCCGGGCGAATACGGATATGAATACAGGCGCATGGAGTTGATGGATACGGATATGGATACTATGGTATCCGCTCCGTATCCGTCCATTTTACACCCCTAATACCTAGGCTCATGGAATCCACAGAAGGGGAAATATTCACCCTCTCTGATGAATCTTATATTTAGAGAATTTCTCGCGACAGTTCTGGCGTATTCTAACTTTCTCTTCAGTCGAGGCTGACGGATCAATCTGAGTTTTTCTTTTGATGGTTGATAGCCCAAGCCATAGGGAGGAAAGGCCTCCTTGAATATAGTAGGTCCAGTTATCCCTTATTCTCTTTGCCTTACCTCCAGTCCGATCATGAAGTGCATGTTCTTAAACATTGGGATTACATTGACGTTTACATTGGGGTCACATTCTGGACAAACCCTGTGTTTGAAGTTGTCCCCTACTAGGAGTAGGAGTGGTTCGACCTGAAATCCTGATAACAACATATCGTTCACCCCGTGTTGTATCTTAAGTACTGATTACTGGTGCTTGCTTTCTCGATGTTTTCACTATCTCCCAAGATGGTGATAACTTGTCCATTGGTAAAGAACTTTAATTTCTAATGAAAGGAAGAAGACACCCCTTTGATATTGTGGAGCCACGGTCGTCCAAGCAGTAGATTGAAACAGGCTGGGATGTCGATGACTTGGAATTCAACAACAAGATTTATAGGTCCAACCTCTATTACAAGCTTGATGGATCCCATTATTTCTCGACGGGTGTTGTCATAAGCACGTACGGTAACAGAGATTAGAGCAAGGTCGTTCACTTTTAATCCTAGGCAATTGAGGGTTCTTAACGGGCAAACATTCAGAGCTAATCTATTTTCGACAAGTGAGAGGGGGACAGTTTTCCCCATAACTTCAACAGTGATATTAAGAGCCTGATTGTGGTTGGGACCAGTCTTACGGATTTCCTCTTCAGAAAATGAGATAATTCGAGTAAAGGGCAGGGATCCAACTAGGTTCACTGCTTCTTCTGGTGTGGTTGAAGGAGGAACTTTGGGTCCTATGAGTAGCTTGATTAGGGCATTTTGGTGTAGTTAGGAAGACATGAAAAGTTCCCATAGAGTGATGTTAGATTGGGTCTTCTTCAGTTAATTAAGGAACTTACTTTCTTCAAGAGTCATTTATAGCATTGGGAGATTCTTAATACCTTTCCCTTTATCGCTTGCTGATGATAGTAAGTTTGGGTTTTGTAATGTCTCCCCGACTTGGTCATGTGGTTAACGAAAGATGGGAAATAAAGAGACCATGTTTCTTCATCGATATCGAGTTTCTCAGCTACTCGGTTGATCTATCCTAGCAGCTCTTCGAATGATATCATTCTGCATAAGTTAGCTATCAGACTAGTCTTTCCTAAATTTGGCTCTTCATCTAAATCTTTGGAATATTCCCCCCATCTAGTGGCAACGATATTGTCTTTCCATGCAAAGTCAATACACTCTATAACTTCTATGGCCTCTTCGTATAATTTTCCTATTCGGCAGGGTAATGTAGGACTGAAGGGACCAGGTGACCTTGTAATTTCAAAGCGTCGAGCAGCTCGAATATGCTACAAATTTCACTAGTTTGTCAAAACCAATATGCTATGATCTGGACCAAGTCATCAAGACTGACTTCGTCGGCTAGCACTACCCAGTTGTCTGACTCTCGGGCCCATTTTTGAGCTTCAAAGAACATGTAGGAACCCAGCAATTAAGCGGGCGATGTGCAAAGACTTTTATGTGCGGAAGTAAACTTATTGTTGAGTAAACACCTTAAACCTACGAGTTTATATAAATGATGCAAAGAGGACCAAATTAAACTTTTACTTAATTTGTTAACTTTAGGAAAATGAATTTGATTTTCAAAGTTAATTAACAATCCAAATTATTATCTTTTTAAATCAAGGTGATTTACAAAAATAATGACCAATTCAGTTTTAGGCGAGTTTCTATTTAGTTAACCCTACTTTTTGTTGTGAGGTGATATATAAAAAATTTACAGCACACTGTGTTTATTTTACGTCGCAAAAACCCTTCCCCGGTAAAAATGACGAACTCCTCTAGGAGTTACCTAATCTGCTTCCACTAAAACAATAAATCAATAGGAATGATTTACAAACAACAAACTCGACAAATAAAGAGGAAAGATATAGCGATTACCCCCACTCGACCAAGTCTCCTGCCTAGTTGTTTGTTCTGTTCTCTCTTGTTCTTGTGTTCTTCACTTCTCAGCTTCTCCCTTTTGCTCTTCTTATCTCAAGATTAGCTCAGTGCCTATTGTTTTATTTTCTAGTGAAGTGATTGTGTGTGGTGTACTATCCTATATGAATACACACCCACACAGAATGCAATGCAACAGATTATATCACCTGTATATCTTTTCAAGTCTTATATCATAGAAGTCAAGTCTTCTTGACTTTCCAATCAGTTTTGAAAAGCTTTCTTTTCTTTCATAAATCTTGAACACTAGACTTGTTCAAATATTTACACAATAAATGTGTCTACGTGATTATAACGTGAGTAGGTGTAAATGAGTGATATGATATGAAAACAGTTCCTGAAAATCACTTACATAATCAAGTAATCATGTTCAGAGAATATGACTGAAAATATATTCAATAAACTCAGACAGTCAAATATTCACAATCTTATTTTTCAGAAAACAAATATTAGATTAAATCCAATTTTAATCTAAAATCTTATCAAGACTATTTTCACAAATATTTCAGATTAAATCAAAATAGCCTTTAAACACTCAAGAAAATAATATTCAGTCAAGATTTTAAATCCTCACAAATCATATCTCAAAAATCTTAGGTTTAACTTTCTAAACCACAAACAATACAAATCTGAATATTACCAAAATATTTTCTGAAAAATCTGTTTTAAAACAAAACATTTTAAAAACATTCAAGATCTCACCAAATAAGTCACAAGCAGAATATTCACACAAAAATTAATTTCGTGAATACTGTGTGTTGTGTACAAATATTAGATCTAAAGACTGATCCAAAAATACACACAGAGATGAGAGAACTTACTTACAAAAATTATATATTGTTGAAAAAATCGTAAGTGCAAATTTAGAATGAGAGAAGTCCAATCTTCATTTTCGTTTTTGACAGAAATCAACACTTGAAGATGACACAAAAATAATCTGGTTTAATCTCTCTCTCTCTCTCTCTCTCTAAAAATTTTGACAGAGTTTAACTACAAAAATAAATTTCTCAACTCTGCAAAAATGATACACAAAGGGTACTATTTATAGAGTGCACAAGTGTGTGCAGATTGGTGTAAAAAGGAATCACATGGATTACAAAAATTATACACACAACCGTAGATAAAAATAGATCTGAGGATTCACAAAGAAACACAAAGTGATGTGTTAAAAATGTGACGCGTGTAGTGCAAGCTGTTACACACTAACATATTCAAGAAACAAAACTTTTAATAAAACTGTGTCGTTTTAAAAATATGCCAGCTATAAAAACCACACAGCGTACCAAAGACGCTACAAATATTACCGTTTAAGAAATTAGACGCGCGACGTCGTTTGGCAAAAATAATATGAATACATCTCTGGTTTTAGAAATACCGTGGGCGAACAAACCGGACTGAGATCCAGCTGTAAAGCAATTACGGAAATTATCGGTGGTAACGACAATGTTTTTAATAAAAACAAGACCCAATTTTCATTTTGAAAACAGAACCGTGAACGACATAGGATTCCACGTCGTCGTTTAAAAAACTCGGTGATGCCAGCTATGATCCACAAAAACAATTTACAGTTGAAAGTTTAAGTGGGCGACGTCGTTTAACAAAAATTAAACCGGACTTTATTCATTAATAAAAACAAAGCTTTGACAGGTCGGGGGGGGGGGGTCAAATCTGCAGCAGATATGGGGAACACGCCATAGTCTATAGGGTCACGTCTACCTTAAGCAATCAGTTATGGTAAAGGGCATACACGCATGGGTCAAATCTGTAAAGACCTGCTATGGTCTTATCTCTTAAAGACAATAGTGAGGACATGCATGCTAGATAATTGAAAAGTCTACCAGCTACAGTTTTCTTCTATGGACAAAGCTAACACCTAGGGGTCAAATCGGCCACATCTTTTGTGTATAGATTAAGGCTATATATGAGAATATCTCCAACACAAACTAACATACATAATATATCATACATAAGAATATACTTAATATATATAATATATATACAAAAAAAAATGCATGCATATAAAACAATAGCATACACACGCATGAAACATATACATCGCATAACAAGTATTTTTAATTTCGAATATGTTATTCTGAAAATTTTATTAAAAAAATATTATGTCGAAAATTAATTTTCACAAAAATATTAATTTTTATAAAAGCTTCAAATTAAAATATTGAACTCAAAAAAATATTATGACGAAATCAAACACTATCATAAGATATGATAAATGAAATGCAAATGCGATGTGGTGTCGTGTCCTATGTGACAAAAATTCCTATGAGCCATAGAAACTTAAAATTACCTTTTTCTGAGAGGGCGGACTGAATCGAATGCTCATTTGGTGTAGATGGACAAGGAGAGCTTGGTGTCGATAGGGGGGACACGCAATCCTAGATTACAAAAATATTTTGTCAAAATTTGAGTCCAACTAGATGAAGTCCTATATAGCTAAAGCACGAAAAGCAAACCCTAGGAGTGCTCTATATAGGGACCTTCAGAACATCCCACTGAATCTCTGACAATCGATGGTCATCTAGGAGGGCAATTTCAGCCCAAACTCTAAGATTTGGTCCAACACTTCTGATAATTCCATATCTTTACCTCCGTAATGGGTACGGATAACGATGCATGCTCTGGTGAGGAGTGATAAGGTTTGGCCGACAAGGATGGCAGGGTGTAAGAGGAAATATGGGCATGTTTGGAAAGGTTGGGGAGAGTATATTGGTATGATTGGTGATTTACTTGGCATGATTTGGGTAGATGGCTCGAGTTCTGAGTCTTCTTCTGGGAAGTTGGCGTTTGTATGATTCGGGAGTGGATTATGGTTAGTGTTTGGTTTAGGGTTAGATGGTGGGGTGATGATACCCCAGTCAATTAGGCTTTGGATGGTGTTTTGGAGATGGAAACATTAGTCGGTGGTATGGCTAGCAGTTTAGTTAAAGTCACAATGGGCATCAAGTTTGAAATTTTTCAAAAGTGGATTTGGTAACGGACGAGGGTCCAAAGGTTTAATCAGGTTTTGATTCAAGAGAGCCTGGTAGATTTTGGAGAGAGGAGATTGAATCTCGGTATATTCCTTCTGGATTGGGTTTGGGCAACTTTTTGGTGCCCACGAAGCGGCAGTCTGAGAGATGTCGTTGATAGTAGAAACTACGGTACTAACAAGTTTTTCAAACTTTCTAGGAGTAAATTGTCAAGAGATTTTCTTTGGTTCAACTTCTGTCTTGACAAGACCTTTTTTGAATTCTACTCCTGCTTCTCGTAGGGCTTGAAAGTGAGGGTAGTAATGTCCTCCTATTATTGCTCGAACATTGGGTAGGAAGTTCTTCTTCACAATGTTGAGTTGTTCTTGTTTGAAAGGATGATTTGTCATGGTAGTTTCTTTTTCTCTCAATCTTTCTATGAAGCTACTGACTAATTCCCTAGGGTTCTGTTTAAGTTGCTTTAAGTCACAGCGGGTAACCTCTAGATCCTCGTTGTACTTGCACTGTGACATGAACTCACGGGCAACGTCTTCCCAACTACGGATTCTGGATTCTTCAAGGGATAGGAACCATCGGAGGGCGCTATCATTTAGAGTCTGCTGGAACATTTGAGCCATTATTTATTCGGAAGCCCCTAGGACAGTCATGGATCGGTGATAGCTACGTAGATGAATGATCGGGGGTACATTGCCTCCAAACTTCTCGATATTGGGCATCTTGAATTTTTTGAGTGGCTTGGCTTTAGGATAGGGAGACATGTCGGTGTAGTCCATGTAGTTCCCAAAGATTCTGACGGTTGAATTTCTTGGTTAGCATCTTAAGGTCTTACTTGACCTTGTTCAGTTCTCCATCTTTCGGATCAATAGTTACGGGTAAATTAGCCCTGGTCTGAGTAAGGTTTCGCATAAGAAGCTAGGTTGGTGGAGGTCCATTAGCAGGAGGATCACGTAGAGCATGATGGTATTCTTCAAGAACCCCGATAAGCTCGGGTGCAGGCGGACCCATGGCGCGAGGGAAAATGAACTCAGGATCTTCAAGGACAGGGACCCGGTTTCTTTGCATCTCATGAACCTCGGTTTGAAGGTTGTCAATTTTGGTAGTGAGCTGAGCCAGAACCATCAATAAATCTGGTTGTACATTCGACACTTGATTTGTGTTCTCCATGGAAGGCGGGTGAGTCTCAAACTCGGAGGAAGTAAAGGGGCTGATAGAACTTTGGGGCGGTTTAACTGAAGACCGAAGCCAATAGGGAGCCAGGCCAAGGATATGTTATCAACCTGAGAAGGAGAAAATTTGGAATTTTATTTTTGAAAAAGAAAAAGGGGAACTTGTTATTTTTGGAAAAGGAGGAAAATATTTTTGACTTTTTTTGGAGAAGATGAAGACAAAAATGTTTTCTCTTTTTTTTGTTCTGAGGAAAAAGAAGGAATTTTTTTTTGGTATTTTTTATAAAAGAGGGAGAAATTTTTTTGGCCATTTTTTGGAAAAAGAGAGAAGAAAATACTAGAGACGGGTCTCATCATGATTATTAGGTTTATTAGGTTCTCACTTGTATTAAGTTGACCTAAATGAAAAACGAAATGCCGGACGGGACACGAGCCATGAAAAATTGGGTTTGCAACATATGTAAATCTACGGTTGGAATTGTAACCAGGCTCATGGGCAGGGTCCTGTTTTAAAAATTGCGCAAAACTTTGGGCAGTAGGCCAACCCGGAATTTTAGCAAAGTTTCGGGTCAAAATAGGCAATCTAACATATGTGTTTTAGTATTGACACTTATATGTGGGTATGCAGTTGGTTGGGTGAATTGGAAAGGGTTTCCCCCTTTGGCGTGACTTCCACGATATACGTCTTGATTTTGAGGGCAATCTCTATGTGTGGACAAGCCATTTGATATATCTGAGTGTACATGAAATACCTCACTATATACCTCATGGGGACAGTACGTGTGAGATAGAATTCAATATACTCGACATACGTGAACGAGTTCCCAGCGATATAACTCTCGTCATGACTTTGGTCAAGCGGTATGATGTGGGGGAACCATTAGATATACGTCGTAGGTACTTAGCTATTGGAAGGTGAGAGTCACATCGCTTAGGCTAACTGCGACCTGCCACACCAGTGCCCATCACGAAGTGACTCTCCAGTTATGGGACAAAATTTGGTTAATAACAATGCTCTTTGGTGATGTCGTGTGAATCATGCATGATTATTTTATTAGTATCTTATGGAGATAGTATCTTTTTCTTGATCATGCCAAACAGGGAGCAAGGTACAAGTACCAATAGTAAAGTCATACCAAGAATGGGTAAATGATGTGTGTGTGATGTGTAACTATTTACAAGTGAGTGTGTGATAAGTGATCATGGATATATACAAGTGGAGGTGTGTTGGTGACACCTAAGCATCGATTTCTAAGTGATGTGTGCATCATGTGGATATACATGATCCTAGGTGCACGTGGTGTGAAGTGTACATGGAGAGTCTTCTATAAGTGTGTGACTAGTAGTATAAACATGAGGTACATATGAATAATAAAGGGGAACATGCAAATAGGGGGGATGTACAAGAAAATAAAACACCCATGTAAACAGAGTCAAGCCCTTTTAAAAATAATCCCCAGCGGAGTCGCCACTGTGGCCATCCTGGGCAGTGCGGCATTCGTTCCGGGGGGAAGGAGGAGGATCCATCAAGAAAGAACTGCATCGCGGTCTCACACCCTTCACTTCAAAAGGGGACTTCGTCCATCGTCTGTGTGGGGTGAATGTAAAGAGATGGAGTCTTCGGCCTATTTTTCTCAAAACAGAAAAAAGAACATGTTGCCACTTCATGAGAGTGGCATGAAGGACAAACTGATGCATATGAAACTAATAGATCGTAGGTTCAAGGGTTACATTATGGAATGGGAAGGTGTTAGGCACCCATCCCGCCCTTTAGGTCTCTCATGGGAAAATGTTAATATTTTTCTTTATTCCCGTGAAGTGTGTGTATGTGTTTATATAATGGAGATTAGAATCCTTCTACCCATACCATGGAAAAGATAGGGTGAGGTCATCCACAAGAATATTCCCAAGATAATAATAAATGTAGAAGATAGAATATGAGCGTTCATCACGATATTGATCGTTATTGGGAAGCGATAATATGTGTGGGATGAAATGCGAACAAGCATAATATATGTATATGTATAAAAATGTGAAATTTCGAGAAATTTGAAAAATAAGAGAAGTTGGGAAAAGGGAAAATTGGAATCGAGTCTCGAATTCTAATCCGAGACTCCTGCGTAGCCTATAAAGGCATCAAAGTCCATGTAGTTCTAATATAGAATAGGGGTGGGGTTTATCCCATAGATTCGAACGAAATTTTATTATGTGTGTATGTGTAGAAAATGTGTTTTTATTTTTTGGAAAAGTGTGATGGATAATTTCGTTCGAAATTTACGACTGTAACCCTCTTTTATTTGTTTTGGTTTTTTTTATAGAAAATAAAGTATGTGGAATATACTAATAAAAGTGTAGATGATAATATTTAAGAACTAAAGTGACACTAGATTATGAATCTAATGTAACTTATGAAAGAAAATAAGAAATTAAAATAGAGGGAGACGGAATTGGACCTTCTTTGGAGCTTGAGCTTGGATATTGGATTAACTCCTTTGAATGTTGATGGATGTTGACGAGAGAGAAGGATATTTGCCAATTTGGTTGTGAAAAGGATGGGCATTTAGGCTTGAATGGAACTTCTCATATGGAACTTCGGTGACTTCGAGAGAATGTTACTGAGATCACTGATGCTGATGGATTTTTTGTCTCTTGGGGAATCAGGTCATGGCCCTTATTTATAGGGAAAAAGGTGGGTTTCGATCAGCCTACCCCAGGGGGTACCTATTGGTAGGTCACCCTTGACACTATGCCGATAGGCTGGGTTCAGGACCTGCTAATTGGCAGTCCCGTACGGACTTTTCTGGAAAAATAATCATAGCGCACAAAACGTTGATTATAATTGCACACGGGACATACAATTAGAAAGGTATTTTAGAGTCCTTAGAGAGTCCTTTGGACCACTCTCGGGTTTGAGAGTTAACTTTGGGTCAAATGTGGCTCGAAAGTGCACTTCGATCTTTTGGATGGGAGATCACCAGACGCAAACGGATCGTTCGTCCATATGGTAAGTCAGAATCGTGAATAGGGTATATCGTTGAAAAGGTTAGGAGATGTACTTCGACATCCTAAAGAGTTTCTCTTGGTTCAGAAAGTTGAACTTGGTCAACTGGGACCCGGAAGTGCCCGATGACCTCCCGAAGTAAAAAGGATCATTCATCCATACCGTAGGTCAGAATCACGCATAAGTTGGATCGTTAACAAGGGTATTCAGTTACCTTAGGAGATTCATTCAAGTCCATTTGAGCTAAAGAGTTGACTTTGGTCAAACGAAGTTCGGGAGCGCTCAGTGGCCTCCGAATCAATTTTTGAGGGAAAATTGATCATTTGTCCAAATGGTCATGTTATTTTGTGCATGAGGCAGACCGTTGGAAATGGGTTACAGTGCCCTTCGAAGATTCAAAGAGCTTTTACTCTGATGGTGGAGTTGATTGGGGTCAATTTGAGGCCCGGGAGCGCCCGATGGCCTCTAGATCGGTACTCGAAGTGCGACCTAGGTTTGCGATGGAAAGGGGAAGTGCTTGGGGCATGAGGAGGGACTTGGGGGGTCCTAGAATGTGGTGTCTACACTCTGCATATCTCACCCTCGACAGCTCGGTCATTAGTTACTGGAGAAATGATCTCCCTCCTAGCTGTGCTGTATACTATGCGTCTGCGGGATATTAATAATGCTGGATATGCCGGAGCCATCATTCTTAGCTTAATTTCTAAGATATTATTAGTGATCGGGGATCTAGTGGTGGACCCTCAAATTTTTTCCATAACATCATTGATGTCATACCGTTGCAATCCTGTGGTGGTGATATTAGTAGAGACCCTAAACGGTCTAGATGCTTGGTGGGAAGGTTGTTCTGATTTTCTGAGAGGAAGCCATGTCATGATATTCATGTGGATGTCTGAGATATTTCGTTTGGAGGTCCCTACTGAATATCCCTTGGTAGCTATGCCAAATTTCTTTACACACTATTTTATCAGCTTTGGTGCAAACATCGAGGAATGGGTAAACTGGTTTATGGAGCACGGGGCTTAATGTATGCACTTGTCACTACCCTAGTGGGGGAGTTTCTGTCCATTCTAGAACTGGGGGAATACCAGTATGTTCAGTTAGTTGGCCTCCTTCAGACTTCTTTCTATTTTCCTTGGCGACTTTTACGTTAAGTTGGATGTAAGCAGATCATGCCTTCTCGTATTCTAAACTTATTTCCTGTGGAGGATTTGATAGAAGGCATGCGCATGCAACTGGGCTCTTTGTGGGAGAGTCTTCGACTGTCAACCTATACTTCACAATCTGTTAACAAATTTTATCATGTTTCTGAAGACTACATGAAATGACTGTGGAGGAAGGTAGTGGCTAAGATGTTGTCCAAATAGACCTGGAAGAGATGGCTTGCCATGTTTAACACCATGGAGGGAGGCATAGTGGTTTTCCCTAGGCGCTTACCTTTCCATGGAGCGCCTTTAGTATACTATCTAGGCAGGGGAAGTTTGGGGCCCTCAAGATGTAGATGATGATGGATCTAGATCTTGTGGTAGTTGCGGGTAGGGTTTTTTATGAAGCTGATAATACTTGTGAAGCTGGTTATGTGTGAAACTTTTGTCAGTTTGGTTATGATTTGGTCATTTTGGGTTTGTTGGGAATAGATTTGGTAAGGTTTTGGTTTAGCTTATTTTGAAGCAGTCTGGTTTGGTTTTGTTTTTAGGATAGCCAAGGTCGGCGGGGGTAATTGTTTGACTCCCTATGCTGATATTTCCGGTAATCGTGTCGGATTTCCCAAAATGGAATAAAAAAGAAAATTAATCATATTGTTGTGCCTCTTGATGAGTTTTACATTTGAATTATCTATACTAATCGATAAGGCATACATAATCTTATTGTTCATGTAAATGATAAAACGAACTGTCATTTTTTAGGATAAGAAAAGAATCGCCTTTTATGAAAAAGAGGGGGTCATGCTCATGTAAAGAATTTAATCTGCCTACGTACCTTTAGGGGTTTTAAAATTTTTTTGAATTTCATTTTTTTAAGTAAAAAGGATTTATAGAGGATCAAGCCCCACGTAATTATGAGTAGAGGGAAATGAAGGTTTTTTTAATAGAAGGAGGATGAGAAAAATCGTAGCGCGTTGAGATTTTCGACTAAGGGTAGAATTTCTTGAGACAGTCCAGGTTGACTAGGCGGGCTATCTCCTCTTCATCGAAGTCGGTGAGCATAGCGACACCACCAATTAGGATCTTCTTCACGATGTAGAGGCCACTCCAATTTGGCTTGAACTTCCCTCTGGGGTCCCAAATGGGTTCTATGATTTCTTTGAGGGATGATAAGCACACAAAAGTGTCTATTTTATACCCCGAATAGATACATTTTAGCCACTCATTTTGACTAAAAATTGCCTTATGTTCGTATTTGTTTATTTCTTAGGTCAATACGCAATTGCGGTACAAATAATATTAAATCAGTATAATTGCGACACACTAGCGGTCAAAAGCATGCATCGAAGAAATAAAAGAGACTGCGAAACCAGGAGTCCCATTGAGATTTCCCCGATGAGTTTCGATGTCCCAAACTCTCTCCCTGGACGAAATCTAAGACTATTCCAAGCTCAGACCATCACTCGAGCCTGTGTGTGTTGAGTTTGCACCTTTATTATTTTTCTACATTTTTATTTTGAGTCGTTTTATTGTTATGATTTATTTTAGATTTATTTAGAATTTTCTAGGATTTATTTTCTATTCATATATCTCTTTACTCTGATTTTTATTTTTATTAGTTTTTAATCTTTATTTTATTATTTTTCTTAGGATTATTTTTTAGGAATTTATTTTATTTTTCTTTTGTTTTTAGTTTTAATTTATTTAGTTAGGATTTAGAGTTTTATTTTTTATTTTTTATATTTTTTATTTTTGAGTCTCTTAGGAATAGATTATAATCTTATCTTTAGATTTTTTTTTATTTTAGTTTAGTTATATTTTTTAGGTAGTGTTGTTTTATTTAAGGGTCCAACTTAAACACACACTGTGACGACCCAAATATAATTATGATAAACCATGCTTACTGTATGGGATGAGGATAATTTGTTATTAGAATATATAATGTTAAGTTATTGTGTTTAGTCTAATCCTACCTTCATAACTTATGAAATATTGAATTAGTCACAAACACAAATTTGTGAAGTCTTCGGTAGGAATGTTCGAGTTCGGGACTAGTTTTGGACACTATAATATAATAATTGACTTGAGGTGAAAACTAGATAGTTGTACATATATGAGTTAAGTTTGTAACACAACAAATGGTGTATAAAATAGAGGTCCGAGAAAGAAGTTATGCTGGAATTACGAAGCAGGGGAAAATTTGTCCATTCGTTAAGTGGTATTTCGTCTTACATGTATAACAAATGGATGAATTTCATTGGTTGGAGGGGGGCGGGGGGGAAAGCTTGGCCGACATAAGCCCCTTGAAAGGACCTTCTTTTTCATCCAAACTCAACCATTAGAGAGTTTGGCCTGAGGAGAGAGAAACGTAAAGTTTAAGAAGAGAAAGTCGAGGAAAAATTGGAGAAAAATCCATAGGAAATTACGAAAACATCCATAAGGTAATTCTGCATGCAAATCTTGTATATTGTTGGAATTATTGATTTAAAATGATATAAATAATCATTTTTTTACTAAACTTCCATGTTTTGAGGTATACGTATGGATAGATGCGGGTTTAAGCAATGTTGAACATGTAAATCATGTATATTGATTCGATTGGAAACCTTGTGTATTCAAAATCCTATAACTTTTTGTATATTTATTGGAATTGAATAATTCAAGTTGGATATCAAAATAGACTCATATATGTATAACATATACGAATATTATGTGAAAATACCAAGAAATGAATCTTAGGTGATAGTTTGAAGTTCATGTATCAAAACTGCCCCAAAGGTGTAAGTATGCACACCAAGTGTTCGATGTTTTGCTTGACATAGCAAATGAACCTTAAAAATTATGAAACTTTAATTTTGTATTGTTAAATATGTTTATGGATTTTGGGTGAAATATCAAATTAAGTTTTAATGCAAAAAAAAATATGAAAATTCTTCGTAGTTGACTGGACGATAAAAGAGTCTATAGGGCAGATTTGATTTGTAATAAAGAAATGGACACATCTTGCTCTAGGAAACTTGAAATGATGTGTTGTCTTTTATATTGAGAACCTTATATGATAAGAATTGTATTACCAATAAGAAATTAAAGAATTTTTTGGCTATGGATTGGATATGTTAAATATTTTAACATGAAATTGAATGAGACTTCATTTATGATAAATGATTAGAATGCGATGCTATGGGTCTTATGAATTCAGTTAAGGTTAAGTTTTCTTTGGATTGTTAACATCCTTATGATGATACTAATATTATAAGAATGAATATGTGGACGGGAAGAAGAACTAGTTGAACCAGAGCCAGACAAAGGCAAGGGAAAAACACATGAAGTGGCCAAGGTGAGTGTACTCACTAGTAAGATGTATTTATACATGATTATGGATATTATATGTTGTACTTGTCGGGTTGAGTATGAATATGACATTTTTTTACTTATTGAGATGATTATGGATGTCATATGTTGAACTTGTTGAGTTGATTATAAATATGAAATGTTGTACTTATCGAAATGATTATGGATATTATATGTTGTACATACCGAGTTGATTATAAATATGAGATATGGTACTTATCGAGATGATTATGGATATTATATGTTGTACTTGTCAAGTTGAGTATAAATATGAGAGGTTGTAATTATTGAGATGATTATGGATGTCATACGTTGCACTTGCTGAGTTGATTATAAATATGAGATGTGGTACTTAACAAGATAATTATGGATATTATATGTTGTACTTGCTAAGTTGATTATAACTATGAGATGTGGTACTTATTGAGATGATTATGGATATTATATGTTGTACTTGCCGAGTTGAGTATAAATATGAGATGTTGTACTTATTGAGATGATTATGGATATTATATGTTGTGTATGCCGATTTGATTATAAATATGAGATGTGTTACTTATCGAGATGATTATGGATATTGTATGTTGTACTTGCCGAGTTGAGTATAAATATGAGATGTTGTACTTATTGAGATGATTATGGATATTATATGCTGTACATGTCGAGTTGATTATAAATATGAGATGTGGTACTTATTGAGATGATTATGGATGTTATATGTTGTACTTACCTAGTTGATTACAAATATGAGATGTCATACTTACCAAGTTGAATATGGATATGATATGTTGTACTTATTGAGTTGATTATGGTTAGGATATATCGTACTTACTGAGTTGATTATGGATATGATGTGAATGTATTATAAGAGATGTTATGGCTTATCAACAGCCAAGAGATGTTATGGCTTATTAATAGCAAAGAGATGTTATGGCTTATTAATAGCCAAGAGATGTTATGGCTTATTATAGCCAAGAGATGTGATGGCTTATTAATAGCCAAGAGATGTTGTAACTTATTAATAGCCAAGAGATGTTATGGCTTATTAATAGCCAAGAGATGTTATGGCTTATTATAGCCAAGAGATGTTATGACTTATTAACAGCTAAGAGATGTTACAGCTAATTAACAGCCAAGAGATATTGAGATGTTTTATATTGTTACATAGATACGACTTATTGCATTTAATTTTATGCACTATTGTAGTAGTAATGCATTCACTGAGCTATTTTGCTCACGATTCTTATGTTATGTTTTTTTTCAGGTAATGAAATGTCACTGCCAAATCTAGGAGGTCGGGTGGGATTAGCAAGGGATGCGTAAAACCATAATTTTGTTAAAATTAAAAAGGGGTAATTTAATCCTATTTATCCTTTAAGCAAGTTTGAATAAGCACGATTGCTTTAAAATTTTGAAAAGTTTTTAGTGTTATGTCTTCATGCTGATATTGAAAAAGGATACTTGTGTTTATTGTTTGGTTAAGGCAATTATGGTTTGACTCACTTTGACTTTTAAACTAAATTATAAGTAACTGGGTTGGGGTGTGTCAACTTGGTATCAGAGCCTAGGTTTTAGAGGTTCTGGGGTGAGGAACGCCTAGATTTGGCAGTGGAAGTAGAAATTGTTTTGAGTCATAAGTAAATTGGCTTTTGTTGACTAATATTTGTTAGTTACACGTACATATTATTGTACGAGATGTGAAATGCAAGGACCTTGTAGGAAAGGAAATGAGATGTTGAGGTTTATTCGGGGATGACAGCGAATACATGTATTTTTATATGAATCATTGCATTGTTTTATTTGTGGTATGGATAAACATGTCATTGAAGGAAAAAATTTAAAGACAAAATGTTGTATACAAAAATTGTGAAGTATTGGAAGTAATCCCTTCTTATACTAGAATATGTAAACTTGAGTAGTGTCACTTATTAAGCCATGGTTTGGTGTGTGCCCATTTATCTGGGAGTGTGAGGTACGGGAACCTATATTCCATTAAAGGATGAGATGGTAAATTGTTAGAGTGTGAGTCAAATGTAGATTCACATGGTAAAGGTGAAGTGAGAAGATTAATAGTTGTATATGTTTAAATTTAATATGTGAAATGGTCTGAAATTCAATTACTAGCCAATATATCACAATTGATCCGATTATGGGTTCATACTAAATTATGATAAGTAGAAGAAAAGAGTAATAAGAATTGAGATGTATTTTTTTATAGTATGTGTACATGTAGTGAATATTACTCCTGGGATGTTCTGAAATGCTTATATGAATTGCAGAGTTGAGACGAAGTGTTAAAGAGTTGGAAGTTTAAAAATATTGGAGAGCCCTTTTAAGAGTATGTGTTGTGTATGAGTATAGGAAAGATGTTAATCGGGTTTGAATGTCGACAACTAGTTTGGGTGGATATTGAGTTATGTTTGTCATTGTACATACGTGTTATCACTAAGAGTATGACATATAATGAATATGATTGAGATTATAATGTGCTATGTGAGATACCGTAAGGGGATATGTTAACATATTTGTATGGGTTATTTGAAAGAAACACGACATATAATAGTTAAGATAAGTATTATGGGGGTGGTATGTGTGGTTAAAGTTTTCAATGGTGATGTTATGTTTATCATCCATGTTACCAAACGGGTAAGGTGAGTGTATTAATAATGTTGCATAAGACTATAATGTTAATAAGTATTGGGGTAAGATTATGATTGTAAAGTTATTGTGTTGGATAAATGACTTATTAAGGTCATTGTATGTTTAGTTAAAGAACAATCAAATGATACTGAAAAAGGGAATATAGTGAGAAGTTAGATTGAGTTCATAGTGAATGACTGCATAATATACATGAAGGTGAATATGAAATCTTGGTTAAGAATAAACATTGAGTGAATGATTGTTCAGTTTCGATATATGAATAGTAGTGAGGCTATATTTAAATTAAGAAATTATAAGGACGAGATTTAACATACTCTTAAACATCAGAAATGATATGGGTAGTAGTTAGGGTCAAACACATGTATTTGGTGTTGAATGGAAGATGAGAAGATGGCATATAATAAGCTAGTCTTGTAATATGATATTTATGAATTGAAATATTGAATGGAAGTTGGAGAAAGGAAATATAAGAAGTTAGTCTTGTAATAGAATATTTATTATTTGAAATATTACATGATAATAAGGATGGACCTTAGGAATGAAGGTATGAAGTAATATATGAGTTAGTAATTGACTTCCATTTACAAGAAATCATTAGATGATTATTCTTATGTGTGAGTGATAAATAAATGAAGATTATATGAGATAATATTTTTCGGTCATGAGAAAATAGTATTCCCAATTGGCTGGTAAGTTAAATTCCCCCTAAATTTTGGGGACGAAATTTTCTAAGGGGGGGAGGTTGTAACGACCCGAATATGATTATGATAAACAATGTTTAAACCATGCTTAGCATATGGGATGAGGATAATGTGTTATTATAATATATAATGTTAAGTTATTGTGTTTAGTCTAATCCTACCTTCATAACTTATGAAATATTGAATTAGTCACAAACACAAATTTGTGAAGTCTTCGATAGGAATGTTCGAGTTCGGGACTAGTTTTGGCCACTATAATATAATAATTGACTTGAGGTGAAAACTATATAGTTGTATATATGAGTTAAGTTTGTAACACAACAAACGGTGTGTAAAACAGAGGTCCGAGAAAGAAGTTATGCTGCAATTACGAAGCAGGGGAAAATTTGTACATTCATTAAGTGGTATTTTGTCTTATATGTATAACAAATGGATGAATTTCATTGGTTGGAGGGGGGGGGGGGGAAGCTTGGACGAATTAATCCCCTTTAAAGAACCTTCTTCTTCAGCCGAAATCATCCATTAGAGAGTTTGGACTGAAGAGAGAGAAGCGGGAAGTTTAAGAAGAGAAAGTCGAGGAAAAATTGGAGAAAAATACATTGCAAATTACGAAAACATCCCTAAGGTAATTCTACCTGTAAATCTTGTATATTGTTGGAATTATTGATTTAAAATAATATAAATAATCATTTTTTTACTAAACTTCCGTGTTTTGAGGTATACGTATGGATAGATGCGGGTTTAAGCAAAGTTGAACGTGTAAATAATGTATATTGATTCGATTGGAAACCCTGTGTATTCAAACTCCTATAACTTTTTGTATATTTATTGGAATTGAATAATTCAAGTTGTATATGAAAGTAGACTCATATATGTATAACATATACGAATATTGTGTAAAAATACCAAGAAATGAATCTTGGGTTATAGTTTGAAGTTCATGTATCAAATCTGCCCCAAAGGTGTAAGTATGCACACCAGGTGTTCGATGTTTTGCTTGACATAGAAAATGAACCTTAAAAATTATGAAACTTTAATTTTGTTGTTTTCAATATGTTTATGTATATTGGGTGGAATATAAAAGGAAGTTATGATGCATAAAAATTATGAAAATTCTTCGAAGTTGACTGGATGATAAAAGATTCTATAGGGCAGATTTGATTTGTAATAAAAAAAATGGACACATCTTGCTCTAGGAAACTTGAAATGACGTGTTGTTTTTTATATTGGGAACATTATATGATAAGAATTGGATTATCAAGAATAAATTAAAGAATGTTTGGGCTATGGAATGGATATGTTAAATATTTTAACATGAAATTGAATGAGACTTCATTTATGATAAATGATTAAAATGGGATGCTATGATGCTTATGAAGTCAGTTGAGGTTAAGTTTTCTTTGGATTGTTAACATCCTTATGATGATACTAATATTATAAGAATGAATATGTGGAAGGGAAGAAGAACTGGCCGAACTAGTTCCAGACAAAGGCAAGGGAAAAACACATGAACTGGCCAAGGTGAGTGTACTCACTAGTAAGATGTATGTATACATGATTATGGATATTATATGTTGTACTTGTCGGGTTCAGTATGAATATAACATGTTTTAATTATTGAAATGATTATGGATGTCATATGTTGTACTTGTTGAGTTGATTTTAAATATGAAATATTGTACTTATCGAAATGATTATGGATATTATATGTTGTACTTACCGAGTTGATTATAAATATGAGATATGGTAGTTATCGAGATGATTATGGATATTATATGTTGTACTTTCCGAGTTGAGTATAAATATGAGAGGTTGTAATTATTGAGATGATTATGGAAGTCATATGTTGCACCTGCTAAGTTGATTATAAATATGAGATGTGGTACTTATCAAGATGATTATGGCTATTATATGTTGTACTTGCCGAGTTGATTATAAAGATGAGATGTGGTACTTATTGAGATGATTATGGATATTATATGTTGCACTTTCCGAGTTGAGTATAAATATGAGATGTTGTCTTATTGAGATGATTATGGATATTATATGTTGTACATGCCAAGTTAATTATAAGTATGAGATGTGGTACTTATTGAGATGATTATGGATATTATATGTTGTACTTGATGAGTTGATTATAAATATGATATGTGGTACTTATTGAGATGATTATGGAAATTATATGTTATCCTTGCCGAGTTGAGTATAAATATGAGATGTTGTACTTATTGAGATGATTATGGATATTATATGTTGTACATGCCGAGTTGATTATAAATATGTGATGTGGTACTTATTGAGATGATTATGAATGTTATATGTTGTACTTACCGAGTTGATTTCAAATATGAGATGTCATACTTACCAAGTTGAATATGGATATGATATGTTGTACTTATTGAGTTGATTATGGTTAGGATATGTCGTACTTATTGAGTTGATTATAGATATGATGTGAATGTATTATAAGAGATGTTATGGATTATCAACAGCCAAGAGATGTTATGGCTTATTATAGCCAAGAGATGTTATGGTTTATTAATAGCCAAGAGATGTTATGGCTTATTAATAGCTAAGAGATGTTATGGCTTATTAATAGCCAAGAGATGTTATGACTTATAATAGCCAAGAGATGTTATGGCTTATTAATAGCCAAGAGGTGTTACGGCTTATTAAAAGCCAAGAGATGTTGATATGTTTTATATTGTTACATAGACTTATTGCATTTAATTTTATGCACTAGTGTAGTAGTAATGCATTCACTGAGCTATTTTGCTCACCATTCTTATGTTATGTTTTTATTTTCAGGTAATGAAATGTCACTGCCAAATCTAGGAGGTCGGGTGGGGTTAGCAAGGGATGCGTAAAACCATAATTTTGGTCAAATTAAAAAGGGGTAATTTAATCCTACTTATCCTTTGAGAAAGTTTGAATAAGAACGATTACTTTAAAATTTTGAAAAGTTTTTAGTGTTATGGCTTCATGCTAATATTGAAAAAGGATACTTGTGTTTATTATTTGGTTATGGCAATTATGGTTTGACTCACTTTGACTTTCAAACTAAATTATAAGTAACTGGGTTGGGGTGTGTCACACTCACACCACATTATCTTGCACTCATATAAACCCACTCACACCCAATCCTATACACCTAACCCACACACACTAACTAAACCCCTTACTATTCACCTTGTTCCTCACATCTCACCTTCTCTCTCCTACTCCACCATAACCAAACACCACCACCTCCATAACCCACTTTCCTCTCTCATCACCCACGACCATATCCAACAACAAACCCAAAAAAAATGAGCTGAACCCAGACCTGTCAAACCGGCCAACCAAAACCCGGGTAAACCCGTTTTCATACCTGTCAAAAACCAAACCACCCTTAGACCCCATACTTGTTCGAACTTGAACCCACACACCACGAACCCCAGTTCAAAACCGGACTTTCTATGGTTTGGTCTGCCTTAACCCACCTGGAAAAACAAACAAACTAACAACACACACCCAAATCCCTTTAAAATCAAAATTTTATCGCATGCCAACAAAACAATTTTCAACCTCAATCCACCAAAGCCACGTGCAAATCCAAGCTCCATTTTAACTTTTGACTTGGCCAATTTCAAATCCCATATAAGTCTCAAGCCAACTTCGTGGGAAACAATACCATAAAAAGGAGGACATCTCATTTTAAGGGGAATCTCAGAGCTCACGTAGGAGAACTCTCATATCGGAACAATAAACGAAAATAAAAACAAGAGGGACAGAAAACAGAGAAACACTGTGTATATTATGTGCATAGTTGGTACATAAAAAAATCCAAAAAATTTCAAAAATAAATTAGTTTAGTGTTAGAATAAATTTTAGGTTTAGTTTTTTTTTTATGTAATCAAGTGCTAGATTTGTGAAAACATTGGGACACACGTGCATGAATGCGATTCAAGTTATCAATTAAAAGGGAGACTTTTGTGTATTGTATTTCTTGCTCTACTCTTTAATTTGTTGTTCCATGTTTGTGACTGTGATTAATTATTTCATTACGCTTGGCGAAACACCATGTTCAAGGGGTTGGATGCACTGCGTTGGATATTAGTTTAACTAATTGGTTTCATTAATTTTATATTTCTCGGTAAATTAATTTTTAATTGTCACCAATTAATTAATGTAACGAGAGTTAGTAAATTAATTGTAGAAATTAATGTTTGAATTTAGGAATCGAACTAGAGATAGATTTTTTCGAAATTTGAATATTAATTTTGTGTTGAAATTTGGGAATTCATATTTTTTTTATTAAATTGATCCTAGTGGGAAATTTTCTTGAAAATATTATAATTCTTAATTTTTCATCGTGTGACATTTATAAATTAGTTTTCTAAAAAATATATTATTAAATTTATAATTGTAACGAGAGTTAGATTATCGATTTAACATTATCTCGAAATATTTTAAATTAATAAATTAAGAAATTAAAATAATTGATAATGTAGTATAATCCCATCTCTTGACATTCTCACATATTTCACACTCAATTGCACATTATTTTTCATTATTTAGTCATTTCGTAATTTTTAGCATTTATTAGTTAATTTTCCCATGAAATTGTTTAAAAAAATAATAATATATTTTTATTAAAAAAAATTGAAATTGCAAGTATTCACATTCATTGTTTCACGTTGAAAGTTGGATTGATACCCGTACTTACCGCAATACGAGTTGTTTTAAACAAGTTTTGAAGGTACTTAAAGGAATTTTGAGATTGACTTTTGAAGACAACGATCGCATGTAAAAAAAAGCTTCTAATCAAATGGCGTCGTTGCCGCTTTCTTGACGTGGAGACAAATTGAAGACTTCTAATTTTTATTTTTATTTTTTAGTATTAATTATTATTCCTCATCCCTCATCCTTAGACTGGTTGTATAGGATTTTAATCTTTGTATTTATTTGGGGTGCATTTTGACACCGTATTATTTTTGTAATCTTTCTTCATTAAAAAAAACGAAAAGGGAAACCAGACAAGGTAGAGAGAGGGCGTCCAATGATGAGGATTTTTTAAGCCTCTCTACTTTGGGTCAGTAGGGCTCCCGGGGAGGAGTGAGATAGGCGAGATCTTCCCTCGGTTGACTCAACTCGGTCTTCACCCCACGTGTGTAAAAATCGTGGGAGGTACATTTTTTTATTCCTCACGAATCTCCTATCAGTGAGTTCATTTTTTGGGTGATTAATGGATCTGTGTGCTTTTACTTTATGCATCGTACTTAAATTGAATAGTTTGATGAATTAATTCACCTAAGACCTAGACTCGGTCATTCCCATGAGAAGGGATTTCATCACTCAACTCACTCTCTTATCCATTGTGTGCTACCCTAGCTGTCATTAAATTTAAAATCAATCAACTAGCTAGCCCCATAGGAACATATTTTTGCAATAGGCGATCACAAAGATAAATTCCGTGATTTTGTCACGCGCGGATTTAATTAAAATTTGACTACTCCTTTCACTAATTTTGCAGATAATAATTGGCTACATGCTCGTTAGGATTTTTTCTTGACTCGTGTGTGTCCAATTCAATTCTTTAGTGAGAGTGCAGCTACAGCGGAAATATTGCGACTTCTCAAATAAAAAACCAATTTTAATTAATCCCAAATTTTAGTTAAAACCCTAAGACATGCATCTAGATGATTTATCAAATAAAATATAGCATGCACGATAAAAACAAACAATTTCAGGAAAAATCCCCCAAAGGGGCAAAACCTTTTATTTTCACTATAATTTGTAAGGAAACGGCTTACAATCGGATTACAATGAAAATACAGTGATTAAGAATTACCCTCAGGTATCGGATTCTGTAGTCGGCGGCTCGAAATATCCCTTTCCAGGAGGGCAGCAATGAATCCACACGCAGCGAACCCACATGAACCTCAGTCCAATCAACAAAGGAAGAACCGCAGCACTCCTCAATGACACGCAGCCATGAAACTTTGTAGAGACTCCCTCAGCAATGACACGCAGCCCTCGGTTGCAAAGATCTCTCCACAAAGATGAACAACTACAAAGTTTGTGTTCTAGGGTTCCAAAAGATTCACAAAAGTAATTAGGATTTTTGGTGTGAATCAAAAAAGATGTTTGGCACTCAAAAAGGTGAAGACTTAGAGTATTTAGGACTCTGAAAATCGTCTTGAAAAGTCTTGCAAAATAACTCCCCGAAGTTGGCTTTAAATAGGAAAACTTAGGAAAGAGTTTTCAAAAACTGGGACTGTCCGTAATTATCCTAGGCGGACCGGTCCGGATTGAGGGCGGATCGGTCCGATTTGACCGGATCGGTTCTTTTATTAAGAGGCGGATCGGTACGAATGAGGTCGGATCGGTTCGGTTATTTCTTCTTCATCGGTTTGCCATCGATCCGGGGTATACTGGCCTTCAGCAAAACGGATCGGTCCGTTTGTGACCGGATCGGTCCGGTTGACCCAAAAAAATAAATGCCTCATTTTGCTTGAAAAAACTTACTTCTTATTTTTATAAAAAACATTTTATAAAAATTTCCCAATACTAAATATGAACTTTAAGGAACGTAAAAACAAAATTTTACCAAGTTCATTCTTACAGAGGCTATGATGTTGAAGACGCTTTGATATTCGGATCCGTTGATGTAGATGCATCTTGAATTTCTTCAACGGTGTAACGGCGTATGACATACATATTGATAATGGACAAAAATGTCCTTACATTTAGTTAATCGGTTTTAATTAGCTCGTCCAAATCAAGCGTCCATTTTCTCCCCTTTTCTGAAATATCTCAAAAATATTTTCCTTCTTTTTTAAAAATATTTCCAAAAATCCCAAAAATATTTTCCTTCTTTTATTTCCATTTCCAAAATGCCAAAAAGATTTTTCCTTTTCTTATTTTCAAAAATCACAAAAATATTTTATTTTCTTTTGCAAAATATTTAAAAATCCAAAAATACTTCTCTCGTCATGGCCGAAGAACGTCCTTTACGGGAGTACTTTGACCATTTCCCCTTCTCTCGAAGCTTGTTTGACGTTGGGCCCGAATCGAACCTTCATACATTACTTTGTGGCTTTAACTCTCACACGCCCACCGTTGATACTCGAGTGTCATCCACGCCCACATCTCCTACTCCACCGCCTCCAGTGTTGAGTGTCAACACATCCCATGCTTCGTCGTGCACACTTCTTTCTTGTTGATCATTTGTCCCATGAGTGTCCATTTATTTTCTCCGCATTTGAACCCACCATGGAACATATGTATCCATCTGACATTGTTTCGACACCACCCTCGGTGTATTGTGATGACATATCTAATGTCGAGGGGTATAAGTACCCCAGCTATTCATGGCGGCCTGATCACCCTTCCATGCAATATGAATCCCAACACCATGTTGTAGAACCTTACGATTTCCAACAGTCGTCATCACCACCTCGTGCACCTCATACCTATCTGTCCCCTCACTATGCTCCTCATATTGATCCCCCTTTTGTCTCCCATGGAGATGATTCTCCCATGTATGACCAACTTGACCTATTACCCACACTTCATATGAGTATTCTCCACATCCTAGTGTTTCTAGTGAGTTGTGTCCACCTCAACCACCACCACCGCCACCCACCGACATCTCCCCACCACCTTGCACATCCTCTATAGAGAGCCTCTTACAAAAGTTCTCTACCACTCTTTTATCTCAAAATGAATTCCTTCAACAGCTTAAACACATGTTTACTGCATTTGAGTGTGCGGACGAGTCGGATTTCACCCCAAGTCAACCCATTGTTGCACCCATGTGGGACGATGATGTGTCGTCTTGTGCCACTAATTTTGAGTGTGACCAATGCTATCCTCCTGAGAATCTTAAAGTTGATACCACCACTGGTCCGGGCCCCAAGTTGACAATTGTGTTGACCTATCCACTGATTGTGAGACTGATCCCATTGCGCCCTATCCTCTTGAACCCACCATTGAGGTTCACATTTCCCCTTCCACCGAATCTACTATTATGCCCAAATTTACACCTTTTGATCCTTTCCTGTGTGTTCCCGAGGAACCATTTATTTATAGGTTATCTCTGGCTGAGATTGATTCCCACTGTCCTGAGATTGAGTCTAAAAAGTTGTCTACCTCTCTGGATATGAATCCTATCCCACCATATTTGGCTCCCATTGAGTCATATATTCATGTTGATTCTTCTATATCGGCTTTGGACTACTCGTTTGATTTTTCCACCACCACTTGGTTTGGACCTTAATCTTGCACCTCACCTGTTCACATCTACGCATTTAGGTCCTCACCTGCACCCACCCTCCTGCTCCGCGAGCCCACTCTTGAGTTTTTCTTCCACCCTGATATTATGAGAGTATTTGTGATACTCTACCCATACGTGACACCAATCTTGTTACTCTATGCACACCACTTCCTTGTGGTGTTTATTTTTACCATCTACCGCTCCCTGGTGTGTCATGAAGCGACCATAATCTTCATCCATTTATAAAAAGGTCGTTCCCTTTCTATGAAGCCCACCCCTTCACTATTGCCACACCATTTTGACTCTCCATCCAATTTCATCATCATGCTTACAGGGCCCTAGTTGCCCTCACCTTTATGCTCAATAAGGCTCGTGACCGGTGCTTGTACACCCTCACCCTTGCTCATCTTCGCCTTACCCTAATACCCACCCACTCGTGGTCCACCGATGCTTTGCATCGTGTGATACACTTTTCCATACAAGTGCATTGACTCGTTTTCACCTTTATACAACAAGATTGGGGGTGATTTTTTTCTCCCGATTTTTTGCCACCCCGTGCTTTCATAGTTCTTACTCTTAGAGTGAGTTCCGATCGGTCTGGCTAAAGACATTAAACTTAGCGCTATCGGGAGACATCCCGTTGTTTCTTGTTTCTTAGTATGAGTCTTATCCTGTTTGGGGGTGTTGTTTCACATCACCCCGTGATTTTCACATGATTTCTAGACTTGTATGTATTTTTGTCGCAACTATTCTTCAGGTTCCATCTCTGCTCCATCATGCGGTAAATTTTCAATAGCGGTTCATTATGGTAATATCTGTCCTACCTTGTTCTTCTCAATTTTTTTATATATATTTTTAAACATTAAGGTCGATGTTCTCTTTTGTTTGGGGGTGGGAAATTTATCAAAATCGTACCGCTTTTGAAAATTTTCAGAAACATTTTGTGCAATTAAATTTAAATTTTTATGACATGAATTGTCTATCATCCCTCTTTTAGAAGTCTCGGAATACCTGTGTTTGACCCAAAAATTATGCTTCTAACCTTAAATTAATTAATACCTCTTAAAGCGTACTTGCACTATGAATTTCTAGACTTAGCAATTTGCATTATCACTTTTGCAATTAAAAGTTGAAGAGTAACTATAAAAGATCACTAGTGGCGACTTAAACCCGTGAGATTTGAACTTTTTGCCTTTTTGAAGGTTTTTACGTATCTCCGAGTCACAAGTTGACTCAACTTTGTTTGGATGCCGCACTTAGTCGTTGCGTAGTCTCATTATTTTTTTCAAATTTGGCTTAATTACTGAGAATGACATTACTTTCGAGTTGTAAGAAACATGTGTCTTGTGGTTTGTCCCGAATACTAAATTATTTTTTGCCATACACTTACCAATTTTACCCTTCATTCACCCATTATCTTTCCATATTTTCCTTGTCCATTCTATATACCATACATATATCATTCCCTATCACTACCATCGAATTTGAGAAAAAAAGTGTTTGAAAGTGTCAATGTAAATTGTCTTCATTTTTGTTATGAAAAGAAAAATGTATCGCAATTAAAAAAAAGGTAGGAAAAAAAAGAAGCAAATAAAAAAATAGAAAAAAGAAGAAAGAGAAAGCATGCGATCATAGGTTTAAAAAATGAAGACATTAGTTATTCAAAGTGTGTCACACTCTTCTTAAAAACCCTATTATTCATCTTCTCATTTCATTATCCCTTCATACCTTACATAAACCCCATTTTCACCCTTCGTAAAGTGTTCAGGCAAACGAGAAGATTATATGGTAAATAACTCGACATTCTCAACATAGTGGTTAGCATTCATTCATGAGGTCAATTTTCTTTCATGTATCCGTTATTTTTTATAAGGCGTGTGAGTCGTTTGAACTTGTTTACATTTACTCACATCCTCACACACTAAAGAGATACACTTACCCAATTCTCAGAGAGTTCGATTCGGAGAGATATACCCAGTGAGAATTGAAGTCAAAGCTTTGATTTATAAAGGCAACCTAGGAATTAATCTAATGATACTTAAGGTTGTTTCACATTAACGCATGCTACGTTTTAGGAAAGATTACACTTTCGGTATTTAGTAATTTTATATCTCACTTCGATAGTTGAATACGGTGTTCCTTGACGTCCTTTTAAATTGGGTTGTATAGCGTTTCATCGTCAAAATAAGAAACTGCATCTCAATAAAAAAAATTGAATTTTATGGGTATATTCACTGCAAACCCTCACGAGACACTACTCGTCCTGTAGGACAACCTATAGGTTTAACGGCTTGTTGCACATGCTAAGTGCAATCGCCAGTGCCTGCAAAACTGGCACACTTTTGGTCACTTATCTCTGTTTTCTCTTTATTTTTGCTCGAGGAATAGTAATGTTCTGTTTGTGGGTGGTGTGATAAGCACCCAAAAGTGCCTATTTTATACCCCGAATAGATACGTTTTAGTCACTCATTTTAATTAAAAATGGCCTTATGTTCGTATTTGTTTATTTCTCAGTTCAATACGCAGTTGCGATACAAATAATGCTAAATCGGTATAATTGCGACACAATAGTTGTCAAAAGCATGCATCAAAGAAATCAAAGAGACCGCGAAATCAAAAGTCCCATTGATCTTGCCCCGATGAGTTCTGATGTCCCAAACCCTATCCTCGGACCAAACCTAAGCCTACACTGAGCCTAGACCATCACCCGAGCCTGTGTGTTGAGTTTGTACCTTTATTATTTTTCTAGATTTTTATTTTGAGTCGTTTTATTTTTAGGATTTATTTTAGATTTATTTAGAATTTTCTAGGATTTATTTTCTATTCTTATATCTCTTTATTCTGATTTTGATTAGTTTTTAATCTTTATTTTATTATTTTTCTTAAGATTAGTTTTTATGAATTTATTTTATTTTTCTTTAGTTTTTAGTTTTTATTTCTTAAGTTAGGATTTTTAGTTTTAGAGTTTTATTTTTTATTTTTTATTTTTTTTTATTTTTGAGTATCTTAGTAATAGATTAGAATTTTATTTATAGATTTTAATTTTTTATTTTAGTCTAGTTTTATTTTTTAGGTAGTGTTATTTTATTTAAGGGTCCAACTTAAACACACACAACATTACCCTACACCCATACAAGCCCACTCACACACAATCCTATACACCTAACACACACACTAACTAAACCCCTTACTATTCACCTTCCTCCTCACATCTCACCTTCTCTCTCCTACTCCACCATAACCAAACACCACCACCTCCATAACCCACTTTCCTCTCTCATCACCCACTACCATATCCAACAACAAACCCCCCCAAGAAAATGAGCTGAACCCGGACCTGTCAAACCGGCCCACCAAAACCCGGGTAAACCCGATTTCAGACCTGTCAAAACCCAAACCACCCTTAGACCCACAACCTATTCTAACTCGAACCCACACACCACGAACCCAAGTTCAAAATCGGACCTGCTATTGTCTGCCCTGCCTTGACCCACCTGAAGAAAAAAAAACACCAACACCACACCCAAATCCCTTTAAAATTGGAATTTTATCCCATGCCAACAAAACTTTCAACCTCAATCTACCAAAGCCATGTGCAAATCCAAGCTCCATTTTAACTTTTGACTTGACCAATTTCAAATCCCATATATCTCTCAAGCCAACTTCGTGGGAAGCAATACAAAAAAAAGGAAGACATCTCATTTAAGGGGAACCTCATAACTCACGTAGGAGAACTCTCATATCAGAACAATAGACGAAAACATAGACGAGAGGGACAGAAAATAGAGAAACACTGTGTATATTATGTACATAGTAGGTATATAAAAAAAATTAAAAAAATTCCAAAAATAAATTAGTTTAGTGTTAGAATAAATTTTAAGTTTAGTTTTTTTTTTATGTAATCAAGTTCTGGATTTGTGAAAACATTAGGACACACGTGCACGAACGCGATTCAAGTTATCAATTCAAATGGAGGCTTTTGTGTATTGTATTTCTTTCTCTACTCTTTAATTTGTTGTTCCATGTTTGTGATTCTGATTAATTATTTCATTTTTCTTGGCTAAACACCCTGTTCAGGGGGTGGGATGCACTGCGTAGGATATTAACTAAATTGATTGGTTTCATTAATTTTTTATTTCTGGGTAAATTAATTTTTAATTATCACCAATTAATTTATGTAATGAGAGTTAGTAAATTAATTGATGATGCTAAGATTTAGCACCACCGGATAAGTGATAATGAGCTCAAACAGTAGTAACCATGGCAGCCATAGAGATGTATAAGTGTATAAGTATGTAGAAGGGGATGAGTATAAGAGGAAATAAGACAAGGATGTATAGTGGTTCAGCCAATTTGGTCTACATCCACTGTGAGTGTGTGATCCACTAAGTATGGGCACTAATGGCCTTGGATACAATGCACATAAGCTCACTTTCTCTCTCTACTGTGTGTACAAGCAGAGTTTTAGCTAGGGTTACAATAAATTGGTCGATCCCCTGTAGGGTTATGGGTGACAAGTATATATAGGTCTTGGGGGGTGTAGTGTACCCCCCAAGTATGCATGGTGCATGTGAATGATGATCTAGCCAATCCCCTGTTGACACCTGTAGATGCCAAATGATGACATAATATTCCCTCACGTGAGGGTGTGATTTTGTTATAATGGTCTCCCATGTGCCATGTGAGCCTCACGAGCACTGTTCCACGCGTCTCCCAAACCACGCGCTGCGATGATGTCACCCTCGGCCTATGAGACGAGGCCGAGGGCAAAGTCCCTTCCGGTAGTGAGTCTGGCCTAAATTAGGCCTTGTACTGTCGTACCCTCGGAGGGTCGTCCGGGGCCTGATGAAGGGTCGGCCCCCTGAGGGGTCGTCCGAAACCTGATGAAGGGTCGGCCCCCTGAGGGGTCGTCTGGATCCTGATGAAGGGTCGGCCCCCTGAGGGGTCGTCTGGAACGCCGACCCCCTGAGGGGTCGTCTGGAACCTGATGAAGGGTCGCCCCCCTGAGGGGTCGTCCGGAATCCGATGAAGGGTCGGCCCCTGAGGGGTCGTCCGGTTGGAGGGTATATATGGGTATATCAATCACCCCCCAGCCCTTAGCCATAGGTGCTGTTGAGATGGCTGAGGGATAATATTGTAATTGAGATGCGTGTATGATCAGTTAGGTGAGTGACACCTGTCAGGCTGATGTTTCCAAGGCGTGGCGGCTGCACACTTGGCCTGGGATTTTGTGCCCTAATGATGCCCTCCTTGTGGGCTGTGCACTGCCTTGGGTAATGGGCCCACTCATTACTAAGGTATTTAAGAGATTTTTGAACTCTCTCTCTCTTCTTCTTCTTCTTCGCGCCCAAGCTCTCTCTTTCTAGCTTCCATCCTTCTTGTCATTTCTGCAATCTCTACGTTTCGAGTTTGGCAGCTTTGCTATCTCTTTCTCAAGTAATCTTTCTGCCCCAGTCTCCTCTTTACTTTCATTTCTTTTTCACTTTCTTGCTTTAGGCTTGTAGGGCAAGATTTGAGTTGTTTCTTAACTTTCCCGACGACTGGTTCTTGAGTGTTCTTGAGTGAAACCCATTGATTCCCTTTGTTTTAATCCAAAAGTCTAATCTTGTCAACTGCCAACTTGTTTGTAGCTAAGTTTAGTTAAATTCTCTAAGTGTAGGGTCCTCCCTTTAATGCTTAGGAGGCTTTATAGTTTAGCATCTGAATTCCCATCCTTGAGAGAGAAGCTCTTTGCAGAGATCAGACGAATAGAGGAAGAGGAAGAGAGGAGACGAGGGGCCGACCCTAATTGGGTACAACCCATCTTTCCCATTCCTCTTGCCACAGTAAAGCCATTTGAGCACTGTGAGTCTTGTGGGTCATCCTCTCGTCCAGTCGAGTGTCATTCAAGTGAGATGGACGAGAGAGCATCCTCGCCAACTGGCGTTGGACCTTCTGGTAGGAGAGAGACATCTGACCTAAGCCCAGGCCGAGAGGCCGAGGGTATGGTCCCCTCCGAGGCTGTCCCCGTGATAACCCTATCTCCACATGCCTTCCAAATGGCCTTTCCCCACGGTCCTCTGGCAGATGACGAGGCCGAGGGAGAGGGAACTGAGGACGAGGGCGATGATACAGATGACCAGGTTGATACCTCCCATGCCTCGTCCTATATCTCCTCCGTTAGGGATCGCGACCTCTTGCTATGGAGGCATGCCTATGGAGTGTCCCCCAATAAAACTATGAGGGTTCCCTCTGAGTCTGAGAGGGTCTTCGAGGGTGAAGAGGGAGAGGTTACAGTATACGAACAAATGTTCAAGGTTGGTGTCAGATTCCCTCTGCATCCTGCCATCGTAGATATTTTGTCAGCCCTTGGTGTTGCCCCCTCTCAGCTTCCTCCCAACTCTTGGAGGATGATCCTGGGCTACATCTCCCTGTGGAAGAATGCTTTCACTGATGAGCCCTCGGCTGACGTATTCTTGGCCTGCTATAATATCACCTCCTCGTCCAAACAGCCTGGGTACTATCATTTAAGGGTGAGGAGGTCTGAGAAAAAACTTCTCCACGTGGCACAAACCTCCAACCACGATTGGAAGAAGAGATTTTTCTTTATCTCTGGGGAGTGGGAGTTCACCGCCGAGGCTCAACTTGTAGCCGATGGTCTGAGGGTCCCCAGAAGATGGTCTAACCCTTCAATGAAGGCCAGGTCAGACCCCGGACTTAGTATGGAGGAGAAGGACATCATTGAGTATCTGAGGGGACGAGGGAGAGGTGGTGAGCTTGCAAAGTTTGAAGAGCTGATGACCCCTCGGTTCCTCAAGGAAGCTGGTCTCAGGGTCATCCCCCTGACAGAACTATGTGAGTTACACTTAACGTTTCCCCTTCTTTACTTTTTCAAGTGTTACCTCTTTATCTCTGCACTTTTCTGATGTGTCGTCCTCTTTTTAGGTCGTCCTGCAGGTATATCAGACTATCTTTGGGAAATGACTGCTCCCAGTTTACTATCAGGCTTGGCAAAAAAGAAGGGTAAGGAGCCTCAGCAGGCTTCGAGGAAGACCAAGGCAGCGGGGCCGACGGTTGTTGAGCCGACAGCCGATAGCCACAAAATAAAAGGGCCTGAGATTCCTGTTGACCCTCGACCGGACTCTCGGACGAGGGCCAGGGTCGAAGCATCAGAAGGGGGTACTTCTTTGTCCAGCATGGGGGCCTTCTGGTCCCAGAACTTAGCACATCTGAGGGCCGAGCCCTCATCACTTATCGCAAATTTGAGGGCAGCCAAGGCGTTAATGTTTTCTGCTCCCTCGGCTGCTGACTACGACTTCTTGTCAAAGATGCCTCCAGCCAAAGTGTATGACTATGGTCTGCACGCTCTAGCCCAGGTATCGGTCTTGATTTATTTATTTTAATTGCATTCTTTCAATAACTGTTTCCTCGGCCTCTTGACATCTGTTTATTTTTCTATACAGTCTGTGTGTGCCTTTACCTCGGCAACAAAATGGATGGCTGAAAATCAGGAGAAATTCCATGACGCCGAGAGGGCCATCCAGCATGAGGCCGACCTGCAGGCTGACTTAGATACTACAAAGGCTGAGCTAGAGAGTGCCAGAACCGAGCATGCACGAATTATGGACGAGTTTATGAGGCAGCATGATGAGGATCTGAAGGCTAGAGTCTTGCTTTTGAAGGAGAAGGATGAAGCCATGACCCATCGGGAGGCCCAGTTTAAGATTGAGCTGTCTGAGGCTGTGAAGAATGAAGCCCTTATACTTTTGACTCACTTGAGTCTAGACTGTATAAGAGCTCATCTAGTTTGGAAATAGTGACAAAATAGAGTCCATCCTAGAAACCAAAGAGCTTCAGAGATTGGGTTGCTTCTTCTTCTATTCATCTTGTGATGATCCTGAGACTATAGCCATCACTCACACACTTAGAATTTCATTCTTGCATTTCATATTGCACCACTATGTGTATTAATGATTGTGAGTGTGTTTTAATCCCTCAATTTGATTTTAATAATTTTTTGGGAATTTAAAACATATTTTAAACAAGGTTTTATTTAATTAAAACTTGATTTAAAAGGTCTTGGGGTTAATGTATAAATATGGATTGTTGTGATTATTGGCCTAAAGTTACTCTGGGTAGAAACCGAAAGCGCTAAAGACTTTAGGGTTGGCTTTGTAATTATTTTGGGACGCGCGTTTACATTCATCCTCAGGCCTACACCTACTGTCCTCTGATTGGCCTGAACTGTGTTTCTTTACTGAGACAAACCATCGCGTGCTTTCAGCCCTTAGATCAACCCTTATCGATGGCCTGCATGTCTTTTGAGTGAATCCCAGTGTAAATCCTTTAGCCAATCACAGCCTGTTTAATCCACCGCCTGCTGTGAACCCTTAGATTGTAGTCAAAGGAGCTTGACTCAATCACTGCCCTTGATTTTGAACGAAGCTCTGGAATCTTCTTCTCTTCCTATTTAAAGGCCTCTCATCTCAGCCTTCGAAAGCTTTTGCCACTTTGAGTTTTCTCAGAAAAAGAATAGAGAGAGGAGAGAGAAGAGAGAAGAGAGAAGAGAGAAGTTAGAGAGAGAAACCAAACCCTAGGTAGAAACCCTAACTTCGTCAAAATACCTCTAAACCTAAACCACTTACCTCTCCATAAACACCATAACCCGATAAACACCATCCTTAGTGTTTTCCTGAGATTATGAGAGTTCGAGTTGAGAGATTTCTGGGTTGCTGAAATCCTTGTGTTCATAAATCTTATTTCCAACTTAGACATAGACTCAGATCTTGTTTCTCTTTCAATAGAAATCATAGATCTGAAGTTTTTCATGTCACAACACACTTAGTTGCATTTATTTCTCATCTTGAGAATTTCGTTGTTGATTGTTTTCTGATAAAACATTTTCTTACTTCAGAATCAACAATAGATGTTTTTCTATTTCTGTTTTTACAAAACCTAACCTGACCTAGTGGGATTCGCACTTGGAGGGTTCTCAATCCCCATAATATTTTCAAAAGTGATTGAGAAAGGTCTTGACCGATTTCTTAAGCAAGATCTCCGTGGAATCTGGGTTATTTTGAAAGGTAAAAAAGGTTCGTAGTTTTGTAAGAAAGAAAAATAACAAATACACTGCATATAGACTTTATATGTGATTTGTTAGGATCGTCTGTAACTAATAAGTGTGTGTGTGTGCATGCATGTGTTTTAGAACACCATTCACAAACATCTTCACACTACAAACACTGAAAGTGTTGGCTATAAGATTTGGTGAACATAAGTCGACGTAAAGTGCTGAAACAAAGAAGAGTTGACAAACTGAGACAACTACATCAACAAACAAGATCTGCAGAAAAGTTAAGGACGCCAGAGGGTACAATCCTGAACTTGTATAGATTTGTCTTTGTGTGCATGTTAGTTAAATAGGTTGTAACTCATATATTTGTTTTAGTGATTGTTTTTGTTTTACTCCGTAGAGGGAGTCGTGGATGTGTCCTCAAGGTTGAGATTTTGCCACGTAAAAAATCCTGAGTATCAATATTTCTACATCTTCTCATCTCATTCTGATTGTGTGCTGAGTTTAAAACATTTAAAACTGTTTACTAAAACTTGTTATCAAATCTTGTCCATATCTCGTACATATTTTTTGTTAACACATCTTGTGTTCAAAATCGTTTTGATTTAAGTAAAGAGTTTCTTCAACAAACTTTCGGAGTTGCTTAAATAGTTTATTTTCATAAACGGCTTTGGCAATGCTATTTCAATTGGTATCAGAGCTTTTGGTGAACTTTTTTTCAAAAAGATCCTGAGTTTCTGAAACTGTTTTCTCAAAATCAATTATGGACGAGAAAAACGAAAGATATGGTAACTTGACCAGACCTCCAGTCTTTGATGGAACCAATTTCTCTTACTGGAAAGTAAGAATGATTGCTTTCATTCAAGGAACTCTGGGAGATGATGTCTGGGATATTATTGAAAATGGATACTCTTATCCAACTAAACCAGCCACTGATGGAAGCAATGAAAGGATTAAGAAAATATTGAGTGAGTTTACTCAAGAAGAGAAACAAGTTTCTCGCAATAATAACAAAGGCAAGAACGCTATATTTATGTCTATTAACGAACATGAGTTCAAGAGAATCTCATCCTGTACCACTTCCAAGGAAGCATGGGATACCTTGATTACTGCCCATGAAGGAGACTCTAGGGTAAAAGCTGCTAAGACTCAGATGTTAATCCAACAGTATAATACCTTAATCATGTCTGAATCTGAGTCTTTCGATGATTTCTATATGAACCTTACTGATATTGTCACTAAACTTCATGCCAATGGTATAACTTATGATAGACAAGAAATTGTCTCTAAAATTCTGAGATCATTACCACAGAAATTTGACAATAAAAGATATGCTATTGAGGAGATGTGTGATATAAATCTAACTCCTGAATTACTCAGTAGCAAATTAAGAACTGTGGAAATGGAATTAGAGTTTAAGAAACAATTGACCCACAGTAATAGGAAACATACCAATTCCAATCTTAGCTTTACTTCTAAGATGACCAAGCCTGAGTTAAACACCCCTGGTAATGATTCTGATGAGGACTGTGACTTAGAAAGTCTAGATAATCAGATTGCCCTAATGACAAAACAATTTAAGAAAATTGTTAAATTTAGAAACAGTGTTGCAAATAGACAGGGCAAGTCTAATTATTCTACTCCTTCAAATCACAAGCCTCATGAGAAACCTCATGACAAACAGAACAAGGACAACACAAGACCTCACAGAGACCTCAAGAAGACTGAATGCTATAGATGTGGTAAACTAGGACACATTGCTCAAGACTGTAGAGTTAACTTAAATACCCAAAACAAACACTCTAGAGCCAACATATGCAAAACCTGGGATGACTCAAGTGACTCTAAAAATAAGGAACCTGAGACATCTGATGGTTTTGATCCTTGTTTATCCTTCTTTGCCAAAATCATATATAATGATGATATGCCTATGCTTGATAGTGAGGATGAGTCTAGTAATACTAGTTCTGTTGCTGTGAATCATACTTTAACTGGTTTAGATGCTTTACTTACTGAGAACATTAATACTTCTTCTTCGGGGTGTGTGAGTCAAAGGGGAATCGATACTGCTGATGTCAATGGGTGTGTGAGTTTAAGAAATGAAACCTTAGGGGTCACTTCACACACTTCACTTAGTGACTCTGACAATGATGATCTCCCAGACATTCACACTCTATATGCTAAGACTCTTAAGAAAAGCACTAGACTAGAAAAGATTGTGAAAGATCTTACCAAAAAGCTAGAGGATCTAAGCCTAATGGTAAAACTGAATGCTGAAGAGTATACTACACAATGCATGTCTCATGAAAGTGAAGTTAAAGTGTTTGATGAAAAACTGAAAACTTTAACTGAAGCTAATGAAATTCTGGAGAAAAAATACAAAGGGACATTATTAGAATTGGAACAAACAAAAGAAAAGACAGCAACTGTTTTCAAAAAATTTACCAAATTTGAAAACAATACTAAATGTTTTGAGGAATTCGTTGCTGAATCTAAAACCAATTCTGATGATAGAACTGGAATAGGGTTTTGCCCCAATTTGAAGACACAAACTAAACATGTTGAACCTATCAAATTTGTGTCAGGAGGCAAAAGACCTATTGAAACATGTCCAGACTTTCATTCTCTAAAAACTGAGTTTGATCATCAAAACACTAACACTGGAGACACAAGTTGCTCTAAGCATGAAAGTTTACCAAAGGGAAAATATGTCTGCCCCCCAATTAGGAAAAGTGAACCTGCTTTCAAACCTGTGCTACCTAGGAATAAAATTCAGCCTCAAAATTTCTCAAAACCTTTGTTTAGAGACTTTCCTAAGGAAAACCCTATTCTGAGCAATCTTTATTGCTCCTATTGTGATATATATGGTCACTCTTTCGATAATTGCTATGCTAGGAGACTGATTAAGCCTATCTAAAACACTCCTATGTATCATAACTTTAACTATTCTAGGAGGAGTCGTAACAATTATGTCCTTCCCAGGCCACCAGACAAAAACTCTAACTATAGGAATATAAAGACTAAACCTAAAAGGACATTTACTAGAAGGATTCCCAGAAACTTTTCTAAATCAAATGCTCAGGTATTTAATTTTACCCAAAATCATGCGCAAAATGTTTTTCAACAAAAATCTACTGCTCGCAAATTTTATCAAATAAGAGCAAATCAGCGCAAACAGAAAACCAGAGCAATTTGGGTTAGAAAAGATGATCTAGTACCCCAGATGAAGTGTAATATTGTTATTTCTGCCTTAAAAGCTGAACTTACATCTTCTGGTTGGTATCTGGATTCTGGTTGTTCCAAACATATGACAGGTGATGATACAAAAGTTTTAAATAAAACCCACTTTGATGGTGGAAAAGTTGTTTTTGGTGATGGTATATCATCCCAGATCATAGGCAAAGGAACCCTTAAAGAAAAAGGTCTTCCTGTTCTTGAAAATGTTCTCTTAGTTAAAGGTCTTAAGGCTAATTTACTTAGCATTTCGCAATTCTGTGACTCAAACTACACTGTTACCTTTTCAAAGAACAATTGCAAGATTTTAAATGAAAAGGGAGAATGCTTAATTACAGGATTCAGGACCCCTGACAATTGTTATACTGTCATGTCTAGTTCTGAAATCTGTAATGTTGCCAGAATGGATGACAACGAGATATGGCATAACAGAATGGGTCACATTAATTACGAAAATTTGAGTAAATTGTCTTCTCAACAAATAGTTAGAGGAATACCAAAAATTAAACCTATTCATAACATTGTCTGTGGTCCCTGTCAAGAAGGAAAAATTGTTAAAGCACCTCATAAAAGGGTTAAAGATATCCTTACCTCTAATCCCTTAGAACTCATCCATATGGACCTAATGGGTCCTTCTCAAACTGTTAGTCTTTGTGGACACAGTTATATTCTAGTTATGGTTGATGACTTCACCAGATTCACTTGGGTAGCTTTCTTAAAACAAAAATCCGATACTTTTCAAACTTTTTTAAAGATTCTTTTACGGATTGAGAATGAGAAAGACACTCAAGTGAATAGAATCCGAAGTGATAGAGGTGGTGAATTCAAAGACACTGGTATTGTAGAATATTGTGACTATAATGGTTACAAACATGAGTTCAGTGCTCCTAAGACCCCTCAACAAAATGGAATAGCTGAGAGAAAGAATCGAACTCTTCAAGAGATGGCACGTGTCATGCTCCATGCCAAGAACTTACCTAAGTATTTTTGGGTAGAATATATTCGTACAGCTTGCCATCTTATTAATAGGGTCTATCTTAGAAAGAATTCGAAACAAACCTCTTAAGAACTTTGGTACAATAAAAAGCCTAATCTTAAGTACCTTAGAACCTTTGGTAGTACCTGCTATGTTTGCAAAGATAGGGAACACTTATCTAAATTTGAGAGTAGAGGAGATAAAGCCATATTCTTAGGTTATTCACCTAACAGTAGAGCTTATCGAGTGTATAATCTTCGCACTAAGACCTTAATGGAATCCATAAATGTAATTGTTAGTGACACTACTGTAGAAAGCAAGACTAGTGAATTAACTATAGAAGAAGAATCGTCAAATATTTTAGAAAATGACTCTTCTGAAATAGATAATTCATTACCGATTGAGTCACCTGAAGTACCTAACTGGGTTTCTAAAGATCATCCCATAAACAACATAGTTGGTAACCCTAGTGAACCAGTACGTACAAGATCCCAACTTAGAAATTATGCTCTCTATGCATGCTTTGTTTCTCTCTTGGAACCAAAGAATGTAAATGAGGCATTGAATGACTCTCACTGGATTTCTGCTATGCAGGATGAACTTTTACAATTTGTCATTCATGATGTTTGGTTTCTTGTTCCACGTCCTGATCACAAAAAGGTTATTGGTACTCGTTGGATTTTCAAAAATAAAACTGATGAAAATGGGATGATAATTAGAAATAAAGCTAGACTAGTTGCTCAAGGTTACTCCCAAATAGAAGGACTTGATTTTAATGAGACGTTTGCTCCTGTTACTCGTTTAGAATCAGTTCGTCTGCTTCTTGCTATAGCTTGTCACATGCATTTTACATTATATCAAATGGATGTTAAATCTGCGTTCCTTAATGGAATACTTGCCGAGGAAACCTATGTAGAACAACCTAAAGGGTTCATTGACCCTAATTATCCTAATCATGTATTTCGGTTGAAAAAGGCTTTATATGGTCTTAAGCAAGCTCCTAGAGCTTGGTATGAGCGCCTGTCTAGTTTTCTGCTGGACAAAGGTTTCAAAAGAGGTGGAAATGACCAAACCTTATTTGTCAAACATTTTGGCAAATACATTACTATCGCTCAAGTCTATGTAGACGATATCATATTTGGATCCACTTCTACCTCAGAAGTGAAATCTTTTGCTGAAATTATGAGTAAGGAATTTCAGATGTCCCTTATGGGGGAGTTACAGTTCTTCCTAGGTCTCCAAGTCAAACAACAACCAGATGGCTTGTTTCTTTCGCAGACTAAGTACGCATTAGAGATAGTTAAGAAATTTGGCCTCGAGAGTGCTAAAAGTGCTAAAACGCCTATGAGTACTACAGAGAAATTATCTAAAGATGAAAATGGAAAATCTGTAGACTCTACCTTATATCGTAGTATGATTGGCACATTACTCTATCTGACTGCCTCGCGTCCCGATATCATGTATGCTGTTTGTGTTTGTGCGCGTTATCAAAACAACCCCAAGGAGAGCCATTTAAACGCTGTTAAACGCATAATTAAATATGTTAAAGGCACTCTAAATTTAGGAATTTGGTACACGAATGACACACCTAGCACTATTATTGGGTACACTGATGCTGATTGGGCTGGGTGTACTGATGATAGTAAAATCACTTCAGGCGCATGTTGTTATATTGGTAATAACTTGGTAGGATGGAGTAGTAAAAAACAGAACTGCACATCTCTCTCGACTGCTGAATCTGAATACATAGCCGCCGGTAGCTGTTGTGCCCAATTGTTGTGGCTTAAACAAATGCTAAGTGATTATGGTATTTTAGAACCCACACTTCATCTCTATTGTGATAATCAAAGTGCGATTAACATTTCTAAGAACCCAGTTCAACACTCGCGAACTAAGCACATTAAAATAAGACATCATTTTATTCGTGAATTAGTTGAAACCAAGGAATTAGAAATCAATTATCTTTCTACTGATCTACAACTTGCAGATTTATTTACCAAACCTCTTGATTATAATAGATTCATTTCTTTACGTAAATCTATTGGTATGATTTGTGTCGAGTATATACCTGTTTTTTTGCCAAGTTCTTTCCCTTTGTCCATTTGAGACAAAATGGGGGAGAAATTTGAGTCTACTGCATATACTAAAAAGCTTGATCTTAGTAATTCTTTGCAGGTATTCTTCTTGTACAGTCATTCTTTATTGTAATAATAGGATGTTAAACTGTATATAGTTGAGTTATGTAATTTTTGATTTCTAGGATTTGGGTAGATAGATCTTTTATAGGAATAAGTTTTTCTTATTTGTTGTCGCCCTACGAGTTGAGATGACTCAAAGGAGATTTTGTCTCATATTTCCAAAGGGGGAGATTGAAGCCCTTATACTTTTGACTCACTTGAGTCTAGACTGTATAAGAGCTCATCTAGTTTGGAAATAGTGACAAAATAGAGTCCATCCTAGAAACCAAAGAGCTTCAGAGATTGGGTTGCTTCTTCTTCTATTCATCTTGTGATGATCCTGAGACTATAGCCATCACTCACACACTTAGAATTTCATTCTTGCATTTCATATTGCGCCACTATGTGTATTAATGATTGTGAGCGTGTTTTAATCCCTCAATTTGATTTTAATAATTTTTTGGGAATTTAAAACATATTTTAAACAAGGTTTTATTTAATTAAAACTTGATTTAAAAGGTCTTGGGGTTAATGTATAAATATGGATTGTTGTGATTATTGGCCTAAAGTTACTCTGGGTAGAAACCGAAAGCGCTAAAGACTTTAGGGTTGGCTTTGTAATTATTTTGGGACGCGCGTTTACATTCATCCTCAGGCCTACACCTGCTGTCCTCTGATTGGCCTGAACTGTGTTTCTTTACTGAGACAAACCATCGCGTGCTTTCAGCCCTTAGATCAACCCTTATCGATGGCCTGCATGTCTTTTGAGTGAATCCCTGTGTAAACCCTTTAGCCAATCACAGCCTGTTTAATCCACCGCCTGCTGTGAACCCTTAGATTGTAGTCAAAGGAGCTTGACTCAATCACAGCCCTTGATTTTGAACGAAGCTCTGGAATCTTCTTCTCTTCCTATTTAAAGGCCTCTCATCTCAGCCTTCGAAAGCTTTTGCCACTTTGAGTTTTCTCAGAAAAAGAATAGAGAGAGGAGAGAGAAGAGAGAAGAGAGAAGTTAGAGAGAGAAACCAAAACCTAGGTAGAAACCCTAACTTCATCAAAATACCTCTAAACCTAAACCACTTACCTCTCCATAAACACCATAACCAGATAAACACCATCCTTAGTGTTTTCCTGAGATTATGAGAGTTCGAGTTGAGTGATTTCTGGGTTGCTGAAATCCTTGTGTTCATAAATCTTATTTCCAACTTTGACATAGACTCAGATCTTGTTTCTCTTTCAATAGAAATCATAGATCTGAAGTTTTTCATGTCACAACACACTTAGTTGCATTTATTTCTCATCTTGAGAATTTCGTTGTTGATTGTTTTCTGATAAAACATTTTCTTACTTCAGAATCAACAATAGATGTTTTTCTATTTCTGTTTTTACAAAACCTAACCTGACCTAGTGGGATTCGCACTTGGAGGGTTCTCAATCCCCATAATATTTTCAAAAGTGATTGAGAAAGGTCTTGACCGATTTCTTAAGCAAGATCTCCGTGGAATCTGGGTTATTTTGAAAGGTCAAAAAGGTTCGTAGTTTTGTAAGAAAGAAAAATAACAAATACACTGCATATAGACTTTATATGTGATTTGTTAGGATCGTCTGTAACTAATAAGTGTGTGTGTGTGCATGCATGTGTTTTAGAACACCATTCACAAACATCTTCACACTACAAACACTGAAAGTGTTGGCTATAAGATTTGGTGAACATAAGTCGACGTAAAGTGCTGAAACAAAGAAGAGTTGACAAACTGAGACAACTACATCAACAAACAAGATCTGCAGAAAAGTTAAGGACGCCAGAGGGTACAATCCTGAACTTGTATAGATTTGTCTTTGTGTGCATGTTAGTTAAATAGGTTGTAACTCATATATTTGTTTTAGTGATTGTTTTTGTTTTACTCCGTAGAGGGAGTCGTGGATGTGTCCTCAAGGTTGAGGTTTTGCCACGTAAAAAATCCTGAGTATCAATATTTCTACATCTTCTCATCTCATTCTGATTGTGTGCTGAGTTTAAAACATTTAAAACTGTTTACTAAAACTTGTTATCAAATCTTGTCCATATCTCGTACATATTTTTTGTTAACACATCTTGTGTTCAAAATCGTTTTGATTTAAGTAAAGAGTTTCTTCAACAAACTTTCGGAGTTGCTTAAATAGTTTATTTTCATAAACGGCTTTGGCAATGCTATTTCAAAGAAATCCGAGGCTGACGCTGTGGAGGCATATAAACTCTCAGATGAGTTCCAAGGTTTCGGCCTTGAGTACTTGGAGAGAGGGATAAGGACGGCTTGTCGGTGGGTCATCCTCAAGTTTGGCGACGTCGTCTCTTTCATTCGTCCTTCTCTGGAGGCCGTTCAACTAGACGACCCCCTAATTGCCGAGGCTCTAAACCAAGTGGAATCCCAAGTTCAAGTCGAGGGGGTCGGCACATCTGAAGATCATCCAGTTGTGGTCATTGAGGAGACCCCTCTCATAGATGTTGAGGCCCTTCCCTCTGATGCTGTTCCATAGGGTGGATGTCTGTAGCCCATACCCTCTTGATGTAATCAATATTTTTGTACTCTACTTGTAAAAAACTTGATATTTCATTTATACTATCGTCTCCTTTACTGTCTTCCATGTTTTTGCCTTTTGTATGGTTTGTGTTGTGAATCTTTTATATCATTACTAACCCCTCCCTCGTCTTTCTTGAGGGTGAACGAAGGGTCGTCCCCTGCGTTGGACCTCATTATAGCCGAGGGTTCAACTTACCAAATTAATGGTTTTTAATCAAGTGGTCCCTCGTCTTTCTTGAGGACCATGGTGGGGTCGTCCCCTCCATGTGACCTTATTATAGCCGAGGGTCACAATAACCAAACTAATGGTTTTTTAATAAAGTGGTCCCTCGTCTTTCTTGAGGACCATGGTGGGGTCGTCCCCTCCATGTGACCTCATTATAGCCGAGGGTCACAATAACCAAACTAATGGTTTTTTAATCAAGTGGTCCTTCGTCTTTCTTGAGGACCATGGTGGGGTCGTCCCCTCCATGTGACCTCATTATAGCCGAGGGTCACAATAACCAAACTAATGGTTTTTTAATCAAGTGGTCCCTCATCTTTCTTGAGGACCATGGTGGGGTCGTCCCCTCCATGTGACCTCATTATAGCCGAGGGTCACAATAACCAAACTAATGGATTTTTAATCAAGTGGCCCCTCGTCTTTCTTGAGGACCATGGTGGGGTCGTCCCCTCCATGTGACCTCATTATAGCCGAGGGTCACAATAACCAAACTAATGGTTTTTTAATCAAGTGGTCCCTCGTCTTTCTTGAGGACCATGGTGGGGTCGTCCCCTCCATGTGACCTCATTATAGTCGAGGGTCACAATAACCAAACTAATGGATTTTTAATCAAGTGGTCCCTCGTCTTTCATGAGGACCATGGTGGGGTCGTCCCCTCCATGTGACCTCATTATAGCCGAGGGTCACAATAACCAAACTAATGGTTTTTTAATCAAGTGGTCCCTCGTCTTTCTTGAGGACCATGGTGGGGTCGTCCCCTCCATGTGACCTCATTATAGCCGAGGGTCACAATAACCAAACTAATGGTTTTTTAATCAAGTGGTCCCTCGTCTTTCTTGAGGACCATGGTGGGGTCGTCCCCTCCATTGACCCTCATTATAGGCCGAGGGCCGTTCTACGGAGATGTTTTCACGCGTACTAGAACTGATAAACACAGGATGAGGGGAAACACTGATATTTCTCATTAATTTTCCAAGTGTTCAGTTGGAGCAACTCTTATTACAATTATGGTCTATCAAGACCTTACAACACTACTGATAGTATTTCTTCAAATGATCTTCATTCCAGGGGTTGGAAAAGGGTTCCCCTTCTAGGTTTTCTAGTCTATAGGTCCTAGGGACGACTTCATCAATGACCCTATATGGGCCATGCTAATTAGGATGGAGCTTGTTGGGCTTTTGCCAAGTATTCTTGAGGACCAAGCCCCCCACTGCGATTGGCCTCTGTTTCACCCTCTGATTGTAAAACCTTGCGGTCCTCTACTGGTAGGCTGCCTGCCTTATCTCAGCGTCCTCCCTCCTTTCCTCAATCAGGTCCAAGTCGAGTCTCCTCTCTTCCGCATTTCTCTGGGGGTCATACATTTGGACCCTATGAGTAGGAAACTCAATCTCGGTGGGGATGACGGCTTCTGAGCCATAAGCTAGCATGAATGGGGTCTCTCCGGTAGAGGTCCTCATTGTCGTCCTATATGCCCACAGCATGGCATATAACTCCTCGACCCATCTTCCTTTTGCCTCCTCAAGCCTCTTCTTGATTCCATCTAGGATTGTCCTGTTCGTAACTTCTGTTTGCCCATTGGCCTGAGGTCGGCCTGGGGTGGGGAAAAATTGTTTGATACTCACCCTTTCACAGTACTTCTGTAGAGAGGTATTCTTGAACTGAGTCCCGTTATCCGAGATGAGGGTGTTGGGGAGACCATATCTGCATATAATATTTTCCCAGATGAACTGGAAGGTCTTCTGCTCTGTGATCGTCACCATCGTCTCCGCTTCCACCCACTTTGAAAAATAGTCAATGGCTACGATGAGGAACCGATAGTTATTGACGGCCCTAGGCAAGGGTCCTACTAGGTCAATTCCCCACACTGCAAATGGCCATGGGGATGTAATGGAAGTAAGAGGCTGATGGGGTTGGTGAGGGATGGTGGCAAATCTTTGACATTTGTCACACTTTTTTACATATGCTGTGGCATCCTTCCCCAAGGTCGGCCACCAGTACCCTTGGGTGATCACCCTCTTCGCTAGGGATCTGCCCCCGATGTGGCTTGAGCATGATCCTTCGTGCATATCTTGCAAAATGGAAGGGACTTCTTAGGGATGCACACACCTAAGTAAGGGGAGCAAGAACCCCTTTTTGTACAGGATGTCTCCGGCGACAGTGAATTTTGCAGCCCTGTACCTCAGCTTCTTCCTTTCTTGCCTTGCTTCTGGCATCTCACCCTCTTTAATGTATCTGATCAGAGGGTCCATCCATGAAGCTACTTGAGAAATATTTAGGCAATTGCTAAGTGTTCCCTCAGCGTCTTCAATAGTTGGCCGAAGCAAAATTTCTACTGGGACCGTCCTCCTGATGTCTGTCCTCGTTTCCGAGGCCAACCTAGCAAGGGCATCAGCACGGCCATTGTCAAGCCTAGGTATCCTCTTTAATTTCACTTCTCTGAAGCCCTTCAGTAACGACCTCACCTTCTCAAGGTACCTAGCCATCCTCTCGTCCTTGGCCTCGTAGGCTCCTAGTATCTGATTCACTACTAGCCTCGAATCACTGTGAACCAAAATCTGGCCGATACTAAGGGATCTGGCCAAGGAGAGGCCTGCTACCTAGGCCTCATACTCGGCCTCGTTGTTGGAGGCCTTAAAATTGAACCTCAGGGCGTACTCAATGTCTGTGCCGTCGGGTGCTGATACTATTAACCCAGCTCCGCTCCCGCTTTCGCAAGAGGACCCGTCGACAAAGAGACTCCACACGGTGTGTTCTTCTGAGAAACTTCCCTCGGTGAGTGACCCATGTCTAAAGAGATATCTTCCCTCTTCATTTTCAACCACTTTCCTTCTAGCAGTGCTCGCCTCGGCCTTTTCTGTAGGCGTGTCGGTGAGCTCACCCTGTCGGGTATCTATCTTCCCGAGGCCCTAATCCTCGGCTTTATCATCTTCCCAAGTAAACTCAGCCACGAAGTCTGCCAATACTTGCCCCTTAATGGCCGTCCTAGGCTGATACACAATGTCAAACTCCCCCAGCTCTATAGCCCAGTCCATTAACCTACCTGATTTTTTTGGCTTGTGTAGGACCTGCCTAAGAGGAGAGTCAGTAAGGATGACAATTGTATGGGACTGGAAGTACGGCTTCATCTTCCTTGAGGCATGGATCAAGGCGTAGTCCAACTTTTCCATCCTCGGGTATCTTTGCTCTGCCCCCTGGAGTGCCTTGCTGTTAAAATACACAGGCATCTGTATTCCATCTTCGTCTCTCAGAATGGATGCACTTATGGCCGACTCTGAGACGGCAAGGTACACATAAAGTCGTTCACCCTGCACGGGTCATGACAGCAGCAAGGGAGACCCTAACTATGACTTTAGATCCCTGAATGCCTCATCACACTCTTCACTCCATTCGAAGGCCTTCCTAAGGATCTTAAAGAATGGCAAACACTTGTGTGTGGCCCTAGACACGAACCTGTTCAAGGCAACAACTCTCCCTATGAGTCTCTGAACGTCCTTAATGGACTTGGGGGTCTTCATCTCAACAAGGGCCTTTATCTTTTCAGGATTGGCCTCGATGCCTCTTTGGTTGACAATGAACCCCAAGAACTTCCCTGCTCCGACCCCGAAGACACACTTGGCCGGATTAAGCTTCATATGGTATTTGTCCATCGTATTAAAGGTCCTTTCTAGGTCTGCCACATGATCCTCTGCCTTCAAACTCTTAGTCAGCATGTCATCTACATAGACCTCCATATACCTCCCAATTTGGTCTTCGAACATTTTATTTATGAGCCGCTGGTACGTTGCCCCTTAATTTTTTAGGCCAAATGGCATGACCCTATAGCAGTATGTCCCTTTGTCAGTGATGAAGGTTGTCTTCTTCGAGTCTTCGGGGTTCATGAAGATCTGGTTATACCCTGAATAGGCATCCATAAAGCTCATGAGCCCATGGCCTGCGGTAGCATCTACCATCTGGTCGATGCGGGGGAGAGGGAAGCTGTATTTGGGACAGTGCTTCTTGAGGTCTGTGAAGTCCACACACATTCTCTATTTCCCGTTGGCCTTTGGAACAATGACTGCATTGGACAGCCATTCGGGGTAGATGACCTCTCTGATAAATTCAGCGTCTTCTAATTTTTTGACCTCGTCCCTAATGACCTCATACCTTTCTCTAGAGTAAATCCTCCTCTTCTGCTTTATCGGCTTCACTCCCTCTACCACATTGAGCTTGTGGCACATGATATCAGGGTCAATCCCCGGCATATCTACATGACTCCATGAGAAGACGCTTCGTCTTCTCCTCAACAGTTTAATGAGGTCTTCCTTGATATTGGGCTTCAGAGACTTGTCGACTTGGACGATTTTTTCCGGGTCATCCTCATCGAGGATAATGGATTCTACCTCTTCCGCGGCCTCTCCTTTCTTGAGCTTCGTCTCGTCCCTGGGGTCTCGCGCTGTTTTCTGGTCTCCCTGAACTTCCCCCACCCCGTAAGGGGTAGGAAATTTGATCATCTGATGGCCCGTAGACGGCACAGCTTCAAACCCCTTGAGGGACACACGCCCCAGTATGATGTTGTAGGCCGAAAACACATGCTCATCCATCACAAAGAAACTGACCTTCTTGGTAAGCCATTTCGGCCACTCCTCCCCCATCCTAACATCGGCCTCATACACTCCAAGGGGATGAACCTTTTCTCCACTGAACCCAATCAATGGATGATGGTATGGGACGAGTCTAGCACGGCTGAGACCTAAGGTTTTGAAGCACGGCCAAAACATTACATCTGCAGAACTTCCCCCGTCGACCAATATCCTTGGCACCTCACACCCGTGCACCCTAGTTGTGATGACGAGTGGGTCGTCGTGTGGGGCTAGGAGGCCTTTAACTCCATTCTTGAGAACCTTACTATCAGAGTGTCCATATCAACCTTCTTTCTCTTTTCTGACTTGACCTCCAAAGAGGTTGAGTGTACCGTCTTCGTCACTGCCTTGGCCTCAGCCACATGGGCCTTCCTGTCGGCGACCTCAGACCCTCCTCCTGCTAGACCCCCGGAGATCATTCCCACTCCGAACGAGATCATATTAAGCCTCTTGACAGGGCCGTGGTCATCTCTCGGCGGGAGGTCAGGGTGGTCCTCATCATCAGAAGGGTCGTCCCCTCTTTTTTGAGGACCTTCTCTACATGCACCGCCTCGCTTCTTTCTGGGGTCGTCCCCTCGGCCCCTCTTGAAGGCACCTTTATCGACGTACTTTCTGAGCTTCCCTTCTTTCAGCATCTTCTCAATCTCATCTTTCAGAGCAAAGCATTTGTCTGTTACGTGGCCGTGGTCTTGGTGAAATTCACACCACTGGTTCTTATTCCTCTTGTTGGGGGCTGCCCTCAGCTTCTCAGGCCACTTCAGGGACCGATCACTCTTTATCTCATTGAGAATCTATTCACAGCTGACCGTTAGAGGGGTGTAACCAGCGAACTTGTCATCCATGGACCTCTTCTTCCCCTCTTTGTTCTTCTTAGGGTATTTACCCCCACTAGCACCTCCTTTTTCGTCTTCATATTTTGCGGCCATCGCCTCTTCGGCGTTCATCACCTTTCCTGCTGTCGACAGCAATTTAGCCGTTGTCCTCGGAGGGTCTTTAGCAAGCTTCCATAACAGCTTCCCCTTTTGGAGTCCTCCAATCAGGGCTGTCATAGCTATGCTCTCCTCATAGTCTTCCACCTCCAGCTTCTCTTTATTGAATCTGGCCATGTAGTCCCTCAGACTCTCATTCTTCCCCTACTTAACATAGAGCAGGTGGGTGGTCTTCTTCTGTGGCCTCACCCCAAAGCAAAAGTTGTGGATGAACCGGTCTGCCAACTGTTTAAAGTTTTCAATGGAATTTTTTGGAAGAGACGTGTACCAGACATGCGCAGCCCCAGTAAGGGTACCAGAAAAGGCACGACACCTCATCTCATCTGAGATAGAGTATATGTCTGCTGCTGATTGATACATCTCAACATGGTGGACAGGGTTGGTGCTCCCGTCGTATCTTGGGGTGACCACAGGTGGCTTGAACCTTGATGGCGTAGGGAAGTTGACTATCTTCGCCACAAAGGGTGAGCCTATGGTGTATCCCTTCTGAAGAGGGTCCCAAATCTTCAGTATATCACCTATCTTATCCTCTAGTCGCTGGATTGAGTCATTCTAGGGCCTCACAGGGTCGGCTTAACCGATGTTATCCCCTGCCGCCTCTTTAAGGTGGACGGAGGGTCCTGCTGCGGCAGGCCTGTGTCGGCTGTTTACTTCCCTTTGGCCGTCATCCCGTCCTTGGGGTCGGCCATCTGATGCCTCCTTCCTGGACCTTACAGCACTTCTTGACCTGGATAATTTTTCCCGCAGGTCATTTACTGGGCCCAGCCTCTCAAAGGCCGACCCCCTGCTCAATCGATCAAAAGCAGAGCCTCTCGGGAGATCATCAGGATTTGGTCTCCCGCACTTTCCTCTACTATCCTGGAGAGGTCGTACAGTATTGTTGGAGACCTCATATGGTTCCCATCATTCTATAGGGGCCTCCTCTCCCTCCAGATCGTCATACCTGTCCTCAGGGCAAGGGTTTCCTTGCCTCCCCAGGCATAGACGCCGGGGGTCAGCAACATCCCTACGCCGCTGAGGGGGTGGCAGGTCTTTGCGTGGTGCCTGGGGTGGTCCCCTGGCCTCATACTGTCCTGGAGCTGCTGCCGGAGTAATCATCTCAGGTGAAACCCCTGGTGGTCTTAGTATGTTCTGGCTTAGAGCTGTGAACTGCTCCTGCATCATCCGCTGGCTTGCTGCCAGAGACTTTAAGGCTGCCTCCACATCAGCCATCTCAGACTGAGGCGGCGGCTGACTGGAACTGGGTCTTCCCCCATCATCCGGCGGGGGAAGTGGTAGTGGTGGCATTTCAGGTGCCATGTGTTTGAGCTATGAAAAGATGAACTGAAGAAAAGACTGGTGAGCTTGAGAACCTTAGTGGGTCTCTTTCAATGGTGAAACATCTCCTCTCAGGGGGAGTGCTGGCTCACCACCAGAGTGCCCAGTGAGGTCAAGCTGTACAAAGGAAGAGATGTCTTATCGTTCCCACAGACGGCGCCAAACTGATGATGCTAAGATTTAGCACCACCGGATAAGTGATAATGAGCTCAAACAGTAGTAACCATGGCAGCCATAGAGATGTATAAGTGTATAAGTATGTATAAGGGGATGAGTATAAGAGGAAATAAGACAATGATATATAGTGGTTTAGCCAATTTGGCCTACGTCCACTGTGAGTGTGTGATCCACTAAGTATGGGCACTAATGGCCTTGGATACAATGCACATAAGCTCACTTTCTCTCTCTACTGTGTGTACAAGCAGAGTTTTAGCTAGGGTTACAATAAATTGGTCGATCCCCTGTAGGGCTGTGGGTGACAAGTATATATAGGTCTTGGGGGGTGTAGTGTACCCCCCAAGTATGCTTGGTGCATGTGAATGATGATCTAGCCAATCCCATGTTGACACCTGTAGATGCCAAATGATGACATAATATTCCCTCACATGAGGGTGTGATTTTGTTATAACGGTCTCCCATGTGCCATGTGAGCCTCACGAGCACTGTTCCACGCATCTCCCAAACCACGCGCTGTGATGATGTCACCGTCGGCCTATGAGACGAGGCCGAGGGCAAAGTCCCTTCCGGTAGTGAGTCTGGCCTAAATTAGGCCTTGTACTGTCGTACCCTCGGAGGGTCGTCCGGGGCCTGACGAAGGGTCGGCCCCCTGAGGGGTCGTCCGGAACCTGATGAAGGGTCGGCCCCCTGAGGGGTCGTCTGGATCCTGATGAAGGGTCGGCCCCTGAGGGGTCGTCTGGAACGTGATGAAGGGTTGGCCCCCTGAGGGGTCATCTGGAACCTGATGAAGGGTCGGCCCCCTGAGGGGTCGTCTGGAACCGGATGAAGGGTCGGCCCCCTGAGGGGTCGTCTGGAATCCGATGAAGGGTCGGCCCCTGAGGGGTCGTCCGGAACCTGATGAAGGGTCGGCCCTTGAGGGGTCGTCCGGTTGGAGGGTATATATGGGTATATCATTAATTGTACAAATTAATGTTTGAATTTAGGAATCGAACTAGACATAGGTTCTTCCGAAATTTGAATATTAATTCTGTGTTAAAATTTGAGAATTCATATTATTTTTATTAAATTGATCCTAGTGGGTAATTTTCTTAAAAATAGTATAATTCTTAATTTTTCATCGTGTGACATTTTTAAATTGGTTTTCTAAAAAAGATATTATTAAATTTATAATTGTAACGAGAGTTAGATTGTCGATTTAATATTATCTCGAAATATTTCAAATTAATTAATTAAGAAATTAAAATAATTGATAATGCGGTATAATCCCATCTTTTGACATTCTCACATATTTCACAGTCGATTGCACATTATTTTTCGTTATTTAGTCATTTCGTAATTTTTAGCATTTATTAGTTAATTTTCGCTTGAAATTATTTTAAAAAAAGTAAAAACAATAAATTTTAATTAAAAAAATTGGAATTGCAAGTATTGACATTAATTGTTTCACCTTGAAAGTTGGATTGATACCCCTACTTACCGCAATACGATTTGTTGTAAATAAGTTTTGTGGGTACTCAAGGGAATTTTGAGATTGGCTTTTGAAGACAACGACCACACGCAAAAAGTTAATTATCAAGGGATAAGTCCCCTTCTTGAACACCATGGTCCTTAACTCTCTTGTTGAACGATCGTGCTTTCCGACGATGGTACATTTGTATATGATATATAGCCTTTATCCTCCTTTCATCTAAGGGTAACAACTCGTTAAGCCGGCTCTGATGCCAGTCTTATTCGCTAACTTTGCTTCAATCATGACGCGCAGCGAAGGCATTTCTAGCTCAATGGGTAGGATTACTTCCATATTGTATATTAGAGAGAAGGGGTAGCCCCAATAGATGCTCAAATTGAAATGTGGCAGCCCCAGAGGGCATAAGGGATTCGATCGGACCAATTTATTATTGAACTTATTAATAAAGTTATAATTAGGGTTCCTGATAAAATTAGTGTCTTGAGAAGATACCAGTGCATATCCCTTTATTTCGTGGCCTCGTGTCCTATTTGTAGGTGATTTGTAGATATTTACAAGAGAACAAGTGGATTGCCCTTATAAGTCGGACAGCTATACCTGGTGATACATGTTTATCATAATAAATAAGGGAGCTTTGGATCAGTGAATTATCTCGTTGACAAGCGCACAAATAATTGTGGTGTAACAGATACGTTATTAGAATCCCACGTGTTTAATGGGGGACATCTTTTTTATAATCACTCATAAGAATATGACGTGTCCAATCATATCCAAACAGGTTGATCGAGCATATTGACACTGAGATGACATCACTTTGGAGTAAAGTCGAGAACATTTATTAACTCTTTTACAGCTTAGAGCTTATTCACCTTTGGGAATATATAGGTATAACAGAAAGCCAGGTACAACTGTAGTATTCGGATATATCAGGATCTTCTTCTGTGACTAGTTTGATGTGGAAATAGTGGGTTGGTTTATCTTGTTTCTGGTTTAGGAAATGGGTCATCGTCATTCTCATCGGGCGTATTAACCAGGGAGACTAAAGTAGAAAGGGCATAGGATAAGTTGTTCCTTGCTCGAGGCAGGTAATGGAAGGTAATATCTCAAAACCGGGAGGACAAATCTTCTAAATGGGCGTGGAAGGGTAAGGCCTTTTTGTCTTTGACTTTCCATCTTCCAAAAACTTGACCGATGATGAGGGCTAAATCCCCGTAGATATCTAAGCATTTGATTCATTTCTTGAGAGTGACTTTGAGGCCTATTATGCACACTTTGTATTCTATCATGTTATTGATACAAGGAAAATCTAGTTTGATGGAAATGGGAGTGTGAGAGTCATCAGGGGTGATTAGGAGTATCCTAATTCCATATCCTTTCTTATTGTGAGCATCGTCAAAGAACATTTTCCACTGGAGGTCTTCTTGAGAGGTGCAAAGGATGTCTTCATTCGGGGATTTGGAAATCCAATCATCGGCTTCTTCCATAGGGTAGTTAGGAAGGTAGTCAGAGATGGCTCTCCCCTTCATGGATTTCTACATGACATACACAATATCAAACTCTACCTGCATCATCAACCATTGGGACATTCGGCTAGACAAGGCAGGTTTCTCAAGAAGGTATTTAATAGGATCCATTTGGGATTCAGGTCTTATGAGAAAAGCGAGCATGTAGTGCCATAATTTTTTATTGACCCCAAAAAGGGTGACATATGATTTCTCTAAGACAGTATAGTTGATTTCGTATTTGGCCAATTTGCAACCGACATATTAGAGGGAGACCAGGTTGTGGTGGCACAAGTATCGGAGTATATGGCTTGATTCAGTCGACTGCTTCCTAACAAGCTTCATTCTAGACATTGGTGGAATCTTTTTAGAGGATTTTAAAGATGGGTTGACAAATAGAAGTCAATTGGCTGATGAACCGGATGATATACTGTAATTTTCCTAAGAATCCCCGAACTTCCTTTTCCGTAAGGGGTGGTGGAATTTTGAGTATGGCTTTTAGTTTGGCAGGATCTACTTCAATCCCATCTCTCTAATCATAAATCCTAAAAGTTTTCCTTAGGTGATGCCAAAGACACATTTATGTGGGTTAAGTCGCATATGGTATCGCCGTATCCCTTCGAAGAACTTTTGGAGAGTAGGAAAATGACCTTCCCGGGTCTTAGACTTGATAATCATATCATCTAAATAAACTTCAACCTCTTTGTGTATTAGATTATGCAAGATGGTTGTGTCAGACCTTTAGTAGGTAACCCCCGTGGTTTTTAGACCGAATGGCATTACCGTGTAATAAAAGGTTCCCCAGGGAGTGATGAATGCGATTTTTGTCGTGATGATCAGGTGCATCTTGATCTGATTATATCCAGAAAACCCATCAACGAATGCCTTGAGATCGCAACTGGTTGTATTATCCATAATCATGTTGATATTAGGTACTGGATATTCATCTTTCAGAAAAGCCTTGTTCAAATCTCAATAATCAATGCACATGCGAACCTTTCCTCCTAATTTCAGCACAGGTACAATATTGTCTAACCATATGGGATATTCAATTACCCGGATGAAGCCTACGTTCAACTATTTACCACCTCTCCTTTAACCTTAAGCGACCATTCGGTGCGGAGCTTTCGTAGTTTCTGTTTAACCGATTTACATTCTGGAAGCGTTGGAATCTCGTGATGATCTATCTTGGGATCAATGCAGGGTATATCATCATAGGATCATTCCAAGATATACATAAATTCTTTCACTAATTCTTCAAGTTGCACACACTCATACTCGTCAAGGGTGGAGCCTATTGTAATTTTGTGCAGTTGTCTACTAGAACCGAGATTAATAATAACAGTTTCATCTTCATTAATTTGAGCACGATTATGTTGTTGGTTATTAACCTTATTAAAACCTGTTAATAATTGTTCATTTGTAAAATTGTCATCATCAATAGTTTGATTAGAATCAAGACAATTAATGTAAGGTATAACAAGATACTCAAAATCTTCATTTTATTTCATTCTTGGAAATATAGCATTGAGAACCTCATCGAAGAAGGTCTCGATTACATTATGATCAGAACAAGTAGAAACATAAAAGAAGAAGAAATGTGATAAACATCTAGGTTAAGTTGCATTTCAGCAAGTGGAAATGGCACAACATTCCAGTTCAGGAGAGGTGCACCAATAGTCTTGATTAAGATGGATGGATCTGATGATGTAGTGTATAAATAAATCATTCAGAGTCTTAACCCTAGTGTCACCAAATTGAACGAATCCTCAAATTCACTTCCCTCAGAATTCTTGGTAACCACTACAATCTTTTCAACTAGTAATTGCATATGATGCTAGGAACTTTTGGCCCATGAGTAACTGTATTGGAATAAGATATCCATTCATGGCTTCATCTTTTTGTCCACATAATCATACCACAATTCGGGAAAGACACAAAAGGGAAAATCTTCACCTTCTTTAAAGAATCTCCCATTCAAGGAATTTCCTGAGACGGTCTTAGCACTTTCTGTCCTTCTCTTCAACTTAGATTGGCGGGGCATTATAAGTTCCTCTAATGAAGGTTGATAACCCAGACCATATAAAGGAAAGGCCTTAGTAAACACTATGGGTTATATTATTCCCTATTGTCATCATCCCAGGACTATGAAGTTCATATTCTTGAACATTTGTATCGCATTGACATTGTCGCGAGGGTTGTGCTTTGGATAGACTCGATCTCTGAAATCATCCCCTGCTGGGAGTGGAAATGGATTAACACCAAAGCCTGACATAACCCTTCCCCATGTTGTATATTTAGTAACAGATTACTGGTACTTGCATTCTCAGTGTTATCATCATCATCGAAAATGGTGATGACCTGCCTATTATTGAAGAACTTCAATTTTTAATTGAGAGATGAAGACACCCCTTGATACAGTGGAGCCATGGTCATTAAAGCAACATGTTGTTGAAAGAAGCTGGAATGTCGATGACTTAGAATTCAGTAACGGGATTTATAGGGCCAGCCCTACTTCAAGCTTTATAGACCCCATCACCTCATAACGAGTACTATCATAAGCAGGCACTACGATGAAAGTTGGACTAAGGTCGCTTACTTTTTGTAGAGGGGGCTTGGAGGTAATCCTGATATTAGGGATAATCCACCCATTGGCAACAGTGTTTGGGATTAAGACAGCGTGGCAGCTTGGCGTGGCAACTCATACTTTAGCTTGTTGGTTACTTACTCATATTGTATCTTTGTTTATATTGGCTATAAGCTATAAAGATTATAACGATGTAACGAGAATAAGGAATCTGTGTGAGGTCGAACGGTACTCGCGAGAGACCATGCTTAGTAGGGCCTGGGAGAGCTTTCATGCTCTATCGAACGACCTCATCGTGGGAAATTTAGAGGGAATTGGTTTGGAGGATTGATAAGTGAGGCATCGTTGGGGCTTGTCCTGACCATCCTAGATACACCTGGTAAAACACCGAAGGACCCTGGCCGTGGAACCTCGGGCGGAGCAGCTTGGAGTTCCATCGGGCGTTGAGTTATGAACCAAACAGCCCTCTACTTAATGTCACATGTACTATAGGTGATGTCACTAGCCAGCTAAACAATGTCAGACCTGCACTTGAGTAGACCATCGTGGTATTTGGGGCTGTCAAGCAGTTGGTGAGTCACTTCTGCGACAACAGCCCCCTGACACATAGTGGTTAGGCAAAAGGCATGTCTTGGCATTTAATGTTTACGACGTGGAAACAACTAGTGCATCAGGTATTTAATGTTTGTGACATAAAGTATGAGGGAGGTCTTTCACAGGCATTAATGACTGAGTTGCCTCGGGGGTGGTGTGTGTGTGGGGGGGGGGGGGGTGTTTGAGGAAAGGATGATCTTTTTGAGAGTTTGAGAAGTTATTGCTATAGGGAATACACATCAGAGAGAGTTATTGCAAAACCAGAGACTTTACTCACTCATGATTGTCATTTATTACGAAGCTTTTAAAACTTGACAGAGATTCTTGAGGGTGTTTGGTGCGTTTCTACCTGCCTACTAAGGTTTATCTAGGGTGCTTACTTCTCTCTCCCTCTAGCTAAGTTGCTTCTAAGGTCGTTACTATCCCCTGAGTTACACACGAGAGATTTATGAGTTTAGACTGAGTTTTATCTTCAATGGGTTTGTGTTTGGGTGTTATATCACTAATCCAAGGGTTTGGCTAATTACCTTATCATCAACATACTCTAAAAGGGGTTACGCCTCCATCTTACTTAAACTACCCTCTTACATTTGGCGACTTTGCTGGGGAGGCACTCTTCTGGGCAAGGAGCATGGCGCAGGATAATGTTATTCGAAGGCTCAACCTTAATGACATAAAAAATAATGAAGAACAAGCTGCAAGAGAACTGGGGGCTCTAAGGGATGTGGCTCCACGAATAGAAGTACCTCCCGTCCAGGCGACGATAGGCGTTCCGGGGGTGACACAGGCTTCCACGAGTGCAGGGTTGGGACCCACTCAAGTGGCACTCCTTATGAGCAAGTTTTATGAGTTTTTGCAAACTCCGGTAGCTTCGACGGTGCTGGGAGGATTTGAGGCCAATTCCTTCGTAACGCCGGGAGAAGCCCCAACAGCCCCACCAGGTGCGGGCACAATAGGAACAGTCCCAGCAAGTATACCTACCGATGTGAATCCAGCGATGGGAACCTCAAGAGTATCAACGGCGCCAGTTGCAATGATGGCCCCAACTATAACGGGCATTCAGCCTGTGACCCCATTGGTCGTTGCCTCGTCACCCAAGGAGGAAATAAGAAAGGAGATGAAAAAGGAAATGCTAAAGTTCATGCAGGATTCCTCGCAATCTGTGAGCGAGGTAGCCTCGGTCTACGAAGAATTTCGGACGCCTTACCCTCAGGAATACAACGATGAGCCTTATACAAAGGATTATATTCCTCCTATCTTTGAAAAAAACACAGGAAAGGGTGGAAACCCGAAGGAGCATATTAAACGTTTCGTAGAGCACTTGGGGGCGCATTGCAACAATAAGAAGCTCTGGTTGAGAGAGTTTTCCAAATCCCTAACCAATAAAGTGTATACCTGGTATTCGCACTTGGATCCCAAGAGTGTTTCCACGTGGGAGGAGATGCATGTGTTGTTTGTCCAGAAATTCTTTCTGGCGAAGGATGAGTTTACCCTGACCCAGTTGGGGAGAGAAAAGCAATGACCCGGGGAAGACGTGGTGGCCTACGTTCGAAGGTTCAGAGAAACATCCCTCGATGTAAGAGAGGAGTCCAAAGAGTCTAAACTATTACAGAACTGTGCAGAAGGACTGCTCCCTAAGTACATATGCCATCTCATCAATAAGACGCGCGAGGGAACTTTTTCAGCGTTCCTAAAGGCTGCAAGAAATATCTCATTGGTTGTACGACCAAACCCGATAGTAGTGCCCATGATGTTTAGGCATCCAATGCAACCTGGGGGAGGAAGGCCTCAGCCCCCACGAGTGGGGTACACTGAAGGAGAAGATGGGGGCAAGGCACCGAAGAAGGACAACAAGAGGAAGTTTGGAAGAGATAGAGAAGACCCACCACCGTTGCCTTGCACGATAGAAGAGGTTGTGAGTTGTTATAATGCAATGGTACAAGGTGTAACGGTCTATGAACCAAAGGGGGTTCCGACGGAAGAGCCCGATGCTGCAACGAGGGTGGATCCTAAATATTGCCAGATTCGTCGAAAGATTCAACATCCAACAGAGAGTTTCTTCACACTAAGAAGAATCATTGACAAGTACTTGAAGGCGTGAACATTACAAACCCCCCACAGAACGTTAACAACAACCCACTCCCTGCGCACGGGGCCAATCTAGTAATGGCCTATGACGAGGAGGCAGAAAGGGAAGGGGGAGGGTTAACAGTGAAGCAGAGAGAGTTCGAAGAAACTCTGGAGAGTTGTACTACGGGAATGGCTAACATAGTTTTAGCCTACGATGAAGCAAGCACTAAAGGCGCGGAAGACGTATACAGCGTCGAAGACGAGGAAACAGACCCGGTCATAAAATACGGTGCAGTTTCAAAATCCCCAAAGTTTACTTGGTTTTTCGAGCAAGTAGGGATACCGAAGGAGAGTAGACTAGAAATAACGCAGGCGATCTTAGACATTGCGAAGAGGAATGCAGTCCCCTCAATGAGATGGAGGGGACCTCTGGCTAGGTTGGTAAAAAGGTTTCTGTCAGAAGTAACCTTCAACGATGCGGACAGGGCTGTAAGGTTCCCCCATAATAGTCCTCTGTATGTAATCGCCAGCGTCAACGGGGTTAGTTTTGCAAGGACTCTTATGGATGGGTGCGCTTCCATTAATATTATACCGATTGACTCCTTCCACGCAGATAATATTCCAGAAGAAAGGTTGGTCCTCATGCCTTTCGTAATTTCGGGATATGATAACCAATCTTCCAAGTCCATCGGATATGTAAATGTTTGGATCGTGATGGGAAATCTGAGTTCCCACATCAAATTCCATGTAATAGAAAATGCAACTTCCTATCACCTATTAATAGGAAGAGTGTGGATGCACAACTAGGGGCTAGTTCCCTCCACGTATCACTAATGCGCCAAGGAAAATATCAAAGGGACGGAGGTGACTATTAGAGCTACGAGAAGGCCCTTCACGGTTGAAGAAGCTCATTTGGTGGATGCAGCGTTCTACACGGAGCTGGAGGAAGATGTCCAGGTCCTGGTGAAAAGAATGGAAGGAGCGTGGGTTCCCTCGATCAGAAAAAGAATGGGGCCTTTAAACGAGCAAAACAAATAAGGTACCGGTGTCGAAAGGGAGACGACTAAGGAGGCTCCTTGGGAGGTCCCTCGGCCCCAAAATATTTTGAAGCGACTTAAAGACAGGATGAGACCTAGAGTGGACCCGATGTAGAACGAGGCCCAATTCCAGAGCGTGTTGAGTTGATTTTCATGAGGAAGGATTACTGAGGCTTCGAGAGAAAAGAAAAAGAAGGCAGCCGTAACGGCCGATAGACAGTGCAAAAAGGTCATCACCGAAGAAAGAAAGGTGGTTTATCAGCTGTGATGGTGTGAGCGGGCGGCCGAAGGGACCGATGATGAGGCTGACCTGATATATGAATGCTTTTTGCTAGATCAACAAGGGCAATGCATGGTAATAGACAACTCCAACATATAAGAATTCGTGGAAGATGTGGCTGAAGGACCCGATTACATGACAGATAGACCAAGTCCGTAAGCGCAAGAGTTGGATCAGTTGAACCTGGCTTAAGATGGGGAGGATCCTCGGCCTATCTTTATCGAGAGGGACCTTAAAAAAGAAAAGTGAGAATCCTTGGTGGAGCTAATTTGGGATTTCATAGACGTTTTTACATGGAAGTACACAGAGATGGAGGGACTGGACGAAGAAGTTAGTTGCCACAAGTTGAACGTGATGCCTTCGGCAATTCCGATGAAGCAAGTGACGAGAATGTACAAGTAGGAACTAGAATTGAAAATCAAGGAAGAGGTCCAACGATTATTACCAGCAGGGTTCATCAAGCCGATACAACATCCACTTGGGCTGTCTAGCATTATGTCGGTAGGAAAGAAAGACAAGAACCAAATAAGGATCTGTGTGGACTTCAGAGATTTAAATAGGGCTTACCCCAAGGATGAATTACCTCTACCCTCCATCGACAATTTGATAGATGCCACGGCTGGTCATGAGATGTATAGTTTCATGGATGGGTATGTGGGGTACAACCAGATTAAGATGGACCCCACAGACGCAGAGAAAACGACATTAAGAACCCCACTGGGCAACTTCATGTACAAAGTAATGTCGTTTGGACTCAAGAATGCTGGGGCTACTTATCAGAGAACAATGATGGACATTTTTCATGACTTTTTCCATAAATTTATATAATTCTATGTGGATGATTTAGTTATCAAATCGAGGAAGGAGGAGTCTCATCTGAGCGATTTGAGAAAGGTGTTCTCTCGATGCAGGAAGTATAAGTTGAAGATGAATCCACTAAAGTGTGTTTTCGGAGTAACAAATGGGAAATTACTAGGCTTCGTAGTGGATCGACAAGGGGTACAGATGGAACAGGATAAGCAGTGAACGATCTTGGAGATGCCATGTCCAAGAACGGCTAAGGAGTTGAAGAGTTTCCTCTGGAAATCTCCTACCTTAGGAGATTTGTGCCTGGATTGGCCGAAATAACACACCCGTAGATGCAGCTGTTGCGAAAGAGCACGAAGTTCAGGGGGGACGAGGTTCACCAGGAGTCTTTTGCTGGGCTCAAGAAGCTGCTAGTTTCACCACAGACCATGGTTCCCCCACGAGTGAGAACACCATTGCAGTTATATCTCACATCTACCATGAGGTCCGTTGGAGCTTTGCTGGCACAAGAAGTTGATGGGCAAGAAAGACCAGTTTACTACCTTAGTAGAATCATACATGGGCTAGATATTAGATATAGCAGCCTAAAAAGTCATTGTTTAGCCTTAGTCTTTGTAGCACAAAAACTGAGGCATTATATGCTGTCTTTTACAATCCATATTGTAACTAGATGCGATCCTGTTAAGTATTTGTTGGCAAGAACTATATTAATTGGTAGGGCAACTAGGTGGTTCCTCATCCTTTCCGAATATGACTTGAAGTGTGTGGTCCCTCGCGCGATCAAGAGCCAGGCGTATGCCGATATATTGGTAATTTTTTCACCAGCAACGTTTGAACCACCTAAAGAAGACATTCCAGGAAATGACTTACAAGCCAATTATCTGGATGCAACTGAGGAAGAATGGACGATGCAGTTCGATTGATCTGTGGCAGAAAAGAAGGGGGGCAGGGGTTATTCTTTCAAAAGGAATGGAGGAGATTTGCCTTTCCTACAAGTTAGATTTCCCTTGCTCCAATAACGAAGCAGAGTACGAGGCGTTAGTACTGGGGTTGCTGGAGGCTCTTCGAAGGGGAATTCGTTCACTCTGCATTATGGGTGATTCGAACTTGGTGATTCAGTAAGTGAACGGAGAATATGCGTTAAAACATATGAACCTGGCACCATACAGAACGATCATTCAGAGGCTCCTCATCCAGTTCCACCGGATCAAGATCAAGAGACATCCTAGAATGATGAATCGCCATCCAGATGCGTATGCAACTATTGCCCAAAAAATGGTCATGAGAAACGATACAACTATCGTCACGATCCAATAGAGAATAGCTCCTTTGGTGGTACGATCAATTCTACAGATGGAGGAGGACGCGGGCTAGAGGGGAGAGATTAGGAAGCAACTGGAGTCTGGTGAAGGGGACATGGGGCTAAGATAATTGGCCCAATATTTTACAAACCAGGAAAATCTTTGCTTCAGAAATGCAGGGGGATGGTTATCAAGATGTATTGGCCCAGAAGAAGCAAAGTGAAGGTCGAAGAAAACACATGAGGAGCACTGCGAAACAATTGAGGTACCTCTTTATAGGAGAATTCAAAGAGAGGGATATTTCTGGCCTAGAATGAAGCAGGACGCGGCAGAGCTACAACATAGGTGCGATAAGTGTCAACTATTTTTTGAAGCGGTTGAATGTCATTTCGTTAAAGCTCAAACGGACTGGAGGCAGCCCTATATCGACTTCATTCAAAACAGAGTTGTCCCAACAGAAAAAATTGATGCGATGGGACTAAAGCGAAGGGCCCCAAGGTTTTATGTCTAGGAGGGGCATCTCTATCGAAAGGGAATACTTCAATAGGCCATTGAATTGCATCACGAAGGAAGAAGCAGCTGAGGTCCTCAAACAGGCGCACGATCCAGCTCACATAGGAGGGGCCAAGCTATATGATCAGCTGATGACGTTGGGGTATTATTGGCCAACGATGGAGAAAGACTCTGCTGAGTTCGATCAAAAATGCTAAGCTATCCAACTACATGGAAACATGATTCACGCCCCATCAGTAGACTTACCCTTTTCATACTTGGGCATTTGACCTGGTGGGGGTAATACATCCTTCTTCGAGGGGGAAGATATGGGTATTAGTTGTAACGAAGTGTTTTACAAAGTGGGCCGAAGCGATACCACTCAGAAGGGAAATGACTGGGGTGGTGAGAAACTTCATCAGAGAATACATCATTTGTCATTTTGGGTTCCCAAAGGTTATTCTCTCAGATAACGAGACGCCCTTTAAACTACACCAAATCTGCCCATTTGTCAAGGTCATTGACCTTGACAAATTCACCTTGTCAAGGTCAATGACCGTGACATTTCGAGGCGAGACAACTTATTTTGTCACGGTCGTGTCACGGTCATTGACCTTGACACAAAACTCGCGTTTTGTGTCACGGTCGTGTCACGGTCATTGACCTCGACATGTTTGTCACGGTTTAAAACCGTGACTAAACCGCGACCCTTTTAAAAAAAATTGTCACGGTCAATGACCGTGACAAGCCCGTGACAAATGTTGTCAAGGACTTGTCACGGTCAATGACCGTGACAATTCTGAGCAGAATTAAAAAAAAATCTGCTGGGCAGTATGGCCACCGCCACTGCCCAGCAGTATATTTGTACCTGTTATAACAACGTTGTACCTGTTCCAAACATCATATATCCAACACAAACTAAAGATAGTGCAAATATATATTCATGACAGTATAATCCAAATTTTCAAAGTAAAAATAATATACATGACGATATAATCCAAATATAATTAAAATGGACAAACTTAAAAATAATGTTACTACATGTCTTGGGTAAATGTGAGGAGGTGAGTAGGCCACACGACATACGAATTGACGCACCCACTAATATATGTCGTGCCGCATTGTTCACGCAACCACAGTAGGGAGTTCTCCTTCCCGGGTATGACATGCGTGACGAGCACCCTGGACTCCATCCCTTGAAGCACACGTCCATGGACTATTCCACCCTCGATGATATCCGGGTCCCTCAACCCCCGCCCTATCCGCTGGCCATCAAATATGTCCAATATGAACACGCTCGGCCAACCAATCGTCGATAATGGTCTGTTGGAGGGCGTCAAATAGGGAAGTGGATCGTCGAAGTACGAACGTGTCGGTGATGAAGCAGCGAGGTCCACATCCTCGTCATCCTGCGCCTCGTCCTCCCGTACCTCCTCGTCCTCCCGCACCTCCTCCTCCACCGCCTTCTCCTTCCCTTTCCCTTTACCTTTCTCTTTACGGTCTCCACCCCTCCACCACCCCCTCCCCCACCACACACCACCACACACACACACACCCCACCCCACCCCACCCCACCCCTGCCCCCCTCCACCACCACACACTCCCCCACCACACACCACCACACACACACACACACACCCCACCCCACCCCACCCCCTCCCCCACCACACACACACACACACCCCACCCCTAACCACCCCCTGCCCCACCCCTCCACCACCCCCTCCCCCACCACACACCACCACACACACACACACACACACACACACACACACACACCCCACCCCACCCTCCACCACCCCCTCCCCCACCCTGCCCCACCCCGCCCCACCCCGCCCCAACCTGCCCCACCCCCTGCCCCCCTCCACGCACACACATACACACATATATATATACACATACACACAAATATATATATATATATAAATGAAAGAGAGAGAGAGAGAAAATGGACCTGAAAGTAGAGAGAGAGAGAGAGAGCAGCGTCGAGAGAGAGAGAGAGAGAGAGAGAGAGAGAGAGAAATGGAGGGAACGGCGCGAGAGGGAAAAAAGAAGGGGTTAAGGGTTTTTGCTGCGAAGATTGTCACGGTCGTGTCAAGGTCTTTGACCGTGACAAGAATTTAAATAATTGTCACGGTCAATGACCGTGACAATTCGTTATCACGGTCGTGTCAAGGTCAATGACCGTGACATAAAACGCGTGTTTTTTTGTCACGGTCAATGACCTTGACAAGGCTGGCCGGCTGAAAGGTGACAATTTGCCCATTTTGGTGTAGTATTTGCCAATTCAGAAGTAACAATGCTCACAGACAAGTACTCTATTGTTCACCATACTTCAATGGTGGCATACCCAAAGGGATACGGTCAAGCCAAAGCGACTAATAAAACGTTGGTATATATTCTGGTTAAGGTAATGGAGTACTTCCCAGGATCGTGGGACGACAAGATACCAGCTGTGTTATGGGCCTATCGAACAACCAAGAGGAAACCCACAGGGTACACTAGTTCTTGCTTGTCTATGGGGTGGAGGCAATCCTTCCAGTGGAGTTAGAATTTCCCTCTGCCCGATACACCTTACGAATCAGCGTGCTCCCTCAGAATAGACACGTGTAGTTGGAAGCATTAGACGAGCACAGAGATAATGCATTGTAACACTTCCAAATGTATACGAAACAGCTCTCCAGGGCATATAATAACTTGGTAAGACCCAGGAAGTTCATGGAAGGAGACCTCATTTTGAAAGTAGTGGTAAAGACTTCCTCTACCGAAGTTTGCAGCCAATTGGGAGGGACCTTTTGTTGTAAAAGAAGCTCATGACTCAGGTTATTGTTTAATTTCTAGGATGGAGGAAGATAACCAATTTAAGATTAACAATAAATGGCTGAAGGTTTATCATGTGTAGACAATTAATTTTGAACCATGGTTGTAAATAGTTGTTGTTATAAATATACAAATTTTAGTTATGACTTGAACAGAATGAAAGAGTTGCAGAAATGTCAAAATTTATAACATACAAAAGCAGTCGTAACACATAGATGAATTGGAAAACATACATTTTTCATTCATTCATAAAAGATGGAGTATTACAAAATTGGGAGCTACAGCCCAAGAATTACATAGAAAGAAGCAAGAGGAAGATATATATAAAAGTCTATTAGCCTAAGAGGAACCATAGATATGAAGACGAGAAAAAATCTCTAGGAAGGATCGAAGAAGCTATAGTGCAAGACTGTTGGGCGTTGATGGAAACCTCCAACCTCGTTTGCACTTGTGTACATTCGATCAGGAGTCTTTCTCATTTCAATTTGACCAGATGCAAAGCTTCTTCGGCATCCTCTACCTCTTTATCCACGGCTTCCAGAAGAGGTGATAATTTGGCCAACCTAGCTTCCTCAGCCCATTGGTCCTCCTGATGTTTTCGCAGTAGTTCCCTTTGGCTGACCAGTTGATGTCTTTTCAAAGTCTTCAAGTGCGCTATGAGGCACTCAAAATGAAAGCCGTCATGACCCATCTCCCTTAGATAGACCAGAAATTGGTTAAGGAGGGGACTGGTAACGTTTGCTGTGGGAGTGCTGGCAATTTTAGCAACAACGGTAGCCATGCCTTGAAGCCTATAATTCATAACAGAGATATTTGAATGTAGGCAATCCACCGTGAAGGTTTCAGGATGATGGTTCGCAAGTTGCTCAATCACCAAACGGTGGTTGGCAGGCATTTGGGGAGAACGTTGAAGCACCATCTGGCAGAAAGGATGAGGAGTCAAGTCGGGCAAAGGAGGCTCTCACCCAGATTCACTCTCTACTACAGCACCGGTCAAGGAACCTTGGTCGTCATGGCTAGAATCTTTCGAGGCGGCAGGTTCCCGATGGGGTGAGCCAACAGGCAAAAGAACGGGTGGAGAATTCTCCTGTGCAACCTAAGAAGTGGCAGAGGTTATTAGAAGAAAAATCTTAACAAGCGTTTTTCATCGTTAAGTCACCATTATAAGGTGGAGTTTATGAAAAATCTTTACAAGTGTTTTCGTTGTTGAGTCACCGTTATAAGGTGGAGTTTATGAAAAATCTTAACAAGCGCTTTTCGTTGTTAAGTCACCGTTATAAGGTGGAGTTTATGAAAAATCTTAACAAGCATTTTTCTTTGTTAAGTCACCGTTATAAGGTGGAGTTTATGAAAAATCTTAACAAGTGTTTTTCGTTGTTAAGTCATCGTTATAAGGTGGAGTTTATGAAAAATCTTAACAAGTGTTTTCGTTGTTGAGTCACCGTTATAAGGTGGAGTTTATGAAAAATCTTAACAAGCGTTTTTCGTTGTTAAGTCACCGTTATAAGGTGGAGTTTATGAAAAATATTAACAAGCATTTTTCGTTGTTGTCACCGTTATAAGGTGGAGTTTATGAAAAATCTTAACAAGCGTTTTCGTTGTTAAGCCACCGTTATAAGGTGGAGTTTATGAAAATCTTAACAAGTGTTTTCATTGTTAAGTCACCGTTATAAGGTGGAGATTATAGAAAAAAACCTTAACAAGCATTTTTGTTGTTAAGTCACCATATAGGGGGAGTTAGTGAAAATACCTCAATCGTGGTAGAAGCTAGAACGGGAATCACTATGGCGGTCGTGGGGGCAAAAATCGTTGGAGGCGGGCCTATTACATCAGAAGCCCCAACGGGACCCCTGATTGGAGAAGCCTCAACAGTGGGCAAAGCTCCCCCACCAATATAGGGTACCAAGGCCAGCATAGGTGATTCACTGGAACAAGATAATGGACTCCCAAACGAGGCCCTAACATGGGTGGGTGCAGAAAAACTACCATGAGGGGCAAAAGCACCAACCTTGGCACTATACGCATGCAGGCCATCAAGAGAAGGTGGAGCAAGATTGGGAGAAAGCTGCAACACGAAGCTCAGTGTTAAAAAAGAGGAATAAGTACAGAAAATGGGAGAAGTACCCCTAAATATCACTTACCTCAGTTATGGCACCGAAAAGGGGAGTTGTGGTCAAAGGTCTCGTTAGCACCGTGGGAAGAAGATTATTAGCTAACAATGAGGACACTTCAACCTAGGGCACCCAAAATCTCAAGGTTCAGCATGATAAATAAATAATGGGGTGAGAGTGAAAGGACGTTATACCAAACAAATTATAGAGGAAATCTTACCCCAGGCTCATTTTCTTCAGCCAGAACGTGGGCAGAAGGAGCTCGGGAGGAGGAGAAAAATTAGAAGGGATGGGGAGAGTTGTCTCTGGTTACGAAGAGACGCCCACAGAGTCAACAGTATTACCCCCCATAGCAACATCCCTTGAATGTTGAGAGGCTGAACGATGGGAATAGGTAAGCCTGGTCATGGGCGAACGAGGAGGAGTCACATCGAGTGGAGAAGCACCAAAATGTCCCCCCACGAAAGGGCTCACGAGAGGGCTAGGGGGATTGGCATTTCCTTCTTCAACCTCCTGCACCAAAGTTAGCAAAAAAAAATAATAAGCAAATGTAGTTTTCCTTAAGAAAATGGGAAATAAGATTAGAACAAGTAAACATACCTCAGATCGGACAGGAGAGGCAGAGGATATAACCACCGGTGAAGTAGGAGGAGAGGCAGCAGGTGAGGGGGTAGGAGACAGGCGCACCTTAGGAGTTTGTTTCCTCTAGGACTTGGTACCCAGAGTTTTCTTCCTCGTTCCTGATCCACCAGTGCCAGTACCTCGAAGAACCCTTCAACTTTTTCTCCTCTTCGTCGTGGTCTCGGTGGGATCAACTAGGATTGTGGGGAAGGTTCCCGATAGAGGAATAACTGGAGCACATCATTCAAACTCAGCATTTATGCATGCTACATCAGCTTGAACTTTCCTTCTCAACTCCTCCGCCATCTCTGCAGGCATGGGAGGAGGAACGGAGGCGATGGGGAATGCCTCCTTAGCATCTTGGGGTTTAGTTTGGGACTTGGACTGGGAAGAAGTCCCACTCTTTGCCTTCTGGGCAGGAGGTTCATCGGCAGCAGCTTTGGTCAAAGGGGCAGCTTTCTTAGAGGCTGCAACGCTTTTGGGTTTGGGCGTGGCAGTAGGGATCATGGAACAAAGGGGAGGAAGCTCAGCGGGACGTACCTTGGGGGTTTTACTCAGAGGGAATTCAATCCCAAGAACGGAGTTGCCCCTTAAACCCAGCTCCAACGCAGAAAAGGAAAGAACTGGAGGATACACTGGATTCCCTTCGATGAACTCTACAATATCAGCCAATTATTTTGGCTAGTACCGTATAGCAAACAAAGGGGACACGTCGCCTTGCCTTTTGTTTCTAGGAATGGTGACTCGCCCAGCCATTGCAGAACTTATTCCCCACGCAGCACCAGAAGAAAACAGGGAGCATGCCTCCCTAAAGGAAACCTAGGGTTTGATGATTGAAAAACTCGGTGAGGAGCCCCCTGATCAAAACCAAATTGGTGGATGCATCGGTTGGGATTGTAGTGCTCGCTAGCATACCCCCATTCGGTATAAAAAGGTAGATACCCAGGTGAGAATAAAACGACCACGGCCAGCGAGGGATCTTCAATATCTACGCCTACCTCCACTACCCTAGCTTCATGCTGGAAAAAGCCACAGTTATGAACAAAGACGTCCTCCCCGTAGGGCCTCATTAAGAAGTTCTCAAAACGATCAATCACAGAGATCAACTCCTTTCGACTTAGTTTCCTATGATAAAGATAGGAGCGTGGGGGGAGAATTGTTTCCCCAGAAGGAGGGCGATTGATCTTGGTCGCTACGACAGGGAAACGAACATAGAGGAAGCCCGTCAGAAGGACACAATTGGCAAAATTTGCCAAGTTATAACGACCAAGAGATTGTTCTATGTTGAACAGGGTCCTATCGAGCCATGTATAGATAGATCCCAAGGTGAATGCAGTTAGGGGAAGCTTGGAACCCCGGGCTAAACGAAGGGATATATTGATAAGGTTCCTTCGGGGCTGATCGTTTCATTTTCCCGGTAGAAGGAAATGAGAAAGAATGACAAGGATATAGGCAGGAAGTTCCAGCGATGTACCTTGACTAGGGGCACCTCCAGAAGAACTACCTTCAGCAGAATCCTTGAAGAAATAATTGATAAGTGGGGAGAAAGTAGCCTTGTTCGATGAACCGGTGCAGCTTCGACATATTTGGTCTAGCTCCAAACGATCAGCAGTCTCCTGGGCATCTAGAGCCTCATCAGTATAAGGCTCGTGGCATATTACTTTAAGGCCCAGGAGCTCACACACGTCTTCCAATGTTACGATGAACTCACCCCACGCAGCGATGAAGTTATGGGTAGTAACTTTCCAGTGAGACACCAGAATAGGAAGGGCAGCATTATTCTTGGAGAGAATGAACTCACCAAACCACTTAGCCCGTTGTAGCCCAATCTTGGTGAGCGTTTCAGCATAGGAGCTCTGCATGTGGGAGTTCCACGCAGCAAACTGAGCAGGAGAACCCCCGGGTGCTTCAAAATCAATGGGGGAACACAGGAAGTCCCCTCGCTCCAAACAAAATCTGAGAGTCCCCTCGGGAGGAAGAAGGCCCCATTCAGTAGAAGCTTCATCTTCATCACCCAACAATAGAGGGTCAAACTTAGAAGGAAAATGGACCATCTTACATGCACCAGCAAAATCATCACCTTGTCCAAAAATAGGCGATCGACGGTAAAACCTCAGTTGTTCCTGGCGGGCAGCATCCAGGGTGGTGGCAATGGTGGAGGTAGCAGGCGGAGCCGGTGGCAGATATGGTGGGGTTGCTTGAGGACACCATAACAGATATCGATAAAATAACAGAAAAGCTTCAAGCAAGAAAGGTTTTAGAACGAGAATAGGGGAGCACAACCACATGTGGCGGTGTAGAAGATCAGAGGGGAAGAAGGTAGGTAAAAAACTCAGAAATAATGGAGTTCTCATAGACTTTCTCTCTCTAACGTAAATGGAAGCTTGAAGAAGACGAAGGCAAGGTAAGAGAAAAGAAGGGTTTAAGTGTTTGGATATGGCCGTTTGAAATTTCTGAGTTTGGCTTTTAGAATTCCCCACGATCGCACGTGCGTGGCCGCCTATAATCATTTCAAATGAACACGTGGCACTTTGGGAAGTACTTTGGTAGTTGAAAAAGATAGCGTCACGTCATTAATGAAGTGACGCATAGGGAACAGCAAGCGTTGCCTCCTTAAACAAGTTTGAGTTTTGGCGCCAAAAGCTTTTGTCAGACATATCCAATAAACTTCTAACGAAGAAGATGTCCCAACAGTTCCAAAAAGCTATGATGTCCCCTCGGCACAAGTTTAAACGTTGTTTAGATCATGACCTGGCTGTATCGGGGAGAATTTCCATGATGAAACATTATAAGGGAGAATTTTGCAAACGTCACACACATCCGGGCAGTCCCAACGAAAATATTGGCAGGTCTATCGAGAGAATTTTAGATCCTCAAGCTAAAATGCGTGAGGCTACGCCAAAAGGAAAAAGTGGAGATGTCCCTCAACCCAAGCTTCAACGAACTTCAGCACTTCGGATCAGGTACATCAGGGAGAATTTTCACTTTTTCCTAAAGGCGCTAGCGCTCCGGCACTAAATGAGGGAAAACGGGCCAGAATTTTTTCAAGCAAAGAAGGTTCATCGGACTGAGAAGTTTTTGTGCAGGCTTTTCTTGTTCCCACGAAAAATCCCTCCACGAGGGGGCAAATGTAGAGGGGGCTTGGAGGTAATCCTGAGATTAGGGATAATCCACCCATTGGCAATAGTGTTTGGGATTAAGACAGCGTGGAAGCTTGGCGTGGCAACTCATACTTTAGCTTGTTGGTTACATAGTCATATTGTATCTTTGTTTATATTGGATATAAGCTATGATGGCTATAACGATGTAACGAGAATAAGGAATCTGTGTGAGGTCGAACGGTACTCGCGAGAGACCAGGCTTGGCAGCGCTTGGGAGAGCTTTCATGCTCTATCAAACGACCTCACCGTGGGAACTTTAGAGGGACTTGGTTTGGAGGATTGAGAAGTGAGGCACCGTTGGGGCTTGTCCTGACCATCCTAGATACACCTGGTAAAACACCGAAGGACCCTGGCTGTGGAACCTCGGGTGGAGCAGCTTGGAGTTCCATCGGGCGTTGAGTTATGAACCAAACAACCCTCTAATTAATGTCACATCTACTATAGGTGATGTCACTAGCCATCTAAATAATGTCAGGCCTGCACTTGAGTAGACCATCGTGGTATTTGGGGCTGTCAGACAGTTGGTGAGCTACCTCTGCGACAACATCCCCCTAGCACACATTGGTTAGGCAAAAGGCATGTCTTGGCATTTAATGTTTATGACATGGAAACAACTAGTGCATCAGGTATTTAATATTTGTGACATAAAGTATGAGGGAGGTCTTTCATAGGCATTGATGACTGAGTTGCCTCGGGGGTGGTGTGGGGGGATATTTAAGACCCCAACCACCTTTGAGGAAAGGATGATCTTTTTGAGAGTTTGAGAAGTTATTTCTATAGGGAATACACATCAGAGAGAGTTATTGCAAAACTAGAGACTTTACTCACTCACCATTGTCATTTATTACGAAGCTTTTAAAACTTGACAGAGATTCTTGAGGGTGTTTGGTGTGTTTCTTCCTACCTACCAAGGTGTATCTAGGGTGCTTACTTCTCTCTCCCTCTAGCTAAGTTGCTTCTAAGCTCGTTACTATCCCTTGAGTTACACATGAGAGATTTGTGAGTTTAGACTAAGTTTTATCTTCATTGGATTTGTGTTTGGGTGTTATATCACTAATCCAAGGGTTTGGCTAATTAACTTATCATCACCATACTCTAAAAGGGGTTACGCCTCCATCCTACTTAAACTACCCTCTTACACTTTTAATCCTAAATAATTCAGGATTCTTAACGGGCAAACATTAAGTGCTGACCCATTGTCGACAAGCAAAAGCAGGACGGTCTTCCCCATCACCTTAATAGAGATATTGAAAGCATAGTTATGACTTGACCAAACTTAGCGATTTCTTTCTCAGAGAAAGAGAGCATTCTAGTAGAGGTTTGATATCTGACCAGACTCACTACTTATTTTATCATGGTGGAAGAAGGGATTGTGGGCCCCGCAATTAATTTAATTAAGGAATTCTGGTGTAGTTGGAAGACATGAAGAGTCCCCACAGAGTGATGTTAGCCTGATTTTTCTTCAATTGATCAAGGATCTTGCTATCCTCGTGGGTCATTTCTGACATAGGTAATTTCTCAACATTTTTTTCCTTATCTGTCATTGTATATATAGGGTTCGAAACCTACTAAAGCCTCCCAAATCTATTTATATGGTTCACAGAAGAGGGGGAAAATAGAAACCCTATTTATTCATCTATCCGGAGTTATTCAGCCACTTTGTTGATTTCTCCTAGCATATCCTCAAACGATATTATTCCACATATATTGACTATTGGGCTAGTCTTTTCTGGGCTTAGTTCTTCATCTGAACTATCGAATTCGACCCCTTACCTGGTGGCAAAAATATTATAATTCCATAAGAAGTTAATGCATCTTACTACCTCAATGGACTCTTCTTATAGATCCTCCCACTAAACGAGGAGATGTAGAAGCCAAGGGAAAAAGCACCCTTATAATTTCAAAGCATCAAGTAACTCGGATATACTGTAAATTTCATCGATCAGTCGAAATAAGTCTGCTATGATCTAGACGGCACCATCTAAGTTGACTTCAACGGTGGGTATCACCTAATTATCTAACTCGCGAGCCCACTTCCGAGCTTCCATGAATAATGTGCTAAAATTTTGGCAGTCAAGGTCATTTTTTAGGGCAATTTTATCCCAAACTCTAGGAGTTATTTTAGTACCGCTGGCAATTCCATATCTTTTCCCCGGGAACGAGTATAAACGACAATTCATGCTCCTGTAAGAAGTGATAAGGATTGATTGGTAAAACAGGTAGGATGTAAGAGAAAGTACGGGAAAACTTTGTGGGGTTTAGGTGAATTCACGAGTATGATGGGCAATTTATTAGGTACAATCTGGGTAGATGAGTCAAATTTTAGGTCTTCTTCTAGGAATATAGCATTTGCATGATTTAGGAGTGGATTGTGGGTAGTGTTTGGTTTAGGATTGGTTGGTGGGGTGATGATACACCAGTCAATCAGACCTTGGATTACATTTCGGAGATGGAAACAATTATCAGTGGTATGGCCGTCATTTTGATGGAAATCACAATGGGCGTCGAGTTTCAAATTTTTGGGAAGTGGGTTTGGTAATGGACGATGGTCTAATGGCTTGATGAGATTTCGGCTAAAAAGAGCTTGGTAGACTTTGGAGAAGGGTTCATGAATCTCGGTGTATTCTTTTCTGACTGCGTTAGGTTGATTTTCTGGTGTCCATGAAGTGGCAGGCTGAGAGATGTTATTGATTGTCAAAACAGTGGTATTGGGAGGCTTCTCATACTTTCTTGGAATGAACTTTCTGGATACTTTCCTTAGATCATCTTCTATCTTGGTAAGACTTTCTTTAATCTCCACTCCTGCTTCTCAGAGGGCTCATAAATGGGGGTAATATTGTCCTCTTATCATTGCTCGAACATGGGGTAATAAGTTGTTCTTCATAATACTAACTTGTTCCTCTTTAAAAGGACAGTTAGTCATGATGGACGCTTTCTCTCTCCACCTTGCTATGAAATTACTGACAGTTTCCTCGGGATTCTTCTTGAGAAGTTCTAAATCACGGCGTGTAACCTCCAATTCCTCGTTGTGCTTGTACTGTGACATGAATTCATGAGCAACATCCTCCCAACAGTGAATTTTGGATTCCTCGAGAGATAAAAACCAACGAAGAGCACTGTCCTTCAATGTTTGTTGGAACATCTGGGCCATTATTTCCTCGGAGTCACCTGGGAGAGTTATGGCTCAGTGGTAACTTTGGAGATGGATAATTGGGGGCCCCCTATCCCCGAACTTCTCAATATTGGGCATCTTAAACTTTTTTGGTAGCCTTGCTTTAGGGTAAGGATACATATGGGTGTAATCTATGTAGTTCCCAAAGAATTGGACTTGGTCCAATTTCTTGGTCAACATCTTGAGGTCCTTCTTGACCTTGTTCAATTTTCTTCTTTCGGATTAGCAGGTATTGACAGGTTAGCCCCTGGCTGGGCAAGATTCGGCATAAGGAGTTGGGCTGATGGTGGCCCATTAGCAGGAGGGGCACGTGGAGCATGCTGATACTCTTCCAGGACCCAAATAGGCTCAGGTGCGGGGGGACCCATAGTACAAGGGAAGAGGACCTTGGGCTCTTCGAGAATAGGGACCCGATTTCACTGCATCTCATGAACCTCGATTTGAAGGTTGTCAATCTTGGCGATAAGTTGGACTACGACCGTCATCAAATCAGGATGCATATTCGGTACTGGGTCGGTGTTCTCCATGGAAAGTGGGTGAAGGTGGATTCCGAACTCATAGGAATTAGCGAGAGAACTGACGGAGCTTCAAGACGGAAGACCGAAGACAATAGGGAGCCAGGCTAAGGGTCGGGTATGAGATCGACCCGAGAAGGAAAATGATTCGAATTAATTTTTGAAAGAGAAAGGGAAGAATCTTTTAGAAAAAAAGAGGAAAATGTTTTTGATATTTTTTGGAAAGGGAAGGAAAAAATATTTTTGGTATTCTTTTTATAAAGGGAGGAAAAATGTTTTTGGTATTTTGAAGGGGGAGGGGGGGGGGGAATGTTTTTGACAATTTTAGTAAGGAAAGAGGGAAAAACTAGAGAAGAGTCTCAACATGATTATTATTATTATTATTATTATTATTATTATTATTATTATTATTATTTTTATTTTTATTTTTTTTTTTCACTTGTATTAGGTTTACCCAAATGTAAAAAAAATGTCGGACGGGACCCCAGCCTGAGAAGATTGGGTTTGAAAAATATGTAAAATACATTTTGACTTATTGCTAGGCTCATAGACATGGTCACATTTTAAAAAAGACGAAATAGAACAGAAATTTAGGCTCCATGCCAACCCATCATTTTGACAGAGTTTCGGGTAGTAACCGACATACTAAACATGAGTGCCCTAGGTTTGATGCCTATATGAGGGTATTAAATTGTTGGGTTAGTGGAAAGATTCCACCCTTTGGCATGAATTTCACGATATACATCTTGCTTTTGAGGGAAATCGGTACGTGTGGAAAATGTAACGCCCAGTATTTTTAATGATTTTAAATTGGAATTAATTAAATTAAAATGGGAAATCAATAGGAAATTAATTCGGATTAAAATAAATATTAATTAGGGAGACAATGTTTAATATTTATTTGTATGAATTATATTGAGTATTAGTTAGTGAACGAGCAATAAATTAGTAAGAATGCATTATGATTGTCATGAGTGAGAAATACGATAATTATGGTAATTTAGTCGGGATGCGCGTGTCAGGACTTAAATTTATGAAGTAAAATGTAATTTATTTATGAGTCATCCAAATGGTCATTTCGAGTAAGCCAATGTGTTTAGAAGGGTTCAGATAGTCAAAAAATTATACTCGAGGATTTGGACTGGATCCTAGGGCATTTTTAGGCCAAACCGGCACTCCAGAAGGGTATTTTAGTCTTTTAGCCTTTTAGAGTAAAGGGACCTACGAATTTAATAACTTTATATCAGCATGTGGGTTGAGGGCGTTAGGGTTAACAGTTACAAATGCAAAGAGAGGCCATTAGAGGGGGAAATTAAAGGATTCCAAGGCTCCCCACACTATTTCTGCACCACCACCACCACCAGAGTTTAGATCGGAAGGAAAGGATGATAACTCTGCCATCTTTCTGCACAAATCAGACCTACAATCTTAAGGAAAGTGTTTATCTTGCATGTTTCTAAAAGGTTATAATACCCACGTAGTGTAGGGCTTTATATTTGATGATAAATTGATGTTTTTGGGGTTTTAAGAATTAAACACATGAATCTTGGGTAGGATTTGCATGTATATTAAATCCCTATGTGAATAGAAAACAAGAATTGAATATGTGTGATGATAACAATGGAAGAAATCTTAATTTGGATGGCAAGAGATGAAGAACAATGAAAACTAGGGTTTTAATGATTTTTGAAGAAAAATTGGTTCTTGGATTGAATTCGTGATAATTTAAGGTTAGATTTACGGTGGAAACATTATTATACACTTATATTATGTTTAGTAAGGTTGGTTGAAAATTTGGTTAAGTTTCATGAAGATTTGAGAAAGTTGTGAGGATGAGAAATCACAAAAAATGCAACCTTGTAGAGACCTGTTACATTTCGAATCGATTCGGCCCAAGGGTGAGTCGATTTGGTAAGGCGAATCGATTCGGTCCTTGGGCAAATTGATTTCGTTTACCAAATTATGACAATTTCCCCCTTTTTAAGCCTACAACTTGTGAACAATGACCGGGTGCACTTTTGAGGTTACTTTAAAATATACTGAGAAATATTTTCATTTCATGTAGGCTAATGGTAGGGTTGGAACTGTGTCATATTTGAGAAGAATTAAGACGAAGATTAATTGGGCATAATTTGCAATGCAAATGAATTAAAGAGAATGAGAACGAATCACGGAGAGAATAAGTGATCCTATGATAAAGACCAGTGGGGTATGAGGGTATAACTACTAAAATAACTTAAGGGGTAACTAGGTCCCTTCAGGTAGAGAATAATACTCGAGAAAATACGATAAACAGTTATAAATCGAAAATTAAGAAGAGCGGTAAGTGTTCAAGATATATATATCTATACTGCATACGAAGGATATATTATAGGTTGAGTGGATACCTATGCGGATCATATTATAGGTGGAGTGTATACTTATACGGATTATATTTATAGGTTGTGTGTATGTATATACAAAGTATATTTATAGGTTATGTGTATGCCTATTTTGTGCTTTCCTATGTGTGTGAACATACCTACGCTACATGCTATCATGGGAGGTTCCGCATCGTGGGCAATCTAATCATGATGAGCCCATTTGGGGAATTTTAGACTTGTTAGAACTCAGGGTTGAGCACTACTTGTGTGTATGACAGTATGACCGGTCATTTGGGTGCGTTAGGTGTGTGCTTAGCCCAAAGTCTTAGAACAATGTTCGCATCCATTATATGTTCTTTGATTTATGGTTCGAGGAGACATTCTGAACCGATAGTCATTGATGTGGTATGGGGAGTACATGGACTTGATAGCAGAGTATGCAAGTGTGCATCACGATGGCCAGTCCGGTATATATATATATACTTAGGTGATTTATCCTAATTATGTGCACTAGTAGGGAGACTAGATAGTGTATATCTAAAATAATGCTTAATCTACTTGATGTGTGATGGTAGTAAATTTAGATCACGTATATCTAAAAATGATTTAAGTAGAGCAACTTAATGAAATGATTTAAGGATAACATACATGAAATGTTAATTACGGTTTAGTAATAACATATGGCTAATGTTAGTTATTAGTATTACAATAACGTATTATATGGGCGGTACGGGGGAGTTATAGAGAAACTTAACTAAGGACTTAATGATAATTAAGGGTATAATGTAGCATACTGTATGGACGGTATGGATGAGCTAAATCTACTAGTGGTTAACTAGATACTTATGAGGTTTAGTTAGGATGGGTATCATGACTAGGTGGGATAAGTAGGATACGTTAGATGTGCACTTTAGATGAGGGTTGAGGAAATCAAGAGGACTAACAAGTGTAATCAATAACTGCTTTGAAACTATGATTTAAATGCTTGCAAAAAAATTTCAAAAGGTTTTCTTGGGCTCTGACTTGTATGCAAAATATTTTCAAAAACTTTTAGGTGTCCAGCCACAAGGATGCCAAGCTTGATGATCTGTTCCAGGGATGCATAGCTGCAGCACTTGTGGATGCTTGTAGGATTTGGATTAGACGCTTCAATCACTTCATTCTTAGAGTGGGATGCAGTTTCAGTTATTTCATTTGGGCATGTCGCCCCTTGATTTTTTCATTTATTTAGTTGTATCAGACTATGTATTATTGGATTCAGTTTTATTTCATAGACTCATAGTTGGATTTTTTTATTGAGAACCGATGGATTATTCGGTGTTGTTTAATTGGTTATTTATCTTTTGATGGATTCATATTTTTATTATTGTGTGGATGGTTTGGTTATTGTCTTTATTTACACATTGATTGGTTAATGAAAGATAAAATTTAGCACCGATTTATTTAAATGTAGGTGATTGGTAATTTATAAAAATTTTGACAGTGATGCAAAGAATGAACTAATGAGATTCATCTTTTATTTTTATAAAGTACTCATCACCCCATATTTATATAGGAGGGGTGTCACATATAATCCATTTGATATAGCTGAGCGTATGTCAATTGCCTCATTATATACCTCGCGGGGAAGGTATGTGTGAGAGTGAATTCAATATACTCGATGTACATGAATGAGTTCCTTGCAATATACCTCCCGTCATGACTTCGGCCAAGTGATACGATGCGGGGGGAACTGGTCAATATACCTCGAGGTACTTATGAAATAAAAGATGAGAGCCATATTTCTTAGGCTAATTGCGACTTGCTGGACCAACGCCTATCACAAATTGACCCCCCAATTACGGGACAAAATTTGGTCAATAGTCATGCTCTTTGGTGATGTAGTGTGAAAAATGCATGATTCTTGATTTGTATATTATGGAGAGAGTATTTTTATTTGGCACGATGAGCACTATACTAATAAGGGAGAATTTACAAGTATCATGAAAAGTAAATCTAGCATGGAGCATGAATATTAACATAGGCATGGATATGTGAAAGTGAGTGATGTGTGAGTATCTATAAGTGAGTGTGTGGTAGTGAACCTAAGCATGGATGAACTACAAGTGGCCCATGATGAGTGTGAGTGATCATGGATATATACAAGTGTGATAAGTGGAGGTGTGTACTATTGACACCTAAGCATGGATATTCTACAAGGTGTGTGCAACATGTGAGTATTAGTGATCCTACGTGTAAGTAGTGTGAAGTGTACATGTAGAGTATCTACAAGTGTGTGAGTGAGGAGTGATATAAGCATGAGTTAGATATATACAACAAATAATAGAGGAGAGAAAAGGGAATATACAGGTAGGTGCATACGCACACAAGTAGAAAATGATAACACCCATGCAAACAAAGTCTAGCCCTCTTAAAAAAGTCCTTAGTGGAGTCGCCACTGTGTCCATCCATCCTTTTGGATCTTTCCCTCTCTCTCGTCTCGAGGGGTTCCCGACGATCGTGTGCGCACTCAGAGGAGGAGAGAATGTCTCACGCCCATTTTGTAGGAGCACTTCGGCCTTCATCGACGTGTAGTGATGTAAAAAGATGGAATTATCAGCCTATTTTTCACAAATTAGCCAAAAGAACATTCCGCTGCCTCGAGAGAGCGGCATCAAAGATAAACTAATGCTTAAGAAACCAATAGTTCAGAGGTTCAGGGGCTAAGTTACGGAATGGGAAGGTGTTAGGCACCCATCCCCCCTTTTGAACTCTTATGGGCTTATGTTATTATTTTCCTTAATTTCTTCGTGAAGTGTGTGCGTGTATATATAAATGGAGATCGGAATCGCTCGACTCATATCATGGAAAAGATAGAGTGAGGTCATCATAAGGAATGTTCCCAAAATAATAATTAGAAAGTATGATGTGCACGCTCATCTAGATATTGATCATCATAATGAAACGATAATATTTGTTAGATAAAATGCATATATGAATCACAAATATGAAATATATAGTAATATATAGAAAAAATAAAAAGGATGAAAGTTTCGGGCTTTAGTTCAAAACGCCTATGTAGTCTATAAAGGCATCAAACTCCATGTAATTCTCATGCGACACAAGGGTGGGGTTTCTCCCATAAATTCAAATGGGAGTTTATTTTATGTGTGTGCAGAAAAGATATTTTCTGTTTTGAGAAAATGTGATGAAGAATTCCGTCGAAATTTATAGGCGTAACCCTCTTTTTCTTTATTTTTTATAGAAAATAAATTATGTGCAATATAACTAATAAAGGATGAAATATTAATGTGCACTACAAAAAAATTGCTTTTAAGACCCTATTTTTTTAGACAGACAAAATATATTCTTTAAAACATACTTTTTTATACGGATATAATTAGCCGTCTCAAAAACTATTATTTTTTGGGACTCCTAACTATATCCGTCTAAAAAAAGGTCATTTTTTGATACGGTTAATTATACTAGTCTCAAAAAGGTCACTTTTTGATACAATTAATTATATCCGTCTTATAAAGTAAAGAAAATGAGACGGTAAATACTTACTGTATCAAAAGATAAACCAAATAAGACGGCTAAAAAAATTGATTCCCACCACTAATTGTTTTTATCTCACGCTCTAACACTTTAACCTAACTTCCCACTTAAAAAAAAAAAATCGTCTTCTCCAACCAAATCGTACAAACCCAAACACCCCCTCCCCACACCCCCACCCACCACCGTTTCTTCTCTAGCCCACAGCGACGTTCTCTCCCCCCCCCCCCCCACAGCTGCGTTTTCTCCCTCCCCCAGCTGCGTTATCTCTCTCGTTGTTTTCTTTTCATGGTAAGTCTTCATCTTTACTTGTTTTTTTAGGAAAATAGCATAGAAATTATTGTTATTAATTTTTTTATTATTTTTCTTCTTCGAAATATGCTACTGTAAATAGTCTGTTGCGCAATGGGTGATTAAAAATTATTCTTTAGGCATAATTAATGATGTCATATACATAAAACTATAAATAAATAATCATATGCATAATACTTATATAAAATGTAAATAAATAGTGGATGCTTATTTGTTGATTTTAATTTTTTTTTGTAGCTTTCAATGTGACCTAATAAGAAGATCTATAATAGGCTATTTATTTTGTTTGATGTTATATAGCATTATGGTTCATGTTGGCTCAATGATTCTAGAATAGTTTTTTATTTAATTTTTAAAGAAATTCTTAAATGCATGAACCAATGATTTAAAGATCCTAAAATTATTCCTCTCCCAAACCATTAATGTGTTTTTTTAATGTATTTGAGGTTTGTAGAATGATTGATTAGGTTTTTGATGTAAAGTTGTGATTGGTAGATCTTTTTTTTATGTATTTCTAAGAATGAAGTTATATGATATTGGGTCTTATTAGTACAAAGCTAAATGCAAGGATAAAAATGCTTTAGGGATCGTTTGGTTCGAGGTTTAGAAAAGGGATGGGAATTCTTGATTCCAGGAATTCTAAGTTCCTGGAATCTTGAATTCCTTTCCATTGTTTGGTTCGAGCGGGAATTCTTTTTTTTTCGGCATCTAAATTATTTTCCCATATTAGGAATAAATATCATTTAATTAAAATACCCTTCTACTTGATTTGAGTGTGTGCGCGCGAGTGTGTGTGTGTGTGTGTGTGTATGTGTATGTGTATGTGTGTGTGTGTGTGTGTGTGTGTGTGTGTGTGAGAGAGAGAGAGAGAGAGAGAGAGAGAGAGAGAGAGCGTGTGTGCGTGTGATAGAGAAAGAAATTATGTGTGTGTGTTGTGAGAGAGAGAGAGAGGAAGAGAGAGAGAGAGAGAGAGTGTGTGTGTGTGTGATAGAGAAAGAGATTATGTGTGTGTGTTGTGAGAGAGAGAGAGAGAGTGTGTGTATGTGTATGAGAGAGAGAGAGAGAGAGAGAGAGAGAGAGAGAGAGAGAGAGAGTGAGTGTATGTGTGTGTGTGTGTGTGTGTGTGTGTGAAAGAGAGAGAGAGAGAGAGAGAGAGAGTGCGCGTAATAGAGAGATAATGTATGTGTGAGAGTTTATGTGAGGTGATATATTTGTCTCACCACAAAAGTAAACTAGAATGCCCAGGAATATAGGATTCCCCCATTTTAGAGGGGAAATGAGAATTCCAATTTTGTGAGAATTATAAATTCTAGTAATTCTAAGTTCCTCCCAAATTTCGAACCAAACATTGTAATTCTAGATGAGGGGAATTCTAAATTCCAGGAATCCTAAATTCCTTTTCCAAACCTCGAACCAAATGAGTCATTAAAGTTCTACAACTACTTTGAGAGCAAGTATAGAAATGAAATTAATATGTTAAAGAAGTAGTATGAGTCTCATTCCTTCTTTAATTACATATCTTTTCTTAGAAAAAGTTTGTGACAATGAAGGAGTAGGAGAAAGAAAATAGGAAGAGAATAGAGCAAAATTGAAGGAATTGGGAATACATGAATTATATTCGGCAATTCAAAACAAAGATAAAAATAAAAAAGTGGTTCAAAGAGTATAAAAAAATCATTGGTGATGATGACGAGTTTGTGCCACGTGAAGAAGATAATGAGTATACGGATTCAAACGAGGATGAAAATGGGTATGTGCCTTGTGAGTTTTTTAATGTGTAAATGTTTAGTGATGTAGATGTTATTTAGTTGATTGTGTGAATTTTTGTTTGATACTTTCCATTATCACGCGTGCATTAATACTTCAATATTTCAAATTTGAATTGCTCGGTTTAGTTAGCCATAATAATACTTAAATTGATGTGATGAATTATATTCTTATTTTATAGTTTGTTCACCCTTTATGTGCTAATCATTTTAGGAATTCATGTTTGCCATTATTAATATTTTTAGCTTTTCATCATCTTGCGAAAACATTATTAATCTCTTTATCTTTATATTATGAAATATAAATTTACTGACATTTTTTTTAGATTCATAGATGGGAACCATGGATAAGAGTTGGATTGATTTTCGCAACCGATGTTCAAAGGAATACATTAATGGGATTGAAGGGTTTATTAACTATGCATATGCTAATAAAAACATTGAGACAACGAAAATCTATTGCCCCTGTAAGAGATGTGAAAATCGAGTGTACCACGCCCGACAAACTGTGAGAGATCACCTTGAGATGCATGGTTTCGACGAGATATATAAGGTTTGGATTTTTCACAGAGAAACTTTTGGTGGTGTAAGCAGTAATATAAATACTCTGCGGGATGATATGTTAGTTGATGATATACCTATACCTGTTGAACTGAGTGCTCGAGATAACATGGTTACAATGGTTTAAGAGGGAATAGGTATTTCCCACGCGCATGACAATATGCGTGAGGAGGAATATAACACCGAAGATGTCTTTGAATCCGACGGAGATGTTCCAGAGTACTATACTCTTATGAAAAATTCTCAATGCGACTTTTATGAAAATTGTCCTCCTGGGATTACCGAATTGTCATTTGTTGTTGAACTCTTGCAAATAAAGCAACTTCATGGTTAGAAAAATTGTTCTCTCACGACTTTATTAAAATTTTTGGGGAGGATGTTTCCGCATGCTGGAATTACCGAGTCTTACTACCAAGCCAACAAGCTAAAAAAGACTTGGGATTCAAGTACGAGACATGGGATGCATGCCCAAATAACTGTATGTTGTTTCGTAATGAAACCGAGGGTCTTAAAATGTGTGGCATATGCGGATCTTCTCGATATAATGATGAGGACTCAAGTATTGATGGTGTCCATGGTCCGTTGCCGTGAAGAAAATGAGATACTTCCCTTTGAAACCGAGATTGCAGAAATTATTTTGGTCATCCTATTCAGCTCCTTTAATAAAATGTCATGCTGAAAAAAGGATTGACGATGGTGTAATGAGACATCCCGCCGACTCTCCTGCTTGGAAAACTTTTAATGAGAAAAAACCTTCTTTTGCGAGGGAGATTCACAATGTTAGACTTGCGTTAGCTACTGATGGATTTAATCTGTTTGGTAATATGAGAATTAAGCACAGTATATGGCCAGTTATCCTCATTATTTATAACTTACCTCCATGGATGTGAATGAACCAACCTAACTTGATTTTGTCTATTCTTATAGATGGACTAAAAGGACCCGGAGATAATATTGATGTGTTTTTACAGCCATTGATTGATGAGTTGATTGAGCTATGGGTTGATGGTGTACGCTCTTACGATGCGTCAAGTAAGGAGTTCTTTCAATTGAATGCATCGTCGTTGTGGACCATTAATGTTTTCCCCGCTTATGCGATGCTATCGGGATGGAGCACAAAAGGTACATTTTATTGTCATTTCTCTAACAAAGACCACCAGTCAATGCGATTAGATAATGGTAAGAATTTCTGTTATTGGGGTAATCATCGATTCTTAGACTCATGCCATAGGCTTCGTAGGCAGAAGGCACCATTTAATGGGAGGGTAGAATTACGTCTAGTCCCACTTAAACTTTCGGGCTTACAAGTATTGCAACAGTTGAATGATCTTGACGTTGAATGTGAATATAATATGGAAGATGTCTTTAGAAGGAGGGAAAGAGAGGCGTTAGAAAAAAAGTAAACAGGCAGTTCCAAAGTATAGATTTAGTTGGAAAAAGAAGAGCATATTTTTTGAATTACCATACTGGAAGGATAATCTTATTCGCCATAATCTTGATGTCATGCATATTGATAAAAACATCTGTGATAATGTCCTGTTTACATTATTGGGTACTAAAGGGAAGACAAAAGACAATTTACAGGCTCGAAAAGATCTCAAAAATTTGGGTATTAGATGAGAGCTTCATCCTCAACCATGAGGGTCAAATCTATAGTACCTTCCCCCAGCATAGTACATGATGAGTAACATAGAGAAGGATATTTTTCTAAAAGTTTTGCAAAATGTTAAATTTCCTGATGGCTACTCTTCGAACATTTCACGGTGCGTGAACATGCAAGAAAGAAATATTTCAGGATTAAAGAGCCATGATAATCATATTTTAATGCAACAATTACTTCCAATAGCAGCGCGAAGGGTATTGCCCAATCATATTGTCAAAGCCTTGATTGAATTAAGAAATTGCTTTGTGATATTGTGCTCAAAAGCAGTTACCGCAACTGATTTGGAAAATTTTGAAGATCGGATGGCCCTTACACTTTGTAGCCTTGAGAAGATATTCCCTCCGAGTTTCTTTGATGTGATGGAACACTTGCCTATACATTTGCTGGACGAACTCTTAATTGTTTGTTGTGTCCTTTACCGTTGGATGTATCCGATTGAAAGGTACCTCCACACTTTAAAAGTCTACGTTGGTAATCGGGCTCATCCTGAGGCCTCGATTGCTAACTCTGTTATTCTTCAGAATGCATGACTTTTTGTGCCCAGTATGTGGATGTGGAAACTAAATCTAACTAACCGGCTAGAAATGATGATCGGGGGCATATAAATGGTCGTGCAATTGGGAAAAAATTTCAATTTGAACTTAATTATGTAATGTATATGCAAGCTCATCGGCACGTTCTTACTAACACTGAGGCAGTGGCGCCATTTGTTGTGTAAGTTTTATTATAAATATTTGGTGTTTTTGAAAATCATTTTTATATTTTTTGTGTAATTGACATATGGCTATTTGTTTACTTGTAGAAAGCATCTCGCGTAACTTTTATCAAAGTATCCTCAAGATTCACAAAAGCATCGTGTTAGTCGTCTTCACAACGATGAGTTCCACAAATGGTTTAAGGATTATGTGAGCGAAAATATCATAACTAATAGTTAAATTATGAATAAATATATACTTTTATATTGACATTTACTTTAATATACTATAGGTTAATAAATTGGCACGTGACGGTGTGCAAGTATCCGACGAAATCAAATACTTGTCTTTAGGTCCTGTAGAGGATGCGGTGTGATTCAACACTTATATTGTTAGCGGTTTTAGATTTCGAACAAAGAGACTTGATAGCCGAAAGAAAACTCAAAATAGAGGAGTTGTTATAAAAGCCGAACAAATGAGTTATTCTAGCCGGAAGGATAAAAACCACATTGTGGGTGATATTACATACTATGGGGAACTAACGGACATTATTGAAGTTCGGTATCTTAATGGCATGAAGTTTGTGTTATTCAAGTGTGATTGGGTTGAAAACTGTATGGGTACAAAAGTTGACGAGTTTAACTATATGCTAGTGAATTTCAAGCATTTGAAATATAAGGATGATCGAGAGTGTAACGAACCTTTCATACTAGCATCCCAAGAAGAACAAGTATTTTATGTGCAGGACCCTATCGATACAGATTGGCATGTTGTTGTTACCATGACATCAAGAGACCAATTTGATAGGTACACGAAAGTTTAAGAAGCTGGAGAAGAATTGTTGCTTACTGGAGATGAGCCGTTTGTCATGCAAAATTTAAATGAAGATCAAAACTTACGATGAGTGAGGGATGGAGATGGAGTAGTAGTTAACACTAGTTTGATTAAAGCTAATGATCATGAAGATGCAAATGCAGGTGAAAATGAAGATGGAGGTGAAATTTAGAGGGACAATTCTTGAGGGAGATATAGTCCTAAACTATTATTTTTGTTTTTGAACTGGAGCATTTTATAGTTTGGTTTTGTATTTATAGTTATGGTTATTTTATTCAAAACTAATCACCATTATCATCTTTTATCCAAAACTAGTTATGGGTTTTTGAACTTGGAGCATTTATTTTTTTCTGTACTTCTTAATGTGTGCTTTATATTGTTAATATGTGGCTTGCATCTTCTCTACTTATTTTTTATGTTATTTCGTGGCCCAGAAATTACAAAGCTTTCAAAATATTTTGCCCCCAATGGTAAACTCACCCTCCTCATGAGCTCCCCCCCCCACACATGTTTTAGGCATATGAATGGAAGTCTCACTATCTTAATGATGCCATGGTTACCCCATCATTTGATTGCCCTTGATTAATATTTTTATGTTATTTGATTGTCGTTGATTTGTTTTCTATGGAAAATACTTGTTTTTATCATAATGATGCCATGGGATACCTTCGTCTCATGGGTCGTTTATGTAGTTTTCCCAAAAGTCCATAAACCAAGTACACATGTAAATTGGGGTAGAGTGTACTGAGCACCAAACTATTATGTGCTTCTCATCTAGTTGACCTATATTCAAATCAGCCTTCTCATCTAGCTGACGAAGGCTCATCTAGCTGCCGTATAGTAATATGTATTTTTTTTTATTTTGATATGCAGTAGGAAACATTTATGGGGTCTCTAATGCATTTAAGATATCCTCAACTAGATGTACTTCAAGTTCTCCCTCTTATTAAGTCGTAAGACCAGTAGTAATAGCAGTTGTGAGTGGCTTCGTGATCCTTATCTTATTAAGTTCTCTAATCTATGTTCTAAAAGGCCCGCCTACGCTCGAGGCTTGAGAGAAATGCATCACCTACACCTTACTATGCCTTATTCTTGGTAAAAGGCTTAAGGCACACTTTTTTTTAAAAAACAAAGGATTAGTTGACAAATATTGGTTATGGAGCATGAATATGAGAAAGATGGCTACCAAACATATGGATATATTTTCAAAATTCAAGGTATGTACTATTTTATCATATTACTAGCCTTAGAATAATTAAAATAATAAAAAAAAGAAAAATTCCTTTTTACGCCTAGGCTTCGCCTAGGCCCGCCTAGGCTCCTAAGACTTGAGGCTTGAGGCTTGACCTCTACGCCTCGCGCCTTTTAGAACCTTGTCTCTAATGCATCTCAGATATTCTAGTCTTTACTTGTGTCTCGATCATTCTCTTCTTTTTCTTATGCCGTGAATAAATGGCAGTTGTGAGTGGCTGCGTGACCTCTGTTGCAGATTTAAGATCTGTGTTTGGCTGCGGTGACTGTGTCAGTGGTGTTGAGATTGACCTTTTAGCACCAGTATTGCTAGGGTCTGTGTTAGGGTCTGTGTTGAGATTACCTAGTATTGCTGCAATAAGACAAACACCTGATGCTAGAATAGTAACATAAATTTTAGGAGAAAGATATCTACATGAAAAAATCATCACTACCAAATATATTCAGTTGAGCTTCTTGGAGTTCATTAAACAAAAAAATGCACAGTGCACCTATTGTTCCTATTTGTATCTATTTTCCAAACCTCCCCATCCATTTTTTTTTCTAAGTCATCTTTATTCTCCATTGCCCAATTAATAGGAAAGCCCTTTAAACTGGATTCTTCAGCAACATCTATATCCAGACCAAGTACAGCTCGTGCATGTGTTGAACTAAACCTCTTAGACCAATATCCTCATAGAGTTTGGATCAGATGTGATTCTAAAGGTTTTTGGCAAAAGGTAGACTATGAGAATATCCCAGAATATTGCTCTTATTGCAAGAAAAAAGGCCATGAAGAAGTCAGATGATTATTTAAAAATCTCCTTCCTAAAGAAACCATCAAGAACGCTGCAAGAACGGAAAAAACATAAACAGGAGTTTATATAGAAAAGAAAAAATCCCAAAATCAAGAAATTTAAGAGAACATCCCCATGGATCGGCAGTATACCTTTGAAGTTCATCAAGATCTCATTGAAAGCCCCACCTACCCAAACAACCAGGTCCTAATCCAACAGCATATCAAGAATATTCAGCATTGTGAAATCATTACTGAAGAGGTAGAAGACTAGATAAATGCAATATTTCTCCTAGAGTCACAACTCTGCCTGATTATGAGAAAAATCAAGAAGCATAGTCTTTCAAGTAGTCTCCTTTAACTGATCTATTCATGTAACTATCATAAGTTATAGTATAGTCTGTCGACTAAAGAGACAGATGATGGCATATTACGCTCTAGCAGGCTTAAGGCATTATTGAGGACATCAAAAATTTTGTGCACGGGCTTTAATGGATGTTTATTCTCATTTAGTCCTAGAATATTGAATGATGTTGCTCACTCATGTTCTAAAAATGAGGTGATCTTGTTGGGTAATGTTACTTAAATGTCAGTACATAATTACAACCCATATAGTATATAAATGGTAAAGGTAATTTACAAAATTTATAAATGGTATCACTTACTCTGACACAAAAATGGTGTCTAAAATATTGAGATCTTCACTTGAAAATTTTGGTTATAAGAGTCATGCATTTGAGGAAATATCTTACTCTTCTCTAGCTCCACATATACTGAGTAGTAAACTAAGAAGATTTGAAATGGAACTAGAGTTAAAACTAAGAAAACAAAGCCTAAAGATATATTACCACAATCAATAATGACATTCAACTAAAGTTATTTAAATAACTTACCTAATGATTCAACAGTTGAAATGGAATCTTTAGATAGAGAGATTACACTAGTTAGCAAGCACTTCAAGAATTAATGAAATTTAAAAACACTTTAGCTGCTAAACAAGGGCAACAACCTAATGTTGCAAGACAACAGGATAAAGGCAAATTTAGAAAATTTGAAAAATATTTAAGTCACATGTAATGCCACAAATGTAATGAATATAGTCCCTATGCTAACAAGTGACCAACTATAAACTCGTATAAAAAATATCAACCCAAAGCTCATTTAACTATAAATTGAGATGACAATGAAAATCATGACTGAAACCAAATTGCCTTTACTAAGATAAGTGATGAAGAGATCATGAGGTTCAGTGGTGTTGGCTAGACTAGGTAGGATATAGTTCCCTTATTCTCCAATAAGTCAGAAGAGGTTAGTGTACCATCTAGAGTTCCCAGTCCTCTTTTGGCTGAAGAAGTGGTAACTTCTTCCTACAAATCTGACTATGTTATGGTTGAAATTTATGATTATTGGGATAAGGTTAATAAGTGATAAAGGTTTAGCACACCTTTATTCATAAGTTCTTCAGCGATAGGTTGGTTAAGATACTATATCACAACCCCAATGGATCCTAAGCATCGATCGATGACGATGAGATCTAAAATTGGACATGGTTTCTGTCTCATTATATAAAATCTTCAACCACAAATTTAATATTTTTCTATAGCATATCCTTAGACGTAACAATGTGATCACCTATAGATGATAAAAGTTTTTTTACTAAGGTACTCTCAAATTGTTTCTGCGTATATTATAATGTTTTGCCTAGGCATTAGACATCCCATTCACCCCTGCATAGGAGATATATTAGAGACCCTAAGAGTAGTTGTGATCCAACAAGTGTTAAATGGTTTCAGAGTAATCAAGGAGTGTTATTATAGTTGTAGTGCGTTGACGCAATGATTATCAGTTGGGATATATTCACTTTTTTAAGCATGTACTTCTGAGTCTTTTGCCCATTGCTCCTTGTTCTCTTCAGTAGGGTGTAATTCATAGAAGATTGAAAGATGTCCCTAAAATTATCTCTGCTCCATTTGCTTAAATGATATTTAAGAATTTTAAGGTTCAAGGCGACTGCATAAATGGGGTTTGAGGATATACTTTAATTCCAATTCCTTTTGACAACTTCTTTTAAAGACTCTTTCTTAAGACCGAAATTCAGAAACCTGAAAGGCCTTCTAACCAAATATGTAGCATTCTTCAATTCCATTAAGAGTGGAGCATGATCTGATGCAGCTTTATTCAGGTAAGAAATATTTATAGACATACATAACTGAGTCATTTCTTTGTTCGCTAGAACTCTATCTAATCGACTCCATATTCTTGTATTACCTTCCCTCTTGTTAAACCAGGTATAGTTCGAGCCAGAATAGCCCAAATCCTCTAAAAAAAAATAACCTCCATAGGCTCCAATAATTCCATAGATGAACCCAAATCAATTTGGTTTCCTCCTTCTTTCTTATAAGAATAGGCAATAGTATTAAAGTCTCCACACACTACCCAAGGTTCACTGATATTCATTTCTGTCAAATGACTCCATAGATCTCCTTTTTATTTTGGAGCACTTAGCATAGACACAACTATAAACAAAGGGCTTGGCTAGCTGCTAAGCTTGAATAAACACAGTCAAACATCGATCCATTCTTGAAACAATATGATACTTTATATCTCCTTTAACAAATAACCATATCTTTCTACTAGAGTTTGCTTCTGAATAGCAGAATCCCACCTTTAGCATGTATTTTCTAAGTTCTTCCACTTTCTATTAATGCTCCATAAATAGCTAACATACTAATCTTATTTATCTTTACTAGACTATTTAATTTTCTTACTTCTCCTTTCTTTGATATGCCAATAATATTCCAAATCAAAAGGCTATTCATTGAGACATAGCGTCAGCATAAGCTTTCGAATTGGATCTTAGTTGCATTTTATGACTTGCTCCCTTAGTCAATATTCGAATTGGGGACAATGATATTGATCTTCCTTGTCCCTCTACTATTGTGTTGTTTTAGCTTTTGAGAAGTATTACGATTGAGTTTCTTCTTTTTTTAACTCTTTACTTTGCCTTAAACCTATATAAACTGATCATCTACCTATTCTTCATTGGTCTACTCAGTTGCATACTCTTCTTCATGAATTTCTCCATCCTCTGAGATTGTATCCCCTTTCGCATACAAGTGTTGCACAAATTGGTTCTCTTCATCAATATTATCTTGTCAGTTATCTCCTTCCTCCACTGACTTGTTTGATTCCTCCTCTTCTCCTACTGAATTTCCTATGACTATGTCCATATAGTTCTTCACTATTTCTCTGACTCCCTTAATAATTGTATGATTGACTTCTTTTGGCTTTTCAACAGATTCTGATTTTGATGGGTCTTGAAACTTCGTATTACCCATTCTTTGGTTGCCTCCTTCTTTTTTAAAATCTCATCTACCTGAGTTTTCTTCTTAATCACATTACCTTCACCTTTATTAATATCTTCTTTATTTTTAAAAAGGCACTCCTTCTGGCCATGACATTTCTTCGCATAATAATGGTAGTATATTGGAATATTTTCGTAAACAATATACTGCCAGTAATCTATTTCTTTGTCATTATTACCAATCTAAACCATAAAAGGGTGATCTTTACACAAGTATATTGCGATCAATGCGATCACCCTCATTATATAAAATCTTCAACCACAAATTTAATATTTTTCTATAGCATCTCCTTAGACATAACAATGCGATCACCTATAGATGATAATTTTTTTTTTACTAAGGTACTCTAAAATTGTTTCTGCGTATATTATAATGTTTTTCCTAGGCATTAGACATCCCATTCACCCCTACATAGGAGATATATTGGAGACCCTAAGAGTAGTTGTGATCCGACAAGTGCTAAATAGTTTCAGAGTTATCGAGGAGTGTTATTATGGTTGTAGTGCGTTGAAACAATGATTATTATCAGTTGGGATATATTCAAGATTTTAATTTGGATATTGACACTGATAAAAGTCTTAAAAGTGTTTGCTTTCCACCATTCCAAAGCATCAAACTCATGCTACTAGAGGCGCTACATACCTCCGTATCTTTGGATGCAATATAGCTCGAAGAATGAGTGATAACATATTCATTATAAAGCTCATATAAAGAATCACGAACAACAAAAATATGTCTTTCATCTTCAAAGAATGAATAAATTTTTGGAAAACAAAACTCTACAAGTCTCATCTTATAACGAGGATCTAAGACAACAACTAAGTCCATGAGGAGCTGTATGTATAAAAAGACCAATAATTTGCACATATATATATATATATATATATATATATATATATATATATATATATATATATATATATATATATATATATATATATATATATATATATATACAGTCCTGCTCTTGTGCGAACTAGTTCGCATTTTAAGAATGCGGACCGGACATGTGTCACCTGGCGGTGAGCCCAGAAAAGAGAGAGAGTGTGTCTATAATTTAGGCGATAATTTCTAGGCACACCGTTAGGTGACACATGTCCGGTCCGCATTCTTAAAATTCGGACTAGTCCATACAAGAGCATTATTTTATATATATATATATATTAGGTGGGAGGTTGAGATGATACACATATATTTTAATATTTTGCAATCAACAAAATTTGTATGATCCATGATTAGTGTAACGGGTGTGGTTAAATTTTTTTCAATTATTTATTGCTAATCATAATTGCTTCTTTTATTTTGCATTCGCTAAGCTCTACCCCGCGTATCGCGCAGGTTTTCATCTAGTGTGATATATAACTGAAATGTAGCTTCTTGATAAGATAAATAAAAATATACAAATCTATGACGTTGAAGCGGCGTCGACGTCGTTTGACTATGTCCGACCTCATAGCCGAGGAATGCCCACTCGAGAAGCAACAACTCGCAACTCCAGTGGGAAATGATTTAGAGAGGACACCCCAAATTAGTTTCGTTCAACATAGGGATAATGGAACTAGAGAGAGGCAACAACTTTCCCCAAATATTGAATTAACATCCCAGTCACAAAATACGCACCGCAACTCAAGAGCTTACGTTTCTTTATTTCAAACACCTACAGATCAACTTTCCCCAAATATTGAGCAAATTAATAATTCAGTTGGAAATGTCAATCCTACATCTAATGAGATGGCTTTAGATGGCGAGGATCTCACAAGTATGATGTGCTATACAATGCACCGTTTATATATCTCCATTTGTATTACTATTATGTTGATATTCATATTGAACAAGATGTATAAACATTATTTATCAATTTTTTCAGGTACAATGACTACCCTTACTAGTAAAAAAAAGGTTAGAAAGGGGGCAAGACCTTGGCTCGAATGGAATGATAACAAAAAGAAGATATTGGAATAGAATGAACTTTGTCAGCCAGTTTGTAAACTTAAAAGTAAATTGATTTCACATTTAGGTTATTATGCAAGGTGTGGAAATTTATTTCCATTAACAATGTTGGATTGGAGCGAGGCGGATGAGGAAGCACTTGATAATATTTGGAAGGAAGTGAAGGTAACTTATTAGTTTGATTTATTTATTTGTTGCGTTGTACATTAGCTTGTCAAGTTTTAACTAATTTATTCTTTTTGTTCTTAGAATAACACAAATGCACCGGAAGGTTTTAAACAAATCTTCTTTGCAAGGATGGGACTTGCGTAGAAGCAATGGAAGCATCGAGTGAAGGTGAATCACTATAAAAAGTTTCGAACAGATGAAGAGCGGTTGAGTTATACGCCTGAACAAGTCGAAAAAGATCAGTGGCCTGAATTGGTGAAATACTGGGGTCTAAAGAAGATTAATGTATAAATATCACATTTTATTAAGAATTTTATACATACATTCTTCTTCACTAGTATCATAATTTTTATTTTTACTTATTCAAATATTTAGGATATTGCCGATCAAAACACTAAGAATCGTGAAGTTGAGTGTGCTTACTCAAGGATAGGACGAAAGCCACGTGCTAAAATAGCCAAGAAGGTTGGAATTTTTATTATTATAAATATTTCTGATTTTAATATAAGAGTATTAATATACATACATTGTTTTTTTCAGAGGATAGAACAGGGGGAACCCGTTGACAATATTAGCATGTGGAAAGCCACTCAAGCTCCAAATAATAAACCTTTAAGTGTTGAAGATGGATCATTTGATAGAGTGGTATGTATAAATATTAATTCGTAAGAGATGCTTGAAAGATTTATTTAATATTTGTTATAAATTGTGTTCTTGAAAATTATTTTATGTTCATTAATAATATTATTAATTCAATTGGTAGAAAATGCTTGAAAGACGACTAAATGAGCTACCAGAAGAGCAACAAAATGACCCAGAAGTGTAGAACAAGATTTTTACTAATGTAGTAGGATATGGAAGGCATGGGTATGCTTTACTAAAGGGAGCGGGTATTAGGCCAACGTCGACAAAAGCATGTTCATCTCAGTTATTATTGAAAGAAATTAACCAGTTAAAGAAAGAATCTAACCAGTTAAAGAAAGAATCTGAAGATCGAGAGACTCGGAATCTACAGGAGCTTGAAGAGTTAGAGATTCGCAACCAACAAGCTTTATTACAGAAGAAGAATGATATGCGAAGTGAAATGCAAAGTTTGTTCCAAAGTTTTACCCTTCAGCATGCTTCCACTACCTCGACGATTCAGTCCGACTAGGTAATACAATATAATTCATACATATAATTACATATATATATATATATAATGGAAAATTCTCTCGTTTAAAGTTAAATTTTTAATGGACGTGGTGAAAGTTTGTTATGGTGGTGAGAATTTATTATGGTGGTGGTTAAAATTTTCTGTTGTTGTTGTATATCATTCTTAGAATCAATTTTGATGTTTAAAACAGATTGGCTACCTGTGGTTTTCATGAATAAACAAAGGAGACTCTACCGAATTTAAAAAAAAAATAATAGTTGGATATTTAAATTGTTAATTATGAAAATATACTATATTGATTCATTTAGCACATTGTATTGTTGACGAGAGGTATTGATTCTGATATAATCAAAACTATATTTTTTTGTGCAGGTGACAATTTTTGTAGAACATGCAAATGTTAATTAGTGGTTTTGGAAGTCGTACGCTTCAGTGTTGCGGAATTAGTTTTATAAAAGCATTTCGTGTTTGAAGTATTAATAAATTAATGTATTTTTGTTGTCAAGTCAAATATTTGAACTTAGTGTTATAATTCTTGTTTTGATGAATATTTGGAGATGGTTGTAAGAACTCTATTTATAGTTGAATGAAAATGATTCGTTCTGTTGGTTGAAAATCATCTTATGTATTACATTTTATGATTATTCATTGTTTGTGTTGTTTCAAATGTAATTCAATTCTATATTAAACTTTAGCAGTAGATTTTATTCTCCTCAAAATATTGGTTCAAAAATTTTAAGATCCCTTCACCTATTTTGGGATGGATAAAATTGTCCCAAAAATATATTAAAGACGGCTATGTTGCCGTCTCAAAAAGGTCTTTTAAAATAGTAATCTTTTGAGATAGATTAATTTCCATTTCAAAAATAATCCTTTGTGATAGCTCTTATGCCGTCTCAAAAGGGTCATATAAAATGAGGATCTTTTGAGATGGATTTGTTCCTGTTTCAAAAAACTCTTTTGAGATGGCTATGGCATCACAAAAAGTATTTGTAACCCCTATCAAAAAGACCGCCCCTAGCCGTCCCAAATAGTGTCACAAAAATTATTTGAGATGGATAAATGATCTTTTAGGACTGTTAGGCCACCGTCTCAAAAGATATTTTTTTTTTTGTAGTGGTGTATGAACTAAAGTAAAAGCTAGATTAAGAATTTATGTAATTAATGCGAAAATAAAGAAATTTAAAAAGAGAGAAGGATATTTGGACCTTCTTTGAAGAATTGGGACTTGATCTTGATCCTTGATGAGCTCCCTTGAATGTTGGGATGAATCTCGGATGATAGAGAAGAAGATTTTACCAAATTAGGTATGAAAATGATGGGAATGAAAGATGGAAAGGAATTTCATACAAGGAGACTTCACTGATTGCAAGAGATTGTTGTTGAGATCACTGATATTGATGGATCTCACGTAATCCTTGAGAGTGAGATCATGCCCTACTTTTATAGGGAAGGGGGACTTCTGATCATAATAGCCCTAACCCTGCCAATCGATAAGTGACCCTAGACACACTGCCTATTAGCAAGTAAATGAACATGCCAATCGGTAGTCTCGTGCATATTTTTCTTGAAAAATGGTCATAGAATACAATTCGTAAATCTAAATCGTTCATGGGGCATACCGTTAGATAGGTGATTTAGATACCTTTAATAGTCCTTGGGCTTCTCTCGCATCCGGGAGTTAACTTTAGGTCAAACGGGATCGAAAGCACCCGTTAGTCCTTTGGACAAAAGATCGTCGGTCGATAATGGATCGTTTGTGAAAGAGTTGGCGCTTGCGTTCAATTAAGAAATAATATAATAAATACCATTTTTAACCCAAATTAACCCTAAGCATGCAACTAGGTGTGATTGAAACAACATGAAATCATGCACAAGATATTCAACACACAAAGTTTAAGGAAAAATCCCCCACAGGGGCAAAACCATTTGTATATCACTATAATTTGTAAAAGACGGTTTACAATCGGATTACAATGAAATACAGGTTGACTAAGAATTACCCTCGGGTATCGGATTCTGTAGTCGCGGCTGGAAGACTCCCTTTCCAGTAGGGTTGGTGGCTAGAAGTATCCCTGTCCAGTAGGGTTGCAATGAAGAGGAAGGAACGGTCCACTTCACAAGGGTTGAACAACAGCAATGGTGTTCTTGGGTTACCAAAAGTGACTCACAAATGTATGGAATTTGTGTGAATCAAGGGTATGAATCAATGGACTCAAATACCATGAAGGCCTTAGAGTTTATCTACTCTTGAAATCGTGTATAAGCCTTAAGAAAACCAACTCCCCGATCGTGGTTTAAATAAGAATTCATTTGCCATAAAAATCTCCACACGATCTGTTCGTGGTTATCCAGGGCGGACCGGTCCGGGCCTCAGGCGGATCGGTCCGATAGCGGACCGGTTCTTTTAATTTGGAGCTGATTCGATTCGCATTCGGTTCGGGGCTCACTGGCTTCAATCGAGCAAGGCGGATCGGTCCGAGCCTGGGCGGATCGGTCCGCAGTCGGATCGGTTCTTTTTATATAAAGGCGGACCGGTCTGGATTTCTGGATTTCTGATTCCTTCCTTTCTTTTGATCTTCAGATTCCGTTGATGATGAATGGACTTTGAATCTTTGCAACGGTGTTACGGCTAATGACATATACAAGTATGTTGGACAAAAATGTCCTTACAAATCTCCCCCTATGTCTATGCCGGAACAAACATAAAAAATCCGAATTATCTATAATCACAATGCCTATACAAATTTACCCTTCCATGAACCCATAAACTGAAAGTGGTACAAATGACTAAGACTGCATCGTTTGTTCTTCGAATCTTCAGAAATCTCACCGCTTTTCTCATCAGGGTGTGCAACATGGGATTATCAAAAGATGTACCTACACACATGAGACAAAGCAAATACCAATTGACGTATCGAGTGTGAAATGAGATAATAAACATATGCATATATACCAGATTTATGATGAACCTCAAATTTCAAAACTCCCCCATAATCAGATAATTCATTCTCCCCCTTTTTATGATGTCCCCAAATAGACAAAATGAGATAAATGAAATAAACAAGCAAAACCGGGGTGACACAAGGTATAAATCACACCATGAATGAACATAAAACAACCAAGTCGGTGATAGCGGAAAAAAATGGGTGTGATCAAAATTCGATAGGAAAATCAAAGCATACAAGCATGACATATGTGCACGATGAATATTGGATATTCCTAACGAATGAACTCAAATGCTTCCTTTGGTGTAAAAGAATGAAAATATTAGATATTGACTATATCAAATCTACAAATCAAAGCTCAAAGTGATTTCTACACCAATAACGTCCAAAATGATTTTCATGCTTTTTCAGGACTTTCAAGGAAGTGCAAACCCGTTTTTCAATCTCCAACCAAACTCCCTCAGATATATATTTTTAATAGAGGTATACTAAATTCTCAAACTTTGGAGAATTGGGTGAAACCTAAATGGCCCATATTTGGCATGAATTTCTTTTTATTGCCTTATAAATTTTTTCGGGCTCTTTTAACCTCTTAGGACCTCGGATATTAAAATTCCTCCATTTTTTAGGTCCTTTTTAACGGTGGCTTTTGCGCAAAGGATAAGAATCAACTTTCGCAGCCCCTCCCCGTTATGAAAAAAAATACACACAGTCTCACCAAAACGGTTTTTACATGCATTCCAATCTTGTCAAGTTTTATCGCATTTTATACATTGTATAGACAGGATTGAGATGGAAACACTCAAGCCAACATGAGATTGACAGGTGCAACAATCAAATATAGCCGTGCATGTGTGCAATAAAGGATATAGGAGTCAAGCATGTAGGAAATATCACTAATTACATCTCAAGGACTCCAATCAATGTTAAGCACATGGATGAAATGATGTAGCCTCTCAAATCTCTATCAAACAGTCACATGGATATATGAAATGAAGTTGTGACTTGGCTATCTTAAATGCTCATCCATAAAAGGCAAATCTCTTTTTGAATTTTTCAAAAATTTTATCAAAATAAAATCTTTTTGTGTTTTTCTAAAAATTTTTCTAAAAAGAAAATCTTTTTGTATTTTTCAAAAAAAATATATACAAAAATGTACATACTAGCAATGGGCAAACAATGTCATCATGAAAATCACCCTATGCTAGTAAACAAGTCAAACCTCAATCATTAGGTGCGGAGGGGTTTTTCAAAGGTGGTGACAACTTATGAAAAACCTCCATCAATTCTTGTGAAGTTTTGACTAAAAACTTAACTTGCTCACCTAAATGTGCAAACTCTCTCATGTAGTTTTCGGGAGCATGTAAAGTATCATGTGTGGGTGCATGTGTGCCAGAAACACGTCTAGAAGCAAAATGTGACACATACCCCAACTTAAAGCAAAATTCCCTAAGGTGTCCTCTCCTCTTGCAATGTGAGCAAACATAAATAGGCCTAGGAACACCTCTCTCAAAAACTCTAGTACGTACTTTCCTAATAGGAATGGGACGCCTAGGTGGGTTAGGGTGAGACACATGTGAAACTGTCACTAAAGTGGGAACCGGCTCGAGTGCTAATTGGGAAGCAGAAGCACCGTCATGACTTATTCCTAACTTCTCACCTTTACCCTTAAGAACCACCTTTACAACCTTCTTAGGTGCGTTCTCAAACTTGACTTTGACCACCCTGGCACGTTCGAGATCACTCTCGAGTTGGGATACACGTGTCGTAAGACTAGACAACGTGTCGGTCAAATCACACTTCTCCTTTCTCAAAACCTCCTTCTCTTTCTCCAAATCTAAAACCCGACGACCTAAATCCCTATTATACTTCTTTGTTTTCAAGGTCTCGGTGTACAAATCTCTAAAAGCTTTTTGGAGCTCACTTTCACTCTCACTTTCTCCCTCACTTGAAGCGCTCAAACCATCACTATCACTTTCGTGAGCACTATAGTGGGACAAGGTGGGTGTGCTCACACGACTAGAAAAAGCTACAAACTTCTCACCACTAGTCTCATCACCCTCACTATCACTAAGTGTGGCAGGCATGGCTACTTTCTTTCCTTTCTTTCTAAGCCACGTAGGACACTCAAATGACTTATGTCCCTTACCCCCACATTCAAAACAAGTGATGTTCTCAAAATCTTCCTCACACTCCTCATCGGATTTATTCTCTTTTTCTCTCTCACCACTTTCTTTGGCCTTTCCTTTCTTTTTATTTTTCTCACAAAAATTCTTTTTATTGGAAGAATTATTTTTGTTCATGTTGAGAAATTTTCTAAAATTTTTCGCAAATAAGGCCATATCATCAAAATCTCCCTCAGAATCGGACTTAGAAAATTTTTCTTTCTTTTTCTTAAAATGAGTCTTTAAAGCAATGCCATTATCCTTAGGCTTAATGGTTTTGGGAAACATGTCAATCTCATAGGTTTGAAGATCTCCTACAAGTTCTTCCAACTTAAGTGATTTCAAATTTCCCAAAGAGTTCAAAACAGTGACTTTAGGAATAAAGCGTTTTGGGAGAGATCTCAAAATCTTTTTAACGACACGCGTGTTATCAATCACCTCACCCAAATTAAAACATGTGTTAACAATGTCTGACAAACGAGCATAAAAATCATCAAAGCATTCAGACTCAGACATGGTGATAGTTTCAAATTGGGTGGCCATATTTTGTAATTTTGACTCTTTAACCGCGTTCGTACCCTCATGTGTCAATTTCAAAACATCCCAAGCCTCTTTAGACGTGGTGCACGTCATAATTCGGCGAAACTCATCAGGAGAGACAGCTCCAGAGATAGCACTCAGACCACGGGAATTAAAATTGGACAGTTTATAATCATCTTCAGTCCAGGCTGACACGGGTTTTAAAGTGGTGATGTTATTAACAGTGACCGTGGGAGGAGTCCAACCATTTTCGCAAAGCAACCAAACACGCTCGTCAATAGATTTTAAAATCAATTTCATACGATCTTTCCAATAGGCATAATTAGACCCGTCAAAAATAGGCATATTATAATATGATTTCTCCATTTGAACACGCTCTTTTCAAAAATCAATTTATTTCAAAAAATTGATATCTTTAGAAAAATTTTGCGGAAGTAAGGAATACGCGATAGATTGGCGTAACCTGCTCTGATACCAATTTGAAAGAGTTGGCGCTTGCGTTCAATTAAGAAATAATATAATAAATACCATTTTTAACCCAAATTAACCCTAAGCATGCAACTAGGTGTGATTGAAACAATATGAAATCATGCACAAGATATTCAACACACAAAGTTTAAGGAAAAATCCCCCACAGGGGCAAAACCATTTGTATATCACTATAATTTGTAAAATACGGTTTACAATCGGATTACAATGAAATACAGGTTGACTAAGAATTACCCTCGGGTATCGGATTCTGTAGTCGCGGCTGGAAGACTCCCTTTCCAGTAGGGTTGGCGGCTGGAACTATTCCTGTCCAGTAGGGCTGCAATGAAGAGGAAGGAACGGTCCACTTCACAAGGGTTGAACAACAACAATGGTGTTCTTGGGTTACCAAAAGTGACTCACAAATGTATGGAATTTGTGTGAATCAAGGGTATGAATCAATGGACTCAAATACCATGAAGGCCTTAGAGTTTATCTACTCTTGAAATCGTGTATAAGCCTTAAGAAAACCAACTCCCCGATCGTGGTTTAAATAAGAATTCATTTGCCATAAAAATCTCCACACGATCTGTTCGTGGTTATCCAGGGCGGATCGGTCCGGGCCTCAGGCGAATCGGTCCGATAGCGGACCGGTTCTTTTAATTTGGAGCTTATTCGGTTCGCATTCGGTTCGGGGCTCACTGGCTTCAATCGAGCAAGGCGGATCGATCCGGGCCTGGGCGGATCGGTCCGCAGTCGGATCGGTTCTTTTTATATAAAGGCGGACCGGTCCAGATTTCTGGATTTCTGATTCCTTCCTTTCTTTTGATCTTCGGATTCCGTTGATGATGAATGGGCTTTGAATCTTTGCAACGGTGTTACGGCTAATGACATATACAAGTATGTTGGACAAAAATGTCCTTACAGTTTGTCCAAACCATGAGTCAAAATTGTGCATGGGATGGACCGTCGGATAGGTTATACGAGGTACTTCGATGTTCCAAAGAGTTTTGCTCAGTTCGAAGAGTTGAATTCGGTCAACCGAGGCTGAAAGCACCCGGTGACCTTACGGAGTAAAATGGATCATTCATTCGTACCGTAAGGCCAATTCTTGTATAGGATAGACTATTTGAAAGGTTATTTAGTGCCCTTATAATATTCATTCAATATCACTTGAGCTGAAGAGTTGACCTTGGTCAAGAATGCTCGGTGGTCTCCAGATTAATTTTTAGGGGAAAACGGATCGTTCGTCTGAATGGTTATGCCATTTCACACATGGGGAAGATCGTTGAAAAGGTATTTTAGTGCTCTTAGAAGATTAATTGAGCTTTCGCTCTGACGATGAAGTTGATTGGAGTCAAATCATGGCCCAAGAGCGCCTGGTGGCCTTCAGATCGATTTTCGATGATAAAATGGATTGTTCGTCCGAACTGTTATGCTAATTAATGTATGGGGAAGGCCATTGGAAGGGGGATTTAGATTCCTTCAAAGATTTATTGAGCTTTATCACTGATAATAGAGTTGACCGGAGTCAAATGGGCCTTGGGAGCACCCGATAGACTCTAGATCATACTCGGAGTATGATCTAGGGTTTGTAATGAAAGGGGGATGTGCTAGGGACCTAAGGAGAGACTTTGGGGGGTTTAGAATGTGGTGTATACAAACCCCTGAGAATAAATTTAGAAAATCTATCCCTCTATGGCATCATCTATTACATCTAGAGATATTTCCCTAAATCTCCAGATGTAACTCATAACCTCTCCCCCCTACCTTTGCTTGTCTTGAGATAGATAGGCTAGTATAAATTGATATTATTCCATAAAAAATTTCCATAAAAATTGGATATGCATTTTCTCCCATGATGCCATATTTCTTGGGGCTAAATGGAAGTACAATGTGTAAGCTGTGTCTATGAGGGATTTTGAAACTCCCTTAGACACAACTTTTTATTATTGAAATTAGTGCCAAGGTGATAAAAAAATCTCTTAATTTGGTCCTTTGAGTTATCTCCTTTTCGTTAAACTTATAAAAGATTGGGGGAATAACCCCCTCGGGGAAAGGTTCATCGTTGTAATCCTCTAGATAAGAAGTACGAAAATCATCGTAAATAGATGTTGTCTCGCTAGGGATTTTTTAGGATGACTCCCTCATTTTTATAATCTCATTCTTGACCTCTTCAAAAGTCAAGTAAGGAGGGGTAGATTCCCCCACTTCTTGGCATGTGACAGAGAAACCACATGTGAAACGTTTATAGCAACATGTTCTTCAATAGTTGGTGTGGTAAATAGATTGATCACAGAGAGACCAACATGCCTTATAGGCACAACGAGCACTTTTGTTAGGGGAACAATGGGTGGTGCCACTAGTGTTACGAAATAGTTGAGGTCCATTATTTCCCTAAAAATAGACATCCCCAACTAAGTTTATAAATATCTATAAACTTGGCCATGAGATTGGTTATTTGATTGGGGACCAATACAGATATCATGGAAACTTATCACCCCATAACACTTCCTATAATGACAACAACTAGAGGAACCTTAATTGGAAGAACCTTCTCATTTTTCTCCTCTAGATGTTTAACATCATCAAAGTTGAGAGAACGATTGATGTTATTATTAGCCATTTCTAAAAGAAGGCCTCCCCAACGGAGTCACCAAATATAAGAGAGTAGTTCTCTTTTCTAGGGTGTTTAAAGGTAAACGGAGGTGTAACCCATATTAACAGTGATAACACAACAATAAGGGTACTCTTAATGATGATGAATAAACTCATGTGTATAACTTAATAAAAAAATAGCAAATGTAACTCTTTAATAATAAATGAACCTTTAAAGAAACTAGCTAGAGGGAGAGAGAAGCAAGCACTTTAAATACACCTCAATTAGGAAGATAAACACCAAGGTATAAAGGAATAATGGTCAAAACTCAATAAATGCTTATATTCTAGGATAATCTTATACAAAAGCATTAATGGTGAAGTATAAAATCTCTGGTTTACAATAACTCTCTCAAAGTGGTATTTTTGCTTAAAGATCATATGGTTTATCAAAAGATAAATGAGGTATTTATATAGGCTTAGAATATACCCGAGGAACCTCAAGTGCATTCAATGCTGGGTCAGACCTCCATACCCAACATGTCAAACGCATTAAATGATAAGTTAAAGGTGGAATCATTGTGTGCCAACGCCAAACTAGCCAGCTGCTCACCAAACCACCATTGTTTGAGCTAAGTCTGATTTGAAAATTATTATTTATCGCATGACATAACTCAGATCTTTTAGGAAAAGATATTTAGTTTTGTGGCAAAACTCTAATGCTGATAAATCTCATGGTTCTTAGAACAAGGTTGCATGAGTATGCTTTCCTGGAAAAAGCTAAGTGTAATATCTGGTGTATCTAAATGATCAAGTCATGCCTTAACATTACCTCTCTCTGTCCTCCAAACCAATTCCCTTAAAGATTCTTAAGTGAGGTTACTAGATAGAGTATGAAAGCTATCCCAGGTTCTGCCAAACCTAGTCATTGATAGTACTGTGTGACCTTACCAATGATTACAACATAACTCATAATTTATATTGTAAAAAAATAGTTCCTTAACTATCTTCTCTATAACTATTCGATTAATAACCACCCCGCCTTGTTCATGAATCACCTTGGTAAACCCTTCACACTCCTTTGTGATGTCACTAATCTTTGATGAATCCTTTTGTAGTTGAATCCTCAGACTCCTTTACAATATTACTAATATTTGATGAATCCTTCTCTAGTTTCTCATTTAATATCCTAATGAGGAGGTTTATCTCTAAGTAAGGGGGTTTATTTATAAGCCCCTACTACATTTGACCCCTCGTAAAGAGTTGTTGTGCAAGCAAAAAATTGATGTATGAAACACATTTCTCCTACAAGCCAAAGCTACAAACTAGTTATGCCTACCCACTCTATTTCAAAACAATTTGAACACCGAAAAACCTCAATCGGGTGAAAATAGTCTATTTGCGTGTGGGCCAAATCTTTACATATCTCTAACATTTATTACTACAATCCAATCATGTGATATCCCTGCCACTTTTAACATGTGGCCCCATGAGGTTAACTCTGAACTTCCTCATTTCATGCCATCATTATTTGCCCCTACTTTTCAAAACAAACATGGGAGAATGAATCGCCAACCATCCTAAATGGCTATCTTCCCTAACCATAAAAACTTTCTAACAATTCTTCCATTAAAGCACTCATAGCTCTTGTTTTCTACTGAGAGAAAGTCATCGTTCTTACCTTAAATTTTCCTAAAAACTCCATTTGCCCTAGGGGTGTGAATCAAATCGAATGGACCGAAATAACCGAACTGAACCAACTTTTACGAGTTTTTAAAAATTCGGTCCAAAATCATTTTTAAAAATGATGGAACGAATGTATTCGGGTCGGTCTTGGGTTTGGTTGTAAAAAATCGGTCTAAGACCGGACCAGACCGGTTTAAATATATACACATTAAATAATAAAAATATACATGTTAATATACAATAACAAGGGTCATGAATGAGACAAACAAAGAAAACCCTCATTCATTTTCTCTCTCTCTCTCTCTCTTCTCCAAAGAAATGGCGTCGCTGCTCTCTCTTCCTAAACCACGCCGCTACTCTCTCTTCTCCACCCACGCCGGATCTTCTTCGCCTCTACCCCCTTCATCGGATCTTCTTCCTTCGTTCGTCGTTGGTCGATATCTTTCTTCCTTTTTTTTTGGGTTTTCTTCATACGGTTGAACTGATATTGAGACTGATTTTTGATTGAGACTGATCTTCTTCCTTCGTTCATTCATATTGAGACTAATTTTCGTTCATATTGATATGGGTTTCAACAGATATTTGGTTTCAACAGATAGCTGGTTTTCGATTTCAACATAAATGTGTTTGTACTTTGGGTTTGGTTATTTGATTTATGGTTAAACTAAACACATTGAGGTTTCTTTTGGCTAATTTGTTTAGCTTATTGTGTTTTTTAACAGGTAATCAATATTCATTTTGTTGTTGAACTTGTAAGGTCTAATATGGAAGAGATTGAGAATCAACAGGTAATAAATGTGTTGAGTAATGCATGTCTTGTGTAATATTTTTTTCAAAGCTAAAATGTGTGTTGTGTAATACTAATAAGCCTGTAATTTTTTTTTGGCAATTTGAAATTTTTAGGTTGGTGGAGGATACCCAAAATCCATCAATGCAACTATTCATGGTCCTAACGAGGTTGTCAGTGCGCCATCGATGGCATAACCTCCGCCAAAGCAAAAAAACCATTCAATGGTATGGGATCATTTCACAAAAAATAATGACAAAAAAAACCCACGTGACATGTAATTATTGTGGTATTTCATACGTATGTGATACTAAAAAAATGGTACTAAGAACTTAAGAAGCCACACCCCCGTTTGTCGAAAGTATGAATATAATCAGAATAATGTTGATGATAATGGAAAAAAAATTATCTTTTGTGCCACTAAAAGATGAGGGGGTGGGTGGTCCAAGTACAAATCTTTTGCCCGTAGCATTTAGTGTAGAGGTTTGTAGACTAGGACTTGCGAAAATGTTAATTATCGATGAGCTTCCATTTCAATTTGTAGAAAATGAAAGGTTTAGGAGATTTATGGCTTTAGCCCAACCAAGGTTAATTATCCCAAGTTGCACCACGGTTTCACGAAATTGTATCAATGTCTTTAAAAAATTAAAAAAAAGAGTTAAAAAGTGAGTTGAATGGTCAAAGGGTATGTCTTACAACACATGGACGTCAATTCAAAAAATAAACTATATGTGTCTTACCGCCCACTATATTGACAAGGAATGGAAACTTCACAAAAAAATTCTCAAATTTTGTCAAGTTAAAACTCACAAAGGTGAAGAGCTTGGGATGGTTGTTGAAGATTGTTTGATTAATTGGGGGTATCTTCACCCTAACGATTGATAATGCTAGCTCTAATAATGGCACCGTTCACCATTTGCAGAGAAAAACAAAATCTTACAAAGGTACCATATTAGAGTATGAATATTTGCACATGAGATTTTTTGCACATATTCTCAACCTCATTATGAGTGATAGTTTGAAGGAGTTTGATGAATCAATTGCTAAAGTGCGAAGAGTCGTAAATTATGTAAAGTCTTCACCATCTAGGTTGAATAAATTCAAGAAATATGTTGAAAAAGTGAAAATATAATCGAAGAGTTTATTATGTCTAGATGTTCCGACAAGATGGAACTCCACATACATGATGTTGGAGGCAGCTTTAAAATTTGAGAAAGTTTTTGATAGGATAGATGAGGATGATGATCAATATAAGAGATACTTTGGTGGAGAACAAGATGATGATGATGTGGATGATGAGGATGGTAGAGGTAGAGCAATTGGGGTGGGGAAGTTAGGCTCGCCAAAAAGGGAAGATTGGGATAAAGTGAGAAGTTTTGTTAAATTTCTAAAAAAAAATTTACAATGCAACTTTGAAATTTTTGGGGTCTTTGTATGTCACTTCCAATGCTTTTTTTCACGAGCTTATCATAATTCAAATCAAGATAGTTCATTTGAGAAACATTGGTGATTATGTCTTATCTTCAATGGCCGCAAACATGCAAGGAAAATTTGACAAATATTGGAACGTGGAAAAAATAAATTTCTTATTATTTGATGCGATTGTCCTTGATCCTTGATACAAATTAAAATATGTTGAACATTATTTTGGAGAGTTGCATGGTTTTATTGTGGCAATAGAGTTGACTATGAAAGTGAAAGAGACATTAATTCATCTCTTTGAGTGGTATCATGGTCATCATTTTTTCAATACATCCCTAAGCACCACAAATTAATCACCAAACTTGGTGGAAGTTGATGATGATGATATGGATGGACAGGCTTTTTTGGCCTCTCAATTTAAAAGGAATGTATAGGCCGGAGACAACTTTGGTTCGAAGTCAGAAGTTGAAAAATACTTGTTTGAGACAAATGAGGCGGAGAGCAATACTTTTGATATTATTAGTTGGTGGAAGAATAATCAAACCAAATATCCAATTATCTCTCATGTAGCAAGGGACGTATTGTCCATACTCGTGTCTACCGTAGCATCCGAATCCTCATTTAGCATGGGAGGTCGTATTCTTGAACCATTTCGTAGCTCATTGTCCCCTAATACGTTTGAAGCCCTTATTTGTGCACAAAATTAGCTCCGATCTTCACTAAAACCAATTAATATTCGAGATGCATTGGATAACGTTCAATAATTGGAAAAGCATGATGCGGGTAATTGTTCACTTTATATTGTTTTCATATCATAATTTTATAAGCTGTAATTTTTATATTGTATTACTAATGATTGTTGTTTGTTTTAATGTCTTGTAGAGTAGTTGGGATCTCTACGTGTTGAAGATTGAAGTGGCAATGTGGTTGAACGAGATTGATATGGAAGAGCGGATAATAGATTTTGATTTCTGTTTTTAGAAGCACTAGTTTCTTTGTATTGAAATATTTAAACTTGATTACTTTTGTTTCTATGCTCTTTTTATTATTTAGTACGTTAAGTGAGTTTCTTGTTAATGGTCGGACATTCTTTTTATGATTTTTAAGCAGGTTTTTACATGTGTTTTAAGTAGGGTTTTAAGCAGGTTTTAGGAAGATTTTTGCAGTTGATTTGGGCATATTATAAACAGATTTTTGCAGTTGATTTGGGTTGACTTTTGCAGTTGATTTGGGCATATTATAAGCAGATTTTTTAGCAGTAATTTACATAAAAAATGTCGTTGATTTTATCACAAAATTTAAGGAGAAATAGTCATAGCAAAAAATAGCAGATTTTCTCAAAAAACAGTAGGCCAAAATGAGTTTTAAGGAGAAAGTTATTGCCAAAAAAAGTGCAGAATTTTAACCTGAAAAATATAGCAAAAAAAAAAAAGCAAAAATAATTAAAAAAAATAAATTTTTTAATCAAACCATGTCCAACCGAATTGGACCGAACCCGGACATTATTTGGACCGAAACACACTTGGACCGAACCCAATTAATCATGTCCGGGCTCCGGTCTTAATATACATGGACCGATTAATTCGGTTTGGTCCATAATATTGTCTAAACCCAGACCAGACCGGACCGTGAACACAACTAATTTACCCCCATTTTTACTACTCATTTTAATTTATCATTAGTTTTATACCATTTTCATCTCATTTACCTCATCTAAAAACCCACAATACTAAAAATGGCTTCCTTAACTAAAACTAGTCAGGTTTTTAGCCAAAACTCAGGCAAGGATTCCACCGCTATCTAAGCTGAGCGCAAAAGGTTGTACAACCACTATCGTCGTTCTCCTTATTTGTGAAAGATGATAAGTTTTTCATGAGACCAGAATGTAACACCCCGCCTAATTAAATATCGGGTGATCAGTCCTTTATTAAATTAAAATCAAGGTGAACGGTTGGTTCATTCTCAGCATCACTGTCGCAAAATAATATTTCCAATTTGAACACCCTAAATAATTAAGCTAAGTGTTAAAACAATTTAAAGTCTTATTTTTACTTTATTAAATACCAATATGAAAACCTTTTTAATATTCAACAGTTTAAGAATCACATACAAACTAAGGACGGAAATAAACACACAAGAATTAAACCATCTAGATAAACCAAACAAGGTTTAATAACTATAAATGAAATAATCATGACAAGAGTTAACTCCCGAAGAGTACTGAATACTGGAAATATAAATAAACATAAATCTATGAAATATACAAACGGAATAGGAAATCGGGCGACACATGCCCTAACTATAAAGAACAAAAGTAAGAATTGAATCAATGAAGAGGTCGTCTAAAGCAAAGGCATGAAACTTCCACATAAGCTACAGTACATCCAATCCAAAGAACCTATGCAAGACGCCCCTGTGGTTGGTCACCTATAATACATACATATATACACAAGAGAGAAAGAAATGACAGAAAATAGATCGGAGCCCGAGTGTAAAACATTTTTAAAAATAGTTTAGCAAGTATTTAAAATGCTTACTGGCTAATATAACCACCATGTTAGTGCGCGACACTCTCTTGAGAATTCTCACGTCTCATCTAGTGTTCACGCCTACCGTACTACTGATCACATAAGTCTATCTAACGTATCCTCCCATAAACTTCTATCCCGAGTAGTACTAAGGCCATAATATTTAGTTTTAGAAAATCATTCTCTTCCATATTCTAATGTTGCTCAGATCCACTTAGTTACCGTTAGAAAATTTACGAACACTTGTTGTAAAGCTGAAAGCATTTATTGATTACTTAACTACTTATACACACAGAAGAAAGTTGCCATATATAAGCATATATATATATATCAATCACTCATATAATATATATATATATATATATATATATATATATATATATATATATATGTACTATATATATATATATATATATACATATATATATATATAGATACATATATATATATATATACATATATATATATATAGATACATATATATATATATATATATACATATATATATATATATATACTATCGGCACCCCACATAAATCTATGGTGTTGGCATACTCTACTATCAAGTCCTCATTTCACTCATACTAAGGGAAATACTAGTTCGGAATCACTCTCGAACTGTATTAACACAATGCACATACAAATGGAGGAGAAGCGTAGTTCCGAATTCTAAGAGGTCAACACATACCTTCATGACTCTTAGAACATCTAAATATCATTTTCAGATAGCCTGTATCTGGAATACTATCTTCTAGGGTACGAGCCAATATCCCCCATAAAGGTCCAATCGAGAAAAGATTGTCCCATAACGGAAACCTCTGTGATAGCAAGTAGCCCGAGTATGATTTTTACACAGATACATAATATATGCACAGTCACACGGTCATATATATATATATTCATATTTCCAAATTAGGTGTACCCATGACCCATAATTATAATTATTCGTTCTTAGCACAAATTACTCAATTATCTGGTATAAATGATTTGTCTCTTTTATTCTCATTTATAATTTATTTCCTACTTACTTCTCATATCTCGAAGTATTCTCTCTCACTAAGTATAATTTCAGCAGGTATACCCTCACTTACCTTCTAGTCTAAATCTTTCACGAGTCTCAATCTTTTAGTAAACGTATGCACAACTTCCAATGTATAAATAACTCCCCATTAACCCACAATTTCATCTCATATTAATTTCACTCAACGAAGTCTACTTAGATCCTACTGGTCCTCTTCATAACCCATTATACTCCATAAATAATAATTAAAGGTTCCTACGTATCTTAACTGGATTAAACAAAAAGGAGAAAAATGTACACTCTTCTAGGAGAGATCGATCGATCGAGGAATGTGGTCGATCGATCGATCGATCAAGCAGTTATTGCCCAGTTTTCTACAAATTTCAACCTACGGGTTCAATCATTCTAACCACTCCAAACCTCTATAATTTCATACCAAACTCCCATAAAAGTTATCCAAATGTATAAGCAATATATATAAACGAGTTCTAACGTAACAACGTTAATAAATCCTCAACGAATCAATCAAAAAGGGGTTTACTTCCAAATTTTTTTATAAAACCAAATTTTGCATCAATCATCACAAACCTCTATTTTAAATCCAGATTTTCTTCCCAAATACCATAATAAATTCGTGGGTAATTCTCTACATATGATCCAGATTTTAGACTACATGGATTCTCCCTACAACACATATAAATTCTCTTCCAAAAGATATAATTCTTAAATTAAAACATATGATTTTCATTCCAAGACTAACATGGAAGGCATACCAACTAGAAATCAACAATATAGATACTTGCATGGGATTCAAGGATCTGATTTGTTGTTGAAAAAGATATGGCCGTGTTCCTCGTCATGCGATCTACGTTTTGGTGGCGGTGCAATCGGGTGCGTTCTAGGCCTTGGATTGCTTGGAATCTGTTCACCTTCTTCTCTAATGGTTGGGATTAGGTTTTGTGTTTGTTAACCCTAAGAGACAACTACAAATGGCTAATATATACTCAGAAAATTCGTGGGTTTAATTACCCAAAAATACAAAATGTTTATAATACCCTCCCGGGATATCAATTAGGCCTAAAAAGCTCCGAGGCCCAAACTAAACCCCCGGGTACACTTTTCAGACTATCTCGACCCTTCCGGACACTTTGATGCACTCAAAACGACCATATGGATGACATATACTTTATTCACTTTTATAATAATAATTTAGTCCTGACACGATACATGCACATCCCAACTTAAATTTCCATAATTGCCATATTATTCACTCGTGACAATATTAATAAAATCAATCTCATATCACTACACCAAAATGGGCAAATTGTCACCTTTCAGCCGGCCAGCCTTGTCAAGGTCATTGACCGTGACAAAAAAACACGCGTTTTATGTCACGGTCATTGACCTTGACACGACCGTGACAACAAATTGTCACGATCATTGACCGTGACAAGTCCGTGACAAGTCCGTGGCAAGTAAATTTGTCACGGACTTGTCACGGTCAATGACCGTGACAATTCGTGTCACGGTCAAAGACCTTGACACGACCGTGACAATGTTCGCAGCTAAAACCCTATCCCCCTTCTTTTTTCCCTCCCGCGCCGTTCCCTCCATCTCTCTCTCTCTCTCTCTACTTTCAGGTCCATTTTCTCTCTCTCTCTACTTTCAGGTCCATTTTCTCTCTCTCTCTCTCTTCCATTTATATATATATTTGTGTGTATGTGTATATATATATGTGTGTATGTGTGTGCGTGGAGGGGGCAGGGGGTGGGGGGTGGGGCGGGGTGGGGCAGGGTGGGGGAGGGGGTGGTAGGGGGTGGGGCAGGGTGGGGCGGGGTGGGGCAGGGTGGGAGAGGGTGGGGTGGGGTGTGTGTGTGTGTGTGGTGGTGTGTGGTGGGGGAGGGGGTGGGGTGGGGTGGAGTGGGGTGGGGTGGGGTGTGTGTGTGTGTGTGTGTGTGGTGGTGTGTGGTGGGGGAGGGGGTGGATGAGGGGTGGGGCAGGGGGTGGGGTGGGGTGGGGTGTGTGTGTGTGTGGTGGTGGTGTGTGGTGGGGTGGGGTGGGGTGTGTGTGTGTGTGTGTGTGTGGTGGTGTGTGGTGGTGTGTGGTGGGGGAGGGGGTGGTGGAGGGGGGCAGGGGGTGGGGTGGGGTGTGTGTGTGTGTGTGTGGTGTGTGGTGGTGGAGGGGTGGGGTGGGAAATCATATGAAATGAATTCAAATTATAATTGCTCAAAATAAATATGAAATCATTTTAAGATATCAATTTTAAAATATCAAATTATAATTGCTCAAAATAAATAAATATGAAATCATAAGATAATTGCTCAAAATAAATATTAAATAATAATTACTAAGATATCAATTCAAATAAAGTCTTAATAACCTAACCAAAAGAAATAAAATAAAATATCAAATAAATTATCATCCACCTCATAGACATTCCCTACCAATCATTTTAAGATAATTTTTTCCTTATAAAGATAAATACCTTTGATTGCAAAGCATGCACTTGTATTATTATTATTATACAACATGTATTATTTCGACGTGTAATTCTAAAATCTCACCTAGTTTTGTATACTATTTTTAAAATCATACTATCAATTCACGAGACACTAAACAAGAAAGAGGGCATATTAATTTGGAAATGCTTGTTTTTCTTTCTAGAGATCCGTGTCGTCAAAACTTGGTAGTGTTCGAGTGTGTTTTTATCACTAAATTATTATTTCACTAACAAATACTCCTTATATCCTAGATTAAGAGTCCATATTTAATTTTTGTACTTACTAATAATACACTTAATCAATGGCTAGGATTAACCCTTATTCACTATCATGAAATTTGGTTAATTGATTATTTAAAAAAAAAAAGCAAAAGTAGACTAACATATATACACAACACTAAAAGTAGACATCAATTTTATAAATAATTGATATTTTCATTCTCAAGCATAGAAATTCAATCTCAAGCAATTTAATTTCAATCTCTACAAATTTATGCATGTATTCAAGGGATTTATGAAGGATTAATATTAAAATTCAATTCCTATACATAATCTAAAAATTATAACTCAGATTCAACTAGAAATAAACCAAACCAAAGTTAGTTAAATAAACCAAAGGATTAATATTAAAATTCAACTCTATTAGTTAAATTATAAATGTAATAGAATTAATCCATATAAATCACATAGGCTCGATACAAATATTCTAATTAACTTGCCTCAAATTTGATGAATAACAAGGGCTAAAAGTATTGTTCATTTAATTCAATTAGGTAAAACCCATGATAATGAAATTTATGCTACAATTATAATTACAAAATTGAAACGAAATGGTATTGACGGAACTTACACATACGTTATAATATAGACGGAACATTTTTTTATCTGTACTAATAACATTTTTTTTATCTGTACTAATAACATTTTTTTTACAGCAAAAATGTCTCCTTCAGATGTTAGGGCGAAGATGATGATGCTGTTTATGATGATGTCGTCATCTGGGTTCGGTGGTAGCGGAGGCGACGAGGGCTCCTCCGCCCCTAGGCTCCCCAAATATGGAAAATTTGGGATTACCGTCGAAAACAAGTCGGAGCTTTTAGCGAGATCCCTCGAGCTGCTAAAGACGGTCATCGGCCCGGGGTTTATGAGTTGGAAGGAGGTGCCGTATGAGCTCAAGTTAGCTGTTTGGGCGGCACTACAGGTAATATTTATATGAATATTTCAATTTCAATTTCAATTTCAATTTATATTTATATTTATATTTATATTTATATTTATATTTATATTTATATTTATATTTATATTTATATTTATATTTATATTTATATTTATATTTATATTTATATTTATATTTATATTTATATTTATATTTATATTTATATTTATATTTATATTTATTCGCAACTAACATTGTATTTGTTGGACAGGAACAATTCAACTTGGATCCAAAGCTACGCGATTCCGTCTTGGAGCAGTTGAGGGAGCAACACAAGACGTGGAAAAAAAATATGCGGACACGGTACTTTGGAAAAACACGAGAGACCATTTTACAATGGCGCGGATCCGTCCCGCCCAAGGAGCCGATCTCATTGGCACAATGGCAAAAGTTCATTGACAATGAGATCGAGGATCGAAAATTGGCATCTCGCCAATCGGGGAGGGAAAATCGGGCTAGAAAGACGGACGTGCACTACTCCGGCCGGACCTCTTACGCTGAGGTGGAGCATAGGATGAAGGTAATATTTAATTTATCTATAACTACAGAAATATATTATTGGATATTATTTTACTTTGCGGGGCCGATACTAATTTTACTTTACTTTATTTTATTTCAGGGGGTAGGGAGTGGGCCAGGGGGTAAGCCACATAGGCTCGATACTTATGTGGCTCTTCGGACGAAGACGGGGAAGGACAAGGAGGTGTCCCCGAGCGTCGCGGCCAAGATTGTAAGTAATCCAACAGTTTAATTATTGTTAATTACGTTATAATTTTTTAGTTTACTTATTTTACTAATCATGTGCTTTTTGTCGTTTCAGGCAAAGCTTAAGGAAGTGCATGAGTCGCAGTCTGATGCCGACAAGGCATCTTTGTCCACAGACGCACTCAGCCAAGTGCTTGGCTCTGATCGCAAGGGGAGGACAAGGGGAGTGAGCTCGCGGGTGGCCAATTCTAGGATCATCGGATTGGAGACGAGCGACACCGGGTTGGCTCGAACGGTGGATTCACACGACGCGAAGCTGTCTCGTTTGGAGGCGACGGTCCAAGATATGTACGCATTCATGAAGCGTACGTTGGGTGGAGACCGTAAAGAGAAAGGTAAAGGGAAAGGGAAGGAGAAGGCGGTGGAGGAGGAGGTGCGGGAGGACGAGGCGTAGGATGACGAGGATGTGGACCTCGCTGCGTCATCACCGACACGTTCGTACTTCGACGATCCACTTCCCTATTTGACGCCCTCCAACAGACCATTATCGACAATTGGTTGGCCGAGCGTGTTCATATTGGACATATTTGATGGCCAGCGGATAGGGCGGGGGTTGAGGGACCCGGATATCGTCGAGGGTGGAATAGTCCATGGACGTGTGCTTCAACAGATGGAGTCCAGGGTGCTCGTCACGCATGTCATAACCGGGAAGGAGAACTCCCTATTGTGGTTGCGCGAACAATGCGGCACGACGTATATTAGTGGGTGAGTCAATTCGTATGTCGTGTGGCCTACTCACCTCCTCAGTTTTATCCAAGACATGTAGTAACATTATTTTCTAGTTTGTCCATTTTAATTATATTTGGATTATATCGTCATGTATATTATTTTTACTTTGAAGATTTGGATTATACTGTCATGAATATATATTTGCATTATCTTTAGTTTGTGTTGGATATATGATGTTTGGAACAGGTACAACGTTGCTATAACAGGTACAAATATACTGCTGGGCAGTGGCAGTGGCCATACTGCCCAACAGATTTTTTTTAAATTCTGCCCAGAATTGTCACGGTCATTGACCGTGACAATTTTTTTAAAAAAGGGTCACGGCTATAAACCGTGACAAATGTGTCACGGTCATTGACCTTGACACGACCGTGACACAAAACGCGAGTTTTGTGTCAAGGTCAATGACCGTGACATGACCGTGACAAAAAAAGTTGTCTCGCCTCGAAATGTCACGGTCATTGACCTTGACAAGGTGAATTTGTCAAGGTCAATGACCTTGACAAATGGGCAGATTTGGTGTAGTGTATATTAATCTACTCATAGAGTAATATTCAACAAATTCCCAATAATTACTAACTCACGTCACATTGGTAAATATTTAAAATAAAATTTCGAATTAATATTAAATTAACATCTCAAATTAAATTTAATAAATCCTCAATTTTAAAAGCCATAAAAATACGGGGTATTACTTGCTTCCCCCCTAATAACGGAATTTCATACCGAAATTCGAAAAATAAGATATACATGGTAAAAATAGATCTGAATACTTTATCAACACTCAAAATGGACTTTCGGGTAAGACGAATTCCTTTAGTCCTCCCCGTCGCACAATAAGCTTATTTATCACGTTCCATAATAACAGTTATAGAGTCACACCTTACTAACGGCACTTCACATTGTGCTCCACTCCGTTGCTATTCGCATAAGGCGAGCCTACACATTATTGGCCCCCATTGTCTCAATATTATTGGGAGGTCGCACCTCACTACGTAACCAGTACTCGTATTATTTTTTTTAAACAGAAAACTCCCTTTTTGAGAGAAACCATGCTAGCATTTGACCACTCTTGTCAGTTCTTCGAATCTCGATTTTTGGCGACGTAACTCTTACGACATTCACAAGTCACCCAAAACAGCCGTGGTAATTCCACCACAGTCATCAGACTCTAACTCGGCCGATCAAGAATCCTGATTATCCACTCACCTCTAAACAACTAGAGGGAGAATACTTAAGGTTTTTCCACATAAAATTTCAATAAATAGTTTGTCCACAATAAACAGGTACTAGTGCTTCCACGGAACTCTACTGCACTAAACGTCACTTGCTAGATACATCTGTTGTGGAAATGAAATGATCACTATGAATGCAAAATTACTTTCACGTGGTTCCACTAATCTTTAATCACCTTGCCTACTCCCCACCTAAGGGTGATACAACCTACTCAAAACAAAACGTTATCCCCACTGCTTTTTTACATCCTGGTTTGAAAGTGGGGTTCAATGATCCCATTCTAGTTTAGAATAACACCGGGAAGAACCTCTTACCGGCGTGATTCTTATTTTCAAAAAAAGGTTAGGGCACACTGTCTAATAGTGTATACCACCCAAAAGAAATTAATCACTTTCTTTTAGGTCAACTTGTTCCACACATTCTAAGGAACTTGTGACCTTACCTTGAAGTTGGCACCCCATCCAAGAAATTTCACACAATTACTCTCTTCTATTTTTTTTGGAATCGTAGGTTTGCTACAAAATTCTCTGATTGATCCTCTCGTTCCAACCGATTTCTATCTATGAGTGGTTCCCGCGCAGACTACTCACTATGTCCCACCCAACATCGACGTCTACTTGTAATCTCTCACATTAAGTGACACTTAACACTCCCCTTCTTTCCTTAGCGTATACCGAAAGTTTTGACCCGTGCACTTTTCTCCATGATGTACGCTGCTGAACCTTTATACCTTACTAACATCATCATCCAACCTACGCACAAGTCACTTTCAACCCTTGACTAGGTAAAAATCCGCTCAAAGTGGCTTCTATAATAGTTAAATTTTATCCTTCCCAAGGACTACCCCTAAATGACTTCCCATAGCCTTCCAACTAAATTTTTGTTTGCTACGCTGATCGTACACGTATATATGGATTATCGTCCTTCGCACCACGCTTAATCCACTCTACCAGCTCCACTGTGTTATGTCGTTCTCACAAACATATATTCCATGTGTCTATTCCCACTTCCTTTTAACTCGAACGATTTAAGCAACAGCTAACCAGGATTCCCACACACCCTATAAACCGTGCTTACTAGTGTAAGCATCACATACGTTTCATGCATAACACCCAATTATTTATTTCCCTTGTGCTCACAACGTGTTTACAACACTCGGGTACTCTTAATCACCCTAAAAATCGAAATTTTTAAGTCCTCCTTATAATCATTCCACCCTTCAACTCGTGATGATAAAACAAAACTTTCAATGTTTCCTTACTACACAACCAGCTCCACTGGCCTTAAATCGTCACTTAACTTTAACTTATAATCAATATTATTGGCTCCTATGACAACCGAGGTACTAGACTCATGGACTAATGACCAAACATCTCTCTACTTCCAACCTTACGCTATGTTTCATGCTGGGATGTCTCACAAAGCGAAATCCAAACAAGGAACCCTCCCGATACACTACTACCTAGAAATGTCGGTTATCGAAATCCATTGGGTCCATCATCCATAACTTGTACCCCTCTATTCCATCTTTTGATAAAAAAATCTACATCTCCTCTCGCAATGGTACTGAAACAAAGAACTTTTTACTGATTGCACTATTGCTCAATATTGGTGGTAATCACGTTCCATAAACCTCGTACATATACAATCGGGATTCTCAAAATCCCTTTCCCAAACATATGAATATAAGTCTTAACTTGCACATTCCAAAATGATAAATATAACAATGCGTTCCTCCTAACACTAAGTCCTGAGCGCTATACATAATAATGAGTGAAATCTTTCCACCCAATTGTAAACCCAAACTGAATCATAATAATAAAGTTCCTAAACACCCTAGGATTAAACATTTTCGTACCACTATACCCTTCGAAGTCTCTATAATATATAATATGAGTGCGAGTTCGACCCTCTCGCAGGTGAGGTATTGCCAGAATAAAATATGTTGCACTAAGGCAGCAACTTGGATAGCCTTGCAATCACTGCCCACTATTATTTTAACCATTTTTATAAAACCATAATTCGTATAATATCGTACTCGCATATCACATCATTAAAATGGTTTATTTCTCAATAAAGTATATAAATCACTAACAGTGCACCCATTTGTCCTCTGCGGAGAACACTAAAGACAATCCCATTATACCAGGGAAAACATACACATAATGATAACACTACAGATATACGCACTAAATTCTTCTCACATGCGAATCTAGTAATAAACAAAAATGTAATGACTCGCTCGCATTACACAAAACACGCCTCATCCTCTGAGGATAAAACTCTTACTTCTACTTTACCAATTTCCTTGGCTACTTAATGGGCTTCCGGACATAACGCGTCTGTCTGAACCAAATCAAAAATTACATTAACCATTTCCCTTGCAAGCACCATACCTTTGTCCTTTTTCTCGCTTCGAAAAATGTTAACTCGTGTGGTTTTGCTCTCCGCAAAATACCTCAACACATAACCCACTTGTCTCTTATCATAATGACCCTATTAGGGTTGTCCTTCTCTCGGACTTAAATAGTCTCGATCCTGATGGCTACCGCCGTCGTTCCCTTAGCTTTGTTGGCCTTAAGGAATGTACTACTGGCTTCAATAACACCTACTGAATTCACCATTGCTTGGTAAGAATTTAGCTATCCGAATCATTTAAATGAGCCCTCTGATGGGTCTCCCCCTTGCGGTGCGTTGCTCACTGCGTTTCATCTGGTCTCACTCTCTAATAAATCTTTCGATTACTTTAGCTCCTTTCACATAAGAGCGTTAACATCTCTATGGATAATGCGTGACATTGTCACCATATGGATCGACTGTCCAACAGAATTCTCTTTAAGTGTTGTCAACTTTCCTCACGAGTTGATCTCCCACCTGAAATCTTTTCTACCATTGGCATCCACTTCCACTAATACAAGATTGTCTAAAAGTCCAGATTCATTTATAAATGGAACCCTGTTCGGACCTTCCGTCATGGTTCAGAACAATGTTCACATCTTATTCTGAACAAATGATGAAGGAACGTGCGGTTAAATTGTACTTAAGGTCCTTCTATTTACGCAACATTTCACTATTAAATGTGGTGGTTGACTCCCACTATTATAACTTTGCTTTGACAAGCTAAGAAAAATTTTACTCCAAATTTTTTTCACTTCTAGTTAACCACCCTCCTCCATATGCCCGATCCTTTGAATGTATTAACTTCGTTGGGTAACACAAATAATTCTTGCATTTTTATAATTTCCGCTGATGACTCTCCTCAATTTTCCATTTGACCCTCTCCCAAGCGTACTACGTTGGGTGAGTCTGATTTGGCTTCTCTTTTTACTATAGCAGCATTTGGAAATCGTAGCCTGCGTCCTAGCCGTCCTTATAGTCCTGGCCTCTCGTGCCATAATAGGGGTGACCTCGACTACGGCCATCATCCTCGAATATACTTCACAACCTCACTAAGCCATGCATCAAGTTACTCGCCCAACGACCCTCATCTTCCATACTTCATTGTTCGAACAATCCCAAACGTAAATGAGATTCACCGATATATACGTGACAGCAGGAGAACGAAATCTCACCAAAGAAATCAACAATCCTAAACATAGGTCTCTATATCAAAGAAAGCTACGCTTGAAGCATAACAAGCCGCACAGATCCTAAAGGAGACTAGAACCTGATGCTCTGATACCACCTGTAACACCCCGCCTAATTAAATACCGGGTGATCAGTCCTTTATTAAATTAAAATCAAGGTGAACGGTTGGTCCATTCTCAGCATCACTGTCGCAAAATAATATTTCCAATTTGAACACCCTTAATAATTAAGCTAAATGTCAAAACAATTTAAAGTCTTATTTTTACTTTATTAAATACCAATATGAAAACCTTTTTAATTCCCAACAGTTTAAGAATCACATACAAACTAAGGACAACAATAAACACACAAGAATTAAACCATATATATAAACCAAACCAGGTTTAATAACTATAAATGAAATCATCCTGACAAGAGTTAACTCCCGAAGAGTATTGAATACTGGAAATATAAATAAACATCAATCTCTGACAAATCCAAACGGAATAGGAAATCGGACGACACATGCCCTAACTATAAAGAACTAAAGTAAGAACTGAATCAATGAAGAGGTCATCTAAAGCAAAGGCATGCAACTTTAACATAAGCTACAACACGTCCAATCCAAAGAACCTACGTAAGACGCCCCTGTGGCTGGGCACCTGTAAAACATACATATATATACAAGAGAGAAAGAAATGACCGAAAACGGGTCAAAGCCCGAGTGTAAAACAGTTTTAAAAATATCTTAGAAAGTATTTAAAATGCTTACTAGCTAATATAACCACCATGTTAGCGCGCGACACTATCTTGAGAATTCTCACCTCTCATCTAGTGTGCACGCCTACCGTACTACTGAGCACATACGTCTATATAACTTATCCTCTCATAAAGTTCTATCCCGAGAAGTACTAAGGCCATAATATTTAGTTTTAGAAAATCATTATCTTCCATATTCTTACGTTGCTCATATCCACTTAGTTACCGTTACAAAATTTATGAACACTTAATATAAAGCTGAAGCATTTATTCATTACTTAACTACTTACACACACAGTAGAAAGTTTCCATATATAAGCATACATATATATATATATATATAGGATGGTGTTTTCACTATTCACAAATTTGGAAGACAAGTTTGCCCTTTACATATTTGAGTTCCCCCTCTTTTTTACCCTTCATTTCCTTTCCTCCTTTTACCCAAAATTCAAATACAAGGATAAAATTGGAAATTAACACTAAGAAAGTTTTACACACTACCGAGACTACCTTCACCGAGTACACACTCCTCTCTCACTTTCTCATCTCACTTTTTCCCACGACACTCTCTACTCTCTCTTCAACTTCAACATAACCACCCTCCCAAGCCCTCATCCTTCCCACACTACGATCCAATGCAGCCGGAACAAAAAGCCTCCCACATTAGGTTCCTAAAGGTAATCTTTCTCTCTCTCTCTCTCCTTCCGCGCTTTGAATTTTTTTTTCTACGTCTTGGAATTAGTTTTCAAGCCAGGGTTTTTTTTGTTTGATTTTCTAGGTTTGATCGTGGATTAAGAGGTATTTAACCAAGATCTTCAACTCTCCAACCAGTGCTAGCAACCACTAGGTATTTTTAGATCTTTTTTTAGGGCTATTTTTCAGATCTTACAAATTTTTGGGGGTTTTTAGTTCACAAAGTTTTTTACACGGTTCTTCGTTCCAAATTTGGCACCAATGTTTAATTTTTTTGGCTTGGCCACAGATAAATATATCCATAATTTTCTTATTTGGAGTTTAAATCGGTTTTAATTATTTTCGATTCAAATTTTAGGCGCCTCATTTGTTAGTTTGTTTTGTTTTTTAGGTACTAATTTGGTGCCTCATTTGAGTTTGATGTATGGGTATAATTTAGAGGTTTGGGGAATTTGATTTGATTTTTTTATGAAATATTCTTTTGCAGTTTGATTTGGGTTTTGTTCAAAATTCTTCTAATTTCTGCTACTAATTTCTTAAAAGGTTAGTTCATTCTAATTTGATGGATTTGCAGGTATCCTTCCTATATTCTATTGACCCTTTGTCATACGATTTGGCTTTAGATTCTTTTTGTTTTGTTGTATTATGTTTAGTTTTTTCTATTGGTTTGAAAATGGTTAATTTGTTGTCATTAGTTTTTTTTTCTTCTATTTTGCAGGCATAATATATGTTTAATGATTGTGCTTCTCTCAGGTATATTCTTTGTTCTCTCACAATTCTATTTTGCAAAATCAATTACATTCTCTTATATGAATTCTTGGGCTATAATGAGTTTTTTCCCCTTTATATCCGGGTTGTTTGATTAGAAATCTTTCCTTTTCATACATATCTGTCTACTAATTAATGACCTAAATAGGTAGCTTTATTGTTTTGAAAAACTCCAATTTGGATTTTTTTAATCCTAGGGTTATATATAGTTTTTCCCTTTTATATATGGGGTGTTTGATTGAAAATATTTCCTTTTTCATACACATCTCTCTATTTAATGATCAAAACGGGTAGCTTTATTGTTTTGAAAGACTACAATTTGGAATTTAATTTTTCTTATGTTTCATATTGGTTTAAATTCTTTCATTACATTTATCAAATAATGTACCAACCTTGGAGGACTACAATGGGTATATATATGTACATATTTTAATATGACTATGTGTGTGTGTGTGTTGATTATATGTTTGGTCAAAGAAAAAGATGATATTGTTTTGTTATATTTCTGGTACACTGATATTTCTAATAATTCTAAGATAAACTTATATTTCTGGGAGCTCAAGAGTAAAACAAAGGCCATGTTTCCTCATAAATAATGGATCTCCATAAGGGCTTTAGCTTAATCATGCGATTTGTTGTACTTCCACCCCCAACAGTTTAAGAACTAACTAGGGATTATTATGCTATAGGCATATGGGTTACTTGCATTATGACGACACTGAAATAAAGTCACACTGAAATAAAGTCACACTGAAATATTTCTAATAATGATGCGATTTGTTTACTCACCCTCTTAAACACGCACGCACATACACGCATACACACACACAACTTTTTCCCCTCCTATGCCTCACACGCACACTCACACTCACTCTCACACACACACATACACACATTCATATCGATTTTAGATTTATGATTTCGGCGTGTGCGTGTGTGTGATCTTTTTTATTTCTGATCTCATACACACACTTATACATATTTTGTAAACTTGACTGTAAACTTGATTGTTGTAAACTTGATTGCGCAGATTTTAGGGCTTTGTAAACTTGATTGGGTATTGTAAACTTGATTGGATTTTAGGGCTTTTTAAACTTGATTGGGTATTGTAAACTTGATTGGATTTTAGGGCTATGGTTGTACAAATTTTTAGGGCTATGATTTTAGGGCTTTTTCGAAAGTTTTTCTTTTCATATTTAATTTTCGTACCCTGCATAATATGACTTTTGAGATTTTGTACCTTGAAAGTGTGCGGTCCTATTTTTTTTGTAAGGGTTTTGTTCAAAATAAGTTTATGTGGTCATGTTCTTGATTTAAACACGCACAGGTAGTCTCCCATTATTTTGTTTATTTCTTAGGGATTTTGATTGTTTTTTGAAGATTTTTTTTATTTAGGTAGTTTTTGCAGATCTAATTAGCTTTTTTATATTTAGGTATTTTATACTAAAATATTATTATGATGATGATGATGACTAATATATTATTTGATCTAATTAGGTTCATTTTTTCTATAATGAATGATTATAATGGAGGTGAAGGACGATTTGGTGAATGATTCTTCTGAACTACCAGGTAGCTTCCTTCTTGGTGTTATGGTTCTTATTTCATCCTATTTGGAACTCAAATTTTATATTAGTCACTTTTCATTTTCTTCTTTTCAACTATCTATTTTTTCATGTTTGGTAATATGGAGCTTTCAGTTATTGTGTGTTTTTCAAGTTAAAGTTAAGCTTTCAGTTATTATTTCTATTATAATTTGTTCTATTCTTATTTTATTTTAAGGTATTAACCTTTGTTCTCTCTTGAATCTTACCCTCACTGCCAACCATTTCATTCATGAGTTCGGTGATGTAATAAAAGTGAAGGACGTGTGTGTGTGTATAACAGTAGGATGGGAAAATGAGTTTTATGAAGTGTAAGTCCTGAATTTGAATATTTACGGAAGCGTAAGCCCATGTTGTATGTTAAATCAAACATCAGATATCCCACTAAGATTCAAATTTGTGTTCCAAATCAAATTGTAATTGGTATTTAAACTGTTTTGCATTTTGCTACAGTTTTATAGAATTTGAAGTGTAGATGCTATTTTTATGTTCATAACTACTCTATTTCGTTAAATCATAGTAGTGAGATTCACGTGTTTGAGGTTAAATCATGTTCATAACTGCTCAAAACACTCTACTTTTTCAAAACTAAACAAAGACGATACATATTTGTCCGTGAATTCATTGTCTTTTCTTTTAACTCATTTGTCTTCCATCACATGTATGCATTTGGTAGGAAATATAAAGACCAATGTGAGGATGTAGCAGTGAAGCGTACAAAAACAATGGATTCATCAGGTTGCAATGATGGCAGCTCAACGGGTGCAAAAGTGTCCAGGTATCAGAATGTAAGTTCGTCTCAACACTTCATTCTTGATATTTAATACTCCCTCACTCCCAAATAAAGAAAATTAGTATTTCTTTTTAGGTTGTTTCTCATTATGAGTACTGTTTTCTAAAAATAGTATATGAAATTGAATATATGCGAACTTTGTGTACCATTAAGCATCAACCAATTGTCAACTTGAAGCTAATTTTATAGAAAAAAAATATTTTTCTTAAAAGTTTGTGAAATTTTAGCGGAGACTCTTATTTGGGATGGAGTGAGTAGTTTTTAGTTCTCACGTACTGTCTACATAAAAAATGGAGGTATCAACATATGTCTACATTTTTTTTAAAATGGAGGCATCAACATATCAACATAGTGTAAAAAATCGAGTACTCTATACTCACTGATGTTAAAAATATATTTTCTTAATAAAATGTGTCTTTTTGGTTCAGTAGTACTCTATACTTATATGACTACATAATGCATGTGGTATATGGATTGTTGGAGAATGAGTACGTAGAGCAATTTTGAGCATAGGATGAGAGGAATACAGATGCCAAAACACATGAAAAAATAATAGCTTTCCAGAATTTATCCATTTTTTTATAGATTAATATCAAGATAAGAGAAGAAAGAGAGAAATTTAAGTTGATTGATTTTAAGTAGCCAAAAGTGTAAAAAAAGCACTAGCCTTCAACTTTTCTTTACGAATAATTTCAGCCAGCTGTATTACGAGTTGCCTAACTAGATTGATTATTTTTTCCTTAAGCTCAACACAAGAGCAATGTTGCTAGCAACCGAAATACTAGCAACATTGCATCTGCTTTATAATCATGAAAAGTAAGTTGAATATCCTTAGTGTTAGACTTGAAAAGGGGAAGATTCAACCTGCTGCACATCATTTTCTTGATGCCCTGCTTTCCCCCATTGTCTTTTTAATGACATTGTCTTTCTAATTGAATGCTCAAGACATTTTTATTCAACCTGCTGCACATCATTTGTCTTGATTCAATTTCTTGAATATCGACCCTTATGATTATTTTTAATATCTTATATTTTGATACGAATCTTCAATCATTGCCGCTTAATTCACCTAAGGCTAGCTATGTACACATAAATTGCAGATTGTTGAAATCAATATGATGTTTCTTACAACTATCCTTCTTTCGCAGATATACAAGGTATATTATTTCCTTCAAGGTATATGCAGATGTGCAAGGTATATTCTTTGGCAGATATTCAAGGTATATTATTTCCTTCTTTGGCAGATATGCAAGATATGCAGATCCATCAAGTACTTTGATCATTCTCCCGTGTTCTCCTCTACAATAAATAACTGTTATAGTTACATAACTCCACGAAAAAATCAAATTATTGGGCACATCAGGTGTTGTAATCTAACTATTAAAGCAGATCATGTATCTCTCTATTCATCACACACACGCACACACACACACACACAGACACACACACACGCATCACCACTACTCCACTGAAACCTTAATCGCCTAGATTTTGATGAACCAATCCTTGAAGGGTTTTGATGAATCGATCCTTGAAGGTTTTAGATGCTATACCAGTAGCTTCTATAGCTGCTATACGAGGGTTCAATGCTGTAGCTTCTATAGCTGCTATAGCTGCTATATTAGCTTCTATAGCTGCTATAGCTGGTTTATTAGCTGCTATAACTGCTATAGTTTTTCATATAGGGAATATAGGGGCTCTTTTTTCATAGAGTTTCTAGCTTAGCTTCTATAGCTGCTATAGTTTTTCATATAGGGGCTATAAGGACTCTTTTTTCATATAGTTTCTATATTAGCTTCTATAGCTTCTATAGTTTTTCATATAGTTTCTATAGCTGCTGTATAGCTGCTATAGGGGCTCTTTTTTAATTTAGTATGCTCATAGTTTTTCATATGCTTATTGATCGATATATTATATTTACATGATCGAATGCAAAATAGATTTAAAAATTTTGATGTTGTATATGAATAATTTTGAAGTTTTTATCCTCACATTTGGCTTTATTATAGTAAAAATCTACGATCTGCATTTCTTGCTTTTCATTGCATTTCTCGATTTGCATTTCTTTCTTTGTAGGTATTTCTATTTTTCTCGAATGAAGAAATGCCCAAGTATAGTCATCAGTTATGCCCAAGGTATAGTCATCAGTTATGCCCAAGTTTTATTTTAGTTTCTTCGTTTCTTATTTTAGTCCTATTAATGGTCCAATTGTCATATATGCAGGTCAGTCGTGTCGATCAGAGGCATAGAGGCTTCAAATCCACTCGATTATTGGTTTCATTCAAGGAAGATATATTTTTGGTATATGCATTTTGTAACGATGAATGAGACAAGCGTGACGTGGGAGATATAGGTGGCATGGTGTAATATGCTTTGGTTGTAAAAAGATTATTTATCGTCTTAACGTGAAAATTCGGCATAATTACTGGATGTAAATAGAATTTTCTTCAAAATTTTTTATTGTCTATTGTGATACGTGTTTGTTTTCCAGAGTTTGATAGTTGATATATATGAGGTCCAAGATGGACTATTTTTATTATTGTTATATTATTTTGTATCGTCTAAATAAGGTGGATAGTCGTATAAACAAAGGAAACTCTGTCCAATTTTTATAAATATTTGAATTATGAATGGAACTTGATCAAAGTTTATCATACCCAACGTGATACTTTAGAAATTTGACCACAATTGATAATTTGACCACGAGTGATACTTTGATTTTTTTTGTCGTTTCGCGATTACGTTCGTTCAAAAAATTTTGTCGTTTCGCAATTATGTACTTTGAAAAAATTTCGTCGTGCCTTCAGGCACGGGCATACCCTAGTATATATATATATATATATATATATACACACACACTATCACCACCCCACATAAATATATGGTGTTGGCATACTCTGCTATCAAGTCCCCGTTTCACTCATACTAAAGGAAATACTAGTTCGGAATCATCTCGAACTGTATTAACACAATACACATACAAATAGAGGCGAAGTATAGTTCCGAATCCTAAGAGGTCAGCACATACCCTCACGTCTCTTAGAATATCTGACTATCATTTTCAGATATCCTGTATCCGGAATACTATCTTCTATGGTACGAGTCAATATCCCCCATAAAGGTCCAATCGAGATAATACTGCCTCGACACGGAAACCTCCGTGATAGCAAGTAGCCCGGGTATGATTTTTAGACGGATACATAATATATGCACAGTCACACAGTCATATACATAAATATTCACATTTTTCAAATTATGTGTGCCCACGACCCATAATTATAATTATCCGTTCTTAGCACAAATTACTCAATTATCTCGCATAACAGATTTGTCTCTTTTATTCTCATTTATAATTTATTTCCTTCTTACTTCTCATCTCTCGAAGTATTCTCTCTCACTAAGTATAATTTCAGTAGGTATACCCTCACTTACCTTCTAGTCTAAATCTTTCATGAGTCTCAATCTTTTAGTAAACGTATGCACAATTTCCAATGTATGAATAACTCCCCATTAACCCACAATTTCATCTCATATTAATTTCACTCAAGGAAGTCTACTTAGACCCTACTGGTCCTCTTCATAACCCATTATACTCCATAAATAATAATCAAGGGTCCTTACGTATCTAAATCGGAATAAACAAAAAGGAGAAAAATATACACTTTTCCAGGAGAGATCGATCGATCGATGCTCTTGGTCGATTGATCGATCAAGCAGTTCTTGCCCAGTTTTTTGCAAATTTCAACCTACGAGTTCAATCATTCTAACCCCTCCAATCCTCTATAATTTCATCCTAAACACTCATCAAAGTTATCCAAATGTATTATCAATATATATAAATGAGTTCTAACGTAACAACATCAATAAATCCTCAATGAATCAATCAAAAAGTGGTTCACTTCCATATTTATTTATAAAACCAAATTTTGCATCAATCATCACAAACCTCTATTTTAAATCCAGATTTTCTTCCTAAATACCATAATAAATTCGTGGTTAATCCTCTACATATGATCAAGATTTCAGACTGCATGGATTCTCCCTACAACACATATAAATTCTCTACCAAAAGATATAATTCTTCAATTAAAACATATGATTTTCATTCCTAGACTAACATGGAAGGAATACCAACTAGAAATCATCAAGATAGATACTCTCCTGGGATTCAAGGATCTGATTTGTTGATGAAAAAGATATGGTTGTGTTCCTCGTCGTGCGATCTACATTTTGGTGGCGGTGGCGGTGCAATCGGGTGAGTTCTAGGCCTTGGATTGCTTGGAAACTCTTCACCTTCTTCTCTAATATCTTCACCTTCTTCTCTAATGGTTGGGCTTAGGTTTTGTGTTTTTTAACCCTAAGAGACAACTGCAAATGGCTAATATATACTCAGAAAATTTGTGGGTTTAATTACCCAAAAGTACAAAATGTCTATAATACCCTCCCGGGATGTCAATTAGGCCTAAAAATGCCCCGAGACCCTAACTAAACCCCCGGGTACACTTTTTTGACTATCTCGACCCTTACGGACACTTTGGCGCACTTAAAACGACCATGCAGACGACTTATAATTTATTCACTTTTATAATAATAATTTAGTCCTGACATAACACAGGCGCGTCCCGACTTCAATTTTCATAATTGTCATATTATTCACTCGTGACAATATTAATAAAATCAATCTCATATATTAATATACCTATCCAGTAATATTCAACAAATTCTCCATAATTACTAACTCACGTCACGTTGGTAAATATTTAAAATAAAATTCTGGATTAATATTAAATTAATATCTCAAATTACATTTAATAAATCCTCAATTTTAAAAGCCATAAAAAGACGGAGTATTACACAAAAATTTCAAAATCACCATTGAGGGAACTGATAAACTCATTTTGGTGGTGGAGGAACCAGAATACGCCACTACTGGAAATTATGTCACCTCGCTCTCTATTGTCCATTTCAGGCTTGATCATGGAGATATCCCATATTCTCATATTGAATTTGAAGCACTCGGTGGTTCTCCTAATGGGTTCTCAACCTGGTCCACATACATGTAAAACAAGAATACGACATCACTAGAAGATGTTGGTCTTGTTCGTGAAACCAGGTTCTTTGGAGACATCACATTTTCCAAGATATTCATTCTCTACATCTTCTGCTCTCTCACTGGAGTGATTCCACACACACGTTCATGGCAGCTTATGGAAACTTCACCATCCCGCTAGAAGATGTATGTCAATTATATGGCCTGGAGCCATGTGTCCACATCCCTTTTAATCCCATGCCACTTGCTACAAAAGAGGTGGAGGAATGTATTGTGCTTGACCAGATTGCTCGAGAGTGCGTTAATGATTCCACGAATGCCATTTTTTTCCAATACATCTAGAATTTCTTTAAACCCCATGGATACTTTATTTGCACAATTTATTTCTAGATACTTTTTGAGATAGTGTTCTTATAGGTCGCCTTTCTAAAATGTTAAGACTAATCTAATCTATTTGACTTTTTTACATATGATGTTTATATCTTGGTTACGTTTATGACTATGAACTCTACATTTAAAATTCAAAATTTTTGAAAATTTATGTTTTGCTCAGCTTAATTCATCTTAACTAAAATCCATAACTCGTTTCACTTACAACGCACTATATTTTAAGCATTATCTTATGAAATAAAGAACAAAACACTTCTGAGTAATGCTTTATGGAATTTTCAAAATGTATGTGAATTAAAAAAAGGTGTCATTTTTGCCTTTGTATTTGAGATATTTAATTATTCATGGATATAGTTGAAAATAATATATGTCAAAATCATGAGAGGTGATATGGTTAGGACTAAAACTTTGATTAGATAATACTGCCTTTGAAAATTGGAAATAATATTCCAATATAGTAATGAATGTGTGAAAGACACCACATGAAAATTTTGTTTTAAAACGATGTTTCGAAGATCCATCTAAAAATCAAGAAACTTCAAGGATGTGAAACAATGTTTTAACCAAAGAATCACATAATGAGGAGGAGAAAAATGTTAGTTGAAGATTTTAATTTTTCAAGTAAAATGAGACTTTTTCAATGAAAATAATTTTAATGATTAAATTTCCAAGTAAAACTTCTATTTTGATAATTTTTTAATTTCATCGGACAAATGTTCATGTTTGTACACTTGTTTCTCTCACAATAGTTATCTCCGATGTGCTCTTTTAGATTAACTTAAAACATGCTTTGAATCTTTGACTAACTAGTTTATTATCCATATAGATAACGTGGAATAACCATTTATACCTTAACCATGACAACTCATAACGCAAATATATCGAGTTATATTTATCCAAGTAATTTTGGGAAGTGGATCATGTGAGACTGATCACTTTATATCATTGGTGAGCAGTTGCTTTGAGTTGAACCCTCATTTGAGAGAATTGAAATTTTTTTGGCCAACTGCACGGACAATGAAGGGTTTTTCACGTAGCGACGATCGACATCACTCTAGCGAAGGTCGCGACCAGCGAGAAGGTTATTTGCAGTGACAACGCTTAAAGTTTACTTTCCTCCCACTTTCACACTGATTTTGTGATTTCTTTATGGAAAAAATATTTTTACTAAATCTGTCTTGCCACAAAAATCATTTTGGGAGAGAAAAATCTTTGATAGAGAAAAACTTCTTTTAGTGTTGAATCTTGAATTCTTCCTAATTTTAAATATATTTTTTCTCTTCAATATATTCTTGAGATATTTTAAGTTTAATTACTTATGAAATATAAACATACTTTGAAGTGAAACTGTTTGCTTTAAAAACTTTTTAAACCTTGAACAAATCTCTTTCTAATTTTTTCTTATGTTATTATTAGATTTCATATATCTTAAAGATATTTTTTGTGAGTTAAGACATTATTTCCAATTACAATTTCACCTGAGGTCATCACAAACCTAGAAAGTGGTACTACACTCATTGGAGGCTTCTCATATTCGTTCTAAGTCTTGGAACACAAAAAATTTGCTTCAAACATTAAACGAAGAATTTTTTGGAATGAGGACTTTATGACATTGTTTGCGGACCAAAATCGTCGCGGTTGTGTAGCGTACTCCAATTGTTGGCACTCTTTAAGGAGGATATGATGGGAAAGACTGTCTAGTCAGTTATAGAGTCGTGAGGTTGTAAGTCAATTTCTTCTAGTTGTTAAACTCTACCATAGTACATTTGTCGTTTTGTCTGCCAAGGTTTTCTCCGTTGTGGGGTATGCCTTAGTGTTGTGATATATTGTTTATCTTTATACATTTAGATTAACTCACCTAAACATTAAAGATAAAATTTGATGTAATCTAATTGGTTAAAAATTAATCACATAAACATTAGGGCTTGTATTTCTTTTACATATACCAAGAAATCAAAAGAAGACCTGATCTTTTTGTGACAAGAAATTTTCATTGGGTACCTTTCGTCCATCTCAATTTCGAGCACATTCACTCTTAAACTTATTTCTAATTTTTACCACCATTCTTAGCACGGTTTATACCTATTATAGGCCGATAACCCATCTTGTGTTGTACCACCACTTTTAGGTTGGTTTGATGATGGAGTGTAATTTGTTTTTAAAAGAGCTTTATTAGAAAAAAAATAGAGAGAATAGCCATCTCTAGGTGGCCCATAAACTAAAAAATATGAAGCAAAATAGAAAAAGGCAACAACAAGGAGAGCTACTTAACATATCTGATGTAAGGAAGACTAAATTTATCTAAGCCAATAACACCTTGAAAGTTTTTAGGTAGGTCTGTCACAGAAGAAAAAGTAGATCTTGTATGATTGATATTTCCATATCTAGTGAGAAGATTAGCCATCTTATTTGCTTCTCTATAGCAATGGGATAAAGATATGCTTAGATCCTTGGAAAGCATGGTGATTTCATTAATACTTTTTCTGATATTCTTAGGAAAAGGAGAAATTTTAAGGGTAAGGCAATCATGAATCGTACGAGAGTTAATTTCAACATCAAAAAACTTCAAGTTATTATCTTTGCAGAACTTGACACCTTATCTGATAGCAAGATCTTTAACTTTGTTTTTTGTTCATTGAAAACCACATTTAACTTGATCCCAAATGAAGGAACCTTCTTCATTATTAATTATAGAAGAAAATTCTATTGAACCGTTAGGAGCACAAGAACCATCTGCATTAAGCTTTAATCTACCTATGTTTGTCTTGGACCAAGAGGTTAAGATCTAAGAAATGGAATTTGAAATTAGATGTTTGATATCCAAGAACTCAAAGGCTCTAATTAGGGAAGAAGGGGGCTTTTTAAACAAAGTAATTTAATTGGATAGATCTCCAATTCTATAGGCTATAATGGAAATAATAACTCTGGAAGTTATCTTTTTACCTTAAAAAATAACCTTATTTCTACTCAACCAAACCTCAAATATGATGTATATAGGAATAAACTTATGACGCCACTTTGATAACTGATGATGATCAACTTTTAACCACGAAGTTATGATAGTAGAGTGAATGTAAGCAGGAGTGAGGAGCTTCATAAGAGAAGTGTAAAATTTCCATACCTCTGAGGCAATAGGACCTATAATAAAAAGATGATTAGTATATTCAAAGTCTTTAAAGAAGCATTTGCAAATAGAGGCAAGACGAATGCCTAATTCTTTGATGTTGGATACCACTAGTATAACATTGCTTAGGGCCCTCTAAGAGAGAATGGGGATAGTAGGAGGAATGTGTTGGTCCCATATTTGAGTATGAGAATAGGATTGAAGTTTAGGCTTTTTAATGAGATCATAAGCTGAAGAGAAATTGAACTCTCTATTCTGAGACTTAGTCAAAGCAGGCTTTCCTTCCACTGATGTTGAATTATCCTCTAATATAACCCAAATTTTACTGATTCTTTTAGTTGACATAGATCCTATGTTAATAGGAATAATATTATATATTTATCTCGTGAATCTAGCCCAAAGTGTATCATCATTCTTGAATTTCCAAGATTACTTCAAACTGGTAGTTATAGCCACTGAAGCCAAGTTCTTAATTGATAAGTCTCCTTACTCTTTATGATGGCAGATTGAATCCTAAGAATTCCAATGGTATTTTTTTGCCAAACTCTTTAGTTGATCTCCATAAAAAAGAGTTGATACGTTTGTCAATTAAGTTTAGAGTCTTTTTTAGAGGATGTAAAGAAAATAAATAATAAAGAGCCATAAAGGTGAGGATAGGCTGAAGTAAGGTCATTCTACCTCCCAGATACAGGAATTTGGATTTCCATCCATAAATTCTAGCCACTGTGGCTTAGACTAGGGTGTCAAAGTATTTGGACTTACTTCTTCTCTTAAATAAAGGACAACACCAGTACTTCATAGGGGCATGAACATGCTTGAAACGAGTAATCTCCTAAGCAACAAAAACTCTTCTATTGGAAGCCTTAGAACTGGTTTGGAAACATATCTTTTTCTAAATTGATGAGCTTCCCTGACTGGTCTTCATACTCTTTTAAGAATGACATTAACTCCTTAGGCTTCTCTTATTACTATTACTGAAGATAATCAGGTCATTTTCATAGCTCAAGTGTTTCACAATTGAACAACCTCTTGGATAAGAGTAAGGGTAAACATATCTTCCGTCCATTTGTAATTGAATTCTCATGCTCAAGGATTCAACTGCTATTAAGAAAATACTAGCAGACAAGGTGTCCCCTTGTCTAATTACTTTATATCAATGAATGAAACCCTTAGGAATACCAATAACAACCACTGAATACCATGGGGAAGATAGACATCTCAAAATGAGGTCTATAAAGCCCTCTGCAAATCCAAAAGCCATAAGAGATTGAATTAGGTGAAGTTAAGAGACTCTATCACAACCTTTTGTCACATCGAATTTCAAAACTAAATTATTCCTATAAATTTTCCTATCAATTAAATGGAGAATATATTGGACTAAGAGGATATTATCAAGGTTATTTCTTCCTTGCACAAATTGTTTCCAAGAGCATAAAAAGAAAATTAGAGATCAGGAGAGCCAAACAAAAATTTCTTGCTCTGAAAATTGATCCAAACATAGTTGATGAAGTCTATAAAACTGCCATAAAAATCAACAATGACAAGAGTTGCATTAAAGTCTACTCAAACTACTCCTCCAAAAAGATCCCAATGATCAATTTTTTGGTTTGGAATATTAGTGATGTATCTAATAAACCCTCTCAAATAAGAATCAAGAATCCAAGACAAAACTTTCAACTTCCCTTCATTTCTATTTTTGAGCTTAAATTTAGACTAAATAAAATGGAGAACTTCAGGAGGATTGTCAATTTTGATGGAGGTGTATCTAATTTTAATATCAAGATTTGTTTTTTTTAGATTTGGTATATCTTGTATCCTTATACAGAATGATGAGCAGTCAATGCTACTGAGGCATTCTCACCCCCAGCTTCAACTTGAATTTTTCTTATCAGTGGTTTATGCAAAGTGTTCGAGGATTTATAGAGTTTATCTTTGGGAATATCTCATGTCTCAAAAATTTCTTGTTAATAACCTTCCATGGCTCATTATGTGGGACTTCAATGTGGTGGTTAGAAGTTCTGATAAAAAAGGAGGAAATTCAATTGATCTTGATGATGTGTCAGATTTCAACCAATTTATTTCAAATGCTGGCTTGATTGAGGTGGGCAATTAAATCTCTAATTATACATGGAACAACTTTAGAGATAGAGGGAAAATTTGGTGTAGGTTAGATAAAGGTCTTGCATCTCCTTAATGGTGTACATATTTCCCTAACTTATCTCTAAAACATCTCAATAAACTTTGTTCAGACCACTCTCCTCTTCTTTTCTCAATCGATCTCAAAATTGATCAATTTCTTAAACCTTTCAAATTTATGAACTTTTAGTGCTCTAATCCTATTCTTAAACCTCTGATAGCTTCTTCTTGGTCCATTCATTTTGATGCCAACCCCCTTAGAAGATTTTCTTTTAAACTTCAGAGATTAAAAAAGGACCTTATCTATTGGAGTAAAGTAAATGTTCCAAATCTCTTTGATCAGGTAAAGAAGCTAGAAGAAGAAACGGATCTTAAAGAGATTATATTTGAAGCAACCCCTAATGAAGCCACTAGAGAGGACTTGTCTATTACAAAAGCTAAAATGTTAGGAGACTTAAAGTAAGAGGAGAAATTTTGGTTCCAAAAAATAAGAGGGAGATGGATCATAGAAGGGGATTCTCAAGTAGGGAACATAGATGAAGACAATGATCAGTTATAGGATTTAGATACAAAAGTCTCTAATTCTTAGTCTCAAATGATGGATGATCTTCCTTATGAATTAGAGATTAAGAAAGTTGTAGCAGGTCTTATTGAGAACAACTGTGCTGGTCCTGATGGATTCAATGGCTATCCAATTTTGGGACATCATCAAAGATGACCTCACTCAAGCCGCTCACTAATCTTCTCTGGTGGTGATATCCCCAAGAGTTGGACTAGTTCCAGTTTAATTCTTATTCCAAAAAAGCAATCATCCAATACTTGCTCAGACTTTAGGCCCATAAGTCCATCCAATTTTTGTTCAAAATTTCTTGCTAATAGACTGACCATTATTCTCCCTCATATTAATGGTAAGTCTCAAATATCCTTATTTATGAAATATCCTTCTTGCTCAGGAACTAATGTCACTAATTAGTAGAAAACCTCATGGTTCTAATGTTGTGATTAAATTGGATCTTTCCAAAACCTATGATAGAGTTTCATGGCTCTTTCTAATTAAAACTCTCAGAAAACTTGCTTTTTTTGAAGTTTTCATAGATAGAGTTTGGAGGTTGTCTTTCAATAATTGGTTTTCTACTATAATTAATGGGCAAGTGGCATGTTTCTTTAAATCCTATAGAGGTCTCAAGAAAGGAGATCCCCTCTCTCCTGGATTGTTTGTGATAATTGCAAAAGTTTAAATCAAGGACTTCAAAAATTAATGTCTTCTGGCAAAGTAAAACCTTTCTCCCGTCCCAGAGGATGCCCTCTCATTAGTAACCTCAGTTTTGCAGATGATATAATATTTTTTTCTAATGAAGCTTCATATAACCTCAAGGAACTAATGAAATTTCTAAAAAAGTTTGGAAATGGATTTGGCCAACTCATCAATTATGAGAAATGCAGATTTTTTACTCATCACTCCATCAGCAGAAGAAATACTATGGTAATAGAAGAGCTGACTAGTTTCAAATAGAAGAAAATCCCTCTTAGATACTTGGGAGTTCCCATTTTTTATGGCAGGCCTAAGAATTTCTATTTTGAAGACCTTTTCTAAAGAATCCAAGTCAAAAGTCATGGGTGGCAATCTAAATTTCTCACTTTCACTGGAAGAAGAACCCTTATCAATTCAGTCCTTGCCTTCCTCCTCTTAAGACCATTAATTTAATTCAAAGTTATTTCAGTAATTTCCTTTGGGGAACATCAAAAGAGTTTGGGAAAAAACATCACTAGCTCGTTTGGAATAAACTCACATTCCCTGAAGAGGAAGGTGGTATAGGCTTCACAAACATATCAGATTCCATCAAAGCTTTCAATATGAAACTTTTGTGGAATTATACTAATTCTAATTCTTTGTGGTCTATTTTTTTTCATTACAAGATGGTAGTAGCTCCATCTTCTAATAGTCCTAATTTAAAAAGATTGAAGAGTGTTAACGATATTGTAGATTCTCACATTTCTGAAATTAACTCATCAAAGTATTGGAGCATTAATTCCAATGGAGACTTCTCAACCATCTCTGCTTGGAATTTCATCAAAAAATCTAGGTCCTCCTCGTGTCTCTTCAAGTTCGTTTGGAAGAAAGAATGCCCTCCTATTATTTATGTTTTCTTATGGAAATTTCTGAATGGTATCGTTCCTCTAGAAGATTTGATTCAACAAAAAGGAATCTATATTTTATTAGTTTGCAGATGCTGTTACAAGAAATCAAAAAAATTTGAGCATCTATTTTTAGAGGGTCCTATAGCTAGAGATGTATGGTCATTATTTTCCAATATGATGGGAGTCAGAGCTAATATCTCCTCTTTTCAACAACTTCTTATGACTTGGTGGCTTAAATCATCTAGTAAAGACTACATCTCTGTCCTTTATACCATTATCCCAAGTGCCATTTTATGGGAGATTTGGACTTGTAGGAATAAATGTATTTTTATGACATTAAAATGGATTCTAAGAGGATTATCAAAAATGTTATCACCCTTATCAGGTATTGTGCCTTTAATTTTTCTTTTAAATCCTCATCAAAGGCTCATGCTGATCTCTGATAACTGTTTGGCCTAAAAATTACGAAAACTCCTACTTATTTCTCTCTAATCAAGTGGAATCCTCCAAATGTTTCAAGTTTCAAGTTAAACTCTGATGGGGCATCTAAAAAAAACCCAGGGATTTCAGGTACAGGAGGAATTATTAGCGATTATAAAGGAATCATTATCCAAAATTTCGCTTCTTATGAAGGTCAGTCCTCAAACAATAGAGCAAAGCTAAATGCGATCCTCAAAGGCCTTCAAATGTGTCTGCAGCTTCAGTTCAATAGTATCCTGGTTGAATCGGACTCTAAATTAGCCATTGATATTCTCAATGGTTTTATTCCTAAACCTCCTTAGAATATTTTGGATGATATAAATGCTATTAAAGATATGGATACTCAAATAGAGTTCAAACATTTCTTGAGAGAAGGAAATAGCGTGGCAGACAGTCTTTCTAATTTTGGAAGTCAGAATAAGAGAAATCATTTCTTATATTCATATATGGATCTTCTAAAAAATTCTAAAGGTTGCTAAAAATTGGATAAATTAGGATTCCCTTCAATTAGATCTTTTTTGTTTTCTCTATCTTCTTATTTGTATTTGTTCTTTGCATTCAAGTTTGTATAGCCACCTAGGTAGGGCCCTTCTACCTAATTGAAATAAATTTAAGTGCTCTATCCCCATCCCCCCCCCCCCCCCCCCACACACACACACACAAATAAAAAAAAGCCTATTGTTGAGGATTTTAGATATAGTCTTGTAACAAACGTTACAAAGACTAATAGGTTTAAAATCCTTACATTGTGCGGGTCTCTTTAATTTATGAATACGACATATTTGAGTGCCCTCGAGATTTGGGAAACTCAACACCATGGAAGAAACTTTTAATTTCCTAGTCAGGTCAAAATTAATGATATTCCAATAGTGATAGTAGAAATGACCCGAGAAACCATCAGCACCTGCAGTGCTATTGTGATTAAGATCTTTAATTACCAAGTAAATTTTATCTTATTCAATAATGGTTAAAAGAGCTTCATTCATTTAAGTGGAAACAATTCTAAGAATGACTGTCAGCATCTTTGGATCCTTCATATCACATATAGTAAACAAAATAGAGAATTAGTTTCTGAAAATGTTAGATATGCCATCCTATGAATGAGCTTCATTGCCATTTTCATCTTTAGTGGATTGAATCGTGAGTTTACTTCAGGTTAGTTTGACAGTGGAATGGTAGAATTTGGTATTTCTATCTCCATCCTTGATCCAATTGCTTTTATATTTTTGATGCCAAAAAGTCTCCTCATTAGCAAAGGCCCTGTTCAAGTTAGCTTTGATTTTAGAGCATTTTTCTCTATTTGCGATGGAGGGGGAGGTTTCTACATCATATTCGCGTCGTAAAAGATTGTCTTCAAGAGTATTGACCACACATCCCTCAAACTACAAAATTCAAGCAGTAAAATTCTTGAGGGATATATGGAAAATATCTTGTTAGATGTATGTTCAATATATTCTTGAGATATTTTAAGTTTATAGACATGTGAAATCTAAAACTAATTTGAAGTAATTTTTTTTGTTTAAAGTCTTTTAAACCTTGAACAAATCTCATTCTAAGTTGTTCTTGTGTAATTTTTAGATTTGAGATATCTCAAAGATATTTTTTGTGAGTTAAGATATTATTTTCAAATACACTTTCCCCTGAGGTCATCACACACCTAGAAAGTGGTACTGCACTCATTTGAGACTTCTCATATTCGTTCTAAGTCTTGGAACACAAAATTTTACTTCAAACTTTAAACTAAGACTTTGTTTGGTACGAGGACTTCAAGATATTATTTCTGGACCAAAACTGTCGTGGTTGTGTAGCGTACTCTGATTGTTGGTGCTCACTATGGAGGATATGGTGGGAATGAGTGTCTAGTCAGTTATAGATCCGTGAGGTTGTAAGTCAATTCCTTCTAGTTGTTTAACTCTACCATTGTACATTTTTCATTCTGCCTGCTCGAGGTTTTCTCCCATGTTGGGTTTTCCTCGTATGCCTTAGTGTTGTGATGTATTGTTTATCTTTCTACATTTAGATTAAGTCTCCTAAACATTTGAAGTTAAAATTTGGGGTAATTTAATTGGCTAAAAATTAATCACATAGACCTTAGGTCTTGTATTTCTTTTATATATATCAAGAAATTAAAAGAAGACCCAAGTCTTTTTTTGACAATATATTTTAATTGGGTACCTTTCGTCCATCTCGGTTTCGATCACATTCACTCTTAAATTGATTTCTATTTTTCACCTCCCATTCTTGGTGGGTTTATGCCTATTATTGGTTGATAACCCATCTTGGGTTGTACAACCATTTTTAGGTGGGTTTGTTGATGGAGTGTAATATTTTTTAAAAGACCTTTATTAGGAAAAAATAGAGAGAATATCCCTCTCTAGGTGGCTCACAAACTAACAAATATGAAGCAAAATAAAAGAAAGGCAACCAATAAGGAGAGCTAGTTAACATATCTGATGTAAGGAAGACTAGACTATCTAAGACAATAGCACCTTGAATGTTTTTAGGTAGGCCAGTCATAGAAAAAAAATAGATATTTTTTCTGATTGAGAATTCCATATGTAGCCAGAAGATCAGCCACCTTATTTGCTTCTCTATAGAAATGGGAGAAAGAGATGCTTAGAGCCTTAGAAAGCTTGATGATTTCATTAAGATTGTTTCTGATTTTCTATGGAAAAGGAGAAATTTTAAGGGTAAGGCAATCATGAATTGTACGAGAGTCATTTTCAACATCTAAAAGCTTCAATTTATTATCTTTGCAGAATTTGATACCTTATCAGATAGTAAGAGCTTCAACTATGTTATTAGTTCCATCAACAGCACAGTCGGTTACAGCCTAAACAAATGAACCTTTTCATTCTTAATTATATCACCAAATCCCATTGAACCCTTAGGAGAACAAGAACCATCCGCATTAATATTTAATCTTCCTTTGTTTGGCGTGGACCAGTAGGTTAAGATCCAAGAAATGGAATTTGAAATTCGATGTTTGATATTAAAAAATTCAAAGGCTCTAATAAGGGAAGAGGGGGATTTTTAGACAAAGTAATTTGATTGGATAGATCTCTAATTCTAGAGACTATATTGGAAATAATAACTCTGGAAGTCATCTTTTTACCTTAAAAAAAACTTATTTCTACTCAACCAAACATCCCATATGATGCATATAGGAATAAATTTATAAAGTCACTTTGATAACTGATAATAATCATCTTATAACCACTAAGTTATAATACTAGAGTGAATGGAAGCAAGAAAGAAATAGAACTACGTGAGAGAAGAGTAAAATTTCCATACCTATGAGGCAATAGGACCTATAATAAAAAGATGATTAGTAAATTCTTTAGCTCTACAGCAGCATTTGCAAAAATAGGCAAGATGCCTAATTCTTTGATGTTGAATGCCATTAGAATAGCATTGCTTTGGGCCCTCTAAGATAAAATGGAGATATTAGGATGAATGTGTTTGTCTCATATTTGAGTATGAGAATAGGATTGAAGTGTATCTTTCTGATGAGATACTAAGATGAAAATAAATTGAACTCTCCATTCTAAGACTTAGTCGAAGAAAGGTCTCCTTCCACTGATGCTGAATTATCCTCTAATGTATCCCAAACTTTACTATTTCTTCTGATTCCATAGATACTATATTAATAGGCCCTCTATTATATTTTTACCCCATAAATCTAGCCCAATGGGTGTTGTCATTCTTGAATTTCTAAGCTACTTCAAAGTGGTTGATATAGCCACTAATGCCAAGTTTCTGATTGATAAGTCTCCTTCCTCTTTAGGATGGCAGAATCAATCCTAAGAAGTCCAATGGTATTGAAGTATTTTTTTTGGAGGACGTAAAGCAAATAAATAATAAATAGGCATAAAGGTAAGGACAAACTGAATTAAGGTCATTCTACCTCCCATAGAGAGAAATTTGGATTTCCATCCATAAATTCTAGCCACAATGGCTTGGACTAGGGAGTCAAAGTTTATGGCCTTCCTTCTTCTCTTAAATAAAAGACAACCTAATTATTTAATAGGGGCTTGAACATGTTTGAAACCAGTAATCTCTGAAAAATAGCAAATCTTCTATTGGAAGCCTTGGAACTAGTTATGAAGCATCTCTTTTCTGAAATGATAAGCTTCCCTGACTGGTCTTCATAATCTTTTAAGAATGACATTACCTTCCTTACTCTTCTCTTATTACCATTACTGAAAATAACCAGGTCATTTGCATAGCTCAAGTGACTCACAATTGAACAACCTCTTGGATAAAAGTAAGAGTAAATAGATATGCCTTCCATTCATAATTAAATTCTCCTGCTCAAGGATTTAACTGCTATTAAGAAAAGAGTAGGGTACATGGTGTCCCCTTGTCTAATTCCTTTATATGGATGAAAGAAACCCTTAGGTGAACCAATAGCCATCACTGAATACCATGGGGAAGATATACATCTCCAAATGAGATATATAAAACCCTCTACAAATCTAAAAGCCCTGAGTGATTAAATTAGGTAAAGCTAAGAGACTCTATCGTAGGCCTTTGTCATATCTAATTTCAAAACTAAATTATCCCCATGAGATTTCCTATTAATTAAATGGAACATTTCTTGGACTAAGAGGATATTATCAAGGATATTTCTTCCTTACACAAATCTAGATTGAAAAGGGGAAATAATAGAAGGCAGTAAGGTACAAAGCCTATTGTTAAGGATTTTAAATATAGTCTTGTAACAAAAGTTACAAAAACTAATAGGTTTAAATTCCTTACATTGTGTGGGTCTATTTAATTTAGGAATACGACATATTTGAATCCCCTCCCCCCTGAGATTTGGGAAACTCAACACCAAGGAAGAAGCTTTTAATTTCCATAATCAGGTCAAATTTAATGATATTCCAACAGTGATAGTAGTATTGGAATTAAAACCTTTAATTACCATGTAAATTTCCTCTTCTTCAGGAATGGTCAAAAGAGCTACATTCATTTAAGTGAAAACAATTCTAAGAATGGCTATCAACATATTTGGATCCTTCATATTACCTGCAGTAAACAAACTAGAGAAATAGTTTATGAAAATATTAGAAATGTCATCCTGTGAATGAGCTTCATTGCCATTTTCATATTTAATGCATTGAATCATGAGTTTACTTCTAATTCGTTTGACAATGGAATGGTAGAATTTGGTATTTCTATCTCCATCCTCGATCCAATTTCTTTTAGATTTATGATGCCGAAAAGTCTCCTAACTAGCTAAGGCCCTGTTCAAGTCAGCTTTGGTTTTAGAGCATTTTTCTCTATTTGCAATAGAGGGGGATGCTGCAAAATCAGATTATGCTCATAAAAGATTATCTTTAAGGTCTTTCAACCATGTATGGCCAATACCCTATTTAACAGTTTGAGGGATACATGTCTAATATCTTGTAGAAGTATTCGCCACACATCCCTCAAACTGTAAAACTCTTCTAAGGTATTCTATTTTATGACCGCTTATAATTAGCTCAAGTATAGTAATAAAAGAAAGGTTATTAGACTTATTAAGATATTTCAATATCCTTATTTTGGCTTGTTGCTAACATCTCTAGCATTTTAAATGATTGAATTAATCATTTTGGAGTAATTAGAAGTAGGTTTGCTTGGAGCTTTAATGGAGGATCTAGTGTTATTATTGACTAGGGAATGTTTGGACAGTATAAAATGATGTCTTTTAATTTACTCTTATTTTTTCTTCTGAAAGGCCTCCATTTTATTCGATAATTTGGAAGAAAAAATTAAGAGATCCTCCATTCTAGGAATTGGAAGAATTTCCCCCTCTTGAGAGTCTGAATTCGATCCATTTCCTTTATCTTCTTCATGCCCTTCCTTGTGATACATTTTTGAATCCGAGTTGTATGCATCCTCTGTTTTTTTATTTCTTTATTTTTCCATGCTTGCTATTTTCTCTGCTTCTCCTTCTGATTGGTTCTATGTGATGAAAGTTTCTACATCTTGAAAAATGGCAGGATTACTTTATGGATGTGCAGGTTGACAAGGGCTTTGGCCTGCAATAATTATAAGGCTTTCTTCTTTGTTGTTGAATTCTTGGAGATCTTCATAAGTTACCTTTTCTTGGTCTTTCTCCTTTTCACCTGAACTTTTATTTCCATCATTTGTTGAATCACCATTTTTTCCTTGTATACCTACTTAAGGGATACTTCTTGAGACACTCCTTCTTTGTTAGTCTTTAGGATATTTTCATCAACTTTATCATTGACTTGAGGAGGAATCGTAGGCATTAAGTGTCTCTATGAGCAATTTTATAACATTTAAAGCAATAGTATGGCATTGACTCATAAATTATTGGTTTCCAGAAGCTAAAGTCCTCACATTTACAGTAATTTTGAAGGCACAATTATAAAGAATAAATATTTACTAACATGAATCATATTTATTGAATTGAAATATTTGCAAAAAGTAACTTTGTACTTAATGATAAAATTTCCAAAGGTTCATGACTTTCATGACCTATGTATTGATGTGCCATCCAAATCTTCCTGGTGGTATAACCCACTGGCCTTGACACTACATAATATATACCATGCTAATTCGGTTATAGTTTTACATATAAGGGATAGTTAGTGGACGATAGGAGCTTTCTAAGCACTAGATCGAAAACATAGAAATCTATAACTTTGACCTTTTTATCATGCTTCTTGGCGAATTCTTATTGATATGCGACAAGGTGGAAGAGATCCTACTCTCTTTATTCCTCTGGTAAGTCAAGCTCATGAGCCAGACAGCCATCCTCAAATATTTTTGTCCTTACAATTGGGAGACTGATTTATAATGGAACGAAGATCTCCATACCATATACCTTGGAGTATGGGGTTTCTCTCATCAATTTTTTGGGCATTATTTTGTAGTCCCAAAGGAAGAACATATGCTCTTCCACTCACTTTCCCTTTAGCATTCTATAATTGCCATTTGATGTCGACGAGTAGTGTGTTATTGATGATTTTTGCCTAATCATTGCATTATGGGAAAATCGTTGAGGAAGAATGAATCCTGATCCCATATTCTGCACAAAAGTATTAGAAGATATCATTGTCGAACCAAGTCCCATTGTTTGTTACCAAGGCTTTAAGAATACCAAATCTGGTGATGATGTTCCTTTAGAAAAATCACATATCATCATCTTCTCTAATATTAGTCAATGGTTCATCCTCCGCCCATTTGGTGAAGTAGTTAGTGGTAGTTATCAGGTACTTCATTTCCCCGGTGTTGTAGGTAAAGGTCCCAAAATATCCATTAAACACTAAACAAAGGGACATGGACTTATGAGAGGATTCAGGTTGTCGGCTAACTGTGTAATTGATCGGGCGTGAACCGTGCATCGTGTAATACGCAAATCGTTGTTATCGATTCGGTGACTTAATGCAAAAAAATAAATAAACTATGACTACACTTGACAAGTAAGTATAGAGGTAAGTCGGGTATCGAGAATCCACAGGGAGTGATTGAATTTTAGATTTTAATTTCTTTAGAACTTCAAAAATAAAAGTGTAAAAGGTGATGGGTTGAAATGGTGAAAAGGAAAAATAAGAAGTTAAAACTAAATTACAACTAATTAAAACGAGGGTCGGGATCGCATTCCCACCATATGCTAAACACGCGAAATTAGAATTTTGGTTCGAAAACATTTAACCGAACATTTTTAGTTAAGCATAAACATCACACATGAAGGGATTGTAACCCAAAAATGCGAGATAAAACATTTAATAAAAAATGGTCACACGCATCTTAAATTCGGATTATCGCTATAAACGCTAACGTTGCATGACAAAGAAAGTTAAACGCATAATAATCTAACTTAATAGGCAAGGTTTTAATTACATGCAATTTTTTCCAAAAACTAACTTTCGGAGCTCGACTCCCATTAATGGCGGAAACGCAATCCCAACCCTTTATATACGAACTACACGTGGATCAAAACTAATTTAAACAACAATTAACTAATTAAAAAAAACAAACAACTAAAACTAGTTAACTATGCATGGAAATGGAAGAACATAAAGGAAATTAAGTTAAACAAGTAGAGAATATGATGAATAGTAAACAACTTACATTAATGGGCAAAACACCCAAGAGAAAAGAGGAGAGGGAAGCTCCAACAAAAATTCCCCAAAAATCTGATTTCTAACCCTAACTTGATGTTAAAATGACTCCCCATACTTAATAAATTGTTTACATATATATACCCAACCAAAAACCAACTTAAATAATGAAATTTTCGGACTTTTAGCCGAATCGATTCGCACTTCAGCCGAATCGATTCGCACCTACAGGTCTAGTTGCTACAGCTTTTGCCCAACTTTACGGACAATGCCGTAACTTCTTCGTTATAACTCGTAATTAGGCACGATCAGAGGCTACGCGAAGATAAATCAAAGAACTACAACATCGAAGAAGACATGAGGCTAAAAAAATAAAATATGAAATGACTAAAATTCCCTTAAATGCGTCCTTGAGTGTGAATTTGAAGTAAAAACCATCCCAAACATGCCATAACTCCCTCATTATATATCGGAATCATGCACCGTCAGAGGCCACGCGAAGAGAAATCAAAGGGCTTGAACTTCCGCGAAGAGTTCGGGATCAAAATTTGAATGCTGAAATTACTAAAATGCCCTCGAAGCTGCAATCTTTAAAGGAAATTTTTTCGGAAAGCATTCGAACTTCATACTTAGCATCAAAATACTTAAAAAAGCTCAATTAACCCCTGCAAATCATGTATATATAGAAATCCGAGGTTGTATAGTTAACGAGCATAAGTATAGGGATTCAGATACCCGAGGGGACTAATAACGCATAGGTTAACAAGTGAAATACACAATATTTGTTTTGTATCACACCCTCTAACTTACACATTGCTAGTCCCTAGCAATGAAATAGGAAACAACAAGAACAAGAGATAGTATAAAATAGGGACAAAAAATGGATAAGCCCACTTTTGCGGGTGAACGATTGCATTTAGCGTATGCAATAAGCCGTTAAACCCCTAGGTTACCCTAGTGGACGAGTGTCGTCTCGTGAGGGTTTTCAGGCATGAAACCCAACATGCGACAAACTCAACAACAATAAAAAAGATTTCAAACATGTTATTAGCATATTGAATGAATTCAAGCAAAAGTCCATTATTATTAACAGGTTGAATGCACCTCATAGAATTGAAACTTTAAAAGTGGGAGGGGGAGAGCACATGCATGGTATGATTTGGCAAAACATAAATAAACTGGATAAACAAAAAAGCAAGCATATATTCAATCCTCACGGTCATTACACTCATCAAATGAAATCACTCAAAACGAGAGGTAATACATGGGACATGCGGGCATAAAGACTAAATGGAAATGGAAATAAGGTCGCACACATGTCACAAATGAAGAACGCTATATAGGAAATTAAAAACTGTAATCTCAATGAAAGATACCGCTCATTAAAGGAGGCGAAATGTATTTTCACAGATTATCAAAACTACTATGACTTTTAAATTAAATGCACCCTAAGATCACATAGGACTTTATAGGGTTGTAATGTAGGATTGGGGTTAAGGGAAGAAATGAAAGGTATATGTACAAATTCAAAGTGTTCGAGGATGAAAAACTTGGAAAAATGGAAACTGCGGGCAATATTGAAAATGGAAAACAAGTTCCATAATCAAGCATTAGATATAACAATTGGAGAGTAACAAGGATTATTGAACTCTATATACAAATATACAAACTTTCTTTGTTTCTTTTCTTTTTTTTTCTCATGTTTTCTTTTCTTTTCTTTTGCCTTTTTCTTTTTTTCTTTTCTTTTTCACTACTTTATTTTCTTTTCTCACTCTTTTCATGCTTAAATTGCAACGACATTACACAACATTATTCAATGCCAAGAAACATTCCAAACAAAGGTATGTAAGGTAATATGTGTGGTTTTAACTCCAATTTGGAGTTGGTTATGGTATTTTAGGTAATGAAATGAAAGGCTATATTTAGGCTAAAAGGGGTTGACTAGGGAAACATTTAAGGTGCGATTAAGACTAATATGGGTGATATAACAAAGATGGCCTATGATCATTTCCTAAAGTTTATGCAATTCTTGAGTCAAAACAATTTTGAAAATCATGCTCGAGTAAACACATTTCAATAATGAACTCAATTAATGAATGATCAAATGAAGAAAAGTGAGATTACCAACGACTGTAACGTTTTCAAAGAGGAAAGAGAAGTGTATAACACTCAAAAATGAAGAAAAGCCCAAAGCTCACTTAGTATAAGTATATACAGTGCAACAAAAGATTACGGAGTTATAAAAATCTTAAACCAAATCAATAAAGCAAGAAAAACGCATATGCTCATGGGATTAAAGTTTAATTCATGAAGTTATTCATAATATCAATAATTTAGGACTAAAGTCTAATAACTTCTAAAATCAAGAACATGCACCATTGAGTTGTCTATTGGATCGGGAAATTATTGAGATTTATCATCGAAAACAAAGGCAAAATGCCCAATAAAAGAGAAAAAGGAAAAAAAAATTGAAATTTTTAACAAAAAACATGCTTTATAACTAACAGGTGATAAAATACATTGGCTAAACATGAAATGGATAGAATATCGGAATTAGGCATGGTCGGAGACTACGCAAAGATAACTCAAAGGTCTACAACATCTAAAAAGAAATTAGGACAAAAATCTAAAATATGAAATGACTAAAATACCCTTGAATGTGTCCTTGAGTGTGAATTTGAAGTAAAAATCATCCCAAAAATGCCATAACTCCCTCATTATACATCGAAATTATGCACTGTCAGTGTCCACGCGAAGAGAAATCAAAGGGAATCAACTTCAGTGATGGGTTGGGGATCAAAATCCGAATGCTGAAATTACTAAAATGCCCCCAAAGCTGATGGAACTTTTCTGGAAAACGTTCAAACTTTATACTAAGCATCCAAATACTTGCAAAAGCTCAATTAACCACTACAAAGTATGTATATATAGAAATTCGTGGTTGTCTGGTTAACGAACATAAGTATAGGGATTAAGATACCCGAGGGGGATAATAACGCGTAGGTTAACGGGTGAAATATGCAATATTTGTGTCGTATCAGTAATTTGGGAAAATTTGGAACACTTTGCAAAATTACAGATGAATTGGATGTCATTTGTGAAAAATATGTATTTCAACCAAAAGGATTTTGTATGATGACAAAATAATTGATATATAATAACACTTCACTATCTTCGATCTAATGTAATTGAGATTAAAACAAACGCTCAATAGATTATGAGATATGTTACAAGGAGCATACCATCCAAGAAAACATTTTAAATGTAAGAACATTGTCCGTCACATTTAGTATGTCGTATACCGCTACAAGTTTGAAGCATCTTATACTCTTGACTCACTTAAGTCTGTATTGTATAAGTGTTCATCTAATTTGAAAATTGTGATAAAATTGTGTCAACCCTAGAAACCAAAGAACCTCAGAGATTGGTTTGCCATTTTATTCCTCTTGATTGATTGATCTAGATACTTTTACCAACACTCACACACATTAGAATTGCATTCATACATTTCATGTTGCATATAAGTGTGTGTATATATGTTGAGTGTGTTTAATCCCTAAAATTGATTTTTAATATTTTTTGGGAATTTTATAAACTTTTAAAATAAGGTTTTTATTAATTAAAATTTGGTTTTAAAAATTTTGGGGTCAATCTGCTATTCTGTATTGTTGGTTTAATAGGCTGAAAGTTCACTTGGGTAAAATCCGAAAGCGCTAGAGACTATATGGTGTGCTTTGTAATTATTTTAGACGCGCGTGGAACAACCAATCAATTGCCTACACCTGTCGAGCTATTATCGAACCAAATTGAGTTTTCTTTGTGAGACGATTACTGTGTGTTGTTTCAACCCTTGGATTAGTTTTTATCGATGATTTGCATGCGTTCTTTTACGATACTGGTGAAACCAACTTGAGCCAATCAGAAGCGTTTTAATCACCGCCTCTGTTTAAACCATTGGATCAAAGTCAATCCTCTAAGACCAGATCCTAGCCCTTGATTTTGGACTAATATCTCAAATCTTCTCAGCCTCCTATAAAAGGAACCCTTCTATCAGCCATATGAGACTTTTGCCACTTTGTTAATTCGAGTGAGAAAGAGAGAAGAGAGAGAAGAGAGAAGAGAGAGAGAGAGAGAGAAACCAGAGTTAGGAAACCCTAACCCTTAATTGTCCAAATCTATATTCAAACCATAACCTCTTTCAAAACCAGAAAATACCAAACACAACCTTGAGTGTTTGGAGATTTTGAGTGATTGGTTTGTTAGTTTTGTTGTTGTAACCTCTTCGTTCTCAGATCTTGTTATCAACTTAAACATCTGTTTAGATATGTGTTTCTACTTTTATATAAATCTTAGATCTAAGTCATTGCATGTTATATTACACATAGATCTACTCATTTTTGTTTCTCATCTTGAGAAAATATTTGTTGATTTGATTCTGTAAATGTTTTTATCTACAAAATCAACAAAAACACTTTTTGTTTCTAGTTCTTTTGAAACAAGACCTTCGACCTAGTTAGAATCGCACTTGGTGATTTTCAATCTCAAAAATATTTTCAAAACTTGAGATTGATTAAGATCTTGATACGTCTTCCGAGTAAGATAACCGTGGTTTTTGGGATTATAATAAAGGTCAAATAATGTTAAGTTTTCTAAGAAGAGAGAAATAGAAAATCACAGCATATAGATCTTATATGTAATTTGATAGGACTGTTTGTATCAAATTAGTGTGTGTGTGCGTGCATGCATGTGTTAGAAAGAACCTCCACAAACACTATCACCCTACCATACTAGAAGTGTTGGTAATAAGATCTCAAGAACAAGAGTCTACGTAAAGAACTTGAATAAATTGGAAGTTAGCAAACTGGGAGAACAACATAAACAAACAGAACTACAGAGAAGTTATAAGGAGACCAGTGGGTACATTCCTAAACTTGTATAGGTCTGATTTGTATGCATGTGTGTTATATAGTTTGTAACTGTTATAATTTGTTTTAGTGGAATTTTTGGTTTACTCCGTAGAGGGAGTCGTGGATGTTTCCTCAGTTGGGTGAGGTCTTACCACGTAAAAAATCCCTTGTTCTTAATCTTTCTACATCTCCTCATCTAATTCTTGGTTGTGCTGAGTTTAAAGTTTTTAAACTGATTTATTAAACCTGTTAACAAATCTTGAAAAGATCTCGTACATATTTTTGGTAAACACATCTTGTGATTAATGAGATTTGGTTTTAAGAAAAGAGTTTCTTCAAAAACAGTTTGGAGTTACTTAAATAGTTTAATTTTATATTAAACGGCTTTAGTAACAGATTTTCAATTGGTATCAGAGCTTTGTAAAATTCTTTTAGAAGATCCTGTGTTTCTGAAATTATTTTCTGAAAATCAAATATGGACGAGAAAAATGAAAGATTTGGTAACTTGTACAGACCTCCTATCTTTTATGGAACCAATTTTGCTTACTGGAAAGTAAGGATGATTGCTTTCATTCAAGGAACTTTGGGAGATGATGTCTGGGACATTGTTGAAAATGGTTACACTTTTCCTACTCGCTGAAGGAAGTAATGAGAGGGTTAAGAAAGTGTTAAGTGAGTTCACACAAGATGAGAAGCAAGTATCTCGTAATAATAACAAAGGAAAGAATTCCATATTTATGTCCATAAATGAACATGAGTTCAAAAGAATCTCATCCTGTACCATTTCGAAGGAAGCTTGGGACACTTTGGTTACTGCACATGAAGGTGACACTAGAGTTAAGGCTGCTAAAACACAAATGCTCATTCAATAGTATAACTCTTTAATTATGTCTGAATATGAGTCATTTGATGAATTTTATATGAACTTGACCGATATTGTGACCAAACTGCATGCTAATGGGATAACATATGACATATATGAAATTGTATCTAAAAGTCTAAGATCATTACCACAAAAATTTGGCAACAAAAGATATGCTATTGAGGAAATGTGTGACCAAAATCTCACTCCTGAATTACTCAGTAGTAAACTAAGAACTGCGGAAATGGAATTAGAATTTAAGAAACAATTGACCCAGCCCCATAGGAAACATAGTAGTTCCAATCTGAGTTTTTCTTCTAAGTTGATTAAGCCTGAGCTTAACACCCCTAATTATGACTCTGATGAGGAATGTGACATAGAGAGTTTGGATAATCAGATTGCCTCAGTGTCAAAACAGTTTAAAAAAATTATCAAGTTTAGAAACAACATGGCAAACAAACAATGCAAGTCCAATTATCCAACTCACTCTAATCACAAACCTCATGAGAAAGGTCAAGACAAACATCATAAGGAAATTCACACTAGACCTAACAGAGACCATAAGAAGACTGAATGCTTTAGATGTGGAAAACTAGGACACATTGCACAAGGTTGTAGAGTTAATTTGAACACTCAAAATAAACACACTAGGGCCAATATTTGCAAGACGTGGGATGATTCAAGTTACTCTGAAAATGAGGAACCTGATTCATCTGATGTTTTTTATCCTTGCATGTCTTTCTTTGCCAAGATTATCAATAATGATGATATGCCTGTACTTATTAATGAGGATGAATTTAGTAATTTTACTTCTATTATTTTGAATCATGATGTTACTGGATTAGATACTTTAATTTATGAGAACATTCCTATTTCTACCACGGGGTGTGTGAGTCAAAGGGAAAGCGATAATGATGATGTCAATGGGCGTATGAGTCCAAGAATTGAAACCTTAAGGTTCACTTCACACACTACACTTAGTGACTCAGACAATGAAGACCTCCTTGATATTCACACACTTTATGTGAAAACTCTCAAGAAAAGCACTAGACTAGAGAAGATAGTGAAAGATCTCACTAAGAAACTAGAAGATCTGAGTCTGATGGTCAAACTTAATGCTGAAGAGTACACTACCCAATGTTTAACTCACGAAAGTGAAATCAAAATATTTGATCAAAAACTAAAAATTTGACTGAAACAAATGAAACTCTGGAGAAAAAATACAAATGGACATTGTTAGAATTGGAACAAACAAAAGAAAAGACAACAACTGTTTTCAAAAAATTTATAAAATTTGAAAATAACTCAAATTGTTGTGATGGATTTGTTGTTGAATCTAAGACCAATTCTGATGATCGAACTGGAATAGGGATTTGCCCCAATTTAAAGACACAAACGAAACCTTTTGAAACTATCAAGTTTGTGTCAGGAGGTAAAAGACCTATTGAAACCTGCCTAGACTTTCATTCTCTAAAAACTGAGTTTGATTCAAAACATCAAAATTTTGATATTGGGGAATCAAGTTACTCTAAAAATGAAAGTTCACCTAAGGCTAAATATGTTTGCCCCTCCATTAAGAATAGTGAATCTACATTCAAAACTGTTATATCTAGGAATAGGGTTCAACCTCAAAATTCCTTAAAGCCTATGTTTAGATATTTTCTTAAGGAGACTCCAACATTGAGCAACATTTATTGCTCCTACTGCGATATATACGGTCATTCTTTTGATAGCTGCTATGCTAGAAGACTAGTTAAACATGTCTGTAATCCTCCTATCTATCAAAACTTTAACTATTCTAGGAGAAGCTGTAACAATTATGTTCTGCCTAGATAACCAGACAAAAACTCTAACTATAGAAAGAGAAAGACTAAACCTAAAAGAACATTCCCTAGAAGGATTCCTAAACACTTTCCTAAACCAAATGTTCATGTGTTTCATAAAATTCAAAATCATGCGCAAAACATTTTTCAACAAAAATCGAATGCTCGCAAATTTTATTAATTGAGAGCAAATAAGCACAAAATGAAAACAAGAGCAATTTGGGTTAGAAAAGAGGATTTATTACCCCAGATGAAGTGTAATATTGTTATTACTGCTTTAAAAGCTGAACACACATCTTCTGGTTGGTACTTAGATTCTGGATGTTCCAAACACATGACTGGTGATGATACAAAACTCATAAACAAAACCAGCTTTGCTGGAGGAAAAGTTATTTTTGGTGATGGAGTATCATCTCAGATCATAGGTAAAGGAACACTCCAAGAGAAAAGACTTCCTGTTCTTGAAAATGTTCTTCTAGTCAAAGGTCTTAAGGCCAATCTACTTAGTATCTCGCAATTTTATGACTCAGATCATACTGTTACCTTTTCAAAGAACAATTGTAAAATTTTAAATGAAAAGGGTGAATGCATAATTACAGGATTCAGGACTCCAGACAATTGTTATACTGTCATGAATAATTCTGAAATCTGTAATGTTGCCAGAATGGATGACAATGAGATATGGCATAACAGGATGGGTCACGTAAATTACGATAATCTTAGTAGATTAACTTCTCAAGAAATAGTTAGGGGAGTTCCAAAAATCAAACCCATTTATAATATTGTCTGTGGTTCCTGTCAGGAAGGAAAAATTGTCAAGGCACCTCATAAGAAAGTCAAAGATATCCTTACCTCTAATCCCTTGTAGCTCATCCATATGGACCTAATGGGTCCTTCCCAAACTGTTAGTCTCTGTGGACACAGTTACATTCTTGTTATGGTTGATGACTTCACTAGATTTACTTGGGTAGCCAACAAAAGTCTGACACTTTTCAAACCTTCTTAAAAATACTTCTTCGGATTGAAAATGAGAAGGACACTCAAGTAAATACGTAGTGATAGAGGTGGAGAATTCAAAGACACTGGTATAATAGAGTACTGTTACTATAATGGTTACAAACATGAGATTAGTGCTCCTAAGACTCCTCAACAAAATGGTATCGCAGAGAGAAAGAATCGTAATCTTCAAGAGATGGCACGTGTTATGTTACATGCTAAGAGTTTACCTAAATATTTTTGGGTAGAATCTATTCGTATGACGTGTCATATTGTCAATAGGGTCTATCTTAGAAATAATTCTAAACAAACTCCTTACGAGCTTTGGTATAAGAAAAAGCCCAATCTTAAGTACCTTAGAACCTTGGATAGTACTTGTTATGTCTGCAAAGACAGAGAACACTTGTCCAAATTTGAAAGCCGGGGAGATAAAGCTATTTTTCTAGGATACTCGCCTAACAATACAGCCTACCGTGTTTATAATCTTCGCACTAAAACCTTGTTGGAATCCATAAATGTAATTGTAAGTGACATTACTGTAGAGAGGAAGACTAGTGAATCAACTATTGTGGAAGAGCCTACAAATGTTTTAGAAAATGACTCTCCAGAAATAGATGATTCATTACCAATTGAGACACCTGAAGTACCTAACTGGGTTTCTAAAGACCATCCCATAAATAACGTTGTTGGTAATCTTAGTGAGCCTGTGCGTACAAGATCTCAATTAAGAAATTATGCTCATTATGCATGTTTTGTTTCCCTTATGGATCTAAAGAATGTAAATGAGGCATTAAATGACTCTCACTGGATTTCTGCTATGCATGAAGAACTTCTTCAATTTGTCATTCATGATGTTTGGTATCTTGTACCTGGGCCTACCCACAAAAAGGTTATTGGCACACGTTGGATATTTAAAAATAAATCTGATGAAAGTGGGATAATCATTAGAAACAAAGCTAGATTAGTTGCTCAAAGATATTCTCAAATTGAAGGAATAGATTTTAACGAAACTTTCGCTCCCGTTACTCGTTTAGAATCTGTTCGCCTTCTCTTTTCCATAGCTTGCCACTTGCATTTTACACTTTACCAAATGGATGTCAAATCTGCATTCCTTAATGGAATATTGACTAGGAGACCTATATAGAATAACCAAAAGAGTTCATTGACCCTTAATATCCAAATCATGTTTTTCGTCTTAAAAAGGCTTTGTATGGCCTAAAACAAGCACCTAGAGCCTGGTATGAGCGTCTTTCTAGCTTTCTCTTAGATAAAGGTTTTAAGAGAGGTGGAAATAATCGAACCCTATTTGTCAAACATTTTGACAAACACATTATTATAGCTCAAATATATGTTGACGATATCATCTTTGGATCAACTTCTCCCTCAGAAGTAAAATCATTTTCTGAAATTATGCATAAAGAGTTTTAAATGTCTCTAATGGGGGAGTTGCAATTTTTCTTAGGTCTCCAAGTCAAACAAAATTCATAAGGATTATTTGTTTCGCAATCTAAATATGCATTAGAGATTGTTAAAAAATTCGGCCTTGAGAGTGCTAAAGATGATAAAACTCCTATGAGTACTACGGTCAAACTATCTGAAGATGAAACTGGAAAATCTATAGATCTAACTCTATATCGTAGTATGATAGGAACCTTGCTATACCTTACTGCCTCGCGTCCTGATATAATGTATGTTGTGTGTGTCAGCGCTCGTTATAAAAAAAAAACTAAAGAGAGCCATCTTTCTTCTGTTAAAAGAATTATTAAATATTAAAAGGCACTCTCAACCAAGGACTTTGGTGCACTAGTGATACACCTAGCACTATAATTGAGTACACTGATGCTGATTGGGCTGGGTGTACTGATGACAGTAAAAGTAAATCAGGAGCATGTTATTATATAGGTAATAATTTGGTAGGATGGAGCAGTAAGAAACAAAACTGCTCGTCTCTCTCAATAGCTGAATCTAAATGCATATCCGCTGGAAGCTACTGTGCTCAATTACTTTGGCTTAAACAAATGCTAAGTGATTATGGTATTCAAGAAAAATAATTACATCTCTATTGTGATAATCAAAGCGCGATCAATATCTCTAAAAATCATGTTCAACACTCGCGAACAAAACACATAAAAATAAGACATCACTTTATACGCGAATTGGTTGAAACTAAGAAATTAGAAATTAATTATCTTCCTACTAATTTTCAACTCGCAGATATGTTTACCAAACCTTTAGATTAAAATAGATTTATTTCTTTGCGTAAATCAATAGGTATGGTGTGTGCTGATTAATCTCTTTGGCCTCTATACATTTTTTCCCTTTGTTTATTTGAGACAAAATGGGGGAGAAATTTGAGTCTAATGAATCTTTTTACATATTCTAAATAGCTTGATCTTAGTGATTCATTGCAGGATTCTGTATAGTTATTCTCAACAGTTGTAATAGGGTACTCAATTGTAATTAGTTGAGTTATGTACTTTTGTTTTCTAGGAAATGGGTAGATAAAATTTTCATAGGAATAGGTTTTACGTTTTTTTTTGCCCTACGAGTACTAGATGACTCAAAGGAGATTTTGCCTCATATTTCCAAAGGGGGAGATTGAAGCACCTTATACTCTTGACTCACTTAAGTCTGTATTTTATAAGTGTTCACCTAATTTGGAAATTGTGACAAAATTGTGTCAATCCTAGAAACCAAAGAACCTCAGAGATTGGTTTGCCATTTTATTCCTCTTGATTGATTGATCTAGATACTTTTACCAACACTCACACACATTAGAATTGCATTCATACATTTCATGTTGCATATAAGTGTGTGTATATATGTTGAGAGTGTTTAAATCCCTAAAATTGATTTTTAATATTTTTTGGGAATTTTATAAACTTTTAAAACAAGGTTTTTATTAATTAAAATTTGGTTTTAAAAGTTTTGGGGTCAATATGCTATTCTGGATTGTTGGTTTAATAGGATGAAAGTTCACTTGGGTAAAATCCGAAAGCGCTAGAGACTATAGGGTGGGGTTTGTAATTATTTTAGATGTGCATGGAACAACCAATCAATTGCCTACACATGTCGAGCTATTATCGAACCAAATTGTGTTTTCTCTGTGAGACGATTACTGTGTGTTGTTTCAACCCTTGGATTAGTTTTTATCGATGATCTGCATGCGTTATTTTACAATCCTGGTGAAAGCAACTTGAGCCAATCAGAAGCGTTTTAATCACCGCCTCTGTTTAAACCATTGGATCAAAGTTAATCCTCCAAGACCAGATCCTAGCCCTTGATTTTGGTCTGATATCTCGAATCTTCTCAGCCTCCTATAAAAGGAACCCTTCTCTCAGCCATATGAGACTTTTGCCAATTTATTCATTCGAGTGAGAAAGAGAGAAGAGAGAGAAGATAGAAGAGAGAGAGAGAGAGAGAAACCAGAGTTAGGAAAGCCTAACCCTAAATCGTCCAAATCTATATTCAAACCATAACCTCTTTCAAAACCAGAAAATACCAAACACAACCTTGAGTGTTTGAGATATTTTGAGTGATTGGTTTGTTAGTTTTGTTGATGTAACCTCTTCGTTCTCAGATCTTGTTATCAACTTAAATATCTATTTAGATCTGTGTTTCTAGTTTTATAGAAATCTTAGATCTAAGTCATTGCATGTTATATTACACATAGATCTACTCATTTTTGTTTCTCATCTTGAGAAAATATTTGTTGATTTGATTCTGTAAATGTTTTTATCTACAAAATCAACAAAAACATTTTCTAGTTCTAGTTCTTTTGAAACAAGACCTTCGACCTAGTTGGAATCGCACTTGGTGATTTTCAATCTCAAAAATATTTTCAAAACTTAAGATTGATTAAATTCTTGATACGTCTTTCGAGCAAGATAGCCGTGGTTTCTGGGATTATAATAAAGGTCAACTAAGGTTAAGTTTTCTAAGAAGAGAGAAATAGAAAATCATAGCATATAGATCTTATATGTAATTTGATAGGACTGTTTGTATAAAATAAGTGTGTGTGTGTGTGTGTGTGCATGCATGTGTTAGAAAGCACCTGCACAAACACTATCACCCTACCACACTAGAAGTGTTGGTAATAAGATCTCAAGAAAAAGAGTCGACGTAAAGAACTTGAACAAATTGGCAGTTAGCAAACTGGGAGAACAACATCAACAAACAGAACTGCAGAGAAGTTATAAGGACACCAGTGGGTACATTCCTAAACTTGTGTAGGTCTGATTTGTAGGCATGTGTGTTATATAGTTTGTAGCTGTTATAATTTATTTTAGTGGAATTTTTTGTTTACTCCATAGATGGAGTCGTGGATGTTTCCTCGGTTGGGTGAGGTTTTACCACATAAAAAAATCCCTTGTTCTTAATCTTTCTACATCTCTTCATCTAATTCTTGGTTGTGCTGAGTTTAAAGTTTTCAAACTGATTTATTAAACATGTCAACAAATCTTGAAAAGATCTCGTACATATTTTTGTTAAACACATCCTGTGATTAATTAGATTTGGTTTTAAGAAAAGAGTTTCTTCAAAAAACAGTTCGGAGTTACTTAAATAGTTTAATTTTATATTAAACGACTTTAGTAACAGATTTTCAAAGTTTGTCGAAGAATTTGGAAGCTTACATCTACAATCGACAATTCAAATTTAAAGACGACTTTAGCAATCATGCCCAACAAGGACAAATTTGGTAAAAGTGTTTTAGTTCCATTTACATTTTCTATAAAAAAGTGTTGGGACATTTTCATAAAAGTTTAAATAATTTTTAAAATGTTTTTAAATGATTTTAATCATAAAAAGTTTTGGATATATGTTCCTGGTCCCATAAATAATTTTGGATTTTAAGGATTCCAAATTTTTAATATTTAAAAGTCTTTTTAAGGAGGATCAGTTACTGTTGTTCAAATGACATCACATCTCATTCGAACAAGATGGAGTGTCGCTCGAATAACGTCATGTTTCGTTTGAACGACAAGTGTTTTTTGCCTACACATCATCGCCTTGTATTTTAGTATATGAAGGGTGTCAGGCGACTAAGTTTCGTGTGGAGAGAACACTGTGTTTAACAGAATACGTATTTGAGTGTTTTTGGTTTATTCTCCATCTTTTTTAGGGTTCAAAATTTTGTTTTACAATTCAAAAATCTCAGACTTTTTGTGTGAGTTATTTGTGGAACCTAAAGCATAGTTTTGCTGGGAGTTTTGTTGTTGAATCTAGGTGCCTTGGAAAGGTACTGGGCTCACTTGCGAGAGTTTTCTGGGCTGATCGACTACGTGTCATAGGGAGTGCTGCGGTGCTACTGGGTTGACGACTACGAACCGAAACCTGCAGGTATTTCGTAAGTTAAATTGTATTTTCGTTGTAATTCGATTGTAAACCATTCCTTTACAAATTATAGTGCGGAATTTTTTTCTTGAAATCTGTCTTTGTCAGATTGTTCATCGTATGATTTAATTTGAGATGTGAATTGACATGTAGATGCATGTTTAGGGGCTGATTTAATTGGTATTTGGCTGAGAAAATTTATACATCCAATTAAATAAGTCTGAATTGGAAATTACAAATCTATTTGAATCATTATCGCACACGACACACTTTCAAATTGGTATCAGAGCAGGTTACGCTAATTTATTGCGTATTCCTATTTTCTGCAAACTTGTGTGATATTGATTTTTGTTTGAAAAATCTGATTTTAGAAAGTTTGTCGCAATGTTTCCAAATGAGAACTTATATAATCGAATGCCTATTTTTTATGGGTCCAATTATACCTATTGGAAAGCTCGTATGAAATCCCAGCTAAAAGCCATGGACGAATGAGTCCGGTTGCTTTGTGAAAGAGGGTGGACTCCTCCCACTATCACTGCTAATAACATCATCTCTTTGAAACCTCTGTCTGATTGGACCGAATATGATTTTAAAATGTCTAATTTTAATTCCCATGATTTGAGTGCTATTTCGGGAGCCGTCACCCATGACGAGTTCCGCCGAATTATGACGTGCACCATGTCTAAAGAGGCATGGGATGTCCTCTAATTAACACATGAGGGTACGAACATGGTTAAAGAATCAAAGTTACAAAATTTGGCCACCCAATTTGAGACCGTTACCATGTCTGAATGTTTTGATGAGTTTTATGCACGTTAATCAGACATTATTAACTCGAGTTTTAATTTAGGTGAGCCTATTGATAAAACACGTGTCGTTAAAATGATTTTGAGATCTCTTCCAAAATGTTTCATTCCTAAAGCCATTATTTTGAATTCGTTGGGAAAGTTAAATTCACTTAACTTAGAAGATCTCGTAAGAGACCTACAAACTTATGAGATTGACATGTTTCCCCAAACTATTAAGGCTAAGGATAGAGGCGTTTCTTTAAAGACTCAAGTTAGGAATAAAAAGAAAGAGAGTGTGTATGAGTATGATTCTGAGGAAGAGTTTAGCATTGACGATGTGGTCCTATTTACGAATTTTTTTAAATAAAAAGTCATTTGAGAAAATTAAAAGGAAAGAAAAGGCCACAGAGGGCAATGAAAAGGAAAGTGTGAGAGAAAAAGAGGAAGAGAGTGGTGAAGCTTTAGATGAGATTATTTGTTTCGAATGTCAAGGGAAAGGGAAAAGGTCTTTTGAGTGTGCTACTAGGCTTAAAAGAAAAGGGAAGAAAGTAGCCATGCCTGCCACTCTTAGTGATAGTGAGGGAGATGTGAGAAAGATGAGTCCAAAAAGGGTTTAGTACATGGAATGTGAGTAGATTTTTCGAGTCGTTTGAGCACACCAACTTTGTCCCACGATGATAGTGTCCACGAGAGCGACGACGATGAGTCGAGTGTTTCTAGTGGAAATGAGAGTGAGTTTGATAGTGGAGATTAAAGTGAGCTTCAAAAGGCTTTTAGGCATTTGTACACCGAGACCTTGAAAATGAAGAAATATAATAGGGATTTAGGTCGTCAGGTTTTGTATTTGGAGAGAGTGAAGGAAGTTTTAAGGAGCAAAAAGTGTGACTTGACCAACACGGTGTCTAGTGTGATGACACGCGTATCTCAACTAGCGAGTGATCTCGACCATGCCCGAAAGGTCAAATTCCCTTTAGAGAACGCATCTAAGAAAGTTGAAAAGATGATTCTCAATCCTGTTTTGGGTGGTGATGCAAGTTTAGGAAAAGGTCGATGGTTCGTCCACTTCTTTTGTTGCACCCGATCCGGTTCCCACTTTGGTGATTGATTCACGTGTTTCTCATCCCAACCCACCTAGGCGTCCCATTCCCGTTAGGAGAACACGTCCTAGAATTTTTGATAAATTCATTCCTAGGCCGATTTATGCTTGCTCCCATTGAAAAAAGCGAGGACACCTTAGGGAATTTTTCTTTAAGTTGGGTAATGTGTCACTCTTTGTTTCTTCACATGTTCGCACACATGAACCCGCCCATGATACTTTGCTTGCACATAATGATAGAGAGTTTGCACATATTCGAGAGCAAGTAAAGTTTTTTTTCAAGACTTCACATGATTTGATGGAGTTATTTTAAAAGATGTCACCGTCTTTGGAAAACTCCACCGCACTTTCTGGTTGACGTCTAGACATGTTTGCTAGCATAGGGTGATTTACATGATGACATCTTTTCCTATTGCTAGTGTGTACCATTTGTACTATTTTAGTTAGCATTTTTTTTCTTTTCTTATTTTTGGTACTATTTTAGCACTGTTTTAGATCTGTTTGCCCATTCCAGGAACTATTTTTTATAAAATTACAAAACTGCATGTCATTCTGTGTATTCTGGGAAAATTTAACTTTTCTCATTCTAATGAGATTGTCTATCGTTCGAACGACATGGCATCTCGTTCGAACGACCCTGCATTTTGTTTGCAGTCCCTGTTTCTTCATGCTATATGTTAATGGTATTGATGGGTTGTTTCTAAATAGTGTTTGAAAAATAAAAAAAGATTTTCTCTTTTTAGAAAAATTTTGAAAAATCTAAAAAGAGTTTTGTATATTGTTTGCACCTTATATGAATGCACACTTAGGATGACCAAGTCATAACTTCATGCCATATCCATGTGAATGTTTAATAGTGTTTTGAGACAATACGTTGTGTCATTCACGTGCTTTACAAAGTTTGGAGTCTTTGAGATGATATAGTGTTTCTACCTACATGATTGACTCTATTTGTCCTTTATTGTACACATGCACGGATTTGTTTGACTTTTGTACCTGTCTATCACATGTTGGTTGAGTGTTTTCGCTTCAATTATGTCTATACATCGAACCAAATGCGATAAAATGTGACAAAAAGCAGTGCATGTTATAAACCGTTTGTGAGATTTGTGTTTTTTTTTCAAAATGATGAAGTTCTACAAAAGGTAATCATTTATCCTTTGCGATTAAGCCACCATTTAAAAGGACCTAAAAAGTGAGGAATTGAAAATTATTCAGGGTCCAATGAGGTTTAAAAGAGCCCGAAAAATTGAAAGGAAATAAATAGATATATATGCCAAAAAGGGGCCATTAGGTTATTCACCAATTCTCCCATGTTTGAGAATTTAGATCACCTCAAAAAGAAAATATATATGAGGGGGTTTGGTGTAAGAATTTAAAACGGTTTGCATGTCCATGAAAGTCATGAAAAAGCATTACATAGTTTTGGACGTTATTGGTGTGGAAATCATTTATACTTTGATTTGTTGATATGATTAAGACGATGTCATCTAAATTGAACATTTTTACACCAAAGGACTATTTTTTATGTTCATTCGATAGGAGTATACTTATGCATCTTGCACATATGATATGATTGAATTGTTGTTCCTATCGAATCTGTTCACACCCATTCATTTCGTATCCTCGATTTGGTCATATTAGTACAAATTCATGGTGTGATTTTTTTGTAACATCATATTTTTGCATTTTTTGTATAAAAATTGAAAAACTCAAAAATAGTTTGTTTGCCTTGTTTACCGTGACACCCCGATTTGCTTTATGTGATTTATTTTTTTCCTTGTCTATTTCGGACAAATAAAAAGGGGGAGAACGAATTATGATATTATGGGGGAGTTTTAGTATGGGGGAGATTTGATAATGCTTTCATGTTTATGCTTATATCATTTCAAACTCGATACGTCATGAGATTTTTTCTTTGTCTCATGTGTGTAGGTACGATTAAAAATGTTTGGATTGCTCACCCTGATGAGAAAAGCTTGGAGTTTAAAAAAAGTTGATTGTTGAAGCAAAATTTGTAAAAGTTTGAAGACTTGTTCAATTTAACTTTCCATGTTTGAATTTTTGGGAGGGTAGATTTGTATAGGTCATTTTTTTATAATTCGAATAGTTTTTATTTTGTATCGGCATAGACATAGGGGGAGATTTGTAAGGACATTGTCCGTCACATTTATTATGTCGTATACCTCTACAAGTTTGTTGAAGAATTAGGAAGCTTACATCTACAATCTACAATTTGAATTTCAAGACGACTTCAGCAATCATGCCCAATAAGGAAAATTTTGGTAAAAGTGTTTTAGTTCCATTTAAATTTTGCATAAAAAGTGTTAGGATATTTTCATAAAAGTTTAAATAATTTTTGAAATGTTTTTAAATGATTTTAATCATAAATTTTTTTGGATATATGCTCCTGATCCCGTAAACAGTTTTTGTTTATAAGGACTCCAAGTTTTTAATATTTAAAAGTCTTTTTAAGGAGGATCAGTGACTGTCGTTCAAACGACGTCAGATCTCATTCGAACGAGATGGAGTGTCGCTCGAACGACGTCGTGTTTCATTCGAACGACATGTGTTTTTAGCCTACACATCACCGCCTTGTATTTTAGAATATAAAGGATGTCAAGCTACTGAATTTCGTGTGGAGAAAACACTGAGTTTAACAGAATACGTTTTGGGTGTTTTTGATTTATTCTCCATCTTTTTTAGGGTTCAAAATTTTGTTTTACAATTCACAAATCCCAGACTTTTTGTATGAGTTGTTTGTGGAACCTAAAGCATAGTTTTGCTGGGAGTTTTGTTGTTGAATCTAGGTGCCTTGGAAAGGTACTGGGATGACCATAGGTGCCACTTATGGTAGGTACTGGGTTGATCGACTGGGTGTCATAGGGAGTGTGGCGGTGTTCCTGGGCTGACGACTACGAACCAACACCTGCGGGTATTTCGTAAGTCAATTAGTATTTTTGCCGTAATACGATTGTAAACCATTTCTTTACAAATCATAGTGGAAATAAAACATATTTTACCTACGGGGATTTTTTTTTCCTGAAATCTGTCTTTGTCAGCTTGTTCATCGTATGATTTAATTTGAGATTTGAATTGACATGTAGATGCATGTTTAAGGACTGATTTAATTTGTATTTGGTTTGAGTAATTTTAGACATCCAATTAAATAAGTCTGAATTGGAAATTGTGAATTTATTTGAATCATTATCGCACACGGCACACTTTCATAAACATGACCAAGAAATACAATAAGGATCAGACATAAGACAATGAGCATTCAAAACATCCATTAAACCCTGGTAAAGTTCATCTCTCAAACATCAAGGGAAATTCAACATCAACCACACATGAAAGCAAGTCATTACATCACACAATGTAATCAACCAAGTAAGATCATGATCATCTTCAACATCACATAACCTATGAATATAAATTTCAATAAATCATAACCTCAAAACATATGTCAAAGTAACATATCATGACTCAAGCAAATCATAAGAACGTTTAAAAGACCAGAAGATCATTGTTCAGTTTCTTTATGTACTTTAGGAACTATTGTACAAATGTAAAGAAACTTATTTGATCTTGTGTATGAACATAACCTGCTTCCCTAAACCCACCTAAAACTATCCTAAACCTACCCAAAATAATATCCCAAAGCCCAACCTCATAGAGCCTATAATGGGGAGTTCTAGTCGATTAGAATATTTTTTAGTCGGCTAAAAGCCCAATCTAGGAAACTAACCATTTCAACATACCTCACTAAATCATGCCAACCCAAAATCATAAAGGTTTAGTCGACTAGACCATTTCGTCCTTGTGTTTCTAGAGAGATAAATCTAGAAAACCCATTTGAGATTTTTAGTCCCAAAAACTCCATTAAAACTGAAGCTTTAAGAAAACCTACTTGAACCAAAAACATTTATTTCAACGCACAATTTATCAAAAATCTAAACAAAAAGATACTTGTGCAAAAGAATCAAACATATACCCACTCGAGTTTTCTTAGAGAGAGAAACCAAGTTCCAACCCAATTTTAACCAAAACTTTCCCCAAAACCTATTTGTGCTTCAATAAACTTTTACAATCACACTTTAGAAAAGTTATAAACCTAACAAACACTTGTTATGAAGCTTTATCCTAAAATCCATTTTTGAATTATACTTTTGATTTTTATTTATTTACTTTTCTAAGAGAGAAAGTAAAACCATTTCACCATTGTTTTAGTGAATATATTTTTCTTTACGTTCTGATTATGAATCTCATTATTGCGAATTACGATTAAATTCATTGTATCCTCTTGGTTAGTAAATACATTTTCTCATGGATCCAAGGCATTTAAAGACCTTAGGCTCTTGCATTAGTACCACTTAGGAAAGGACGAGTTTAATGTCTTATTGGGTACGGTTTGTAAGGTTTTGTTCCTTGAAAGGATTTTGATTCCATCTTAAGTGAACTAGAGATAGTGAATTTCTTGAGTACCCTCTCGAGTGTGGATGCAGGCAGTGGTCAAACCACGTTAAAACCTCAATTTTCAATGTTCCTTTTGCAAGAGTATGAGTTCTACTTAAAGTGCTGCATAAGATTAGGTTGTATTATCCCGTTGAACAAAACACACTTTGTGTCTCTTTTTTTTAGGTCGTTCTGATAAAATTTCATACAAATCATTCCACGGACATCCTCACCCTCACGCGTATCCTTTTTTATACCACAATTACGAAGGTAAATGGACACGTAGACTCATGCACATTTTTCTCATACAAATTATGTTTTATAAAAAATACTTTAAGTGTGTGTTTATGTGTTGATATGAATATTTGAACTTGTTTATGAAATAAAAGTAAATCTGGTTTAAAAATCTCATTCTTTACATTGTATGAATGGCTACTGATGTCTGTGCGGGACCTTCGCCACAATGGGAATTTTTCTCAGTTCAGTGAAAGTGTCTTTCTAGCCACGCCATGTTCTAGAGATTTATTATTTGGCTTGACTTTTATAGTCATCATAACATCAGTTCACCACAGCGAGGAAAATGCTCGCTGCAGCGATGCTTCAGCGATATGTATCACCCTAGCACAAAAGTTACTTTTAAAACTAGATTGTGCATATCTTTCTTGATACTTGTTGATGATACGTAAATATTGCGTATTTCATCCTCCGAACGGACGCATTTTAGCCCCCTCGGGTATCTTATTCCCTATATTTATGCTCGTTAACCAGACAACCTCAAATTTCTATGTTAACATGTTTACAGGGGTTAATTGAGCTTTTATAGGTAATTGGATGCTAAGTATGAAGTTCAGACGCATTTCGGTGAAGTTCCGTACGCAATCGCACGTTCAAGGGCATTTTAGTCTTTTCATAGCTAGGGCACCTTGTAAGGACTTTTTTGTCCATTATCAATTTGTATGTCGTACGCCGTTACACCGTTGAAGAAATTCAAGATCGCATCTACATCAACGGATCCGAATATCAAAGCATCTTAAACATCATAACCTCTGCGAGAATGAACTTGGTAAAGTTTTGTTTTTAAGTCCCTTAAAGTTTCATACTTAGTATTGGGAAATTTTTTATGAAATGTTTTTTTTTAAAAATAAGAAGTATGTTTTTTCAAGCAAAATGAGGCTTTTAAAAGATTTTTTATTTTTTGGTAAACCGAACCGGTCCGCCCCTTTTAAAAACGAACCGATCCACCTCTAGACCGGTCCGCCTCTATACCGAACCGATCCGCTATGCATAGAACCAGTATACCCCAGATCCCAAGCAAACCGAAGAAGCCCATTTTAAAAACAAACCGATCTGAGGTCGGACTGATCTGCCTCCAAAACGGACTGATCCGCCTTGGATAATTTCGAACAGATCCGTGAGTGTTTTATCCACCAACTCAAATTTCCTATATATATATACCTATTTCAGTGGTGTATTTTTCAAGTCTTTGAGAAAACATTTCTAAGAGTTCAGACACAACAAGACTTCATTTTTTGATGTGCCAAAAATCGTTTTGATTCACACACAAAAATCCCAATTACTTTTGTGAATCTTTTGGAACCCTAGAACACAAGCTTTGCTATTGTTCAACCTTTGTGGGGAGATCTTTGCAATCGAGGGCTGCGTGTCATTGCTGAGGGAGTCTCTACAAAGTGTTATGGCTGCGTGTCATTGAGGAGAGCTGTGGTTCTTCCTTTGTTGTTTGGGCTGCGAGTCCTTGAAGGGTGCTGCGTGTATTCTCTTGCTGAGTTCAAGACTGCGTGTCTTTGTGGGTTGGCTGCGCTTTGATCCATTGCAGATTTCTCTATGTAATTGTAAGTTACGATTTATATATTCATAGTGAAATAAAGGTTTTACCCGAAAGGGGTTTTTTCCTGAAATCTGTGTCTCAACATATTTTTGTGTCACATGCTTTATCTATTTATGGGTTGACACACGCACCTTAGATGCATGTTTAGGGACTCTAATTAAATAAGGGTTACTTGGAAACTTGTGAATTTAATATAAATCAATTATCACATAGTCTCACTTTTCACACCTGGCCCTACATTTCACGAAAGTTGTATCCCTCCTCACTAGCTTTGCGTGTCCGCGAACGGTGTGCGATTCTGAGTTTGTATGATGAAGTTACGGCAATTTTAGCGGAGGAGAAAAGCATTGAAACCAAAAGAGGAGGAGAAGAATGAAGTGTGTTCTTCCCCTGCTTGATTGATCGATCGACCAAAGGGGTCGATCGATCGATCCTTGTCGACAGTGGATATTTTGCTCATGATTGATCGATCGATCCCCTGTTTTCAGCAGATATTTTTCCTTTTCTTTTCTTTTCTCTTTTCTTTTCTAATTTAATTCCAACTTACTATATAAAGCATTTTTATGTAATAAACAGATATATATATGATTTTAGGTTAGATAGGTTAGGGTTTGAGGGGTCTGAGAGCTCAATCTTCATTTGTCACTTGGTTTGACACCCTTTTGGGATTGTAATTGGTGCTTTCATCTTCCCTCTCCATTTAATATAGTTTTATTTCTTTATTTCTTGCTTTGTAGTGTAATTTCCATTCTTTCTAATTTAGGTTTACATGCTTTCTTTACTCTCTTTCTAGTGTAACTTTACCTCATTTATTTACCGCTTTCTTTACCGCATTTTTAATATGCTTTCTAGGTAATTTAAAGTAGGTTGTGTTAGAATGGAACTCACTGTTGCTTTGGTTGGTGATAGTGTTTACGGGTTTATTTTGGGTGCGTTGTCGTGGTTTTATACCTAGTAGATTTGACCGGGCATATCATGTATGTCCCGTTCTTACGACTTTTCGCGCGTAATTTCTGGGATATTTCTTGACGCCAAAATCTTATTAGGATTTTATGAGGATTTAGGGGCGTGACAACCCTTGATTCAATTAACTGTCGAAACGAGATGCATTTGTAATAACTCGTCGACCCATGTAACCAATTTATACAAATTAACTCGGGTGAGGGATATTCGATGCAACCTATAGTTTTACCTGCTTTCATAATCTAGTTTCGATACCCACGCTTAGATTAACATTTCCCTTTCATGCATCTTTTCTTTTAGTTTGTAATCATCTTTTACACTTTTATTTCGGAGTATTAATTATATAAATTCTAGCATCTCGTCCCTGTGGATTTTCGATACCCGGCTTACCGCTATACTCACTAGTTGAGTGTAGTAGTAATTTAGGTTTGTTTGTATAGTCACGATGAGACAGAAAACAAGGACAGTGCACTCTACACGCGCACACTACTCGCACACCTATCAAAAATGGTGTCGTTTCCGGGGACTTGTTTGCTTTAGACTTTATTTGATTTAGTATTTCATAGTATTTTCTTTTTATTTATATTATTTGCTAATATTTTGCAGGACTTCCACATTTGAGCACTAAGAAACGCTCGAATTTTTCCCGCACGCACTTACTTTGTGAAATCCGCCACTTCGAGCCACTTTTGGGGTAAGCATGTCTTATTCCAATTCTTTCGCTAATCATTGTTATAATTCTCAAAATTCCCGCAAACCTATGACTTTCGGTGAATACTTAGAATCCCAAAGTATAACAAATTCAAATATGACTTTGGGCGAGTACAACGAAAGTCAAAATTTGGGTTATTGGAATTTTGATGATGATGACAATGATTTTGGGCCTTTACCTCCTTATAATAGGATTTTGAAACAAATTCGAATAGTTTTCAAAATTCCTATCATAATGAGGTTTCGTTTAAATCTGATGCTAATTTTCAAAGTTCCCATTCTCATGCATCCGCACCTCGACCCATGACATTCGGTGAGGGTTTGCGTATGTATGAGAATGAGAAACTTGAAAATCGTTATCGGGAAGAAAATCGTTTGTGGGAACACGACTTGGATTTATTATTTGAGTCTGACAATGATTTTGCTTCCTAGACTTTTGAGGTCGAAGAATGTTTTGAACCAAATGAGTTACTTTTACCTACTTTGGAACAAACCATTCTAGACTTTGCCCATTGCGTAATAGATATTGAAAGTGAGGATGAAAATGACGTAATATCTATTTGCAATGAAATGATTTCTTCTTTGGCCCCCAAATAAGAACATTTCATTGAAAATGATATTATTTCATTCGAAATTCAATCTTCATGCGATGATGATTCATCTCATGAGTTTGAATTTCTTTCATCCCCATTTTCATTCTCTATTATCACACCGTCTCAAGTACCTGATGATTCGATTTCAAACTTTAATGTTTTAAACCTTTTCGCCGATGAGGAGTACTTACTCGAGTGGCCTTCCATGATCGCATCCGTGCCTTTGTGTGCGTCGCCTCCCATTCCAATTTCAAAATCATTGGGAGGATATTCGGCTTTTCTCGCTCCCCATTTTTTTTGTCACCCGTTCAATCCAAACCCCCCATCGTCCCTCCAAAACTTTTAATTGGCGATGGTTCCTTTCTTATGCCTTACACGTGCCTTTTGTTGTTAAAATGGAATTCATATTTTTCGGAGGGAATGCTTGTATGTGAGGGTACACCGATTATCCTCCAAAGTCAAATCGTTTTCACGGTGGACCCGCAACTATTTAGACTTCTAGTGTATAGTTATTGTGAGGCCTAAATAGTAGGTTGTATATAGTTAGCTTTTTATTTATTTCTTTTTATTTTTTCCTCCCTTTTTAATTTAGTTTAGTGTAATTAGTTAACTCTTTGTTATTTAATTTTTCTATGCTCGGTACTAACTTGTTTTGTAGATTCTTTGGACTTATTCTTATGGGGATCGCTCCAATTTTGGGTAATATCGCTCTTTTCCTCTGTTAACTTGGTTCTTAATTCACATTGAGGACAATGTCAAGTTTTAAGTTAGGGAGTGTGGGATATTCTATCCATTTCTTTATTTAGTCCATGTTTTTATTCACATGTTAGTTACTTAGTATGCTTTTCTTAGAAAAAATAAAAATTTCAAAAATATTTTATTTTCTTTTTCTCCTTTTTTGGGCATTTTTTGCCTTTGTTTCCGATGATAAATTTCAATAATTTCCCGATCCAATAGACAACCCAGTGATTCATGTTCTCGATTTTAGAAGTTATTCTCCATTATTGATATTATGAATAACTTCATGAATTAAACTTTAATCCCATGAGCACATGCACTTTTCTTGTTATATTGATTTGGTTTAAGATTTTTATAACTCGGTAATCTTTTGTTGCATTGTATATACTTACACCGAGTAAGCTTTGTACCTTTCGTCATTTGTGACTGTATACACTATTCTTTTCTCATTGAAAACGTTAAATTCGCTGGTAATCTCACTATTCTTTCATTTGATCGTTCATTAATTGAGTTCATACTTGAAATGTGTTACTTGATCATGATTTTCATATATTGTTTTGATTTGAGAATTGTCTTAACTTTTGGAAATAATCATAGGCCATCTTTATTATATCACCCATATTGACCTTGACCTCACCCTTATATGTTTACCCTCGTTAACCCCTTTGAGCCTAAATATAGCCTTTCGTTTCATAACCCAAATCCCATAACCAACTCCGAATTGGAGTTATAAACCATACATACACTTTCCCTACCTTTTTTTGGAATGTTACTTGGGATTGAATGATGTTGTTGTGATGTCGGTTGCAATTTAGGCATATGAGAGTGAGAAAAGTGAAGAAAAAGAGAAAGCAAAAAAGCAAAAGAAAACAAAAGAGAAAAAGAAGAAAAGAAAAGAAAGAGAAAGTTGTATATGGTGTATAGTGTTCAATAAGCTTTGATTACTCTCCCCAATGATATCTTCAATGCCGTTTTGGAACTTGTTTTCCAATTTTGATATTGCCCACATTTTTCCATTATCCCGAGTTTTCATTCCAAAAACTTTGAATCTATACATACATTCATTCATTTCGTACCTTAGCCAAACCTATATTACAACCCTATTAAAGTCCTATGTGATCTTAGGTTGATGTAATTTAAAAGTCATCATAGTTTTGATAATCTGTGAAATGCATTTTGCCTCTTTTAATGTGCGGTATCCTTTCATTGAGATTACAGTTTTTCATTTTATATATAGCGTTCTTCATTTGGGACATGTGTGCGGCCTAGTTTCCATTTACATTTAGTCTTTATGCCCGCATGTTCCGTGTTACCTCCCTGTTTCAAGTGAATTCATTTTATGAGTGTAATGCCCGTGAGGATTGAATGTATGCCTGCTTTATTTAGTATCCGGTTTATATAAGTTTTTTCCAAATCATCACACTTTGCATGTGCTCGCTCCCCTCCCACATTTTAAGGTTTCAATTCTATGAGATGCATTCTATAATGATAATGATTTGGACTTTTGTTTGAATCCGTTCGATGTGCTAATAATGTGTATGAAATTGTTGGGCTTGTCGCATGTTGGGTTGGGCATATTTTGAGGAAACCATGTGATGTTTGTGGGTAGCATCCCTGAAAACCCTCACGAGACGACGCTCGTCCACTAGGGTGACCTAGGGATTTAACGGCTTATTGCATACGCTAAATGCAATCGAATCGCCCGTGAAAGTGGCCTTTTACTTTTATACCATACTTTTGTACTTATCTCCTGCTTTTGTTTTGCTTGTAGTTCTTATTGCATCCTATTTCATTGCTAGGGACTAGCAATGTGTAAGTTCGGGAGTGTGATGATATGCAAATATTGCGTATTCATCCTCCGAACGGATGCATTTTAGCCCCCTCGGGTATCTTATTCCTTATATTTATGCTCGTTAACCAGACAACCTCAGATTTCTACATTAACATGTTTTTCAGGGGTTAATTGAGCTTTTATAGGTAATTGGATGCTAAGTATGATGTTCGGACGCATTCCGGTGAAGTTCCATATGCAATCACACGTTCAAGGGCATTTTAGTCTTTTCACAACTTGGGAACCTGGCCCGACATTTCATGAAAGTTTTAGCCCTCCTCGCTAGCTTCGCATGGCCGCAAACGGTGCACTATTCCGAGTTCGTATGATGAAGTTACGGTAATTTTAGCTGAGGAGAAAAGCATTGAAACCAAAAGAGGAGGAGAAGAGGAAGAAAATAATGCAGTGTGTTCTGCCCCTGATTGATCGATCAATCAACCAAAGGGGTCGATCGATCGATCCTTGTCGACAGTGGATATTTTGCTCATGATCGATCGGTCGACCAAAGGGGTCGATCGATCGATCCCCTATTTTCAGCAGATATTTTGCCTTTTCTTTTCTTTTCTCTTTTCTTTTCTAATTTAATTCCAACTTACTATATAAAGCATTTTTTATGTAATAAACATATATATACGATTTTAGGTTAGATAGGTTAGGGTTTTAGGGGTTTGAGAGCTCAATCTTCATTTCTCTCTTGGTTTTGACACCCTTTTGGGATTGTAATTGGTGCTTTCATCTTCCCTCTCCATTCAATATAGTTGTATTTCGTTATTTCTTGCTTTGTAGTGTAATTTTCATGCTTTCTAATTTAGGTTTACATGCTTTCTTTACTCGCTTTCTAGTGTAACTTTATCGCGTTTATTTACCGCTTTCTTTGTCGCATTTTTAATATGCTTTCTAGGTGGTTTAAATTAGGTTGTGTTTGAATGTAACTCACTCGGGTTAACGCGTTTCTTTGCTTGGTGATAGTGTTTACGGTTTTATTTTGGGTGCGTTGTCCTAGTTATTATGCCTAGGAGATTTGACGAGGCATATCATGTATGTCCCGTGCTTACGAACTTTCGCGCGTAATTTTCGGGATATTTGTTGACGCCAAAATCTTATTAGGCTTTTATGAGGATTTAGGGGCGTGGCAACCCTTGATTCAATTAACTGTCAAAACGAGACGCATTTGTAATAACTCGTCGACCCATGTAACCATTTTATACAAATCAACTCGGGTGAGGGATGTTCGACGCAACCTATAGTTTTACTCTCTTTCATAATCTAGTTTCAATACCCACGCCTAGATTAACATTTCCCTTTCATGTATCTTTTCTTTTAGTTTGTAATCATCTTTTACACTTTTATTTCGGAGTATTAAATCATATAAATTCTAGCATCTCGTCCCTGTGGATTTTTGATACCCGACTTACCGCTATAATCACCAGTTGAGCGTAGTAGTAATTTAGGTTTGTTCGTATAGTCGTGGCGAGACAGAAAACAACGACAGTGCACTTTACACGCGCACACTTCTCACGCGCCTTTCACTTGTACAAACTAAATATCTCATCATATCTTTCTTACTTTTTACACTATGTCACTTCATGTAAGTCTAATCCTAACCTATTTGTCCCCCTAAGTTTCTCTTGCAAGATTGTGTGTATAAGTAAGAAGTATGGAATTCATTTTAGAAGTGTGCGTGTAAGTGTGATTTTGTGATTTTTTTTTGACAAAATATTTTTTCTACATCTTTCTTGCTAGAAGAATCATTTTAGGAGATAAAAATCCTTAATAGATAAAAAAATTCTTTTAGTATTGAATCTTGTATTCTTATATGTTTTAAATCTTATTTTTCTCTTCAATATATTCTTAAGATATTTAAAGTTTAAATAGTTTTGAAATCTATAAACATCTTTAAGTAAACTTTTTTTCTTTAAATATTTTTATACCTTGAAAAAATCTCATTCTAATTTGTTCTTGTGTTATTTTTACATTTCTTGTATCCCAAAAACTATATTCTGTGAGTTAAGCCATTATTTTTCAAATACACTTTCATCTTATGTCTGGAAAGTGATACTACACTCATTGAAGGCTTATCATATGTTGAACACAATTTGTTTTCTTTAAACATTAAACAAAGATTATTTTGGCAAAGGACTTAACGACATTAGTTGACCAAAACGGATCTCGATTTTGTAGAGTACTCTAGCTGTTGGCGCTCTCTACGGAGGATATGGTGGGAAAGAGTGTCTAGTTTGTCATTGTATCGTAAGGGTGTAAGTCTTTGTCTTCTATTTATAAAACTCTACCATAGTACATTTGTCGTCTTGTCGGCCTGAGGGTTTTTCCTGTTGTGGGTTTTTGCTTGTATGCATTGGTGTTGTGGTATATTGTTTACCTTTTTCTCACTTAGATTAATTTGCATAATATTAAAGATAAACTTTATTGTAATCTATTTGGTAAATAATTTGTCACAGAGACCTTAGGTGTTATCTTTTACCCATAACAACAAATTAATGGAAAACTGTCTCTTTTTCACAAGGAATGTAAATTGGGTATTCTTCATCCCTCTTGAATTTGAGCACACGCATTCTTAATTGGTATTAAAGCTATATCTCACTTTTGTAGGTTTAATCACCTTGAGGTAGATCTAGTGTGTGTAAGAATGGATTGTGTATTTGATATTTTTGAAGACTTTTCATTGGGAAAAAATTACAATGATGCCAGATTTATTTCTCAGTCTGATTTTACTTGTAATCATATTTTCGGACATAAAGATGATATATTTGAAGATGATTTTATTAGTTAAACTAGTTTTGATTTTACCGTACTTTTTTCATCTGATTTTGTTAGTCATTTTACCCCTATAATAAATATGAATCTAGTGAGGAACAATTTGGCGATAAAATCTTTTTGAATCTTGAATCTAAATACGATCACCTCGATAAAGAATCATTGAGACTTGTGAAAGAAAATATTTTATTGTCCTCCAAGTTAAAAGTTTATAATAATGAGAACAATGAGTTACAAATTAAATCTAACCTTATTAATCAACTTCAAGTTAGCTATACTAAAGTGTGTGAGAAGATTAAGTTGTTGAAAAAGGAGTTTTCAAAAGTTGATTTAGAGTCAACAAATTTTTTGAAAGATGAAAATGAAACTCTTTTACAAAAGCTAAAAACTCTTGAACAAGAAAAAATAGAGTTTTTAAACGAGCTAGCACTTGTGAAAAATGAAAATTAATTTCTATGTGCATTAGAAGCTCATGGACCTATCCTCTTTGAAAATCTTAAAGTTATTGATCTCTCTTTTTTAGATCTTTGAGATATTCTTGATGAATTAAAAATAAGAACATTATTTCTAAAAAATAAGATGAAAGGTTTGCTAACTTTCAAGAGGAAAGAATATGTTTTATTTTATATCTTAAAAAAACCAAAAATTCTCTTCTTTTGTATGACGAGTCCAAAGTTGTTTCGGAGAAGAAAATTGAAAATTTTCAAAACGATTTGATGTCGACCAAAAATGTAAAAACAAATCTAGCCACAAGATCACAAAAACTTGGAGATATTACTTTGATAACAACCCGAATAGAAAATGATAAAAAAGTCTAGGTTTTAACAAACTTGGTGTTGTTTAATCATGTTCTTAGAGTATGTTATATTACCATTGGCTTTGATATTGATACAATACTTCCATATATATTGATATCTTAGCTTTTATAATTGGGATAAATATGCTACATCCAAATGTTTTGTTGATCATTCTGTATTTTTGGTTATATTTGATAGGATTCTAGATTGAAATGTCATTATATCTTAGTGTATCCTACGTCCTGGTGGTTGTTAATCATTGTTTGACCCATGCTTCACATATACTTCATAGATACTTCAAATTTCATGTGTTATCATTTGGTATCTAGAATTGTATTTATGTCTTCAGTTAGGTATTGATCATATAAATTGTTATCTGCTAGTATCTTCTATATCCTATACTCTTTGCTCATTGCGCTTACCTTGTAATTTAGTACATTTTGAGAATTTTTTTTGCTAAAATCTTGATGCTGGTTTATATATTTGGGTTATCGTATCACTATTGATCATTTGTGCCTTTATATGTTATATCACGTTATTCACATCTCATATTACTACTGTCTCCTTGCACTTATTATGACACATAACATGTTTTTTACACTCCAAGATTATGTTCTCCAATATTGTTTTATAATTACGTTCCTTGTTTCATTATTGATTCAATTTCTTAATCTATTCATCATTCCTTAAGTGGGGGAAATTTCCTATAGGAAGATAAGACTTGATTAAGAGGGAGAATCAATTTATGACAAAAGAAATCTAGATATAGCATAAAAGGAGAGAAGTTTGCCTAGGTTTTATTTTATGCCATACCATGTTAGGAAAATTTTGGTTGGGGGTGATATATTTTTAGTATTTTAGGTGATATATTTGTCCGTTACTAATCATGGTTATCATTGTTGCCTTATATATTGTTACCTTGTGTTGATATCCAATTTTAACTTTTATCTCAATTAGATATTGTGGTATATTGGTTTAATATCTTGGATTATATTTTTCTAGATCACCTCTTGATCCTATCGTCTTTTCATTTATATATTCCATAACAAGAATGGCGAGATAGCTTTCTTCTTAGGGGGAGATGGGGAAATAGATTTATTCCTTAAGGGGAGAGATGTTTGGGAAGGGGGGATGCAATAAAGATAGTATAATCTTATAGAATTAAGTTTATACATCGTAACTTATAAAGATATTAGATAAAGTTGGTATATGTTCTTTTTATTAATTAGATAAATTTCTTATATATTGTTTTATCAATTATTTTATCTTATTACTTTAATTTCACTGTCATTTTATTACATATTAGTAGTTTGATATGCTTTCTAGTGTTTGACAAGAAATAGGTTCAAGAGTTTCAATTGGTTTTGGAGTCTTTTGTTATTCATTCAAGTGTGTCTTTCTATCTTATTATGCCTTTGATCGGGCGAGTCGTGTGATAGGTGATAGATTTGATTCATTTGTTTGTAATATTTATTTTTATGTGTCTTATCACGGAATAGACAAATGGGAATATTATAAGAGTTGTGACACCCCGCCTAATGAAATACTGGGCGATCACTCCTATATCAAATTAAAACAGGATTCTCATATGGTTCATTCTTAGCATCACTATCGAAAACAAATTTAATTACTAATATCCTATTAGGCCGGCGTCAAATTTTTAATTAACTAATCTTTTTAACCAAACCATTCAAATAAAAATTACAACAGTTTATATGCAGCAACTGAAATGAAATAAAAGAAAATAACCGAACCCTCGGTACAATAATACAACCAAATCGAATGCCGCACTAAAAGGCGATAAAAGAATAAATGAGTACAGTTGGGCCATAAGCCCGAATGTTTCTATAATACCTCCTATCTAGATCTCAATGATAGAAGCGTCTAATACAAACCTGTTTGCATCCACAGCTGCTACAGCAAACGTCTTACTCGAAAGAATCATCATCCAGGCGTCCCTGTGTCTGGACACCTATATATATATATATATATATATAGCAAGAGGGGAAAAATATAGAAACGGGTTAGAGCCCGAGTTGTGAAAATATTTTGCAAGTGCAAAAATACTTTATTTAGGAAATTATGTTTTATCTCATATTTAAATTGGTATCGCACTCCCATGAGATACCCCTCACCCCTCTTCTAATAGTGCACAACTATCGCATACCTTTTTAAACAACCTAGTTAAGCTACCTTCCCTACTAAGGTATTTCCCTTATCTTCCAAAATCCCCAAAAATCCGAGTACTAAGGACTAAGCTTCTCCCCATTCCCAACATTACGTTACGTTCGTGCGTGGGGTGTCTCGCGAAGCGAAATCCAAACAAGGAACCCCCCCCCCCCCGATACACTACTACGTGACAATGTTGATCATCGGGATCCATTAAGCCTTAAGTACATACCACATTTATACCATCCCATATATATTAATAGTTCTCATTAACTTATGATCCATATTCATATAAATTCGGATATAAATCTACCGAAAGGAGTATATCACTTTATTCATTATTTTCCCTTTTATACATGGTTACGTTATATGATATCTCATCTCATATATATAAATAATATACTACACGCAATAAGTATATTAATCATCCACCGAGCTATAATATTAAGCAACCGTGGATTATCTCAAGTACATATATTTTAATCTCAATACATATATCCATATCCGGCACCTATATGCTTAACAGCGGTGCCAACATACTCTGCTATCCAAATCCAAGTACATCTCGTACAAAAAATATTTCCCGTTCCACATCACTCAGGAACTGCAACAATACAAATCACACGTATTGGAGGCGAACATAGTTCACGTACCTATGGGTCACGCACATACCTACGCTCCCATAAGCAGCAGACTTATCGACTCGCAAATAAGACTTTCACATACCTATTTTCTTGAGGTACCAAATCTAAAATCCCCCCGAAGGCAACACAGGATAAGATTGTCCTCTTCCGAACGCCAACCTCCTGTGATAGCAAGTATGGTAGGTATGTCATACACATAATAAACAATCATATAGGTACACATTCCACCTATATAAATATACCATCAATTAGATATTCACACAACCATATTATAATTATAGGTATTTCTCTCACCTATACATAATTCCCCATAGGTAATTATTTAACCCACGTATATAATAACATTCGGGCATACGCACAACCCGTATAATAAATTTCCCACGTAGTATATTTATACCTCGAATATCCTATGTGTTTATTGATTTTATATCATTCCTCAATATTTTATATTCCGAACTTTTCTCACCGCACGATGATAATACCAACAACACCGATATATTTATCCGTCCCATAAATAATAGTAGGCATTCCTCTCACCTATAATAATTGTCATAAATAGACGTATCGGATAACTGCTCAATTCTCTTTAGCCCGAATCCTAAATTTCATCCTAGTCACCTCGTAGGATTTTAGTCAATCAAAATCGGCATATAAGTGTGTTTTCTACACGCATAAATACATATATAAAATTTTGCCCATCGAAACATCACTCCGAGTGTTACTCCTCCCAAACACCCCTATTTGGGTAAATCTTGGGGTTTACTTTCATCTAACCCAAGATACACATCTTACTAAAAAACTATTTAGAAGTCCCCACACTATTTTTAGGAACCCCAAATATTTATCTCCAAAGAATTCTAGCATTTTTTTTTTTCAATTTCCAAGTGCATTTCCGAGTTGGTGATTTCACCCCAGAACTGCCATCTTGTAAAAATCATAACAATTCGAAGAAAAATAAAAAAAATACACGGTTGGCGCCCACGCAATCGCATCAAAAATATCTACAACTTTCATGTTTTGACCGAGAGCTGAATCTACACTCTTCCTGTTCGAATTTACCCCGCAAGCTACGGAGTTACTATTCATCATCTTCTCCAAAATCCCAACCTCCATTTTTCTCCATTTTTGTTGTTTCTAATCTCATCCAACAACTCCATAAACATCTAATCTATGTTTTACAACTAACACATCAATTAATTTGGGGGTATTAAACCATTTCTCTAAGATTTAAACCCTAAAAGCATAAAAACCCCAACTTATGATTTTAACCCATTTTAATCCATTTCTTCACTCCATTTACATGGATTTAACACTAGAAATCATTAAGAATTTACATTACATCAATATGTAAACTCATATTCAAATTTGCCCAAATTTATTTTAAGGGTTTACCAACCATAATATGAAATAAATGCACAAAATGAAATAAAGCAAGTACACACTTGCCTGGAGGATGAAATCCGATGACCTCGAGTCGAATTCGGCGAAGTTTGGCCCGAAAATCTCTTCTTCTTCCTTCTTCTCTTATCTTCTTCTTCTTCTCTCCCTTCTCTCTTCTCTTTCTCTCTCTTAAATCTGATTTTGGGGCAAATATGAGGGTTTTCTCTTATTAAACCCGGAATTGGGTGTATACCCAATTGTTAAATGACTCGTGTACTCATTTACGAGTCCCTACTAGTTCGAAAATGTTCGGAACCCAAATACTACCCTCGGGTACTCTATTTTGACTATCTCGGCCATTTTGAACCCAATGAAAGAGTCGAAATCCCCATCCGAGTCACTTAACTAAAATTCACTAATTTGACCCAACACGTTCAATATGCGCGTTTTCCAATTTAAAATATTTTTCTTTGTCGTTTCACCCAACTGCGACATGTAATAAAAATTATCCACTCATATACTTAATCTCGAAATATAATTCACATAAATATTAATCTGTCACTCGAAAACTAATATTTACTATTCACTTTATAATATCGAATTTATTTAATTTCACTCATTAATCCCAGAATTACTATTCATAATAATTCCTCAAATTACCAAATTACATCCACAGTGTAATTTAAATACCTTTAAAAGTACGGGGTATTACATACTTCCCCCCTTACAACAGAATTTCGTCCTCGAAATTTAGATATAGCCTGTACCACTACTCTAGGATCGGTATATACATTACGTCCTAGCTTAACCAAATTTAGATATAGCTTAACACAATGGTCTCCCACTATATTCCACCCATCTCAAGGCATATGCTCATATATATATTCTCATCATTGCTATGCATATATATGCTAATCCTTCACCCCCGGGTTAACACCCATTAGTGCTCTTAATAATCATATCACATAATAGGCATACACACCTCCTATTAAAATTTATAGGTATTCTCCCAACCTATTTGCATACTTACCATACATATTTTTATTCTCATCGCTACATATTGTATAAATATTCGGACTACTATCTCTCTCGTAATCTCCAAGGTACATTCCCTATACCAAATAATTATAGTATTAACTCTCATATACTCTTCTGGAATTTGGTACTATATACACTCCTTTCCTTGCAGTATTCTAACAATACAATCATATGCAAGCCACTCTTCAACACTCGTTCGAGTCATCTTTCGCTCTACTTTCTCACATTATTTGGTATCTTTTTCATTAAGAGGTACCTTTTAAATGGATTTACATAGCCTTCCAACCCATGTCGGGTGTGCTAGCTATTGTTGCACATAAATGCTTGAATTATCTTCATTCTCACACGACATTCAATTCGTCATACCATATTAACCTTGTTTATAGATGCCCCTCAGGAATATATTCTACACATTCATTTTTACGTCCTTCTATCTCGGATATATATTTTTTTAAATTAACTAACCAGGGTACTCGTACCCCTTATCATTCATGTATATCTGCACAACCATTGTAAACGTTTTGATACCTTACACTCACTCTAAATAATGGGCATGATTTCATCGTCCTGGTACTAACACTTGGGTATTCCTTAACCCGAATAATTTGAAATTTAATTCTCCCAATACCTGGAAATTCAGTCCTTCTCAAGATTATCTCATTGATCTTCTTGTGGTTAGCTCACAATAGCCTTCCTATATCAGTGTCGATAGTCTTATTGCCCTTACTTCATAGTAGTCCTAAGATTAAGGTGTTTCTAACACACGTAATATGTGTGCTATTGTAACTATATCCCTAGTGCCCAAGACCTCTCTTGACTTCTGACATTTGCTTGGTTTCGTGCGTGGGACGTCTCGCAAAGCGAAATCCAAACAAGGAACCTTCTCGATACACTACTCCCTCGCTTTGTCGGTGATCGAGATATAGCGGTATAAGAGACACCAACGGGACATTCTAAATCCTACCTTGTTAACCTACTAATGTACTTCTACCACTATATCCTTCCATCTTGTACAAATGGAAAGTCCAAATAATTAAGGCACCTACTCTCTGCAAAAAAATATTATGAACATCATACCCAAAATGTATTTCCTCTGAATTTTCCTTATATTCAAAGTCTGGCTATAAGTCTCAAATTAATTTCATTTATCTTACCTCACCCACATACTTGCGGTGAGAGGAAAATTTCAGTGCTTCTTCATAGCACTTATATCTCTATATAATTATATAGTCATCAAATGGCTCTCACTCTATAGTGTTTCCTCTACACTAGATGACTTATCGTCAAAACTCACATTCTTGCATTTTCTAACGTTTTTCCACTCCCGACGTCGTTAAGGTTCACATATGGAGTGTCTTGTTATCTTCAAATATACAACCGGGATAATCCCATACCATCTACCAACATAATATGTTCAGAACTCTCAATTCTGTCAAGGAGCTATACCACAAGCGCTTGCACTAACACTAAGTCCTTCGCGCGAACACCAACAAGCTTAAACTCCCAGCTTAACTATAAATCCTGCATACCTTAAATTATATCCTTAAGGTCCCCATGCACTCAAATAATGCTAATAAAACATCTCCTCATCGAAGTTCCATCTAAACATATAATCAAGACGAGCTCATCCATAATTTATCTCGCATTCCATTCTTTAATATGTCCGTATATATATGTTTCACATCTCATATAAATATATATACAATATACTATACACATCAAGTATATCCATAGTTATTTATCATACACTATATAAGTATAATAACCATCCCTCAGAGCTATAACTCAATGGATGCAGTCTCTCAATGCTATCATCTTCCAGGAAATTAATTACACAACATCCTGGGTACCAGTGGTCGGACCATCACACCGACTCGGTAAAAACCATATCATATAAGTATAACAATGACACACATATACTTAACATATCTCATATATACGTCTGAATATGCCCGTATATATATATATATATATATATATATATATATATATATATATATATATATATATATATATATAATATTTTTCTGCTAATCATGCATATTCTTTGCTCACTTATAAATTTTAAGTTACTCGACATTCGTACAGGCTTAACACTCATTTAAATAAGCCTACGAGAAGTTCAAAACAAAAATCGAGCCTTAAGAGTCATTCTGGAATCTCGTTAGAAGATCCAAAATTCTCGTTTGAACGAGATCGTTTGAACGACATTTCGTTCGAATGACATTTCCAACATCGAACGAACTACCTACTGGAACCTCGTTAGAAGTCTTGTTCGAACGAAGTCTCGTTCGAACGACCTGGGCAGACCTCTAACGATATTTTTACAGATGCATTGTTCATCTTCCAAAATTTGTTCTTCCCATTTTTCCTTCTTCCAATTCAATCCAAAACTCATTCCAACCCAAACACAAGGTTCCCAAACCACTCTAAGTCACCCTAAAACACTTCTTATCATAGTTTAGGGATTAAATACTTTCAATCTTCAAGTCAATCCAACAAATCCATAAATTTTCCCATGAGTTATATTAACATAAACCCAAAATTGTTTTCTTCATCTATAAAAACTCCATTTTTATTTAGTGATGAACATCTAATTCACCAAATTTCACATTCTTATTAAGGGGAAAAAAATCCATCTGTAAGATTAATTTATGAGCAATACGTCATGCTCCCCCGAATATGGTGATTATCGTCCCTACCATTTCAACATTGCTCTCACGAGTGAAAAAAATTTCCTTAAATTTTCACATATGGGTAATTCCATACCGAACTCTAAGCAAGAGCTTTTGAGTCTTTTACTTGTTAATTCAAGTTTAGCACCATTCTTGAGTACAACGATTCTTGATAGTTTTAACTACTATATTTTAGTAGTCGTTGCAGCAATCCGACAATGCCACAAGGAAAATAACCTTTACCGCGGTCCTCATTTCCAATATCAAGCTCTAACTAAGCCTTGCCTCCTGCTGCCCACACAATGAACTTCCCTACTCGCCCTTCGTCGATCAGCACACGAATCCCGAATAAGTGCGCAAAAGATTTATAATAATTATACATAATGGCAGGAGAATGAAATCTCACACGAGGATATCAACAATCCTAATCATAAGGGTCTATATCAAATCAAAAGCAACGCTGAAAGCGTAGTACGTCCGCACAGATTCCTAAGGACACTAGAACCTGATGCTCTGATACCACCTGTGACACCCCGCCTAATGAAATACCGGGCGATCACTCCTATATCAAATTAAAACAGGAGTCTCATATGGTTCATTCTTAGCATCACTGTCGAAAACCAATTTAATTACTAATATCCTATTAGGCCGGCATCAAATTTTTAATTAACTAATCTTTTTAACCAAACCATTCAAATAAAAATTATAACAATTTATATGCAGCAACTGAAATGAAATAAAAGAAAATAACCGAACCCTCGGTACAACAATACAACAAAATCGAATGCCGCACTAAAAGGCGATAAAAGAATAAATGAGTACAGTTGGGCCATAAGCCCGAATGTTTCTACAATACCTCCGATCTAGATCGCAATGATAAAAGCGTCTAATACAAACCTGCTTGCATCCACAGCTGCTACAGCAAACGTCTGACTCGAAAGAATCATCATTCAGGCGTCCCTGTGTCTGGACACCTATATATATATATATATATATATATATATATAATAAAGGAGGAAGGACTTTTTGTCCTCTCCGACTAATGGTTGAGATTAAATTTGAAAGATTTGGTGTTAATCAACTCACGGTTCAGATTGAAAGTTGAGTTTATACCTTAAAGGCTGAACTTGCTTCAAATATACGTAGGCGTTGGTGGATAAAATGGTCATTCTCTATTATATGGAGCACATGGCTCGAGGAGAAGGACAACCCTTTTTTTTTACAACAAAAGAAACTGTGCATGTCTCTGCAATCTACTCCATATCTCTGTACTTTTTTTAAATCTCACGCATATCTCTGTACTTTTTTTTATATCTTTTTTTATTACACTAAACCAAGTGTTTTCCTCCTTTCTTATCCTCAGGTCTCCACACGATCCTATCGTTTTTCAGCTAGCCAAGCTCAGCCCATAAGATTCGGCGTAACTGAAGATGGCATTACTTCTGTGTTTCGTATATTTCTTATTTCTGACTTACACATGCGTAGCATTACTTCCGGGTTTGGTATGTTTCTTGATGAATCAACTTCACTTCTGGGTTTGGTATGTTTCTAACTTTTCATGGGCATTTGGGTTTGGTATATGCTTCAAACCCAGAAACTGGCATCACTGTCTGATCTACTTTGTTTTTTTGCCATGATATTTGGTTGTTTTGGGTTTACGGTTTCAAATTGGTTTCACCTATTTGGTTATTTTGGGTTTACGGTTTGAAATTGGTGACACCTATCTGTTTCTCTCTAACATCCACGAGCTTTCGTTTTCCTATCTGTTTGAAATTGGTGACACCTAAGGTTTGTTTATTTTCTTTTATATTTGACAGGTTATCTTCAACTACCCTTTCACACCGCTTACGACGAACGCTGGGAGCCATGAGAGCGGAGGGGATCAGAGCCCTTGCTCGAATCGGTGCTAATACCAGTGAATCGGTGCTAATACCAGAGGAATCAGAGTCCTCTGGCCTTCATGGTTCAACGATGATGAAACTCGTGGCACATGGTTGATCGAACCGGTGCCGGAGCTATAGTCGGAGCCGGAGCCAATAATCACGTCTTCCAAAGTTTTTCTCTTTTTGTTCATCATTTTTTGTTTTAACTATATATGGGTTTAGTCGATGTGGGTATAGTTCATGTTACTTACTGATTCTTGAATTTTTTTAGGGTTTGATGGGAAGCACTAGGCTGTGGGAGGCGGTAAGGTTCGTTTTGTATCGAGTTTCAATATTTGAGATTTTTTCATTATATTTTGGGACAGGATTTTTCAGCACTATCCTCAATCAATATTTGGGGGCAAGTTTTTTCAAATCAATGTTTGTTATTGATTGATCCATTTTTCCTATTTATCTCTGCATGCACAGCTCCAACATAATCCATGTTGGCACCTTGATGTTTCATATAATTGATTGTGGGGTCTTCATCATCAAGTTTTACAGCTATTCCAGATTTCGAATCTGTGTACGTTCGGTTTCAACATCACCCATTTTCTCCCCATTTTGTTTATTTGTAAATTCATAGTGAAGAATATTCCAGGTTTGTAAATACATAGTGAAGAATATTTTTTTGTGTAATATATTGAGTCTGAATGATATTTTTTAATTTTTTTATTATTATTTTACATCTCTGTCATGTTTGTTCCTTCAACTGTTTGTTAATATTGTGCATCTCTATAGTATATGTGGATCCGAATTATTGTTTTAGTAAAAGAATATGATTAGCAAGATTACTATGTTTGGAGTATTTATCTTTCTTAGGTGTGATATAATGTTACAATTGCGTGTGTAGCTCAATTTGTATTGAGTGAAAATATTTGATTACATAATTTAATTTTTTCTTACAATATTTTAATATTATAAATTTTTAAAGCACTTTTTATTATCTAGATCTTTAAGGATGTTGCTAAAATAGACCAAAAATATAATCACTTATTTTTGGTGCTTTTTAATTCACCATTTTTTATTTATTAATATTTACCTATTGACTGCTATGTGGCTAAAGGTACCTGGTTAAGGCATGAATGGCTGGCAAGCGGTAACTTTTTATCTTGAATACAAAAATATGGACCCTTTGGGACAATTCCAAATGCTGGCAAGAGAGTGATTTAATATCTTTCTCACTGATTAGACTCATGCCACTGACAAAAGTAAATGGTTTGAACACAAAATCTTGATGTGCGGGGCTCTAGGCGAGTCCAAACCCCTAAATATATTTTCAAAAAAGCACACTGATTAGATTTTCTACAATATGGTCAGCGATTCAAAGGGCATGGCCGGCCCTACCATGTGCCAAGTGGTGAATGGTACAGGATCATTTTAGATTATGTATCTATGTATGTATATTATAGGGATTCAAAAATATTATATATTAAAAATGTCAATTTTTATAATAAGTTTAATTTTTTAGGGCTCATTTTTTTGACTACCCAAAAACAATCTATACGAAGGATGATTCAATATCACCCCACTAAAATGGCGCTCTAAAAAATAAGTTTAATTTTTTAGGGGTTCATTTTAGGTATTTAATATTTTTGTACAATATTTTTTTAGAAGGACCTATTGATTTTCGCACAGAGCACTATCAATCTTAGGATTGGCCTTACCGAAGGGTAGGAGTATATATATATATATATATACTCCTACCCTTCGGTAAGGCCAATCCTAAGATTGAAAATCAATAGGAGTATATATATATATATATATATATATATATATATATATATATATATATATATATATATATTAGTCTTACAAATAATATTATTAAACATATATATTATTAAACAATAATAATAATAATATATTATATAAACATAATATGTATAAATGTAACATATACTATTTTAACTCACTGTAGTGTATATAATATTTTAACTCAATGTAGCGTGTGTAATATTATTTTTATTTTAAAAAATATTGTTGCTAAAGAAATTAAACAAGTTTTTAAATTTAATGTCAAAGTGCAAAGATTTATTTGTAGTTCATTTTTCTTAAAATTTTCTCGAGATAGAGATTTATTTCAAAGTTGCAATAATGCTTTAATTTTTCTTGAGATAACACCTATTAGAGGGATTTTTGTTTAGATAACCCTTAATATGAGAATTTTTTCTTTAACGACAAATAATTATAGCTTAATTATTTGTCGTTTTATCCCTTTTTAACTAAATAGTTAAAGACATCAGTATTGGGATATCTATATAGAGAGAGACACAGAGTTGTTAGAAAATAGAATAAAAGTTCTTGAATTAGTCAAGTCCCTGTCAACTTTGGGATGATAAGTTTTGTTGAGATCTCAATTTTTTTAAGCGTGGATTGCAATGGAAGTTAGTAGTTTTTTTGTAAAAATTTTTTTAGCTTATCTAGGGACACGAATATCACGTCAAGTTGCAATTTCATGTTAAAAAAAATGACATGCATAAGATACAATCCAGACGTCGTGTTAAAAAAAATATGAACACAACAATCGCAACAAATCGGTTAATTTCTAATCAAGTTTATATCATAATGTGTCGTGTTATTGTATCGTGTTTAGCATGTGTTTTATTTTGAATGGGTTTGCATATATGTATTGGTTGTGTGTATGGTTGTGTTGGGTGTATACATATTGCGTATTTATATTATTTTTAAATTGGGTGTGTGTATGGTTGTGTTTGGTGTATATATATTGAGTATTTACACCTAGCCAATATTATTTATATTTTCACTATTGGTGACACATTTAAAATATAAAATATCACGAGAACAAATTTATCGTCGTGCCATCTGTCCGAATAAAAAATATCACGGGAACATATTTATCGCCGTGCCATCGGCACGGGTACACCCTAGTATATATATATATATATATATATATATATATATATATATATATATATATATAGAGAGAGAGAGAGAGAGAGAGAGAGAGAGAGAGAGAGAGAGATAGCAAGAGGGGGAAAATATAGAAACGGGTCAGAGACCGAGTTGTGAAAATATTTTGCAAGTGCAAAAATACTTTATTTAGGAAATTATGTTTTATCTCATATTTAAATTGGTATCGCACTCCCATGAGATACCCCTCACCCCTCTTCTAATAGTGCACAACTATCGCATACCTTTTTAAACAACCGAGTTAAGCTACCCTCCCTACTAAGGTATTTCCCTTATCTTCCAAAATCCCCAAAAACGAGTACTAAGGACTAAGTTTCTCCCCATTCCCAACATTACGTTACGTTCGTGCGTGGGGTGTCTCGCGAAGCGAAATCCAAACAAGGAACCCCCCGATACACTACTACGTGACAGTGTTGATCATTGGGATCCATTAAGCCTTAAGTACATACCATATTTATACCATCCCATATATATTAATAGCTCTCATTAACTTATGATCCATATTCATATAAATTCAGATATAAATCTACCGGAAGGAGTATATCACTTTATTCATTATTTTCCCTTTTATACAGGGTTACGTTATATGATATCTCATCTCATATATATAAATAATATACTACACGCAACAAGTATAATAATCATCCACCGAGCTATAATATTAAGCAACCGTGGATTATCTCAAGTACATATATTTTAATCTCAATACATATATCCATATCCGGCACCTATATGCTTAACAGCGGTGCCCACATACTCTGCTATCCAAATCCAAGTGCATCTCGTACAAAAAGGATTACCCGTTCCACATCACTCAGGAACTGCAACAATACAAATCACACGTATTGGAGGCGAACATAGTTCACGTACCTATGGGTCACACACATACCTACGCTCCCATAAGCAGCAGACTTATCGACTCGCAAATAAGCCTTTCACAGCCCTATGTTCTTGAGGTACCAAATCTAAAATCCCCCCGAAGGCAACACAGGATAAGATTGTCCTCTTCCGAACGCCAACCTCTCGTGATAGCAAGTATGGTAGGTATGTCATACACAGAATAAACAATCATATAGGTACACATTCCACCTATATAAATATACCATCAATTAGATATTCACACAACCATATTATAATTATAGGTATTTCTCTCACCTATACATAATTCCCCATAGGTAATTATTTAACCCACGTATATAATAACATTCGGGCATACGCACAACCCGTATAATAAATTTCCCACGTAGTATATTTATATCTCGAATATCCTACGCGTTTATTGATTTTCAATCATTCCTCAATATTTTATATTCCGAACTTTTCTCACCGCACGATGATAATACCAACAACACCGATATATTTATCCGTCCCATAAATAACAGTAGGCATTCCTCTCACCTATAATAATTGTCATAAATAGACGTATCGGATAACTGCTCAATTCTCTTTAGCCCGTATCCTAAATTTCATCCTAGTCACCTCGTAGGATTTTAGTCAACCAAAATCTTCATATAAGTGTGTTTTCTATGCGCATAAATACATATATAAAATTTTGCCCATTGAAACATCACTCCGAGTGTTACTCCTCCCAAACACCCCTATTTGGGTAAATCTTGGGGTTTACTTTCATCTAACCCAAGATAAACATCTTACTAAAAAAAAATTTAGAAGTCCCCACACTATTTTTAGGAACCCCAAATATTTATCTTCAAAGAATTCTAGCATTTTTTTTTCAATTTCCGAGTTGGTGATTTCACACCGGAACTGCCATCTTGTAAAAATCATAACAATTCGAAGAACAATCAGAAAAATACACGGTTGGTGCCCACGCGACCGTATCAAAAAGATATACAGCTTTCGTGTTTTGGCCGAGAGCTGAATCTGCACTCTTCCTTTTTGAATTTACCCCGCAAGCTACGGAGTTACTATTCATCATCTTCTCCAAAATCCCAACCTCCATTTTTCTTCATTTTTGTTGTTTCTAATCTCATCTAGCAACTCCATAAACATCTAATCTATGTTTTACAACTAACACGTCTATTAATTTGGGAGATTAAATCATTTCTCTTAGATTTAAACCCTAAAAGCATAAAAACCCCAACTTATGATTTTAACCCATTTTAATCCATTTCTTCACTCCATTTACATGGATTTAACACTAGAAATCATTAAGAATTTACATTACGTCAATATGTAAACTCATATTCAAATTTCCCCAAATTTATTTTAAGGGTTTACCAACCATAATATGAAATAAATGCACAAAATAAAATAAAGCAAGTACACACTTGCCTGGAGGATGAAATCCGATGACCTCGAGTCGAATCCGGCGAAGTTTGGCCCTAAAATCTCTTATTCTTCCTTCTTCTCTTCTCTTCTTCTTCTTCTTCTTTTCTCCCTTATCTCTTCTCTTTCTCTCTCTTAAATCTGATTTTGGGACCAATATGAGGGTTTTCTCTTATTAAACCCGAAATTGGGTGTATACCCAATTGTTAAATGACTCGTGTACTCATTTACGAGTCCCTACTAGTCCGAAAATGTCCGGAACCCAAATACTTCCCCCGGGTACTCTATTTTGACTATCTCGGCCATTTTGAACCCAATGACGGAGTCGAAATCTCCATCCGAGTCACTTAACTAAAATTCACTAATTTGACCCAACACGTTCAATACGCGCGTTTTCCATTTTAAAATATTTTTCTTTGTTGCTTTACCCAACTGCGACATGTAATAAAAATAATCCACTCATATACTTAATCTCGAAATATAATTCACATAAATATTAATCTGTCACTCGAAAACTAATATTTACTATTCACTTTATAATATCGAATTTATTTAATTTCACTCATTAATCCCATAATTACTATTCATAATAATTCCTCAAATTACCAAATTACATCCACAGTGTAATTTAAATACCTTTAAAAGTACGGGGTATTACAAGAGTATGAATTATACTCAAAGTTCCCTATAAGATTAGGTTGTTTTATCCCGTTGACCAAAACACACTTTGTGTCTCTTGTACTTGAGGTCATTCCGTTAAAGCTTCATTCAAATCATTTAACAAATATCCTCACCCTCTTTGGTATCTATTGTAAACCACTATTCGAAAGGTAAACGGACACGCAGACTTCTGCATATATTTCTCACACAAATTTTATTTTAAAGAAAATACTTTTAGTGCATGTATATAGGTTGATATGGATATTTGTACTTGTTTATAAAATGAAAATAATACTATTTTGAAAATCTTATCCTTTGCATTTTATAAATGGATGTCGAGGTTTGTCGTAGGACCTTCGTTGCAGTGACACTTTTTCTCGCTTCAGTGAAAGTGTCTTATTGGTCGTGCCATGTTCCAGATATTTCTTCTTAGGCTTGTCTTATATGGTCGTGGCAGGTTCACCATAACGAGGAAGATGCTCGTTGCAACAATGCTCCGGTGATATGTGTTAGCCTCATGCAAAAGTTACTTTTTGTAGTGGATTTTGCACATCTTTATTGATACTTGTGCAAACTTAATATCTAACCATATCTTTTCTACTTTTTATATTATGCAACTTTATGTAGGTCTACTCCTCACCTATTTATCCGACAAGTTTCTCTTCCAAGCCTATGTGTATAAGTAAGTAATTTGGACTTCATTTTTGAAGTGTGAGTATATGAGTGATTGCGTGATTTTTTGTGGACAAAATATTCTACTAAATCTTTGTTTCCGCAAGAATCATTTTAGGAGAGAAAAATCTTTGACAGATAAAAACTTCTTTTAGTCTTTGAATCTTGTATTATTCTATGTTTTAAATCTTGTTTTTCTCTTCAATATATTCTTGAGATATTTTAAGTTTAAATAGTTGTGAAATCTATAAATATTTCGAAGTAAACTTGTTTATTTAAAATCGTTTTTTCACTTGAACGAATCTCTATCTAATTTTTTCTTGTGTTATTTTTAGATTTTAGTTGATCTCAAAAATTATATTTTTTTAGCTAAGCCATTATTTTTTTAATACACTTTCACATGAGGATCATCACACACCTAGAAAGTGTTACTACACTCATTGAAGGCTTCTCGTATTTTGTTACAAGACTTGTAACACAAAAAGGTTGTTTCAAAATTTAAACAAAGATTTTATTAACAAAGGACTTGGAGGAATTGATTGCAGGCTAAATTCGACCGCAGTTGTGTAGTGTACTCCAAATTTTGGCACTCTCTAAGAAGGATTTGGTGGGAAAGAGTGTCTAGTCGATCAATGCATCGTAAGGGTTTAAGTTTCTATATTTGAGTTTTAAAACCTTACCATAGTACATTTGTCATTCTATCGGTGCAAGATTTTTTTCCGTTTTGGGTTTTTCCTCATTCACCTTGGTGTTGTGCCATTTTGTTTACCATCTTCGCACTTATATCAAATCACCTAATATAGGTAAATAATTTATCACATAGACCTTAGGTGTTGTCTTTTACCCATAACAAGACATTAAAGGAAAATCTTATCACCTTTGGATAAGAAATTTTAATTGGGTATTCTTCATCCATCTTGGTTTCGAGCACACACACGCTCATCTTTAATCTCTTTCTCACAATAACATATTATCATTGTTGATTAATTATTTACTCTTTGAATTGATTTATTATATTGCAATTAATATTTTCAACAAAGTTAAGAAAGTTTGAAATTTTCCATAAAATCCATATACTTAATTTACCCCCTATTGGGTATATTTCTAGGCCAACAATTGGTATAAGAGATTATAGATATTTATTTTTAAAAGTATATTTTGAGTATAAAAATAAAAAATTAAATGGCAAGTCTTTCACAAAAATTACCCATTTTGAAAAAGAAGATTTCAAAACATGAAAAACAAAAACCTCTTGGATTATTCAATCCATTGATTACTATGCTATGAAAATAATAAGTGGAAATAAATCACCTCTACTAGATAGAATAACCTTTGAAAAGAGACTTGAATTAAATAATAAGACTACGATAATTTTACGGCCGTCTCTAGATAATGTTGTTGTAGGAAAAGTAGCACATTGCACGAAAGCCAACGATACTTGGGATACTCTTTTAAAAGAGTACTTTACACCAAAAAATGTGATGTTGAGTCCATCAAATGAAAAAAAATACAAATGGAAAAAGAATAAGAAATAGTGAAGGAATCATCAAGTTCATCATTAGAAGAGGAAATGGGAATTCCATCATGCTCACAACAACAATTAAGAACTTATAAGGTAAAATATTACTCTACTAAATCTGTAGAACTACATAGTTTAAAGAAAAGGACATTATTCCTGCTTTAATAACAATAGAAGATTTTTTTGATCAAACCATGAGTAGATATAAAACGTTAATTGATGAATACATCGCTTTAGAAAAGAAAAGGAAATATCTTTACATTTTATATAAAGACTTAATCAAACTAAATAAAAAATTGAAAATGAAAGATTAAAAGAAGAGAATGAAAAGTTACCGTCAAATGAAAAGGGGACACTGATAGGCATGCGGGTCCTACCATTGTGTGTTCTAATACACTAGTCATTATTTTCAACTCTCGTGACTAATGAAAAAACCTGAACTTTAATTACGAGTATATCGTATAGTACGAGTATCGAATACACAAGGAATGAGTGCTAAACTTTAATTGATTTATGACTTCTGAATAGACAGGAAAAGCTTTGTAAGATTACATCTCATGTCATCAATTAATCAAACCTAGAGTTGTTACCTCCTAAATTCTCATAAAAACCTATTATGATTTTAGCATCAACAAATATCCTGGAGATTACACACGCAAGATCGTAAATATGTGGATACATGATATACACCCTCAAATCTCTTAGGCATAAAATCAAGAACAACCTAACCCATTAAAACTAGACTAATCCATCACCAAAGTAAAGAGAGTAACTAATTTATGGCGATTTCAATCATCTCAACCTAATTTAATTTAGCTACAAAGCATGATAAATGGCATAAATTAAAGGAAAGCAAGTAAAGAAAGAAAGTAAATTAATGAAGACAACTAAGTTAACAGAGAATTAAACAACAATGAAAGCTTGAATTAAATGGAGGAATATAATGAATAGTATACTTACAACACAAATGGGATAGAACCCTTGGAAAGATAAAGATATGAGCTCCCAAATCCAAAACTAATCTAACCTAAACTAAAATCTAAATATCTCCCTACAATGAAAGCCCTCCCTTTCTACTATACTTAAAAAAAGAAAATACATTAAAAAAAAAGACAAATAGGCTAAAAATAGATATTTGCAGAAGTGTACATTAACTTGAATCGATTATGGCCTGATCCAAATCGATTTGGACCTGGTAATGATCTTTCTCACTTTGATTTAATTTTGACACGTCGCATGAAAAAAAGCCATAAAATCTTCTTACATATTCAAATGATGTATGATCAGAAGCCACATGAAGATAATTCAGTTATCTATATGTTGGTGTTTTGAAACCTCAAAATTGTTCGGTAAAGCTTTACCAAACTACCCTTGGAGTTGAAGAACATGTAAAAACATTCCGAAAACAACCATTACTTCCTCATTTGGGATCAGAATGATGCATGGTCAGTGGACACATGATGATAATTTGATAATCTACAAATTGATACTTTATACCATCCAAAATATGGAGTTTAAAAAGACCAAATTACCCTTGAAGTTGCGTCTTGTGATGAAACTTTTTTGAAATGCATCCAACTTCACACTATGTACCCATAACACCTTCAAAAGCTCAATTATACCTCGTAAAGTATGTAAACATCAATAATAGAGGTTGTCTAGTTAACGAACAAAAATATAGTAATCAACGTATATGAGGGGGCCAAAATATGTAAGAATGAAAGGTACTAAATGCAATATTCATGACTAAACAGACAACTTGAAAATCTTAAATCGAAAGAAGAAGTTAGATATTTAAAATAAATCATAAAGAAATATGAATATAGTAGTAATAGTTTGAACCTACTTTTATAGCAACAAATATATGAGTCTAGTAAATAATGTCTAGGATACAAAAAAAATGGAAAAATCAAAATCAAAGATCGATTTTATGAGAGAAAAGGAAGAATTTATTTTGAAAGTAAAGTAGAAGAACCCACCCAAAAGGAATGTCACAAAAACTCAAAACATCAAGTATAATGTCCATTTCACATTTTGCAAAAAGAAAAATCATATTGTTGAAAAATGTCATACCCGACTAAGGTTAGAAAATAATCATTTGTATTATTTGCAAAAATTAATATCATACATACGTTTACTATGAATCTCATTAATTTAATGCTCATTTCACATATTGTGGTAAAAATAATTATACGGTTGATGTTTATAAAATATGGAAAAGAAAGTTTCTTGACTATAGACAAATGAGATCATCATACCCCTTCACTAACAAAAAAGGACCCAGAACTGAAAGGGTACCAGAAATGAATGTTTATTCTTCACATTTTATAGGTACACAAATAATGCCAAAAGACCTTATTTTGAAGATATGCAAGTAAAGCACGAAATAGCTAAGAATATAGAAAAATCAAATGAATAGACAAAAAGACATACATTATGAAGGAGAAAGATGTCACGTAATGATAAACATCAAAGAATTTACAATTGTCTTAAAATCTATATGAATCTTCAGACGGGGTAACATATATCCTTAATTTTCAAATGCCTATTTATTCTCCCTGGCAACTAAACACATGATGCGCACAAAATCTAGAAACCATTATACCACAAGAATAATCTAACAAACACATTAACCCATTTAGGATATAAACGTGTTTATTGATCTAGAAAACTCCATCGTTTCTCAACTTATAACCATATGATTTGAAAATACAACAATGTGAAAAACCGCGGATATGCAACAACTTAAAAGTTGGATTACACATATTTAAAAATTGTTAAAAGGTGATATTTATGATAATAATATATTTCAAGAAAATATTGGAAAGAGATTTGGTGAAAATGGATGTCTTTGAAAAGAAACAGATTTTAGAAACTAGGTGGAGAAATAGAAAAACTTTCGAAAAAAGAAAATACATTCTTGAAAAATCAGTCTAGAAAACATGAATTAAACCTCCCTTTTCACAAAGAGTTATGATGGATATCCAAAACGAAAAATGAACAGTATTCCTTCTATGAATCAAAAGGAAATAAAATGAGTTATTATCTAGAACAAAACATTGAACCTATGAATATTGAAATTGGAATTTGTAAGGACATAATTTCGATAGTCCTGATTTTACATTGAGTATGTCGTATATCACTACAACCGTCGAAGTAAGTTCATGATCATTTGTTTGAGACGACGGATCCAAATATCGAGTTTGTTCAATAACGGACATCTACAAGATTTATTTTGGTAAGGATTATGTTTAAGTTTCGAATTTGGTTTACGATAGTAATGGTATATTTTATGAAATTTTTTTTTTTTATCAAAATGAGGCATTTTTTTAAGAAAAAATATTATTTAGAAGACCGGTAGGCGAGATTTTTAAAATATTATTTTTTTTTCTTCTGTCGCTCAAAGGACATTGATATGTCGTTCAAACGACCCCTTTGAACGACATCACATGTCGTTTGATAGATCACGAGATAGGTCGTTCCTTTGCTGCTTCAAACAACATGCTACTGTTTTTCATTTCACCGGGTCCTTTCTTAGGTCGCTTTTAACGACATCTAATATCGTTCAAACGACATCAAGAAGTCATTCGAATGACCTGCGCTGCCTCAAGGATTTTATTTTGCTATAAATACCTATTTTGAAATACTTTTTCATTAAGACTTTTGATAAACGCAAACTTCAAATCTGCAGAATTTTAGTCTTCACTTTTAAGGCACAAAACTTTATTTTTCATTCATAAAGTCATACCATATAATTTGGTTAATCATTTCGGAACCCAAACACTTCTTGTCGAAGTTTCTCTTGTATAGAGGATTTCTCTACTGCTGGATTGATAGTTATTGCGGGGCTATTTGCTGACGACTGTGGTTATTAAGAATACTCGTGGGTATTCACTATTTAAGGAGGAGCTGAGGTTCTTGAGGTTCTCGAGGGAATCTTTACTGGTGCTAGGTTGTGGTCTATATGGATTTTCTATGAATAATCCATTGCAGATTTCTCTATGTAATTTATAAATTGCGATTTATGTTATATAGTGAAATAAAAGGTTTTACACGAAAGGTTTTTTTCCTGAATCTTGTTTGTCGCTTGATTTGTGATTTCTTGTTTAATTTATACACATGATGCATGATTAGGGTTTAACAAAATTTGGATTGAAGATTGACTCTAATTAAATAAGTTTAAAATTGGAAATTTGCAAGTCCCAAAAATAATTGGTATCACACATTCTCAATTTGGTATCAGAGCTTTTAGCTTGGGATTCTTACCTCTTCAAATTGGGATCAGAGCAGGATTCACCCAATTACCGTGAGATCCTTTTTTCACAAAAAAATTGTGATATCGATTTTTTTGAAAATTTTCATATTTTTTTATAGATAACTTACATAATCGGATGCACGTCTTTGATGGCACAAATTATGCCTATTGGAAAGCCCGCATGAGATCTTGTTTAAAGGCTATCGATGAACACATTTGGCTTGTTTGTTAAAGAGGTCAGACTCCTCTCACTGTCACCATTGAAAATGTCACAAATCCCAAACCTGTGTCTGGACTAAGGATGATTATAAATGGAGTACCTATAACTCCTGTGGCATGAGCACTATTACTAGAGCCGTCACCCTTGATGAGTTCCAACGTATTATGATGTGAACCACATCTAAAGAGGCATGGGCTATCCTCTAGTTGACATATAAGGGTGACAATGCGGTTAAGGCATCAAAATTACCAAATTTGACCGCCCAGTTTGAGACTATTATCATGTCAGAGTTCGAGTGTTTTGACGAGTTTTATGCTAGGTTATCGAAAATAGTCAATAAGAGTCTTAATTTGGGTGAGAAAATTGAAGAGACAAAAGTTGTTAAAAAGATTTTGAGATCACTCCCATCCTATTGTATTTCTAAGGTCACTGTTTTAAATTCTTTGGGGATATTAGATACATTTAGGTTAGAAGAACTCATAGGAGACCTTCAAACTTATGAGATCGATATATTTTCCAAAATCATTAAGCCTAAGGATGAAGGGATAGCACTTAGGGCATAATCTATATTAGGTGAGGAAGTTTCTAAGAAGAAGAAGAAGGAGAGAGTCAGTGAGTCCAAGTCTGGGGAAGAGTTTGATTTTGTTGATGTGGCCATGTTTGCTAAAAAAATTAAAAAGTTTCTCAATTTTTTCAAAAAAATTCTTCCAATAAAAAGATATTTGAGAAAAATAAAAAGACAGAAGAGGCCAAAGAGAGCGATAAGAAAGAAGAAGAGGCGAGATGTTTTGAGTGCGAGGGCAAAGGACATAGAGTGTTTGAATGTCCCACTATTCTAATAAAAGGGCAAGAAAATTGCTACGCCAGCCACTCTTAGCAATAGTGACAATGAGGTGAATGATTTCGGGGATAAATCACCACATGGTATGTGTGTTGCCTTTATGGCTAGTCACGTGAGCACATATTATTTGTCCCACGATGATGAGTACACTTATATACGTGAGAGCCTCGATGATGATTTAAGTGTTTCAAGTGAGTGTGAGAGCGAGATTGAAAGTGAGGGTGAAAATGATCTCCAAAATGTGTTTAGATATTTATACACCGAGACTTTAAAGATGAAGAAGTTAAACAAAGAGTTAGGTCTTGAGGTGTTAGATTTGGAAAGAAAGATAAAAATTTTTGATACCAAATGTGAGGCGTCGGCGAGTCAACTCGGGAAGGTGAAGGTTTCTTTAAGTGAGCAGTTGATCATCTTGAATCCTGTGTGTCCCAACTCAAGAGAGATCTCAAACGTTCCCGGGAGAGGATATATTTAAGAAGGTTGGAAAGATTCTCATAGATCCCTCTTTTAGATATTGTTAAGGTACTAATAATAGGTTATGACGGTGCGTATACTTCCCATGTTGCACCCGAGCCGATTCTTGAGTTTGTGATAGATCCATATGGCTCTCGAACAATCGCACCTAGGCGTCCATTTCCTCGTAGGAGAGGGAATCCTAATCATTATCAGATAGGTCTTCTTAGACCCGTTTATCTTTGTTCCCATTAAAAGAAAAGAGGACACCTTAATGAATTTTTCTTTAAGTTGGGTTTTGTGTCTCATAGGTTTTTACCTCGTTATGTTACTACACGTGTTCCCACATGCACACCCACATATGATACTTTACATGATCCTACACATCACATGAAAGATTTTGACCACTTTAGAGAGCAAGTTGAGTATTTGGTCAAAACTTCACATGATTTTATGGATGTTTTTCATAGGATGTCACCACCTTTGGAAAACACCTCTGTACCTGATGATAGAGGTTTAGACTTGTTTGCTAGCATAGGATGATTCTCATGATGATATTTATGCCTATTTATAGTGCGTACCACTTTTGTATTTTTTTTTTCATTTTGATATATTTTTCTAAAAAAACATTTTTTTTTTGAATTTTTTTGGAAACATACAAAAAGATTTTCTACTTTTTTGAAAAAATAATAAAAAGTCAAAAAGATTTTATTTTGATAAATTTTTTGAAAAAGGCAAAACGATTTTTGTATTTCTTTTTACACTACTTATGGATGGACATTTAGAATGACCAAGTCACGCCATCATTCTATATCCATGTGACTATTTGATAGTGTTTTGAGAGGATATATCATTTCATCCATGTGCTTTATAATGTTTGGAGTCATTAAGATGAGATTTGAGATTACTTTCTAAATATTTGACTCATGATTTCCTTTAATGCACATATGCACGGATTTATTTTATTATTGTGCTTGTCTACCACATGTTGGTCGAAGTTTTTTAATCTCAATCATGTCTTTAAAATGAACCATATGTGATAAAACTTGACAATAAAAGTAGTGCATGTAAGAACCGTTTCCCGTGAGGAATTTGTTTAATATGAAAATATGATTAGTGAACATAGGAAAGCACTAATAAAGGATCAAATAACCTTTGCGTGAAAGCCACCATTTGAAAAGGGCAAAAAAAGGTGTGGCATTATAAAAAGTAGTCAAGGCAGAAATATTTTAGTTTGATATGATCATTCAAAAGAAAAGAATTGAATAAAAAAATTATGATCATTATTATACATGAGGGAGTTTGGTTGGAAATAAATCAATGGACACGTCTTGACAAAGTCTTGAAAAAGAATTACATAGTTTTAGACGTTATTGGTGTGAAAATCATTTTAGACTTTGATGTGTTGATTAGATTAAGTCGATGTCATTGGAATTCAATAATTTTTACACCTAATGACGATTTTGGGTTCATTCGTTAGAAGTATCCATATTCATCATGCACATGTGTTATGAATGTTTGAGTTAATTTTCCTATCAAATTTATCCACACCCATTCATTCCTTTTTTATGATTTGGTTATCTTAGTGTAAATTCATGGTGTGTGTTGTTTTTTGAAAATTATATTTGCTTGAAAAATTTTGAAAAATCAAAAAGAGATTGTGAAAACCATTTGATTATATCCTTGCATGCGTGTAATTCACATATATTTGCAAGGCTTGTCGTGACACTCAGTATTTATTTTGTTTATTCTTTTCCTAGTCTATTTCGAACAAATAAAAAAGGGGAGAATAAATTATGAATTATGGGCGAGTGAGAGTTTGTATTATGGGGGAAATTTGAGGTTTAGAATTGATTTACTTATTTCATTTATGCTTATCTCATTTCAAACTCGATACATGACGAAGGTATTTGTTTTGTTTATTGCGTGTAGGACTTTGATGATCATTTGGAAAGCACACTAAATAGGCTTAAGGAAAGAAAAGAGATTTGATTTGAAGAGATTTAAAGTTCAAGATTTTTGAAGACTTACATTTTTTAGTATCTTTCCACTTTTGGGTTCATGGGAGGGTATAGATTTGTATAGGCATTTGTTTGATAATTCAGATCGTTTTTATTTTATTCCAGTATACACATAGGGGGACATTTGTAAGGATATAATTTTCATAGTCCTGATTTTAAAAAGAGTATGTCGTATACCGCTACAACCATCGAAGAAAGTACACAATCATTTGTTCAAGACGACGGATCCGAATATCAAATTTCTTCAATAACGGACATCTACAAGATTGATTTTGGTAATGATTGTGTTTGAGTTTCAAATTTTATTTACGATAGTATTAGGATATTTTTCGAAATTGTTTTTTTCAATCAAAATGAGGTATTTTTCTACGTAAAAATATTTTTTGTAAGACCTGTTGGCGAGCTTTTTAAAATATTAATTTTTTGCTTTTGTCGTTCAAACGACAAAGCAATGTCGTTCAAATGACCCATTCGAAGGATATCACATGTCATTTGATAGGTCGCGAGATAGGTGGTTCCTTTGCTTCTTCAAACGACATGCTACTGTTTTGCATTTTATCAGGTCGTTACTTAGGCCGCTTCTAACGACATCTAATGTCGTTCAAATGACATCAAGTAGTTTTGAATGACCTGCGCCGCCTTAAGAATTTTGTTTTCCTATAAATACATGTTTTGAAAAATGTTTTCATCAAGACTTTTGCTAAACGAAAATTATGAATCTGCAGAATTATAGTCTTCACTTTTAGGGCACAGAACTTTGTTTTTGATTCACAAAATCATACCATATACTTTGGTGAATCATTTTGGAACCCAAACACTTCTTGTCAAAGTTTCTCTTGCAGAGAGGATTTCTCTATATTACTGTATTAATAGTTCTTGCAGGGGCTATTTGTTGATGACTGCGTTCATTGGGGATACTCGTGGGTATTCACTATTGAAGGAGGAGATGCGGTTCTTGAGGTTCTCGAGGGAATCTTTGCTAATGCTAAGTTGTGGTCTATGTGAAATTTCTGTACGAAATTCATTGCAAATTTGTCTATATAATTTGCAGGTTGCGATTTACATTATATAGTGAAATAAAAGGTTTTACTCGAAAGTTTTTTTTTCTTGAATCTTGTTTATCGCTTGATTTGTGATTGCTTGTTTAATTTATCCATATAGATGCATGATTAGGATTGAATTAAATTTGGATTGAAGATTGACTCTAATTAAATAAGTTTAAAATATGAAATTTGCAAATCCCAAAAATAATTGATATTACACATTCTTAAATTGGTATCAGAGCTTTTAGCTCATAATTTTTACCTCATCGGAACTTGCACTTAAGATGAAAGATGAACTCTTTATATCCCCACATTAGAATTCACATAAATTTGTACATCCTTGGTTTCACAAAAACTCCTTATACATTAACAATTTATGATGATTCTCATTAAAATGATATAATTTCAACAAGAAAAACTCTCAAGATAACCTATACACACTTGATCTCATCACAATAACCGAGTTTATGATAAGCAGCCACACTATCCCCACACATTGTAAATTTGTTGAAGATTTTCTTACACCAAATTTATCCCACTAATTTTCAAATGATAACTTATACATGATTCACAATTTGCCTACACTATATTTGCATCCTATGAAATAAAAGCGAAAAAACTTAAGAACATTGAAAAATTTAAAAGTCACACCGTATAAAACCTTATTTCATAACTTATGAAAGATTTGAGAAATAAATAGTGTTGTTAGAAAAATGAAAAACCCTTGAGAATATTAAAACACCATGGAAAAAAAAATTCACCTTAATTTAACTACAATCAAGAATATAGTATCCCACACTCTCCACTAAATCACTTATATACCTAACACTTATGTTCTTTTTAGAGTTATACCCTGATATTATCACTCTTGTCTATGATTTAAGAAAGCATCTTAGTTATCCCTCTCACAAGTGATAGCATCCTTACCTAGAATATGAATATGACTAATCCCTCATAATTTCTGGAATACCCTTTTGGACACAAGATATGAACAGTTTACACAACGTAACAATCTTAAAAGTAATTAACCATACCCTTATGAAATTTGGATAAGGAAAAAACAATGGTATTTGAAATTTTTCTAGTGGAAAAGTTATATTAAAAATGTTCAAGAAATTTTTTGCAAACTTGATCCTAAATCCATTAAAGGAATATTTTTGGTGTATTTATAAATAGTCAAACCTATCTACACAAAAACCCATGTCATTTGACATATCACATTTTATGAAACCAACAAATGTTCCCTTAAAATACAAAGGATCATGACCAAGTACAAAAACGAACCAGAAAATGCTTTCCATAGGACCATCCAAAAACCTACACGAGGAAGAAACCCTAGTTAAAAGAAATGAACCCTCAAAAATTTATAGGTGGGATGTCCTTAACTACAATTCGTCATAACGAACAAAAGATATTAACATCAAACACCACTTCCTATTGGAACATGTACCAAACATGGGATGTGATACTGCAGTCTACTTATACCACAAATAACCTCATCAATATCTTTACCAAATCTCATTCTAATGATAGGATTACACCATTAAATGTGAAATTTTCATCATAACTCCAATTAAAATTCTTTTAGAAACTTATGCAACACTAATCCACTACATGCATATGATTCTATTCCCATATATGTTATATTAAGCACCCTTTTAGAAAATTCGCTTTTGCACATGTAATCCGCCCGAGGTGTTTACAAAATAAACTTTCAAAAGCTCTCCTCACCATAACCCAAATCTCCACTATTTAACCTCACGTGTTCTTCGAATTTACAAACACTTCAACCAAGACATTAAATGTATACCCCAATATGATTCTCATTCAAACACTGCATACCAAATATTATCGTGGTATGATTCTCACATGACTAAATGTTGTACTTCCATGAATACACCTCATGACAAATATGATCCACTAATTACCGTGATCGTTCAGACCAAACGTTAGTAAAGTATATTGCCTTATATTTCCACACTAACTCTCTTTTGCAGTACGTATAAAGAAGGTTGTCAAAAAAGGAAAAGTCATACATACTTTTCAAATGTAACCCCCACCCTTTTCGATAATGACAAAGGGGGAAAAATATGATATGATAAAAATATGCTACGATAATGGGGGAGAAATACAGTATTTCTAAAACCAAGTCTCAAACCAAGGGGAGACTTTCAAACATGTTCTCAAAACTCTATCAATTGTATTTTCATCGTCAAAAAGAGGGAGATTGTGAAACTAAATGTATTTAAGCCAAAGAGATTTTGTATGATGACTACACAATTAGAATATGATCAAAGTTTGCTATCATCTCTTTAATGTACTTGAGATTAAAATGAGAACTCGATATATTATGAGATATGTTACAAGGAACATACCATCTATGTAATCATGCCCAAGCAATACAATGAATATCATAATATATACAATCAATATTCACAACATCCATCAAGCCCTACCAAAGTTCATCTCATAAACATCAAGTGAAATTCAATATCAAATAGTCATACAAGAAAGCTTATCATAACATCACACAATGCAATCAAGCAATCAAGACCGTGATTATCTCAACATAAAACAACCTATGAAGATCAAGTTAAGGAAAGCATGCTCTCAAAACATATCTCAAAGAAACATATCATGACATAAGTAAATCAAAAAAATGTTGAAAAGACCAGAAGATATTTGCTAAGTTTCTTTATGTACTTTAGGAACTATCATACAAATATAAGAAAATTGTTTGATATTGTATATGCTCAAAACCTACTTCCTTAAACCCATCTAAAACTATCCTAAACCTACCCAAATGAATGTCCTAAAACCCAACCTCATAAATCCTAAAAACTGATAGTTCTAGTCGACATAAAAAAAAATTTAGTCAATTAAAAGTCCACTTCTAACCAATGAAACATTTCCTCAAACCTCACTAAATCAATCCAACTCAAAACCAGAAAGGTTAAGTCGACTAAATTCATCATTTAGTCGACTAAAAGTATTTGAAGAATTTACCAAAAATTCCACCAACATCTAGGTGCTTCTTAAGACTATAAATAGACCTTAAAACCTTAATCACAAATCACACAAGATCTTAAAACAATATCTAATTAGTGAAAGTTCCATCATCAAGCTTGTGTTATTCCATCCTTGATTTTTTTAGAGAGAGAAATTAAGAAAACTCATTTGGAGTTCTAGTCCTATAAATTTTATTAAAGCTAAAGCTTCAAGAAAATCCATTTGAAGCAAAAGCTTCCATTTCAATCCACACTTTATCAAAGTTCTAACCAAATCTACTTGTGCAAAAGAATCAATCCTAAGACAAATTTAGTTTTTTAGAGAGAGAAACCAAGTCTTAAGCTAATTTCAACCAAGAAACTCTAGTGAAGCCAAGCTTTTCCCCAAAACCCATTTGTGATTCAATAGATATCATTAATCACACTTTAGCAAAGTTTTAAACCCAATAACCATTTCAATTAAAGCTTTAACCCAAAACCCATTTGATCATTATACTTGTGATTCTTGTTTGTCTCTTATTCTAGAGAGAAAATTTAAATCCAATTCACCATTGTTTTAGTAAAGTTATTTTTCTTTACGTTTTGGTTACGAATATCATTATAGTGACTTACGATTAAACTCGTTGTATCTTCTTGATCGGTAGTACCGTTGTTGTGAGGAGTCCATCCGTTTAAAAGACCTTAGGCTCTTACATGGGTATTGCCTGGATAGGGATGAGTTTAGCGCCTTGTTAGTTGCAGTTTGTAAGATGTTGTTCCTTGTAATGATTTTGGTTCTGCCTTAAGTGAATCAGAGATAGTGAAGTTCTCAAGTATCATTTCGAGAGTGGACGTAGGTAGTGGTTGAGCCGTCTTAAGGCCATCGTTTGCAAAGTTCCTTTAATATCTCTCTTATAACTACATATGATAATTTTCTATTAACTGTTTACATTTGAATTTTTTTATCGTATTGCAATTAATCTTTATACCTAAGTTAAGAAGGTTTAAAATTTTCCATAATTAACATATATCCAATTTATCCCATGTTGGGTATATTTTTGGGTCAAGAATAAATTTCTGCATGAAAGGCCATTAATATCCTTGAGAGATCACCTTGTAAGAATGTGGTCTTTGGCCTGAATGTTCCCCTTAACTTCCTTCATGCATATCATTGAGGAGTTTCTATACTTGATCTACATGGACACACTTGTGTAGAGGTCCAGTGAATGATCATCGATAATGTTTTCCTTCAGAGTTAAGGTAAAATCTTATGACATGATACGATCCATTTAGGATGGGTATGTATTAATCTATATGACCTCCGGGCTAGCATCAATATATTGTGTCACGCTTGTCCTTTTCAGATTAGTGTCAATCGTTGAGGCTAGTGTAGTTAATGCATCGACATGGCTGTTGTAATTCCTTAGAAACTATTATACCAATACCGACTTGGAAACATTTATATTTTTCGTACCTTATCATGATAGACAAGCATCCTTGGATCTCTGGCCTCAAATTGTCCATTGCCCTAATTGGTGACTAGACATAAATCACAATATATCATTATATCATTTTCCCCCAAGGTGATCTCCCTTTGCAGGCCAAGGATCATAGATTTATACTCTGCTTTATTATTCAACACCTTGAATCCAAGTCAAATTGCCTAGTCAATGAGGCATCCTTTTAGGTCGATAAAGACAATTCCTACGTCGGTTACACAATCATTAGATACTCCATTAATGAAAAAATTATGACTATTGTGGCCATCCGAGTCGGATTCCTCTAGCATGGGCCAACCTCAAAATTGGAGAGCAGGAAAACTTGAAGAAATCCCACTCTCCATACGTGCGAGGATTCGAGGATAAGGGAATCCTCTTTTCACCAGTCGTGCTGGTCTTCGTGGGCTACCTTTGATATAAATTGACTGTCATCAAGAGGGGATAAAATTGTAAATTTGGATTTACCAGCCTATTTTTCTCAAAACAGACATAAGAAATGTAATCGTCACGAGATAATGACATTAAAAGGCATACTAATGCGTATAATACCTAATGAATCAAGGTTCCGATGACTAAGTTATGAAATAAGAAAGTGTTAGGCACACATTCCACCCTTTCAGTCTCTTATAGGCTATGATAATATTATCCTTTTATCCAAAATGTGATATGTGTGTACATGTGTGCGGCGTGAATAACGAAAGAAATAAATTATCCGACCCACTTCACGATAAAGACAAGGCGGAATCATTCTAAGTAATGTGCAAAATAAATAATATAAAAATATAATGTGAGTGTCCGTCAAATCATGAGTCACTATAAATAAGTGAATGTGTATATCGAGCTAAACACGAATATGTAGGAGTATGCGGACTCGCAATACTAATAAACACAAAGGAACATAGAATGAATAAAAGAGAAAATAGGACTCAAATCCCAAGATTGGCTTGGGATGCCTATGTAGTCCAAAAGGCATCAAAGTCCACATAGTTAAATAACATGCAAGGGTGGGGTTTAACCCATAAATCCTAAGTTAGAACTTTGTTAGTTTTTTAAAAAAAAGTGTGCAAGTGTAGTGAGCGATCCCCATATGCACTACACTGACATGACAGCGGGTGAAGGAGATGTCCCATGAGGTGAGGGCGGCAGCGATGTCCCATGAGGCGAGGGCAGCAGCGATGGCGAGCGATCCCCATATGCAGTACACATACATAACAGCGGGCTATAATTATATAGGGTTTATAACCAACTGGTTGATGTCTTCCTGTATTTATGATGTGGAGAATATTCCTCCACCTACAACGGGATATAGAAGGGGTACCAGCATACCAGTGGCATCGACCCACAGCACGTGGGAAAGCGTGACGACGGTAAGGGAGGAGGTTCCTTTCCCCCACAGTTCCACCCCTTATTATCATAATCAAGTGCATAGTGGGGATGTGGTATCGGTTCCTCATCGCCCTCATGCAACGATAGATGGCTTTACGGGTCTTCCTAAGCAGGCTCTCCAGCGAGATATATGACTTCTCTTCTTTTTTCCTATTTTTGCTTTTTAATTTGCTTCTTTTCATTACTTATTCACTTGCCTTTTTTGATAATTTTACAGACTATCTGTGTATCGATGACCTAACTGTGAGATATTTTGGAATGAATCGCGTCAATGTTGGAATATGTTAAAAAGTTGACTAGTTCCTACCTGGTGTCGCCTGCTACATCTGAGTAGAGTTCCCGTTCTGGGAGTAGGGGTCTACTGTGCGTCGACGGGGGAAGCGTGTTCACCGAGACGCTTGATGTGGGGCTTTTATTAAGGTTTTAGAGGGTTTGAGTTGCATCCCAGTTTATCTTTTCTCTTTCTTTTTCTTCTTTTTTGTATCTAGAGAAACAATGTAATCTGTTTTGATAAGTATATATAAAATGCATCTTTTTGTTTGATTGTCTTAATTTAGTGGCTTACTCTACATGCATTTTTTTTTCTCAGGTTTTATTTATTGCACAGATCTCGAAGATTAGTTTTTCATAAAAGTCTTTATTTTGGAAGTTATATTCAAAAGAGGAAAGTAAAAATTTTTTAAAAATGCGAAGTGCTGATCAACATAGCCCTTAGTCTGCCTATCAGCATAAGGGTAAAGTCAAACTCACTTCCTCAGCTTTGCCTACATTTCCTATGTACTCGACTAGAAGGTCTGGCAACAACTCTAATTGCTTGTCTTTTATGGATGCTTTGAATATAAAAATGGGACTTTGAAGGTGGTTTTCATCACCACAACTCAAACATATTTCTTTTGTAATCTTTCTTCTTCTTCTTCTTCTTCTTCTTCTTATTCTTCTTCTTCTTCTTCTTCTTCTTCTTCTTCTTCTTCTTCTTCTTCTTCTGCAATGGCACTTCTAATGTCCGAATCGGCTTATCTCGAAGGCGTAGAGTCCATGTTCCTCTATAACATTAATTAAGAATCTTTCAACTTTTTCAATATCTCCCTATGGAATAATCGCCCTAAAGATTCGAATCCTCTAGAAGCGGCGGTGCAATTTTGGTATCTTAAATAACATGTCTTTCGATTCTGCTTAGATAAATTGTGCCACACATATAAAGAATTTTTTTCTATGTTGGGTGTCAACCCAAGTGTTGCATTAGCCATGTTGGACTTGTCACGTTCTCTTCGAGTGTCATTATCCGAGCTACTATATGTCTCTCCATCAACTACCCAACCATTAGTGCGCAAAGGGAATATTGTCATCCCGACAGTAATGAATCCGTGTGCGGGAGAGATTTCATTGATAATGGATTTGCTGGTGCCGTAGCCCTAGGATTGACTTCTAGGACGCTTTTAGTGATAGGAAATATGATGGCTGACCCTTAGGTAGCGATGATAGTGTGGATGTCTTACCACCATAATCCAGTTGCTATGATACTGGCGGAGTCCCTAAATGGACTGTACATCTAGAAGGAGAGTCAGGCTAATTTATTATGGGAGTGTCGTGCTATTGCATAGTTGTCTAAGAGATTGCGCCAAATGGCCCCTCCTGAGTACCTCTATCGGGCACACTACACCAAAACTGGACTAATGGTCATGAACTTTATCCCTAACTAGGAAGTGTGGGTCACGGATTTGGTCCATGACCAAATCGGGCGTGACTAATTTCAGTGGTCACGGCCCAAATCCCTGACCCACAACCTAGTCATGGATTTCCCATAGTCATAGATGTGATCACGACCCATAGCCTTGACCCTATTTGTAAGCCTGGTCACGGCCCAAACCCTTGACCACTCGGATATTAAAAACCATCTGGTCACGGTTCAAAGTCGTGATCAGTTTTCTGTGCGATCCATCTTTATCACGGCTCTAGGCCATGACCATCCTTACTGTATATATGATATTTTCACGAATTTGGGTCGTGACCATGCTTACTATAAAGATAATATTATCACAGCTTTCGGATGTGACTATACTTACTGTGCATAAAATATTATCATGGCTTTAAGCTATGACCAGTTATAATAAAAATAAAAACAAAATCCTCGAATCGGGAGGTTAATCGATCAGTTGCTGCAAGTGCTCCTTGGGTGACCTCGAGGGGGTCCTATGCTCTCAAATCGGGGGTCCTGTGACCACGAGGTCGGTTTGTATGAACTACATTGGTCCGTACGAGGTGTTGGCGCCGCTCACGGGGACGTTCGAGGGGAGCTAAGGGGTTTCGCCCCCAGACGACACATTTTCAAGCCTAAGTGTGGATATTCTCTGTTTTGGGTCATGCTCTCAAATCGAGGGTCCCGTGACCACGCGGTCAGTTTGTGCGAGCTACGTTGGTCCCATACGAGGGGTTGGTGCCACTCACGGGGCCTTTTCGGGGGCGCTAAGGGGTTTCACCCCCCTGACGGCACGTTTTCAAGCCTAAGAGTGGATATTGTCTATTTTGGGTCGTGCTCTCAACACTAAAAAAATTGGAATGTGCATTCCAATTTTTCTCTTTGCCTTTCATCAACTTTGGCCTGGTGACAGATAACTGGGTGAATTGTCTTGTAGAGCATAGGGCTCAGAGTCTTCATTGGTCTATACCATGGTGCGGGAACTTGCATTCTGTCTTGTAACTGGGTAAGTACCGGTACACGCATTTGGTGGGCCTTCACATACCTCTTTATATCTACCGTGATGAATTATGCACTAAGCGGGGTGGGAGAAAATATCCCCCCATGCATAACCAATTTCTTTCTTGTAGAGGATTTGACTCAGTAGCTAAGGATGACATTGAGGCTCTTATGAAGCATTTCCTACCTTCTGCCCATCCATCTCAGTCTACCAAAGAGGCTGGGTTCATATCCGGTGATTACCTAAAGTGGTTATAGAAGTGGGTAGCTGAGAAGATTCTAGGCGGGGGGATTGGTCAGAGATGGCTCATTATGTTTGACACTTTGGAAGAAGGTGTCGTGGTCTTTTCCAAGCTTATAAAGTCTTACCGCCGTACGAAGCGCATTTGGAGCAGCAACCAGAAGTGGGATTCTTGGGTTCCTTCAGGAACGTGCAATGATGATGAATCTGGTCTGTCAGGCAGCCGAAGGCAAGGTCTTAAGCATGAAAGGGGGCGGTGAAATTTTTTGTGAAGTTTGTGTAGGTTCTGAGAGGTTTTTTTGGTGAAGATGGTAATGATGTGGTTTTTTAGGGTTTTGATATTTTTATGGGGCTTCTAAGGGGGTGGGATGTTTTTAATTCCCATTACTGATATATTATGTAATAATTGTACTCTTATTTTTTTAATAAAGAAATAATTATTTCAACGTATTTTAATAAAGAAATACCTCTATGGGGTTTGAAAATTTTGAGCTTCTCTTTTTTGAAAAGGGGCCATTCTTGAGAGAGGATTAGGGCCTACGTAGTTCTCAATAGAGAGAAAATAAAAGATTTTTTTTAATATAAGGGGGGTGAAAAGAGTCATAGTGCGATGAGAGTTCGGACTAGGGGTAAAATTTCTTGAAATAGTCCAAGTTGACTGAATGAGCCATTGAAAAAAATTCCACTTAAGTTGTTTAATTCAAGATTAAATAGTCTAAATGGATCCGACCAATTTCTTGAAGAAACTCTTTTCTTAAAACAAACAGCTAACACAAGATGTGTATAAAAGAATTATGAACGAGATATTTTCGATATTATGTATTTAAGTTTTGAAAATCAATACTAAAACAGTTTTTAAATCAGCCCGCCAATACAAGGGGATGATAGGAAGACTAAGTACGCAAGTGCACAAGATTTTAACATGGTAAAACCCCACCCAATTAGGAAAACATCCACGGAGGTCTCTACACCTCAAAACAAAAATCCACTAAAATAGAGTAATAGATTACAAACTATTTAACAATTTAAACACACAATCAGACCTAATCTAAGTTCAGAAATTATACCAGCTCCTCTGGATTATTCTGACTTCTCCCAAGGCTTCTGATGTTGTAGATGTTCTCTCAGCTTTGTAACTCCACTCCTTTTAGCTTTCAGTCGACTTAAAAAGTCAAGAATCTCTCTACCAAAAATTCTTTTAGTGTTGTAGTGTGAAAGTGTTGTGATGTGATGTGCCTAACATATGCATGCAACTCACACACACTTATACAGACAATATTCCTAACAAATTACAAATATCGTTCTAATATGCAGAAAAAATTTCTAAAACATATTTTGTTTGATAGTCTCAGACTACTGATCTTTATTTCTATCCACAGATCTTGAGGGAACCTTACTATATAAAGCAACCAAGGTCCTAAACACTTTTTTTTATTTTATTTACACAGTTAATTCACAAAGTGTGAAATATTTCACGAAAGTGTAAAACCCCATTCAAGATCTTAACTAGATCTAAGTCAGATTTTTCTTGTAAACTGAAAATAGAAATCAATTTGTTGGTTCTGGTTTTGAAAAACAATCAAATAAGAATAAATCAACCAACAAAGATGGATTTCTTGAAAAAAAAATCAAACTAAGAATATCAAACGTGTTTGTATATCAAACAGTTTAGATCTGCACTTTCTATGAAATAAAAATGAAATAAAAAATTTGTGAATGTTGGACAAGAGATTAAAGACAGTAAGGATGAATCTTCTCAACTAACGAGCACACTCGAACTCACAAGTTATTTTTCTGAATAAAAAATTCAAGTGTTTGGTTTAAGGTTTCGAGTCCTCTCTCTATCTTTTCTCTCTCTCTTTCTCTTTCTCTCTCTCAATTCTCTCTTTTTCTCTCAAAGGTGGAATGATCCAAAGATTATAAATGTCTCATATATGGCTCTTATTTATACTAGAGCGTGGAAGACTCTAGAAGGTCAGGGAAAATCAACATCCAAGATTGAAAACAAATGGTCGATGTAAATCTTATAGCTGACAAGTTACCGTAGTTAAAATCACTTTGATTGGTTAACTCAGATGATACGAGGATTAAAAAAGATAACATGCAGACCGTAGATAAAATAGATCCAAGGGTTCTCAGTCAATCTCATGTATGTGAGAGTAAAGAAACACAAATCCAACCATTATCTCATCAACACGTGTAAGGCTATGATTAACTGAAAAATGCATTTTTTAGATTTCTAAAAAATCCCATTTTCCACTATAGAATTCTCAAGCGCTTTCGGATCCTGCCCAAGAAAGTTTTTAGGAGAAAAAGGTAATAATAAATCAACCTACAAAATTATTAAAACCAAATTTTAAATGATAAAATTTGTTTTATGAATTCCTAAAAATATTTTCCATATCCCAAAAATGATTAAAAAAATCATTTTTATGGGAGTTAACACACACACACTTAAAATATGAAAAGTGCAACAAATCAATGCAGCCCTAGGTGCAGTGTTAGTGTTCTACCTTTGATACTTTTAGAGGAATTTGTTATGTAGAGTCTGAGGCTCTTTGGTAGACAAGGATATGACTCAATTTTATCTATATTTCCAAACTAGGCAAGCGCCTATATAATGTAGACTCAAGCGAGTCAAAGATATAGGGTACTTCAGCCATTTCTTCTCCATCCAGGTCTGTGAGCATAGCAGTTCCATCGGACTTGATTTTTTTAATGATATAGGGGCCACTTCAATTGGGCTTGAGTTTTCCTCTCGAATCCTAAATAGGTTCTATAATTTCCTTGAGGGAAAGATCTCTTTCTTTGACACTGTGATCCCTAACCTTTTTATTGAATGATCGCGCAAAAAGGTGATGGTACCCTTGTATGTGGCATGGATCTTTCAACCTCTTTTTGTCTAAGAGTATTAGTTCATCGTAGGCGGTTTTTATGCCACTCTTCTTCACTGACTGGCTTTCGAGCCTAACCAGCAAAAGAAGGTATTTATGTTTGACAGGGAGGACTGCTTCCATGCCATATACCAAAGAATAGGGAGTAGCCCCATTGGGATTTTTGATGGAGTTGCGATATCCCCAGAGGGCATATGGGATACGATCAAGCCAGTCTCTATAACTTTAAATCATCTTGTTATTAATGGTCTTGAGGATTTTATTGGCAGCTTTGACAGCACCATTGGTTCGCGATCGATAAAGATATGACTTACGCCTTTGGATTCTCTATTAATCAACTAGTTTTGTGACCTCAGCTTCGAAATGGAGCCCATTATCTACACCAACTTATGGGGAACTCCGTAACAGTAGATGATGTTCTTTCTGATGAACTTAGCTACTTTTTTTGCATTCAGTACTACATAGACTTCGATCCATTTTATGAAGTAGTCAATGGCGAACAAGATAAATCCATACCCATTTGAAGCTTTAAGAGTGAACTTCCTAATAATGTCTATTCCTTAGGTGGAGAAAGGACGAGGAGAGGTAATGTTGTACAGCTCCCAAGGAGGCAAGTGTTGAAGGTTGGCAAACTGCTGGCATTGGAGGCATCTTTCGAACATAGGTAGTGAAATTTTAAACCATGGTGGATATTTATCATCATTTCTTCGATCCCAATCCCTGCTATGCAATGCAAGTGGTTTCCATCGAAATTTCTCTTGAAGAGTGCCTTGTCGCATACAATGTACTATGCAGCTAGCTTGAAAACAGTTGCACAGTCTTTCTTGTACGTGTCTTGGGGTTACCAAACATGTTTGAGGAGGCACCAAATGTCATAATATCACAACCCTTCCATGTTCGGATATTATTCTGTAATGAGATCAATGTGGTAGTAGTGAGTGTGTGCAACTTATTTTTGGACTAGAAGGGGGATATTATTATTCCATCAAGCTTGTCAAACATAAAGGTCAAGGTTTCCAGTGCATCAACTAGGCTATTCCTCGAGCAAGGAGGCTAATGGAAGGTGACATCTTAAATTAGGAGGCGATCTCTTTTAGGTGAGAGTGGAGGGTGGGAGCTTCTTATCTTTGACTTTCTATTTCCTAATGATTTTCCCATAATGAGGGCAGAGTCTCCATAGATATCCATGCATTTCATTCCTTTCTCAAGGGAGATCTTGAGCCCTACGAAACATGCCGCGTACTCTGTCATGTTCTTGGTGAAAAAGAAATCTAGTTTGTTACCAATGAGGGTGTGATAGTCATCGGAGGTGATTAGTACTATCCCAATACCATACCCTTTCTTATTTGAAGCTCTGTAGAAGAACATTTTTTATCTGAGGTCCTCGTGAGAGGTGTAGAGTATGTCTTCATCAGTGAATTGAAAAATCCAAAGTTACGGTCCCTCCATGGAATTATTAGCAAGGTAATTGTAGGTGGCTCTCCCTTTCATAGCCTTTTGTGTGACATACGTGATATCAAATTGGACCAGTAACATCATCCAGTGAGCCATGCGACTAGATAAGGCCAGATTCTCCAATAAGTATTTCATCGGATCCATTAGAGACACCAATTTATTAAGGAATGCAAGCATGTAGTGCTGGAGCTTCTGTGTGACCCAGACCATGGCGCCACAAGCCTTCTCTAATACAGTGTAGTTTACTTTGTACCCGACCAACTTCCAACTAGCATAGTATATTTATCTTTGCTTATGATATTCCTCAATATATTGGGCCACCATAGCCCCTTCTACAGTGTTGATGACAGTCCAGTATAGGAGGAGGGGTAGACATTACTGCAGAGGCATAATACCGAAGGTTGGGTGAGGTATCGTTTGATCTTATCGAAACTTCTTGACATGCCTCATTCAAAAATTATTGAGTCCTTCCGGAGAATCTTGAATATGGGCTCGTGGAAGGAGGTCAGTTGGTTGATAAATCGATTGATTTATTAGAGCTTACCCAGGAATCCGTGCACTTATTTTTCCATCCGGAGTGGTGGTATCTCTAGTATGGATTTTAGTTTGCCAGGATCTGCCTCAACCTTTTTTCACTAACCATGAATTCGAGGAGTTTTCCCTTGGTGACACCAAAGATGAAATTATGTGGGTCAAGTTACATATGATATTTTTCGTAGTCACTATAAGTATTTCCTCAGGATATGAATGTTATCTTCTCGAGTATTCAATTTATTGATTATACCCGGCACAACCGTTATGGTCAGGATGAAACTTAATCTAATTATACCTGACACAATCGTCAAAAAATTACATGAAGGTGTGGATAGATGTGTTATCTATGATCATGTTGATGTTAGGCAGAGGATAATCATCCTTTGTGGATGCATTATTCAGATCTCGATAGTCAATGCACATGCGTATTTTTCCTCCCAATTTCAACACGGGGATGATGTTTGCAAGCCACGTAGGGTATTCGACCATGCGAATGAAGCCTACGTTTAGCTATTTCACCAATTCATCTTTAACTTTAAGGGATCACTTTATCTGGAGTTTTCTTAATTTTTTCTTTTCAGGTTTTCTCTCTATGAAGGTAGGGATCTCATGTTGTGATATCGTTGGACATCTTTGTATTTCACCCTCTACCAAGCATGTTTTCATGGGACCATACAAAGATGTCCAGAAATTCTTTCAGAAGCTTATAAAACTATGATCAATCATGCTCATAGGGGGTGGACCTAATCATAGTCTCACGCAAATGGCTACTAGAATCGAGATTAATAATAATATTCTCCTTATCGTAGAGGGTGGACCTAATCCTAGAACCGAGATTAGTTTGAATCATCAGTATCACTAACCCCAAAAATTTCAATGCTTTTCGTGGCTTTATCTATTGGGGGCTTTACCTCATTCTTCTGCCCTTCATCCCAGGTGAAGTCATCGTCGAAGAAGATTTTTAGCCGCGATTTCATCTTTTTATCAGCGGGGTCATACTATGGTTCAAGGAATCAACAAAAGGGAAAATCCTTTCCCTCCTTGACAAACCTCCCATTCAGGGAATATCATGAGATCATATTTTTTCTTTCTAAGCCTCTTTTCTGATATGGTCAGTGGAGTTCCTTGAGTTTAATCGGTGATGGTTAGTATCCCAATCTGGATGAGGGAAATGCTTCCGTTAGGACTATCATTCGAGAATTCCTTATTGGTGTCCACCCAGTCCCATTATGGGCATGATGTGCTTGATTTTGAACATTTGAATTACTTTGACAATCCCATGAGGGTTGTGCTTTGGGCACATTCGATCTTTAAAATTATCCCCAGTTGGGATAGTAAGCGGGTCGATCTTGAAATTGGAGAGAAACATATCATTGGCCCCATACTAAATCTCCAGCATTGGGTTGCGGATGGCGATACCATCTATATTATCGTCATCCCCAAGAATTATGATGACTTGACCATTGGTAAGAACTTCAACTTCTGGTAGAGAGAAGAAAATACTCCACCTATAATGTGGAGCAATGGGCGGCAAGGAATAGGTTAAAATAAGTGGGTATGTCGATGTCTTGGATTTTTTTCTGAAGGTAGATAGGGCCAGCCCTTAGTGTAAGCTTTGTGGAACCCATAAATTCTCTGCAAGTATTGTCACAAGAATGCACAATGGCAGATGTTAGAGTGAGATCACTGAATTTTATCCCTAGGCAATTAAAGGTTCTGGATGGGTAGACATTGAGGGCGAACTCGTTACCTACAAGTGCCTATGGAACTCTATTCCCCATGTCTTCAACTGAGATGTTAAGGGCGTAGTTGTGATCACGACTGACCTTTAGATTTTATTCTTTAAAGAAGGAGGGGAGTCTGGTAGTGGTTAGAAATTCGACCATAAGCACTGCTTCTTCAGGAGTACTAGTGGGAGGAACTATGGGTATCCTGAAGAGATTTATTAAGGAATTTTTATATAATTGTGTAAGGACACAAATTTCCAATTGAGTCCATATATAGTTTTGGCTCAATTCCGGACAAAAACATTTATTCATAGGATAGTATTTAATTGTAATATTCTCAAGCCTATGAAGTGTTTATTGAAGACGTAGCGGCAAAGAGTATAAAGCTTCATCAAATATGCCTCTACGTCATCAACTATAGTTCCATGCTCCCAAGGTATTAATGCAATTATATTTATATAGGAACTTGGAACAAAGTTTATTGGGTGTTATGTTTAATAAAAACTGTGTTTACTTTCAGATAAAATTTAATTAGCACTTTAAAATTAAAGTATATAAAGTTTGTGGGCCAAAAATCGAATTTAGTAAAAATTCTGGAAGTCGTTTGAAATGTCGTTCGAACGAGTTTTTCGTTCGAACCAGGTTTCGTTCGAACGAGTTTGCCAACGAGTCTAAACTGGTCTGTCGTTCGAACGAACTTTCTGTTCGAACGAGGTATCTAACGAGATTTCTAACGAGTCCAAACTGGAGTGTCGTTAGAAGTCTCGTTCGAACGAGACTTCGTTCGAACGAAATGTCGTTCGAACGAGCTGTCAGGCGGGAACAGTTTTTAGGCAGTTTTTGGCAGTTTTGCACCCACTTCCCCACTTGTTTTTTAACCAACTTTTTCAGACTTTATGAAGTGCGGGAATCACATTTTCTAAACTAACATTTCCATAACTTTTCCAACTAAAGTTTATCTCTTAGAGAGAGTTTGAGAGCAAAAGTGGTTTAGGAAAATGTTCATGTTTTGAGTGAGATTTTTAGAGAAATATTTTCATCACTCTAGTGTTTACACCCAATTGAATTAATTCCAAGTTCATATATATACTTATCAATTGCGTGGAGTTTGGCACCGGTTTATCTCTACCGAATTCAAGAAGAGAAGTTTTGGTTTGCTTCTACATCCATCAAAGAAGAAGAAGCTTTGTTGTGTTTCTACCCACTTGGAGAAAGGCTCCTTGCTCGGGTGACGGTGACCATATAAAGTCCTATCGGTGGATTTCGAGACCGCGGTGGTGTTCCAAGGTTATCCGCTAGGAAGAGGTTTCTACGAGAAGAAGCGTCGAGGCTTGAGAGGGATCGAGTCAGTCGTTGTAAGTCTATTTGTCTTGTAAGTATAATTCCGTATCTAGTGGATTTGTGGCTAGGGCCGTCTGAGGTTGTTTCCCGTCTTGGGTTTTTCCTCGTACATCGCGGCGTAGTGTGATTGGTTTATTTTATCTTGCATAAATAACGTAGAACGCATGCTTAGACTAATTCAAGATAAAATTCGGTTTATTTATCACACTCAATTTAATTTGGACTTATATTAAATGTTTGGTAACGTTTATTTAATTCAAGTCGTTTGCTAAAACTTGGTTTCGCCTAATTTGCTAATATTGATAAATATGACTTAGGCAAATTCTAGGGCTTGGATTAATGAATTGGTTTAATTTTGTTTTATTAAACTAAAATTTGCTTTGTTTAATTCTTGAACTATCACTTATATACGCTTCCGCATCATCTTCGAATAAATATAAAAGGAAATTGCAACCACGTTTTCAAATTGGTATCAGAGCCAAAAACGATAAATTATTTCGTTAAGATCTTTTAATTTTTTGGCTAAAATGGATTTTTCCCCATTTTCAAAATTTCCTATTTTCGATGGTTCAAACTACGCGTATTGGAAAGCGCGAATGAGATCGGCACTAAAATCTATCGACGAGAGAGTTTGGATGTCTGTTGTTACCGGGTACTCCCCACCAACTTACTTAGTAGAAAATGAACGTGTTATCAAACCGCCGATAGATGGACTGAAAATGAGTTTAAACTTGCTAACTTTAATTCTCGAGGTCTAAATGCCTTATTTAGCGCTGTCGCACCGGATGAATTCCGACGTATTATGACGTGTGAAACCGCTAAAGAAGCTTGGGATATTTTACAATTAACTCATGAAGGAACTAGTGTCGTTAAAGCTTCAAAACTCCAAAACCTCACCACTCAATTTGAAACTATCAAAATGGATGAAAAAGAAACTTTTGATAAATTTTATGCTAGACTTTCTGATATTGTTAATTCATCTTTTAACTTGGGAGAGAAAATACCTGACGACCGTGTTGTAAAGAAAATTTTAAGGTCCCTACCCGATAGATTTATTCCAAAGGTGACCGTTTTAAATTCTTTACCCACTTTAGCCTCTACAAAATTAGAAGAGCTTGTAGGTGATTTACAAACCTATGAACTAGATATGTTTCCCTCTAAAACTGAAAAGAAAATTGAAAAGGGATTTGCTTTAAAAGCCCGAAAAGAGGTCAAACAAGTAGTAGAGAGCGATAGTGATAGTGACTCGGAAGACATGGCTTTATTTGCTCGTAAATTTAGAAAATTTCTTAAATTTAACAAAGATAAATTTAAAAATGATTTTAAGAAATTTGATACTTCTAAACATGATAAAAGCGAGAAGATTTCTAAAGCCGAGAGCATCCCTAAACCTAGCAATGACAATTTAGATAGGGACGAGTCTGATAAGTGTTTTGGTTGTGAAGGTTATGGCCATAGGGCTTATGAGTGCCCCACTAAACTAAGGAAAGAGGGTAAGCGACCCATTTCATATAATGCGACCCTTAGTGATAGTGATAAGGAAGAGAAGCCCGATTCCCCCACTAAGAAAAATTTTGTGGCTTTTATGGCTAGTCATGTGAGTGATAGTGAAAACTCCTCGATTGATGAAACGATAGCACATGCCACTTCCAAGGTCATTATACATGATTCTCTTGTTTTTTATGATAGTGAGAGTGAAGAAGAAAGAGAGAGTGAAAATGAAGAAGAGGTTAATGTGAGTGAACTTCAAAATGCTTTTCAAGAACTTTATACAGAATCTATCAAATTGAAAAGATCTAATTTGAAGTTAGAAGCTAGTTTAAGAAAGAGTGTCAAGGTCGTTGATGAAAATGATTTAATAGAAGACCTTAGGACACGTGAGAGTACTCTTCGAGAGAAGCTAGAATATGTAGAAGGCGAAAGAGATAGCCTTAGGGGTTTAATGGAATCCTTGAAAAAGGAGCTTCTTTCTTTTGAAGAGCGAAATATTTTATTAGAGTCTAATATTTTGGAATTGCAAGATAAATTAAAAGACTCTAGTAATGTCAAATTTGATTTGGAGTGTCGTTCGGAAAAACTTGATAAAATCTTAGGAACGGTCCAAATTAAAAATGACACTTGTGGTTTAGGCTTCAATACTTGTAATGACTTTACTCATAATGCCCAAACCAATGTTTTAGGAGAATCTACTAGGACTACATTTAATGATCACTCCTTAAGTAAATCTTTTCGACATGTTCTCACTTGTACACATTGTGGTCGATAAGGTCATCTTAGGAAATTTTGTTTTGATCTTAAACGAATTCCTAGAAAATCCCATAGTAAAGTAACCACGGTAGTTAAAGCTCCTACACCCCAAGATAGTCATTCTTCATTAATTTGGGTTAGGAAATCCGACTTGGTTGCTTTGCAAAATGGGGTTTTTGATTCTCCTTTACTTTCACATGCTTCCTCCCTTGCTAAATCTAAAGGATGAATGTGTTAGTGTTTTGCATACTTTAGCCTTTGTACTTCATGCTATATTCACATGCTAAATGTATGCTTGTTTAGTCATTTTCTAGTCATTACCTCATTTCATATCTTATGCTAGAAATTATGACTTGTTTCTCTTTTTGTATTATATTTTGTGTTTGAATTGACTGCATAATATAAAAAGATTTTTGTTTATCATTTGTGTTTTATTTATTTCATTTAAGCTTAATGAAAAATACAAATGATTTTTGTTTATTTTTTTGAGTATATATCTTTATTTTTAATTAAAAATGTTAAAAACTCAAAAAGATTTTTTTGTGTATTTTGGTTTGACACACTTTAAGTGGAATATACTTGTGTTTGAATCGCATATTTTACGCTCCCATGTGGCTAGAACTTTTGGTTTAGATTGTCAATCCTTAAAATGTTCTTTACCATTTTTTATGGAGTAGTTGGATTTTGTGTTGTTTAAATGGATTCTATTTCTATATGCCTCTTTTCACACATGCACGAGCTCTTTTGAAATCTTAATGTCACATGTTATATTTGAGCTTTTTGAGGTGTTCTCTTACCAATCTAGTCATCTACATATCTATGACCTAGGAGGACAAGTGCATGTCAAAATCCGTTGCATGAGAAGATGTGTGTGAAAAATGAAAACATGATAAATCTAAATGTGCACGGGGAAGGGCTCCGAAAGGATGAATTAAATCCTTTGCGATAGTAAGCCACCGTTTATTGGATCTAAAAGAAATACGTGATCCAAAGGTCTAAAAACAAAATATTTGGCATTAAAAAGAAAATAATTGCCAAGGCCTATGATTGTTTGATATATTCATTCAAATAAAAGAATATATATGCTTATTGAGGGAGAATTGGATGGTATATCAACGGTTTGCACAATGTCCGTTTATCCTAGTTGTCTTTAATGTCATGACTCTATTTGGTTTGTAGAATCATCATCATGCTAGGCTTGTATGCATTGTGTATGTTTGTTCCTTGAGTTCAATCTATATTGTCACATGAGGTTATATTTAACTGTGATGAAGTTTACAATCAAAAGAGAACTCCGTGAACGTTTATTAAGTGTTTGGGTCCAAATTTAATTGTTGCTAGTTCACACCCCTACACTTCCGTTTCCATATGACACATTTTTGCCATACGAGTGTGCAAACTTATTGTATTTTGTGTTATATGTGTGTTTATATCTATATATATATGCAAGTGCTTCATTGGTAGATTTCTAGTTTCTATATATATATGATATTTGTTTGTCTTTGCCTTGCTTTTATTGCCAATATGCTTCAATGTCTTATCACTTTAAGCTTCAACATGCTTTTATGATTATTAGTTCTTTATCCTTTGCCTATTCCTGAACAAAAAGGGGTAGAATGATGATAGGGGGAGAAATGGTATCTAATACTATTATGGTATCTAATCCTATTATTGTCGTATCTTCGTTTGGGGGAGATTTATCTTAGGGGGAGACGTCTTTCTAAGTAGGTCATGTGTTTGATAAAGGGGAGAATTAATTTAGGGGGAGTAACTTAATTAATTGCATTTATATTTTGATATTCCCTATGCATTTGATGAGTTTGCTTAAGTGTCCAGGATTTCTTCTAAAGCGGCATTGTTTAATGGCAAGACGTTTGATCCTTGGGTTGAGTCAAGTTTGGGTGGGTTATGTTTTGAGTCTAGTGAGCTTGACGGCCCTTTAGGATTTTTGTTTGGTTTTTGTCCCGGAATAGCCAAAGGGAGAGATTTGTAAGGACACAAATTTCCAATTGAGTCCATATATAGTTTTGGCTCAATTCCGGACAAAAACATTTATTCATAGGATAGTATTTAATTGTAATATTCTCAAGCCTATGAAGTGTTTATTGAAGACGTAGCGGCAAAGAGTATAAAGCTTCATCAAATATCCCTCTACGTCATCAACTATAGTTCCATGCTCCCAAGGTATGAATGCAATTATATTTATATAGGAACTTGGAACAAAGTTTATTGGGTGTTAGGTTTAATAAAAACTGTGTTTACTTTCAGATAAAATTTAATTAGAACTTTAAAATTAAAGTATATAAAGTTTGTGGGCCAAAAATCGAATTTAGTAAAAATTCTGGAAGTCGTTCGAAATGTCGTTCGAACGAGTTTTTCGTTCGAACCAGGTTTCGTTCGAACGAGTTTGCCAACGAGTCTAAACTGGTCTGTCGTTCGAACGAACTTTCTGTTCGAACGAGGTATCTAACGAGATTTCTAACGAGTCCAAACTGGAGTGTCGTTAGAAGTCTCGTTCGAACGAGACTTCGTTCGAACGAAATGTCGTTCAAACGAGCTGTCAGGCGGGAACAGTTTTTAGGCAGTTTTTGGCAGTTTTGCACCCACTTCCCCACTTGTTTTTTAACCAACTTTTTCAGACTTTATGAAGTGCGGGAATCACATTTTCTAAACTAACATTTCCATAACTTTTCCAACTAAAGTTTATCTCTTAGAGAGAGTTTGAGAGCAAAAGTGGTTTAGGAAAATGTTCATGTTTTGAGTGAGATTTTTAGAGAAATATTTTCATCACTCTAGTGTTTACACCCAATTGAATTAATTCCAAGTTCATATATATACTTATCAATTGCGTGGAGTTTGGCACCGGTTTATCTCTACCGAATTCAAGAAGAGAAGTTTTGGTTTGCTTCTACATCCATCAAAGAAGAAGACGCTTTGTTGTGTTTCTACCCACTTGGAGAAAAGCTCCTTGCTCGGGTGACGGTGACCATATAAAGTCCTATCGGTGGATTCCGAGACCGCGGTGGTGTTCCAAGGTTATCCGCTAGGAAGAGGTTTCTACGAGAAGAAGCGTCGAGTCTTGAGAGGGATCGAGTCAGTCGTTGTAAGTCTATCTGTCTTGTAAGTATAATTCCGTATCTAGTGGATTTGTGGCTAGGGCCGTCCGAGGTTGTTTCCCGTCTTGGGTTTTTCCTCGTACATCGCGGCGTAGTGTGATTGGTTTATTTTATCTTGCATAAATAACGTAGAACGCATGCTTAGACTAATTCAAGAAAAAATTCGGTTTATTTATCACACTCAATTTAATTTGGACTTATATTAAATGTTTGGTAACGTTTATTTAATTCAAGTCGTTTGCTAAAACTTGGTTTCGCCTAATTTGCTAATATTGATAAATATGACTTAGGCAAATTCTAGGGCTTGGATTAATGAATTGGTTTAATTTTGTTTTATTAAACTAAAATTTGCTTTGTTTAATTTTTGAACCATCACTTATATACGCTTCCGCATCATCTTCGAATAAATATAAAAGGAAATTGCAACCACGTTTTCAAATTGGGAGCACATGAAAGAGAGCCCATAGTGTGATGTTGGCTTGAGTCTTTTTGAGCTGGTCAATGACCCTGCTTTCTTTAACTATCATCTCTGGTATTGGGAGTTCCTCAACTACTCCTTTTTCCCTTATATATTCTGACTGATCGAATGATTGGATCTTTGTAATGTCACCCAGATTGGGTCGTATGGTTAACATAGGTAGGGAAGTATAAGAACCATATATCTTCATCTACTTCGGGTTCTATGAATACCTTGTTGACCAAATTAGAAATTTTTAAAGGAGATCATCCTACAAAAAGAAGTAATTAAGCTAGCCTCCCTACAATCTGATTTATTATCTGAACTATCAAAATCTTCCCCCATACGATAGTAATGATGTCACATGTCCACGCAAAATCGATGCACTCAACAACCTCTATGGTTTCATCATACAGATCTTCCCATTCAATAGGCAAGTGGTGGAATTAAGGGACCAGATACCCTTAGAGTTTCAGAATCATAAACAACTCGAAAATATTGCATATATGTCACTTCTGGAGGAACATATCTGACGTAACTTGAATAATGTCTTCTAGGTTGAACTCATCTCCAAAAACTACCCATTCATCAAATTCTCAGGCCCACTTCTAGGATTCCATAAATATGTCGTTGATTTTTTCATTGTCAATGGTAATTTATGAGGGAAATTTCATCTTGAACTTTCAAAGTTGATCTAAAACTACAAGTAATTCCATGCTTCCCCCTCTAAGCAGGTACAAATGGAAATACAGGCTCGGGTGAGGAGTGCCAGAACTTAATCGACAGAGTTAGTAGGATGCAGGAGAAAGGAAGGGCAAATTTTGAGGGGTTTTAGTGAGATGGTAGGTAGACTAGGTATTTCACAGGGCTTGACTCTGGTTGAGGGGAAGAATTATGTATTTTCTTCTGAAAGTATGACATTTACCCAAGTTCTGTGTGCTGGGAGAGGATTATTGGTGGCATTGGGCTTCAAATTGGCCCATGGAGAAATGACACCTTTGTCTATGAAACTCTAGATAACATTCTTGATGTGGAATCATTGATCATTGATATGCCTAGCGATTTGTGGTAGTCATAATGGGGGTCATGTTTGAAGTTTTAGGGAAGAAGATTTGTCAATGGTCAGGAGTACAAAGGTTTAATGAGATTTTGGGAAAGCAGGGCTTGATACACTTTTGACAGAGGAGCATGAAGTTTAGTATACTCATTTTTCGCAGGGTTAGGATGACTTTCAAGTGTCCAAGAAGTAGCAGGTTTGGATATTTTATTGGTGATTGAGACTGAGGTGGTGGCCGACTTATTATACTTTCGTGGCGCGAACTACCCGGTCAGTCTTTTCAATTCAGGCTCTACTTTTTGACTTGGGACCCCTTCTTCAAATTCTACCCTAACCTCCTAGAGAGCTCTGAAGTGAGGGTAGTACTGACCTCCCATTGAAGCTCAGATATGGGGTAAGAAGTTCTTCTTCACTATTCCCACATATTCTTCTTTTGAAGGTCTGTTAGTCATAGTAGCTACTTTTTCTCTCCATTTATAGGGGGATTCCTCACCAAAATTTGATTAGCCAAGATGATTCTACACTTAGCAAAAGGCTAACTAAAGGATGCAGACAAAGACCTCTTAAATGACCTCCCGTGAAGACCCTCAATAAAGGCTTCTCGAAGGACCTCTTTGTGACACCCCGCCTAATAAAATACCGGGTGATCAGTCCTATACCAAATTAAAACAGGAATCCCAGTTGGATCATCCTTAGCATCACTGTCGAAAACTTTTTAAAACTTACTAACCACCTAGTATTCCAAAAACTGGTGCCAATTTTAACTTTTTAATTAATCAAAACAATACATGCGGAATTTAATATAAACCATTCACACAACTGAATGAAAGTAAATCGAATAATAATTATACAACTTGCCGAATCAATCACCGGCCACCAAATAAAATCAAATACAATTAATCAACACCTGAATGAATTACACCTGAAACTGTACAGAGAAGTCTGGGCGACAAGCCCTAAATATAACTAAAACTGATACAAGATTCCTACTCTAGGAATAAATGAATGATGCGTCTAATCCAAACTCCTGCTAGCATCCACATATGCCGCAGCTCCGTGTCCCTGGAATAGAATATCAATCCTGGCATCCCTGTGGCTGGACACCTAAAAGGTTTTGAAAATAGTTTTATAGCAAGGGTTAGAACCCAAAACGTTTTGAAAATATTTAGCAAGTGAATTAACTACAGTAATTTAAAATGCATGAATGCGCTTCATATTTAAGTTAGTGTCGCACTCCCTTGTGGACATTCTCACCCCTTCACTATTGTGCACACCTACCGGTTACCTTAACCCCACCTAGTTGTACTACCCCATCCAACTAGTCCTGGTATAACCTTCCCTTGCCATACTACTCTAACCCGAGTATAATGATTCTTGAATTATAAGTTATTTCACAACTAACTTAATTAACTCCTCTTAAATAGTAACATATAACCGTATCACAAGTTATATAAAGTAAATACATCACCCACTGTATTATTCCCACAAATGAATAACTTAATTAATTTCTCATTAATTAACAACATATAACTGTAACCTGAGTTATATAAGGTAAGTACATTACGCACTGTATTATCACCTACATATAATATTTACTACCATATTATACGTACCTTTAATAACATCCACACATATATCATACAAGTACCCATCCTTTCGAGTTTACCCTCACCGGATGATTCCCTCTAAAATGCTATCTCACTAGGTGTGCTCACAAAACCTAGTTTCCCCAAGTTAGAATCGCTCACCAACTTGGACCAAAATATAAACGAAGTGGAGGCGGTCATATTCCTTCCCTGAAAGTGAGATAAATCCCTCACCCATATATATCGGACGCTATGACCTGGGGATATACTCGCCCTACTCCTCAATCTAGGGGATTCACCCACATCGCGCAACCTCCCTTGATAGCATTAGAGTATATAAATTTAATAAATATCTAATCACTGATATTTAGTATCACGCACAATAAATACACGTGTATATATATACTATCACGACACCGTATATATATATATATATATAATATAAACTCCGGCTTTACCGTGTACTCAAAATCCCGTACACTGCCTGTAATTTAATATCACACACAATATATACACGTATATATATATACTATCACTACACCGTATATATATAATATAAACCCCGGCTCTACCGTGTACTCCAAGTCCCGTACACTGCCTGAAATTTCCTGAGTCTGTGGCCCGACTCAATGTAGTTAACTCACTCTTCAATTTATGTAATACTTTCCCCGAGTCTATGGTCCGACTCCAATTAAATTAATTGACACACTTATTAATTTAATACCTTCCCAAGTCTATCACCCGACCCTAATTAAATTAATTATCACATTTATTAATTTAATCCTACCCGAGTCTATAATCCGACTCTAATTAAATTAATTATCACATTTATTAATTTAATCCTACCCGAGTCTATAATCCGACTCTAATTAAATTAATTATCACATTTATTAATTTAATCCTACCCGAGTCTATAATCCGACTCTAATTAAATTAATTATCACATTTATTAATTTAATAACTTGGTGACTCTCAACCATTGTCCCCGGACTCACTTACTTGGCCCGTAACTTGATATTTCCTGAGTCTATGTTCTGACTCTAAATTAATTACTCTCTCTCGATAATTAATTTAATATTTTGGTGTCACATTACCAACATACCCGGACTCACTCACTTGGTCCATAATTAAATATTTTTCCGAGTCTATATCCCGACTCAAAATTTATTAGTTTATCTCCAAACTTAATTTACTACCTTGGGGTCGCATGACCAATATACCCGGATTCACTCACTTGATCCGTACCTCACTATTTGGAATAAAGTCTCTCAATTTCATCCATTAAATGCCCCACCTAAATTCATCCTAATCCCAATTACTTTCTCCCATAATTGCTAGGAATAATTGTTTCATATTTATTTATCACTAAATAAATGCTTGGGGGTTGAATTTAATTAATTTTCCCCTTATACTTCACCCAAGGCCGAACTGCCCAGGATTTCCCATCGTCGATCGATCGATGCCCACGATAGATCGATCGACCCCTTCGTTACAGCTCTTCTTCCTCCCTGTTTTCCACCATTAACGAATTTCAAGGTTTTTAAACCCTATTTCACCTCTAATCACATCATCCCATCCTCTACACATGGTCAATCCACATCCTACTCATCATAGAGATCATTAAGCTAATCAACCCCTTTAATTATCTCTTAATTTTCGAAATGGGTCTTTCTCACTAAAATTTAATTATCTGTTTTTAAATCCCAATTTCCAGATTCGATTTCCACTCTTTTATATTCTGAATTTCTCATTCAAATCATAAATACATATTCAGATTTCAATCACCCATCTAAATCTTACTTTGAATCTCATTCAAGTATTTCAAAAACAAAAACCCATTTTGTACCCATTTACACCCAAAAACGGATTTACACCCAAAAACGGATTTTCATACCCACATCACTATAATATAAATTGATTATCATGCTTTAAGAATCAAAATAGTTAACCACTTGCCTGAAAGTGTTCGTAGTGTCTGATTCCGTTGGCGGAGTCCCTCAATTTCGCTCCAAAAGCTCCCAATTTGTTCTTGATTTTCTTTCCCCCAAATCCCCTCTCAAACCCTAGGTTTGGAGTTGTGTTGGCTGCTGATTTCCTAATCTCCCATTAGGTTAAAAACCCTTAATACCGTTTTTCACCAAATGGGCTTAATTAAAGTGGCCCAACTCACCCCGTGTGGGCCCGGCTATGCCCAAAAATACCCCGAGACCCAATTACTACCCCGGGTACTCTTTTCTGACTATCTCGACCCATCCGGACTCAACCGCGCACTCAGAATTGGAATCCGAATTAATTTATAAAAATCCTTATCTCACACCCAATTTAGTCTATACCGACTCCCGGTTGGGATAAGTGTATACCTCGTCATTAATACTCGAAATGACGTAATTAAATTATTACTATTCACTTAGTAAATAAATTTCCCTAAACATTAACCATTCACTCCCAGATTAATATTTAAATATATATATATATATATTGCCATAATTAATTCAATTAAAATTACAACACACCAGTAATTTAAAATTCTCGAATTAATTAAATATTAACTATACAAAAATACGGGGTGTTACATACTTCCCCCCTTACAAAGGAATTTCGTCCTCGAAATTAAGATAAACCTAGTGTTCCAGTATTCACATATTACTCACTAGTCAAGTGCCTCCAAGCCCGCTATATCTATCCCATTCGATTCTAACCATACGTTACACAAGTATGCATTTAACTTTACCAGGGCGCCCATATACCCTATACCCGTGCTTAACCGCACAAAATTTGCCTTAATTAACCCGGGTGCCCATACACCCTATCCCCGCACTCTACCGCACGAAAGTTACCCGACTGTGCTAGTCGTAACCCATAATATAACTTCGAACCCATAGTCATAATACATATATTTATACATATATATTTACTGCCCGGGTACTCAACCCATGTGCAACGTCCAAACATCTCCCCATAAATACTTATCTCTCAACACAAAAGTATATACGCCCTTACCCTTATGTTACCAAAGACAACATAATACCGCGCCCTTACTATCACTAGTCCTTGCGCAAAATAAACCCCTAGCTATCTCTCTCTGCTCAAAAATTAAGTTAACCATCCTGATTCACTTCAGTAAACATCCCCACTTACTGGGATAAAATGTGAGAACACAAAACCTCACTACGTGCTATTGCACCACGTAATAAAATATATATACCCACCTATATATAGGCTATACTCCCTCTCCGGTGATACCTAGTACCAACCATACCCTGGTGTCGCGGACACCAAAATTTAACTCCACTATCCACAATATTTAAGTTCCATTGCTATCCAGCCGATGTTTTAAAAAAATATTATCAGTCCTACTCCCATAATTCTCGAAAGTAGTAATTCCTCATATAATTCAACCAATCACTCCGTGTGCGCCTCCACTCTCCCATGAGGAGCACTAAGGAACTCCGCTACCCTACGGAAAGTTTACCCATATGCTATGGCTGCTACCGCCAATGCACCCACTAAGTTCGACTCACCTGCGAACTCTAGTGAAAAATAAGTCTTATACTGTGACATCCTCTTTGTCACTCAACAATATACCCCATGCCCCTAGGGTAAAATAATTACTTCTATACTCCAGCTGCAACGGCTGGTTCTCGATTTTCGGAGCAGCTTCTCCCTGCCCGAATGCACCCGTGATTTTTCTTTAGTGGCTGTACATCTAGGACCTCGTCCTGTAGTTGACCCCTGCCTCGCTTAAGGCAATATCTCTTCATGCGTCTCTCTTTTCCACAAATGAAACACTTTCTAATATGTTCACCCTGCCACTAATCCCTTCCATGCCAACCTTGTTGGAATTTCTGGCCATCCCGCCGATAGCCTCCAGTTCTAGATCGTTTGGCATGATTTCCTTGCCGAAAATCCTGCCCCTAATCTCCCCCCAATCTTCTGCTGGGATACCCCACTGGTATTGTTCCATTCTGCCTCATCCGACTGGTTAATCCCTACTCCCTTCCCGCTTCCTTTCGCGTGGAAGCGATATTCCCAACAGTGCCGTAGTGTTGCGTTAATGACATCGATATAAGCTACTAATGCTGAATTATCAATTTAATGTTGTCTGACTCTCCAGACTAACCCATCCATAAACTTTGTTTTCTTTCTCTTTTCCTAGCTTACCATCATCCGGTAAAAGTTTTTCCAACGAGTGAAATCTTCCTCGCAATCGACCACTGAATGGTCTCCCTTTGAGTCTCTTCACAAAATTTTCTCCTCATTTTGATCTCGACCATTGAAGGAAAAATTTACTTGCGGCCGAACCGCACTTCAAAACTCTGCAGTAGTTAGTGTGTCCCTTTCTTCCACTGTGGTGATCGATCCCCACAACTGTAGTGCTGCTCCCACTAACTAAAAGTGGTTAGCCTTTATTTTCGTACCCCATCGCAATCTCCCATGCGTAGGTGACGCTGAATACCTCCCTTCCTTGACACGCTAGTACTACACCTGAACCCCCTCGCAACTCTGATGGTTCCCGCTAAAATAACCTCTCTTTCTTGCTTCCAACCTGACGACTCCGCGTGAGTCTGAACATCCGGCGCCACTAACACTTGTGGCTGATCCCGTGGAAAGTACCCTGGCGTTGTGACCACCGTTTCTCCATCTACCTGGGCCACTATTTCAGTGACCTATGCTGCAAAAATCATTTATGGCCGTTGCTGTGGTAGCTCTCGCTCCTAACGAGCCTCCCCCGTCTCATTTCCCCCTGCTGCCCTAATTGCTCTCTCTCCCTCCTGGGCGTCATCTGGAATGAGAATCGAATTCTATGAGTTCACTCTCAAATATAAATTTCGAAGAAGAACGTATATGCGCATACGTATGAGAATACAACAATCCTATGATAGGGCTCTATATCAAAGACTGCTTAGCTGAAACGTGAAAAGCCGCACAGATCCTAAGGACACTAGAACCTGATGCTCTGATACCATCTGTGACACCCCGCCTAATAAAATACCGGGTGATCAGTCCTATACCAAATTAAAACAGGAATCCCAGTTGGATCATCCTTAGCATCACTGTCGAAAACTTTTTAAAACTTACTAACCACCTAGTATTCCAAAAACTGGTGCAAATTTTAACTTTTTAATTAATCAAAACAATACATGCGGAATTTAATATAAACCATTCACACAACTGAATGAAAGTAAATCGAATAATAATTATACAACTTGCCGAATCAATCACCGGCCACCAAATAAAATCAAATACAATTAATCAACACCTGAATGAATTACACCTGAAACTGTACAGAGAAGTCTGGGCGACAAGCCCTAAATATAACTGAAACTGATACAAGATTCCTACTCTAGGAATAAATGAATGATGCGTCTAATCCAAACTCCTGCTAGCATCCACATATGCCGCAGCTCCGTGTCCCTGGAATAGAATATCAATCCTGGCGTCCCTGTGGCTGGACACCTAAAAGGTTTTGAAAATAGTTTTATAGCAAGGGTTAGAACCCAAAACGTTTTGAAAATATTTAGCAAGTGAATTAACTGCAGTAATTTAAAATGCATGAATGCGCTTCATATTTAAGTTAGTGTCGCACTCCCTTGTGGACATTCTCACCCCTCCACTATTGTGCACACCTACCGGTTACCTTAACCCCACCTAGTTGTACTACCCCATCCAACTAGTCCTGGTATAACCTTCCCTTGCCATACTACTCTAACCCGAGTATAATGATTCTTGAATTATAAGTTATTTCACAACTAACTTAATTAACTCCTCTTAAATAGTAACATATAACCGTATCACAAGTTATATAAAGTAAATACATCACCCACTGTATTATTCCCACAAATGAATAACTTAATTAATTTCTCATTAATTAACAACATATAACTGTAACCTGAGTTATATAAGGTAAGTACATTACGCACTGTATTATCACCTACATATAATATTTACTACCATATTATACGTACCTTTAATAACATCCACACATATATCATACAAGTACCCATCCTTTCGAGTTTACCCTCACCGGATGATTCCCTCTAAAATGCTATCTCACTAGGTGTGCTCACAAAACCTAGTTTCCCCAAGTTAGAATCGCTCACCAACTTGGACCAAAATATAAACGAAGTGGAGGCGGTCATATTCCTTCCCTGAAAGTGAGATAAATCCCTCACCCATATATATCGGACGCTATGACCTGGGGATATACTCGCCCTACTCCTCAATCTAGGGGATTCACCCACATCGCGCAACCTCCCTTGATAGCATTAGAGTATATAAATTTAATAAATATCTAATCACTGATATTTAGTATCACGCACAATAAATACACGTGTATATATATACTATCACGACACCGTATATATATATATATATATAATATAAACTCCGGCTTTACCGTGTACTCAAAATCCCGTACACTGCCTGTAATTTAATATCACACACAATATATACACGTATATATATATATACTATCACTACACCGTATATATATAATATAAACCCCGGCTCTACCGTGTACTCCAAGTCCCGTACACTGCCTGAAATTTCCTGAGTCTGTGGCCCGACTCAATGTAGTTAACTCACTCTTCAATTTATGTAATACTTTCCCCGAGTCTATGGTCCGACTCCAATTAAATTAATTGACACACTTATTAATTTAATACCTTCCCAAGTCTATCACCCGACCCTAATTAAATTAATTATCACATTTATTAATTTAATCCTACCCGAGTCTATAATCCGACTCTAATTAAATTAATTATCACATTTATTAATTTAATCCTACCCGAGTCTATAATCCGACTCTAATTAAATTAATTATCACATTTATTAATTTAATAACTTGGTGACTCTCAACCATTGTCCCCGGACTCACTTACTTGGCCCGTAACTTGATATTTCCCGAGTCTATGTTCTGACTCTAAATTAATTACTCTCTCTCGATAATTAATTTAATATTTTGGTGTCACATTACCAACATACCCGGACTCACTCACTTGGTCCATAATTAAATATTTTTCCGAGTCTATATCCCGACTCAAAATTTATGAGTTTATCTCCAAACTTAATTTACTACCTTGGGGTCGCATGACCAATATACCCGGATTCACTCACTTGATCCGTACCTCACTATTTGGAATAAAGTCTCTCAATTTCATCCATTAAATGCCCCACCTAAATTCATCCTAATCCCAATTACTTTCTCCCATAATTGCTAGGAATAATTGTTTCATATTTATTTATCACTAAATAAATGCTTGGGGGTTAAATTTAATTAATTTTCCCCTTATACTTCACCCAAGGCCGAACTGCCCAGGATTTCCCATCGTCGATCGATCGATGCCCACGATAGATCGATCGACCCCTTCGTTACAGCTCTTCTTCCTCCCTGTTTTCCACCATTAACGAATTTCAAGGTTTTTAAACCCTAATTCACCTCAAATCACATCATCCCATCCTCTACACATGGTCAATCCACATCCTACTCATCATAGAGATCATTAAGCTAATCAACCCCTCTAATTATCTCTTAATTTTCGAAATGGGTCTTTCTCACTAAAATTTAATTATCTGTTTTTAAATCCCAATTTCCAGATTCGATTTCCACTCTTTTATATTCTGAATTTCTCATTCAAATCATAAATACATATTCAGATTTCAATCACCCATCTAAATCTTACTTTGAATCTCATTCAAGTATTTCAAAAACAAAAACCCATTTTGTACCCATTTACACCCAAAAACGGATTTACACCCAAAAACGGATTTTCATACCCACATCACTATAATATAAATTGATTATCATGCTTTAAGAATCAAAACAGTTAACCACTTGCCTGAAAGTGTTCGTAGTGTCTGATTCCGTTGGCGGAGTCCCTCAATTTCGCTCCAAAAGCTCCCAATTTGTTCTTGATTTTCTTTCCCCCAAATCCCCTCTCAAACTCTAGGTTTGGAGTTGTGTTGGCTGCTGATTTCCTAATCTCCCATTAGGTTAAAAACCCTTAATCCCGTTTTTCACCAAATGGGCTTAATTAAAGTGGCCCAACTCACCCCGTGTGGGCCCGGCTATGCCCAAAAATACCTCGAGACCCAATTACTACCCCCGGGTACTCTTTTCTGACTATCTCGACCCATCCGGACTCAACCGCGCACTCAGAATTGGCATCCGAATTAATTTATAAAAATCCTTATCTCACACCCAATTTAGTCTATACCGACTCCCGGTTGGGATAAGTGTATACCTCGTCATTAATACTCGAAATGACGTAATTAAATTATTACTATTCACTTAGTAAATAAATTTCCCTAAACATTAACCATTCACTCCCTGATTAATATTTAAATATATATTTATATATATATATATATATATATTACCATAATTAATTCAATTAAAATTACAACACACCAGTAATTTAAAATTGTCGAATTAATTAAATATTAACTATACAAAAATACGGGGTGTTACATACTTCCCCCCTTACAAAGGAATTTAGTCCTCGAAATTAAGATAAACCTAGTGTTCCAGTATTCACATATTACTCACTAGTCAAGTGCCTCCAAGCCCGCTATATCTATCCCATTCGATTCTAACCATACGTTACACAAGTATGCATTTAACTTTACCAGGGCGCCCATATACCCTATACCCGTGCTTAACCGCACAAAATTTGCCTTAATTAACCCGGGTACCCATACACCCTATCCCCGCACTCTACCGCACGAAAGTTACCCGACTGTGCTAGTCGTAACCCATAATATAACTTCGAACCCATAGTCATAATACATATATTTATACATATATTTTTACTGCCCGGGTACTCAACCCATGTGCAACGTCCAAACATCTCCCCATAAATACTTATCTCTCAACACAAAAGTATATACGCCCTTACCCTTATGTTACCAAAGACAACATAATACCGCGCCCTTACTATCACTAGTCCTTGCGCAAAATAAACCCCTAGCTATCTCTCTCTGCTCAAAAATTAAGTTAACCATCCTGATTCACTTCAGTAAACATCCCCACTTACTGGGATAAAATGTGAGAACACAAAACCTCACTACGTGCTATTGCACCACGTAATACAATATATATACCCACCTATATATAGGCTATACTCCCTCTCCGGTGATACCTAGTACCAACCATACCCTGGTGTCGCGGACACCAAAATTTAACTCCACTATCCACAATATTTAAGTTCCATTGCTATCCAGCCGATGTTTTTAAAAAATATTATCAGTCCTACTCCCATAATTCTCGAAAGTAGTAATTCCTCGCATAATTCAACCAATCACTCCGTGTACGCCTCCACTCTCCCATGAGGAACACTAAGGAACTCCGCTACCCTACGGAATGTTTACCCATATGCTATGGCTGCTACCGCCAATGCACCCACTAAGTTCGACTCACCTGCGAACTCTAGTGAAAAATAAGTCTTATACTGTGACATCCTCTTTGTCACTCAACAATATACCCCATGCCCCTAGGGTAAAATAATTACTTCTATACTCCAGCTGCAACGGCTGGTTCTCGATTTTCGGAGCAGCTTCTCCCTGCCCGAATGCACCCGTGATTTTTCTTTAGTGGCTGTACATCTAGGACCTCGTCCTGTAGTTGACCCCTGCCTCGCTTAAGGCAATATCTCTTCATGCGTCTCGCTTTTCCACAAATGAAACACTTTCTAATATGTTCACCCTGCCACTGATCCCTTCCATGCCAACCTTGTTGGAATTTCTGGCCATCCCGCCGATAGCCTCCAGTTCTAGATTGTTTGGCATGATTTCCTTGCCGAAAATCCTGCCCCTGATCTCCCCCCAATCTTCTGCTGGGATACCCCACTGATATTGTTCCATTCTGCCTTATCCGACTGGTTAATCCCCACTCCCTTCCCGCTTCCTTTCGCGTGGAAGCGATATTCCCAACAGTGCCGTAGTGTTGCGTTAATGACATCGATATAATCTACTAATGCTGAATTATCAATTTAATGTTGTCTGACTCTCCAGACTAACCCATCCATAAACTTTGTTTTCTTTCTCTTTTCCTAGCTTACCATCATCCGGTAAAAGTTTTTCCAACGAGTGAAATCTTCCTCGCAATCGACCACTGAATGGTCTCCCTTTGAGTCTCTTCACAAAATTTTCTCCTCATTTTGATCTCGACCATTGAAGGAAAAATTTACTTGCGGCCGAACCGCACTTCAAAACTCTGCAGTAGTTAGTGTGTCCCTTTCTTCCACTGTGGTGATCGATCCCCACAACTGTAGTGCTGCTCCCACTAACTAAAAGTGGTTAGCCTTTATTTTCGTACCCCATCGCAATCTCCCATGCGTAGGTGACGCTGAATACCTCCCTTCCTTGACACGCTAGTACTAAACCTGACCCCCCTCGCAACTCTGGTGGTTCCCGCTAAAATAACCTCTCTTTCTTGCTTCCAACCTGACGACTCCGCGTGAGTCTGAACATCCGGCGCCACTAACACTTGTGGCTGATCCCGTGGAAAGTACCCTGGCGTTGTGACCACCATTTCTCCAACTGCCTGGGCCACTATTTCAGTGACCTATGCTGCAAAAATCATTTATGGCCGTTGCTGTGGTAGCTCTCGCTCCTAACGAGCCTCCCCCGTCGCATTTCCCCCTGCTGCCCTAATTGCTCTCTCTCCCTCCTGGGCGTCATCTGGAATGAGAATCGAATTCTATGAGTTCACTCTCAAATATAAATTTCGAAGAAGAACGTATATGCGCATACGTATGAGAATACAACAATCCTATGATAGGGCTCTATATCAAAGACTGCTTAGCTGAAACGTGAAAAGCCGCACAGATCCTAAGGACACTAGAACCTGATGCTCTGATACCATCTGTTACACCCCGCCTAATAAAATACCGGGTGATCAGTCCTATACCAAATTAAAACAGGAATCCTAGTTGGATCATCCTTAGCATCACTGTCGAAAACTTTTTAAAACTTACTAACCACCTAGTATTCCAAAAACTGGTGCCAATTTTAACTTTTTAATTAATCAAAACAATACATGCGGAATTTAATATAAACCATTCACACAACTGAATGAAAGTAAATCGAATAATAATTATACAACTTGCCGAATCAATCACCGGCCACCAAATAAAATCAAATACAATTAATCAACACCTGAATGAATTACACCTGAAACTGTACAGAGAAGTCTGGGCGACAAGCCCTAAATATAACTGAAACTGATACAAGATTCCTACTCTAGGAATAAATGAATGATGCGTCTAATCCAAACTCCTGCTAGCATCCACATATGCCGCAGCTCCGTGTCCCTGGAATAGAATATCAATCCTGGCGTCCCTGTGGCTGGACACCTAAAAGGTTTTGAAAATAGTTTTATAGCAAGGGTTAGAACCCAAAACGTTTTGAAAATATTTAGCAAGTGAATTAACTGCAGTAATTTAAAATGCATGAATGCGCTTCATATTTAAGTTAGTGTCGCACTCCCTTGTGGACATTCTCACCCCTCCACTATTGTGCACACCTACCGATTACCTTAACCCCACCTAGTTGTACTACCCCATCCAACTAGTCCTGGTATAACCTTCCCTTGCCATACTACTCTAACCCGAGTATAATGATTCTTGAATTATAAGTTATTTCACAACTAACTTAATTAACTCCTCTTAAATAGTAACATATAACCGTATCACAAGTTATATAAAGTAAATACATCACCCACTGTATTATTCCCACAAATGAATAACTTAATTAATTTCTCATTAATTAACAACATATAACTGTAACCTGAGTTATATAAGGTAAGTACATTACGCACTGTATTATCACCTACATATAATATTTACTACCATATTATACGTACCTTTAATAACATCCACACATATATCATACAAGTACCCATCCTTTCGAGTTTACCCTCACCGGATGATTCCCTCTCAAATGCTATCTCACTAGGTGTGCTCACAAAACCTAGTTTCCCCAAGTTAGAATCGCTCACCAACTTGGACCAAAATATAAACGAAGTGGAGGCGGTCATATTCCTTCCCTGAAAGTGAGATAAATCCCTCACCCATATATCGGACGCTATGACCTGGGAATATACTCGCCCTACTCCTCAATCTAGGGGATTCACCCACATCGCGCAACCTCCCTTGATAGCATTAGAGTATATAAATTTAATAAATATCTAATCACTGATATTTAGTATCACGCACAATAAATACACGTGTATATATATACTATCACGACACCGTATATATATATATATATATATAATATAAACTCCGGCTTTACCGTGTACTCAAAATCCCGTACACTGCCTGTAATTTAATATCACACACAATATATACACGTATATATATATATACTATCACTACACCGTATATATATAATATAAACCCCGGCTCTACCGTGTACTCCAAGTCCCGTACACTGCCTGAAATTTCCTGAGTCTGTGGCCCGACTCAATGTAGTTAACTCACTCTTCAATTTATGTAATACTTTCCCCGAGTCTATGGTCCGACTCCAATTAAATTAATTGACACACTTATTAATTTAATACCTTCCCAAGTCTATCACCCGACCCTAATTAAATTAATTATCACATTTATTAATTTAATCCTACCCGAGTCTATAATCCGACTCTAATTAAATTAACTATAACATTTATTAATTTAATCCTACCCGACTCTATAATCCGACTCCTAATAAATTAATTATCACATTTATTAATTTAATCCTACCCGAGTCTATAATCCGACTCTAATTAAATTAATTATCACATTTATTAATTTAATAACTTGGTGACTCTCAACCATTGTCCCCGGACTCACTTACTTGGCCCGTAACTTGATATTTCCCGAGTCTATGTTCTGACTCTAAATTAATTACTCTCTCTCGATAATTAATTTAATATTTTGGTGTCACATTACCAACATACCCGGACTCACTCACTTGGTCCATAATTAAATATTTTTCCAAGTCTATATCCCGACTCAAAATTTATTAGTTTATCTCCAAACTTAATTTACTACCTTGGGGTTGCATGACCAATATACCCGGATTCACTCACTTGATCCGTACCTCACTATTTGGAATAAAGTCTCTCAATTTCATCCATTAAATGCCCCACCTAAATTCATCCTAATCCCAATTACTTTCTCCCATAATTGCTAGGAATAATTGTTTCATATTTATTTATCACTAAATAAATGCTTGGGGGTTAAATTTAATTAATTTTCCCCTTATACTTCACCCAAGGCCGAACTGCCCAGGATTTCCCATCGTCGATCGATCGATGCCCACGATAGATCGATCGACCCCTTCGTTACAGCTCTTCTTCCTCCCTGTTTTCCACCATTAACGAATTTCTAGGTTTTTAAACCCTAATTCACCTCTAATCACATCATCCCATCCTCTACACATGGTCAATCCACATCCTACTCATCATAGAGATCATTAAGCTAATCAACCCCTCTAATTATCTCTTAATTTTCGAAATGGGTCTTTCTCACTAAAATTTAATTATCTATTTTTAAATCCCAATTTCCAGATTCGATTTCCACTCTTTTATATTCTGAATTTCTCATTCAAATCATAAATACATATTCATATTTCAATCACCCATCTAAATCTTACTTTGAATCTCATTCAAGTATTTCAAAAACAAAAACCCATTTTGTACCCATTTACACCCAAAAACGGATTTTCATACCCACATCACTATAATATAAATTGATTATCATGCTTTAAGAATCAAAACAGTTAACCACTTGCCTGAAAGTGTTCGTAGTGTCTGATTCCGTTGGCGGAGTCCCTCAATTTCGCTCCAAAAGCTCCCAATTTGTTCTTGATTTTCTTTCCCCCAAATCCCCTCTCAAACCCTAGGTTTGGAGTTGTGTTGGCTGCTGATTTCCTAATCTCCCATTAGGTTAAAAACCCTTAATCCCGTTTTTCACCAAATGGGCTTAATTAAAGTGGCCCAACTCACCCCGTGTGGGCCCGGCTATGCCCAAAAATACCCCGAGACCCAATTACTACCCCCGGGTACTCTTTTCTGACTATCTCGACCCATCCGGACTCAACCGCGCACTCAGAATTGGCATCCGAATTAATTTATAAAAATCCTTATCTCACACCCAATTTAGTCTATACCGACTCCCGGTTGGGATAAGTGTATACCTCGTCATTAATACTCGAAATGACGTAATTAAATTATTACTATTCACTTAGTAAATAAATTTCCCTAAACATTAACCATTCACTCCCAGATTAATATTTAAATATATATATATATATATTGCCATAATTAATTCAATTAAAATTACAACACACCAGTAATTTAAAATTCTCGAATTAATTAAATATTAACTATACAAAAATACGGGGTGTTACATACTTCCCCCCTTACAAAGGAATTTCGTCCTCGAAATTAAGATAAACCTAGTGTTCCAGTATTCACATATTACTCACTAGTCAAGTGCCTCCAAGCCCGCTATATCTATCCCATTCGATTCTAACCATACGTTACACAAGTATGCATTTAACTTTACCAGGGCGCCCATATACCCTATACCCGTGCTTAACCGCACAAAATTTGCCTTAATTAACCCGGGTGCCCATACACCCTATCCCCGCACTCTACCGCACGAAAGTTACCCGACTGTGCTAGTCGTAACCCATAATATAACTTCGAACCCATAGTCATAATACATATATTTATACATATATATTTACTGCCCGGGTACTCAACCCATGTGCAACGTCCAAACATCTCCCCATAAATACTTATCTCTCAACACAAAAGTATATACGCCCTTACCCTTATGTTACCAAAGACAACATAATACCGCGCCCTTACTATCACTAGTCCTTGCGCAAAATAAACCCCTAGCTATCTCTCTCTGCTCAAAAATTAAGTTAACCATCCTGATTCACTTCAGTAAACATCCCCACTTACTGGGATAAAATGTGAGAACACAAAACCTCACTACGTGCTATTGCACCACGTAATAAAATATATATACCCACCTATATATAGGCTATACTCCCTCTCCGGTGATACCTAGTACCAACCATACCCTGGTGTCACGGACACCAAAATTTAACTCCACTATCCACAATATTTAAGTTCCATTGCTATCCAGCCGATGTTTTTAAAAAATATTATCAGTCCTACTCCCATAATTCTCGAAAGTAGTAATTCCTCGCATAATTCAACCAATCACTCCGTGTACGCCTCCACTCTCCCATGAGGAACACTAAGGAACTCCGCTACCCTACGGAAAGTTTACCCATATGCTATGGCTGCTACCGCCAATGCACCCACTAAGTTCGACTCACCTGCGAACTCTAGTGAAAAATAAGTCTTATACTGTGACATCCTCTTTGTCACTCAACAATATACCCCATGCCCCTAGGGTAAAATAATTACTTCTATACTCCAGCTGCAACGTCTGGTTCTCGATTTTCGGAGCAGCTTCTCCCTGCCCGAATGCACCCGTGATTTTTCTTTAGTGGCTGTACATCTAGGACCTCGTCCTGTAGTTGACCCCTGCCTCGCTTAAGGCAATATCTCTTCATGCGTCTCGCTTTTCCACAAATGAAACACTTTCTAATATGTTCACCCTGCCACTGATCCCTTCCATGCCAACCTTGTTGGAATTTCTGGCCATCCCGCCGATAGCCTCCAGTTCTAGATCGTTTGGCATGATTTCCTTGCCGAAAATCCTGCCCCTGATCTCCCCCCAATCTCCTGCTAGGATACCCCACTGGTATTGTTCCATTCTGCCTCATCCGACTGGTTAATCCCCACTCCCTTCCCGCTTCCTTTCGCGTGGAAGCGATATTCCCAACAGTGCCGTAGTGTTGCGTTAATGACATCGATATAATCTACTAATGCTGAATTATCAATTTAATGTTGTCTGACTCTCCAGACTAACCCATCCATAAACTTTGTTTTCTTTCTCTTTTCCTAGCTTACCATCATCCGGTAAAAGTTTTTCCAACGAGTGAAATCTTCCTCGCAATCGACCACTGAATGGTCTCCCTTTGAGTCTCTTCACTAAATTTTCTCCTCATTTTGATCTCGACCATTGAAGGAAAAATTTACTTGCGGCCGAACCGCACTTCAAAACTCTGCAGTAGTTAGTGTGTCCCTTTCTTCCACTGTGGTGATCGATCCCCACAGCTGTAGTGCTGCTCCCACTAACTAAAAGTGGTTAGCCTTTATTTTCGTACCCCATCGCAATCTCCCATGCGTAGGTGACGCTGAATACCTCCCTTCCTTGACACGCTAGTACTAAACCTGACCCCCCTCGCAACTCTGGTGGTTCCCGCTAAAATAACCTCTCTTTCTTGCTTCCAACCTGACGACTCCGCGTGAGTCTGAACATCCGGCGCCACTAACACTTGTGGCTGATCCCGTGGAAAGTACCCTGGCATTGTGACCACCATTTCTCCAACTGCCTGGGCCACTATTTCAGTGACCTATGCTGCAAAAATCATTTATGGCCGTTGCTGTGGTAGCTCTCGCTCCTAACGAGCCTCCCCCGTCTCATTTCCCCCTGCTGCCCTAATTGCTCTCTCTCCCTCCTGGGCGTCATCTGGAATGAGAATCGAATTCTATGAGTTCACTCTCAAATATAAATTTCGAAGAAGAATGTATATGCGCATACGTATGAGAATACAACAATCCTATGATAGGGCTCTATATCAAAGACTGCTTAGCTGAAACGTGAAAAGCCGCACAGATCCTAAGGACACTAGAACCTGATGCTCTGATACCATCTGTGACACCCCGCCTAATAAAATACCGGGTGATCAGTCCTATACCAAATTAAAACAGGAATCCCAGTTGGATCATCCTTAGCATCACTGTCGAAAACTTTTTAAAACTTACTAACCACCTAGTATTCCAAAAACTGGTGCCAATTTTAACTTTTTAATTAATCAAAACAATACATGCGGAATTTAATATAAACCATTCACACAACTGAATGAAAGTAAATCGAATAATAATTATACAACTTGCCGAATCAATCACCGGCCACCAAATAAAATCAAATACAATTAATCAACACCTGAATGAATTACACCTGAAACTGTACAGAGAAGTCTGGGCGACAAGCCCTAAATATAACTGAAACTGATACAAGATTCCTACTCTAGGAATAAATGAATGATGCGTCTAATCCAAACTCCTGCTAGCATCCACATATGCCGCAGCTCCGTGTCCCTGGAATAGAATATCAATCCTGGCGTCCCTGTGGCTGGACACCTAAAAGGTTTTGAAAATAGTTTTATAGCAAGGGTTAGAACCCAAAACGTTTTGAAAATATTTAGCAAGTGAATTAACTGCAGTAATTTAAAATGCATGAATGCGCTTCATATTTAAGTTAGTGTCGCACTCCCTTGTGGACATTCTCACCCCTCCACTATTGTGCACACCTACCGATTACCTTAACCCCACCTAGTTGTACTACCCCATCCAACTAGTCCTGGTATAACCTTCCCTTGCCATACTACTCTAACCCGAGTATAATGATTCTTGAATTATAAGTTATTTCACAACTAACTTAATTAACTCCTCTTAAATAGTAACATATAACCGTATCACAAGTTATATAAAGTAAATACATCACCCACTGTATTATTCCCACAAATGAATAACTTAATTAATTTCTCATTAATTAACAACATATAACTGTAACCTGAGTTATATAAGGTAAGTACATTACGCACTGTATTATCACCTACATATAATATTTACTACCATATTATACGTACCTTTAATAACATCCACACATATATCATACAAGTACCCATCCTTTCGAGTTTACCCTCACCGGATGATTCCCTCTCAAATGCTATCTCACTAGGTGTGCTCACAAAACCTAGTTTCCCCAAGTTAGAATCGCTCACCAACTTGGACCAAAATATAAACGAAGTGGAGGCGGTCATATTCCTTCCCTGAAAGTGAGATAAATCCCTCACCCATATATCGGACGCTATGACCTGGGAATATACTCGCCCTACTCCTCAATCTAGGGGATTCACCCACATCGCGCAACCTCCCTTGATAGCATTAGAGTATATAAATTTAATAAATATCTAATCACTGATATTTAGTATCACGCACAATAAATACACGTGTATATATATACTATCACGACACCGTATATATATATATATATATAATATAAACTCCGGTTTTACCGTGTACTCAAAATCCCGTACACTGCCTGTAATTTAATATCACACACAATATATACACGTATATATATATATACTATCACTACACCGTATATATATAATATAAACCCCGGCTCTACCGTGTACTCCAAGTCCCGTACACTGCCTGAAATTTCCTGAGTCTGTGGCCCGACTCAATGTAGTTAACTCACTCTTCAATTTATGTAATACTTTCCCCGAGTCTATGGTCCGACTCCAATTAAATTAATTGACACACTTATTAATTTAATACCTTCCCAAGTCTATCACCCGACCCTAATTAAATTAATTATCACATTTATTAATTTAATCCTACCCGAGTCTATAATCCGACTCTAATTAAATTAACTATAACATTTATTAATTTAATCCTACCCGAGTCTATAATCCGACTCTAATTAAATTAATTATCACATTTATTAATTTAATAACTTGGTGACTCTCAACCATTGTCCCCGGACTCACTTACTTGGCCCGTAACTTGATATTTCCCGAGTCTATGTTCTGACTCTAAATTAATTACTCTCTCTCGATAATTAATTTAATATTTTGGTGTCACATTACCAACATACCCGGACTCACTCACTTGGTCCATAATTAAATATTTTTCCGAGTCTATATCCCGACTCAAAATTTATTAGTTTATCTCCAAACTTAATTTACTACCTTGGGGTCGCATGACCAATATACCCGGATTCACTCACTTGATCCGTACCTCACTATTTGGAATAAAGTCTCTCAATTTCATCCATTAAATGCCCCACCTAAATTCATAATAATCCCAATTACTTTCTCCCATAATTGCTAGGAATAATTGTTTCATATTTATTTATCACTAAATAAATGCTTGGGGTTAAATTTAATTAATTTTCCCCTTATACTTCACCCAAGGCCGAACTGCCCAGGATTTCCCATCGTCGATCGATCGATGCCCACGATCGATCGATCGACCCCTTCGTTACAGCTCTTCTTCCCCCCTGTTTTCCACCATTAACGAATTTCAAGGTTTTTAAACCCTAATTCACCTCTAATCACATCATCCCATCCTCTACACATGGTCAATCCACATCCTACTCATCATCGAGATAATTAAGCTAATCAACCCCTCTAATTATCTCTTAATTTTCGAAATGGGTCTTTCTTACTAAAATTTAATTATCTGTTTTTAAATCCCAATTTCCAGATTCGATTTCCACTCTTTTATATTCTGAATTTCTCATTCAAATCATAAATACATATTCAGATTTCAATCACCCATCTAAATCTTACTTTGAATCTCATTCAAGTATTTCAAAAATAAAAACCCATTTTGTACCCACTTACACCCAAAAACGGATTTACACCCAAAAACGGATTTTCATACCCACATCACTATAATATAAATTGATTATCATGCTTTAAGAATCAAAACAGTTAACCACTTGCCTAAAAGTGTTCGTAGTGTCTGATTTCGTTGGCGGAGTCCCTCAATTTTGCTCCAAAAGCTCCCAATTTGTTCTTGATTTGCTTTCCCCCAAATCCCCTCTCAAACCCTAGGTTTGGAGTTGTGTTGGCTGCTGATTTCCTAATCTCCCATTAGGTTAAAAACCCTTAATCCCGTTTTTCACCAAATGGGCTTAATTAAAGTGGCCCAACTCACCCCGTGTGGGCCCGGCTATGCCCAAAAATACCCCGAGACCCAATTACTACCCCCGGGTACTCTTTTCTGACTATCTCGACCCATTCGGACCAACCGCGCACTCAGAATTGGCATCCGAATTAATTTATAAAAATCCTTATCTCACACCCAATTTAGTCTATACCGACTCCCGGCTGGGATAAGTGTATACCTCGTCATTAATACTCGAAATGACGTAATTAAATTATTACTATTCACTTAGTAAATAAATTTCCCTAAACATTAACCATTCACTCCCAGATTAATATTTAAATATATATATATATATATATATATATTGCCATAATTAATTCAATTAAAATTACAACACACCAGTAATTTAAAATTCTCGAATTAATTAAATATTAACTATACAAAAATACGGGGTGTTACACTCTTATGAAGACCAAGATTCCTCGAATGACAAAACTTGAAATAGTAAACATGATGCATTTGATCTTATATTTTATTTATTGAACAATTTACTTTATAATATGGGCAAGGACATTTGGTACCCTTGAGGGACCATGCTTGACAGGGCATGGGAGATATTACATGCTCTATCGAACGACCTTCTCTTCGAAACCTCACAGGGATTTAGTTTGGAGGATTGGGAGCAAGGCAACATTGGAAAAGCAATATCCAACCTTCTTGGCACACCTAGGCAAAACTTCATCTAGCACAAACAGGTGCTCGAGGAGAACCTCCTCGAGGGACCCCAACCTCAGATATATCGCTTGGAGATATTTCCCAGCCAATAAAAAACACACTTAATGTTCGATTTACTTCCAATTGAAAAACTTCAATTTCATACTTTATCCTATTTGACTGACGTGACCACACATTTAGTGTTACTGTTCACTTACTTTATGACATCATAATACTTGGTATTTAGTGACTAAGATAACAGCACTCAAGAGAATTTTATTCTTAGGATGGCAGACCTACTTAACCAAATCTGATTTCATAGCCATTCTAAGGTAAACCTTTTGTAATACCCCGTAATTTTTATGACTTTTAAAATGGGTTATATTTTAAATTAATGGATTAATTAGATTTTATTATTAATTAATTCATTTGGGTTTTATCCGGATTGTGGACATTAAAATGTATGATTCTAAATATTACTTATAGATATTTAGGTAATATATGAATGTGAAGCTATTAATATGGCTGTGTGAATTAAATTCAGTAATTTGGATTTTTAGTCAGACGCGGTATGGGACGTGTCGGGACTAAATTATGAGATTAAAAAGGAAATTTATTTTCTATCGACCTTATAGTTATTTTGACTGCGTCGTTGCGTCCGGAAGGTTCGAAATAGTCAGAAAAGTCTATTTGGATGTTAATTTTGAGTCTCGGGTCATTTGGAAATGAATAGACAACCCAAAAGGGCATTTTGGTAATTTTTACAAGGGGGATGAATAGTGATTTCGGGTTTTGTCTTATTATAAATAATTGGAGATTAGTGTACGCAGGTTCATTTCATCTCTTCTACACAAAATTGAAAAGTCATCTTCTTAGAGAGAGTGAAAGGTTGCTTGGAAAGAAAAAGCTTGCTTGGAAAGGAGGAGAACCAAAGGTCAAAGGTCACCACCACCATCACCACCTGTGTTATTCAACTCCAAAGGATCAGATCTTCATTAGAGGCAAGTGTTTGATATTTGCAACTTAAGTTCGTATATTGTCCATGTTAGAATAATTATGAAAAGAGATGATTTTTCATGTTTGGAAGACATAATGAAGTTGTTATATGGATTTCTAATAACTGAAATGATATAGGAAGTAAACTCATGTTTTAGGATGATAATTATCCACGAAATATTCATATATCTATTGAGGAAATTCTGAAAACCATTGTTGTGTTATTGAGGATATTAGGTTGATAATTTTCTGGAAAAAGAGGAGATAAACATGCTTTTTAATCCAATCCCTTGATGATTCTAGGATGTTTAGAGCATTGGAAATCATTCATATATGTTTATATATCATGTAGTAAGGATTATAAGTCATTTAGGATGTTAATATGAAGGTTTGAATGAACAAAAATGGTGAAACCCGTAGTTGCAGAAATGCAGAAAAGACAGGTTGTGACCTGAGGGATCCATCGATCGACCCCTTGCCTTCGACCGATCGACCTCCCTAGAATCTTTGAAGTTGTTTCTTTTTAATGTTGATTCTTATCCCAATCCTTTTGTAGATCTTTGGTGATTATTAATTGGATATTATGGGACTTAGAAAAGATCAGTAGACCCTTGATAAGATTTGAATTAATGTGATTGGAATTTAATTGATTAGAATGATTATAATTAAATTGAAAGATATTTCGGTTGCTAGATTCATATGTTGGATTCTAATTGTTATGCATGAGGATTAAAGATAGGGCCAGTAGGGCAGATTTAATATAAGTGAGGGTAGCCTTAGGGTTACAATTTGAACATCAAGGACTGAGTTTAAGCTCATTATTGATTTCGCAAGGACTGGTTGTAATACAAGCACTTAGTAGTATGGCTCCTGGATAGAGATGGGAGTTTAGAACACATTTGGTTGAAAGAGGGTATGAGGTTATCCCGATCGTGTTTTTCAAGTTGACGGACCTCCTCGATCGACAAAGTTATTTGAAGTTGACGGACCTCCTCGATCGACAAAGTTAAGTAGTAGTGTATTGGAGGGGTTCCTTGTTTGGATTTCTCTTTGCGAGACGCTCCGCGCATGAACCTTAACGACATCGAGAGTTGATAGATGTTATAGGATGCGAGGATAATTAAATTATAAAGTAAAGATATGATATTTTAATATGTGGAATTTAAAAGAGATATAATGCTACATAGGGGAATTATCTTAGGGTAGTGATATTACCTTATTGATATTATATTATAGGTATGATAATGCCTATTTGATTGATTGATGATTTATGTGTATTACATACCTAGCTTACTTGCTATCGATGAGAGGTTTACCCGTGAGGACAGTCATATCCTGATGCATCCATGGGATCTTTGATTTGTCGCTCGAGAACATAGGTTTATGAAAGACTTATCGGGGAGTTGATAATTCCGCTGACCGTGGGTACGTAGGTATGTGCGTGACCCATGGATACGAGAACTATGTTCGCCTCCAATTTATTTGTTGTTGTTTGTGGTTCGAGGAATCTTAACGAACCTTTAGTCCCCTATTCGGCAACCAGCGATATTGGGACATGATAGCAGAGTAATGCATTGCACCGCAGCTGTGTCTCGGGGTGCCGTATTATATATGAATATATATATAATGAATTAAATGATTGAATGGATCTATTGTGGTTAAATCTATCTACGGTGATAATTGTAGATAACGGTGAATAGAGAAAGATAATGGAATTAAGTTAATGAATGTTTATTCTTATAGAATTGAAAAGCTTAATTCATATTAATGAGAAATGATTCATGTTAATGAGAAACGATGAGAAATGTAAATGAATAATAATGTGACGTATGGTATGGGACATACGGGGATTATGATATGGGAATGGAATTTTAATATGGAGACTAGAAAAGAGGAACCATTAACTAGGAGGTTAATAGGAAACGTTAAGTGTGCACTCTAGATGAGAGGTGAGAATAGCAAGTGAGAGTGGGATACTAACATGTACATAATAAATGCTTTATTGCACTTGTTAAATACTTGCTGTTTTACAAATCATTTACACAATCGGGCTCTGACCCGTTTCCTTGCATATTTTCTTTTCTATTGTATCTTCTATATCAGGTGTCCAACAGCAGGGACGCCAACCTTAGTTGATCTTGACGAGCTATGGAGCTATGGAGTATTGCTTAGACGCTTATCTTCTTTTGATTCACAGTATTCTTAGTTAGGGCGTGTCGCCCAAAGGATTCAGTTATCTTTTTCTATCGGGATCAGATACTATTGTATTCGGGTCTTTTTAATACATTTAATATTATTGGGATTTCTGAAATGGATTTATAATAAATGGGAATGTTTATTCCAATTGCATTTTAATTCTTTTGTGTTATCTATTTGGTTATCAGTGTTGTAGAGTAAAATGTGTTGTGTTATTCTTAAACTGGAAATGGATTTTGTTAAATTAAAATTTGGAATGTTTTTAACACCAGCTTAATTGGGTATTGGGTGAGTTGTAAATGCTTTCGACAGTAATGCTAAGAATGAGCCAACTGTATATTCTGTTTTGATTTGGTATGGGACTGGCCACCCGGTATTTAATTAGGTGGGGTATTACAGGTGGTATCAGAGCATCATGTTCTAGTGTCCTTTAGGGTCTGTACGGCTTACTGTGTTTTCAGCTTAGCGTTCTTTGATGTAGAGCCCTATGTTTTGGATTGTTGATTTCTTTGGTAAGATTCTGTATATATTAGTGAATCTTATTTGCGTTCGGACGGGTTCGTACAAGAAGTATGGCAGACGAGGGCCATTGGACGGATAGCGGAGATCGTACTTAGGTGGTTATGAAGTATGTTCGAGTATGATGACCGTAGTCGAGGTCACCCCTATTATGGAAAATTGAGGAGAGTCATCAGTATAAGTTCTTAAAATACGGGAATTATTTGTGTTACCTAACGAAGGCAATATATTCAAAGGCTTGGGCATATAGTGGAGTGTGGCTAACTATAACTGAAAATTTGGGGCAAAAATTTTTCTTGACTTATCGGAGCAAAGTTATAATAGTGGGAGTCAACAACCACCACCCGCGAATGAGGGTATGTTTTCTATCTAAGGAATTATGAGGCATATATTGATTTTTGTAGCGATTGATATTGTGTGGGAAAAAGGGTTGCTAAACTTAGCCTATAACACTGTTATTTACATAGACTCACTAAGGGGTGTGGGACACCTATATATTACATGTTATCACGTGGGTTTGATTTTTATCATGCGATTATTTACTTTGGGCATGTCCGAGCATGATGTGACTATCGGCATGCATTGACTTGTGGTATACGAGAGCGTATGTACTACTATAGCTAGCATCTTGTCTTTTATAAGAGATTAGATGAGTAGACTTTATTCTAATCAATAAAACCTGTAGAGAGGTTATAAACTATTGACTAAAAACCTGAGTAGTTTCGATGACCGACTACTTTAGGTAGTAGTGTATCGGGGGGTTCCTTGTTTGGATTTCGCTTGCGAGACACCCCACGCATGAAACTAATAACTGTTAGGAGTCGAAATAAGTTAGGTCTTTGGGATATGAGTTTATAACCTTTGCGATAAATTTTATAATGAAAATGGTACGATAGGGTGTATGGGCGCCCTGGATGATTGGATTGTAGTAGTTTTCATAATTGTGAAAAGGTAAGTAGTTGGGACTTCAGGATTTATTTGTTCAATATGTGAGGCTCATTTTTCCCAAAGTTTGTCATGAGGACGGTATAGGGAAGATTGGTTAAAGTTTAAATTCGATTCAGTTAAAACTATATGGTGAGGTTGGGCGTATAACATCGATGGGGATTTACGATAATGTACTGTATGGGCTGTACGTCTTAGATTTCTTGCGATGTGAGATTTATACTCGGAGTTGACCTTACCGGTATGACTTATATTCCTGAATTTCGGGACAAAATTATGTTATAAGGGGGAAAGTATGTAATACCCCATAATTTTTATGACTTTTAAAATGGGTTATATTTTAAATTAATGGATTAATTGGATTTTATTATTAATTAATTCATTTGGGTTTTATTCGGATTGTGGACATTAAAATGTATGATTCTAAATATTACTTATAGATATTTAGGTAATATATGAATGTGAAGCTATTGATATGGCTGTGTGAATTAAATTCAGTAAATAAGTGCACGCATACATATGTGTAGTTTTATCTCTCTGATACCACTTGTAAAGGGTAAGAATGGAGGTGAAAAACGCTCCAAGAAATTGATGAGCCCTCTCTTCAAGAACCCTCCAAGAACCTAAGGAGAATTCTCTTTCTCCTCTAGCGTAACAATGGTGATGCCTGCTACGGACCATATGATTCCTCCTAAGCCACCTGATTCTGTGTGGACTAAATCATTCGCAAGTGTCCTCATGAATCAAGAACCAAAAGATCTGGCACTGAAGAATCCAACCAGTTTTAAGGGAGAGCCTGCTGTTATGTTCTCTCAAGAAGACATTGAAGCCCTAGCTGAACCATTTAAACATTCAGTTGTGGGGAAATTTTCTCATGGAAGACCCCCAATTGATTATATTCGAAAAATATTTCAAACCTTTTCCTTGAAATCAGCATTCTCGATCGGGCTTCTTGATTCAAAACATATCCTGATTAGATTAACTAGTGAGGAAGATTTTGTTAGACTTTGGCTAAGAGACATCTGGTATATTGGGAAGTATCCTATGCGTACTTTTAAGTGGACTACTGAATTTAAACCAGAAGAAGAAAGTCCCATAGTCCCTGTCTGGATTAATCTACCGAACCTTCCATTACATTTCTATGCAAAATCAGCCTTATATTCTATCGCCCAACTTGTGGGAAAACCTCTTAAATTAGATGCATCTACAGCATCTATTTCCAGACCAAGTTTGGCCAGAATTTGTGTTGAAATAAACATCTTGAGAGAGAGAATTAACAGAATTTGGATAGGAAGTGGCAGTTCTGGTTTTTGGCAAAATATAGTTTATGAAAACTATCCATCTTTCTGCGAGTTCTGTAAAAAACAAGGTCACTCTGAAAGTAAATGTATGATCAAATTCCCTCAATTAAAGCCTAAGAAAGATGTGGTAAAAGTGCAATCCAAGAAAGGGGAAGATCAAGAAGCGCCCAAAGATACTGTTACAAAGGCATCTGCTGAACAAGAGCAACACACGGTTACTGTTGAAAATCAAATTGAGGTCTATATTCCGGGTATAGCAGATAAGGTGGACCCTAACTGTTCTGATTCTAGAGATGAAGGTAATCAACCTGCTAGAGTATCTAATAGGTTTCAGGTCTTACAAGAAGACAACATGTCGATGTCTGAAGAGGAGAACCAAGAGTATCAAAACATTTACTCAACTGATGGGGAGAAAAGAGCGCAGGAGGGGCTGCTGTATTCTCAATATCTGAACGCTGATGAGACCTACATTGTAAACCAAATAAATCTCTCACCTAAAGCTTCTAAGCTACCTGCTGCTATGAAACATCCAGCGTGTATGAAAGACAATGTATCAGATACTGAAGTCTCATTCAAAAATTCTCCTAAGATTGAGGAATTACTGAGGTTTGCAAGATGGTTTGATGTCAAATGGGAGGGTATTCAGAAAGATAAAGAAGAAAAGGAAAAAATAAAGAAAGGCCCATACATATCCAATGCTCATTCTAAGATATCAAAACAAGTAATTTCTACTAAACAAGCTCCTTTTGATCCTCTATTCAAAAGAATCACCAGAGCAGCAGGTAAGTCCTCTTCCTCAAACTTTAATTCTACTGTCTAAATGCTGAATTTCTTGTGCTGGAACATTAGGGGGGTAGCTAATAAACCAACTAATAGAAGATTGAAAAATCTTATCAGGAAATACAAACTCCCTGTAATTGCCCTTTTAGAACCTAAAGTAAATATTGATAAAATAACTAGATATAAATTTAAGTGGAATTTTCCTAATAGTGAGTCTAATATATCTAACAAAATATGGTTCTTTTGGCAAAATGACTTAACAGTCAATATAATCCATAACACTGACCAACTGCTTTGTCTTAAAATAAACTTTGTTTATTTGAATTCCACTATTTTGGTGGCCTTAATATATGCCAAATGTACTGCGCTGGACAGGAAAAGTTTATGGTCTGATCTCTGTCAGCTAACCTTTCAAAATTCTGATTTGCCTTGGCTCATTATAGGCGACTTTAATGTTGTCTCGAAGCAGGATGAAAAACTAGGTGGTTCTGATATAGATTTTCAATCTATGGAGGATTTTAATGACATGATTACTACTTGCGCTTTGACTGATCTTGGCTACACAGGATCTAGATTTACCTGGTCTAATAATCGTATTCATGGTACTATATTTTGTAGATTAGACAGAGGTTTGGTTAATATGAATTGGCTTAATAATTTTCCATCCACTACTATCTCTCATTTACATAAGGCATGTTCTGACCATTGTCCTCTTCTTATGTCTATCAAAAGTAAATGTGATGAGATGCCTAAACCATTCAAGTTCTTATCTATGTGGTGTATTCATTCTAATGTGAAAGATATTATTCAGCAATCGTGGAATTGTGATGTTAATGCCCCTCCGATGAAACTCTTCTCTATTAAACTTAAAATGCTTAAAGAGAAACTTAAAATTTGGAATAAAGAAGTTTTTAAAAATGTTTTTCAATCTGTGAGTGATCTAGAAGATGAAGTTTTGATTAAAGAGCAGGCTTTTGAGCATGATCCTTCGGCATCTTCTAGATCTGAGTTATTTAAAACTAGAGCTAATTTGCATATTGCTCTTCAAAGGGAGGAAAGCTTTTGGTTCCAAAAAAGTAACAAAAAATGGCTTAAACAAGGGGATATGAATACTAAACTATTCCATGCTTCTGTTAAGCTCAGTCACAGAAGATTGAACATTACCAAGATTAAAGACTCTCAAAACAATTGGATGGAAAAACAAGAGGACATTGATAGAGTGTTTGTATCTCACTTTCAAAACATCTGGAAATCTGATCTTATCAATATTAATAATAATTTCCTAAATATTATTGGTAAAGCTATCACTGATGAGGATAATAAATTCCTGACTGATTTCCCATCTGAAGAAGAAATTCTTAGTGCTATAAAAAACATGAATATTTCTAGTGCTCCTGGCCCTGATGGTTACGGGGGAGAATTCTATTATAAGTTTTGGGACATCATAAAGCATGATCTAATTAAGGCCATTCACTCTTTCTTTGCTGGAGCTGAAATTCCTAAAAGCTGGACTGCTACTAATATTGCCCTTATCCCCAAAATAGATAATCCTATATATTGCTCTCAATTTAGACCTATAAGTTTATGTAACTACTCTAATAAAATTATTTCTAAGATTCTTAATGATAGGTTAGCCGATATTCTTCCTAATATCATATCCCCTAACCAATCTGGTTTTGTTAGAGGGAGAAGCATAAACGATAACATTTTGCTTGCTCACGAGCTATCCCAAACTTTAGGAAAAAAAGTTCGTGGTCATAATGTTATTATTAAATTAGACATGGAAAAGGCTTATGATAAAGTATATTGGCCTTTCCTATGTCAAGTTTTGAGAAAATTTGGGTTTAGTGAAATGTTTATAGACATGATTTGGAGGTTAATTTCTAATAATTGGTTCTCTATTTTCATAAATGGCCAAAGTAAAGGCTTTTTTCAATCTTTTAGAGGGCTTTGGCAAGGTGATCCTTTGTCTCCTAGTTTGTTTATTATAGCTGCTGAATGTTTTAGTAGAAATATCGATAATTTGTTCAAAAATGGTAAAGCTACTCCTTTCTCCCATCCTAGGAATTGTAACTTGATTTCTCATTTGGCTTATGCTGATGATATTATAATCTTTGCTAATGGGTGCAAGAAAAGTTTACTTGCTATTTCCAAATTAATTAAAAATTATGAAAAAACCTCCGGTCAGTCTATAAATGTCTCCAAAAGCTCTATTTATATTGATCATAATCTCTCCCCGGCTATTAGATCTAAGGTGGGAACTAATTCTGGATTATCTATTAAATCTTTGCCTATGAAGTATTTAGGTTGTAACATTAATAAAGGGAGGATGAAGCTGTCTCATTTCTCTGATCTTATGCACTCTATAAGAGATAAGCTTAATTCTTGGTCGTCTAAGTTGATATCTCAAGCAGGTAGGGCCACTCTGATTAGAAGTGTTCTGATATCTATCCCTATTCACATCATTTCTGTTATTAGCCCCCCTAAAACTATTATTAAAAGATTGCACAATATCTTCTCTAAATTTTATTGGGGTGGTGTTAATAAAGATAAACCTTACCAATGGTCAAATTGGGATAAATTGTGTTTTCCTTTTGAAGAAGGAGGTTTAAATTTTAGAAGTATGGAAGATATCATTAACGCTTCTAGCATGAAATTATATTGGAAGTTTTTATTTGATAAAGGTATTTGGGCTTCTTTTATGAGATCTAAATATCAAAATAGAATGTTTTCGAAGTCTGGATCCTCTACTATTAGAAGAATTAAATCTATATCTAGCATGGCTGATGATCACATAGATTTAGAAAATCAAATTTGGATTCCTTCATATTCTGGAGATTTCTCTTTGAAAGATGCTTTTCAAATATGTAGGAAATATAATCCTATTTCTCTCACTTGGAAAATAAATTGGGCTATAAATTGTCCCACAAAAATTTCTAATTTTATTTGGAAATTTCTGAATAATTATGTGCCTTTTGAGAATGAAATCCAAAAAATTGGTATAAGACTCGCTCCAGTTTGCAGGGAATGTTTAGCTAATGATGATAGCGATAAACATGTTTTGCTTGATTGTAATTTAGCTAGAAAAGTATGGCAATATTTTTGTCATCTATTTAAAGTTTCTCCTAAGTATACTTCTTGCAGGGCTATGCTGTTATCTTGGTGGATGATTAAAAATAAAAAAGACTTTCTTCAAGTTCTTTTTGTCATAACTCCTAAAATTATTTTTTGGGAATTATGGAAGGCTAGAAATAGATTGGTTTTTGAAAACTCTAAGTCTTCTGATAATTTAGTCATAAATCAAATTATTTTTTTAGCTTCTTCTGTTCTACAAAATATAAAAATCTATGATAGTCCTAAATCTGAAGATTTTCAAATAACAAGTCTATTTCAAGTTCACATTAGTCCTAAAGTTGTTCAGATAATAAAATGTGTTTGGTATAATCCCCCAAGTGGAGTGTTTAAATTAAACATTGATGGTGCCTCGAAAGGAAATCCGGGTAATAGTGGTATTGGAGGGGTAATTAGAGATTCCAACGGGAATTTCATTGTTGGGTTTGAAAAATCTATAGGAGTTCAAACATCATTTATTGTTGAAAGTTTGGCCTTTGTGGAAGGTATGAAATTGGTTACTCAATTAAATATCCAAAAAGTGATAGTGGAATCTGATTGCAAGCTATTAATAGATGTGTTATTGAAAAAGGCTAAACCTCCTTGGCAAGCTCGAAAGATTCTTCGAGAATTCCAATGTTCTGATGAAGTGATTTTTAAACATATATGGAGACAATCAAACTCAGTTGCTGATCATTTTGCTTCGAGGGCATCTCTGTTTAACACGAACTTTATATACTGGGATCAAAATTCTCTTCCGAGGTTGGCTAAAGGATTACTTAAGCTAGATAGGCTGCACACTCCACAAATAAGGCATAGAATCTTTAAATTGTAAATGGGGATGAGATAAATCCCCATATGTATTTCAAGTTTTTCATGTAATGGGGTTATTATAAATCCCCATATTTATCGCTTTCTAGCTAGAGTATTGGACCCAACCTCTAGTTTTTTTTAGTTTGATTGGGTTTGTAAGCTTTGGAGAGGCTTTTTCTCCTAACTTTATTAATAAAACGTGTGGGGGTTCCGTCCCTCTTTGCTAAAAAAAAAAAAAAAAAAAAAAATTAAATTCAGTAATTTGGATTTTTAGTCAGACGCGGTATGGGACGTGTCGGGACTAAATTATGAGATTAAAAAGGAAATTTATTTTCTATCGACCTTATAGTCATTTTGACTGCGTCGTTACGTCCGGAAGGTTCGAAATAGTCAGAAAAGTCTATTTGGATGTTAATTTTGAGTCTCGAGTCATTTGGAAATGAATAGACAACCCAAAAGGGCATTTTGGTAATTTTTACAAGGGGGATGAATAGTGATTTCGGATTTTGTCTTATTATAAATAATTGGAGATTAGTGTACGTAGGTTCATTTCATCTCTTCTACACAAAATTGAAAAGTCATCTTCTTAGAGAGAGTGAAAGGTTGCTTGGAAAGAAAAAGCTTGCTTGGAAAGGAGGAGAACCAAAGGTCAAAGGTCACCACCACCATCACTACCTGTGTTATTCAACTCCAAAAGATCAGATCTTCATTAGAGGCAAGTGTTTGATATTTGCAACTTAAGTTCGTATATTGTCCATGTTAGAATAATTATGAAAAGAGATGATTTTTCATGTTTGGAAGACATAATGAAGTTGTTATATGGATTTCTAGAAACTGAAATGATTTAGGAAGTAAACTCATGTTTTAGGATGATAATAATCCACGAAATAATCATATATCTATTGAGGAAATTCTGAAAACCATTGTTGTGTTCTTGAGGATGTTAGGTTGATAATTTTCTGGAAAAAGAGGAGATAAAAATGCTTTTTAATCCAATCCCTTGATGATTCTAGGATGTTTAGAGTATTGGAAATCGTTCATATATGTTGATATATCATGTAGTAAGGATTATAAGTCATTTGGGATGTTAATATGAAGGTTTGAATGAACAAAAATGGTGAAACCCGTAGTTGCAGAAATGCAGAAAAACTAGGTTGTGACCTGAGGGATCGATCGATCGACCCCCTGCCTTCGACCGATCGACCTCCCTAGAATCTTTGAAGTTGTTTCTTTTTAATGTGATTCTTATCGCAATCCTTTTGTAGATCTTTGGTGATTATTAATTGGATATTATGGGACTTAGAAAAGATCAGTAAACCCTTGATAAGATTTGAATTAATGTGATTGGGATTTAATTGATTAGAATGATTATAATTAAATTGAAAGATATTTCGGTTGCTAGATTCATGTGTTGGATTCTAATTGTTATGCATGAGGATTAAATATAGGGCCAGTAGGGCAGATTTAATATAAGTGAGGGCAGCCTTAGGGTTACAATTTGAACATCAAGGAATGAGCTTAAGCTCATTATTGATTTCGCAAGGACTGGTTGTAATACAAGCACTTAGTAGTATGGCTCCTGGATAGAGATTGGAGTTTAGAACACATTTGGTTGAAAGAGGGTATGAGGTTATCGCGATCGCATATTTGAAGTTGACGGACCTCCTCGATCGACAAAGTTAAGTAGTAGTGTATTGGAGGGGTTCCTTGTTTGGATTTCGCTTTGCGAGACGCTCCGCGCATGAACCTTAACGACGTCGGGAGTGGATAGATGTTATAGGATGCGAGGATAATTAAATTATGAAGTAAAGATATGATATTTTAATACGTGAAATTTAAAAGAGATATAATGCTACATAGGGGAATTATCTTAGGGTAGTGATATTACCTTATTGATATTATATTATAGGTATGATAATGCCTATTTGATTGATTGATGATTTATGTGTATTACATACCTAGCTTACTTGCTATCGACGAGAGGTTTACCCGTGAGGACTGTCATATCCTGATGAATCCGTGGGATCTTTGATTTGTCGCTCGAGAACATAGGTCTATGAAAGACTTATCGGGAAGTTGATAAGTCCGCTGACCGTGGGTACGTAGGTATGTGCGTGACCCATGGATACGAGAACTATGTTCGCCTCTAATTTGTTTGTTGTTGTTTGTGGTTCGAGGAATCTTAACGAACCTTTACTCCCCGATTCGTCAACCAGCGATATTGGGACATGATAGCAGAGTAATGCATTGCACCGTAGCTGTGTCTCGGGGTGCCGTATTATATATGAATATATATATAATGAATTAAATGATTGAATGGATCTTCTGTGGTTAAATCTATCTACGGTGATAATTGTAGATAACGGTGAATAGAGAAAGATAATGGAATTAAGTTAATGAATGTTTATTCTTGTAGAATTGAATAGCTTAATTCATATTAATGAGAAATGATTCATGTTAATGAGAAACGATGAGAAATGTAAATGAATAATAATGTGATGTATGGTATGGGACATACGGGGATTATGATATGGGAATGGAATTTTAATATGGAGACTAGAAAAGAGGAACCATTAACTAGGAGGTTAATAGGAAACGTTAAGTGTGCACTCTAGATGAGAGGTGAGAATAGCAAGTGAGAGTGGGATACTAACATGTACATAATAAATGCTTTATTGCACTTGTTAAATACTTGTTGTTTTACAAATCATTTACACAATCGGGCTCTGACCCGTTTCCTTGCATATTTTCTTTTCTATTGTATCTTCTATATCAGGTGTCCAACAGTAGGGACGCCAACCTTAGTTGATCTTGACGAGCTATGGAGTATTTCTTAGACGCTTATCTTCTTTTGATTCACAGTATTCTTAGTTAGGGCGTGTCGCCCAAAGGATTCAGTTATCTTTTTCTATCGGGATCAGATACTATTGTATTCGGGTCTTTTTAATACATTTAATATTATTGGGATTTCTGAAATGGATTTATATTATTTGGGAATATTTATTCCAATTGCATTTAAATTCTTTTGTGTTATCTATTTGGTTATCAGTGTTGTAGAGTAAAATGTGTTGTGTTATTCTTAAACTGGAAATGGATTTTGTTAAATTAAAATTTGGAATGTTTTTAACACCAGCTTAATTGAGTATTGAGTGAGTTGTAAATTCTTTCGACAGTGGTGCTAAGAATGAGCCAACTGTATATTCTGTTTTAATTTGGTATGGGACTGGACACTTGGTATTTAATTAGGCGGGGTGTTACACCTTTGAGCTGCCACATCATATCCACATTAATGCCACCACACTTTTAATTGGTTGAGCAATTTCCCACCAAAACACAACATCTCATGCATTTAATACAATATCTTTGACATTAATGACACAGTACTTTCGCATTTAATGCTAGTCAATCACATTTAATGACAACAAGGTTGCTCGAATAACCTTTCCTTTATATAAATAGACCCACCAAAAAGTTTACAAGGGCGATGGTTCGAACCATGAATTGATGTTGGTTTTTCCTCATACACGAGAGATTCTGTGAGAATAATTATTGCCCAAACATTTAATTTTTCTTCCATTGGTACCACTATCATTGAGCATTAACTGAACATGAAGTTCCTTCTTTGCCTTTATTGTGATAAGAGTGCTTTCTCTTTCTTCCTCTGACCAAGTTACTTGTTGGTTCCTCTAATTTATTAAGTTCACAGTGCATTATGGTGTAAAATACCTCATTTAATACCATTTTCGGTATTGAGTATCATTCTCTCTTACTCTCTTGCATTGTTAAACATAATCTTGGGCATTAATCACAGTCCCTATAAGGAGTTATGCCTCGCTTGATACTAATCGTATTCTAAGGACCCATATCTTACATTTGGCGACTGCATTGGGGAGGTATTCTCTTCTGAAAAAATTCTAGAGGATAACATTGCCAAGACCATTGACTTCGACACCATGTAGCGTGAGGAAGAGGCAGATATCACCATATTTCCTCAAGGAGTGAGAGTAGAGTGAGCAGAACTTAGCTCAGCCGCTACAGGTGTGATGGAAATGGCAAGAATAACAATAGGAATAGGCCCATTGCAAATGATGGGACTCATGGGTTTGTTTACGGAGTTCATCAAGACCCCTGGGGCCTAAGCAATGTTTGGAATCACCGAAGGATCCAACTATTTCAAGATTCCACCGGCTGGAATACTATCTCCCTCTGTCACATGAGGAGGTTTGAAATTAAAGAGGAGGTTCCTGAGCTGCCATGCACAGTGGAGTAAGCCTTAAACCTTTATGACCTCATAGTTTGAGATAAAGTTTGCAGACCAGTCAATATCAGTATTGCACAGATATCTCAAGAAGACATAGAAAAACTAAACTTTTACGACATCCACAACAGAGTGAATCACCCAACTAGGCTATGTTTTTCACTGAGAAGGTTGATCGACCATCACATGAAGAAAGGGGACATTGAATTACCCAAGATAATGTGAACGATAACCCTCTACTGGCTCACGGGGAACATATGGCAAGTGCCTTTGATGAAGAAGCTGAGCAACTATCAAGGGAGTATTGGCTCCTCGAGGAAGACTTGAAAGAATCATTGGAGGAGTGTACCTTCGTACTAGCTCAGTTGCAGTTGGAAGATGAGATAGACGAGGAACGTGAACATGAAGATGAAGAAAACCCCATCGAGAGCTTGAGCAGGTAGATGGAGGCCTGCTCGCTAGAGGCAGTACATGTTGTGATAGCCTCTGATGGGGCTGCCTATAAATATGTGGAAGAAGTGTATGAACTCGAGGAGGATCAAACTGACCCTTGGATAGAATGTGCACCTATAACAAGCTCGTAGAAGTTTAGTTGATTCTATGACCAATTTGGACTCCATGAGAACTCACGATTGGAGGTTACACGAGATATCTTAGAGATTGCTAAAAATAATATGGCTTCGCACTTGAAATGCAAGGGGCCCATGGCTAAGCTTGTAAGGAAGTACCTCTCTGAGGTTACATTTTCGAAGGCTGACAGATCGATCAAGTACCCTTACAATAGGCCTCTTTATGTTACAACCACTGTGAATGATTGCATTTCCGAATCATATTTTATTAGATGGCGGGGCATCCATCAACATCATTCCCATTGGGTCCTTTTATGCTACTAACCTATCGAAGACAAGGCCACTACAACATTCTTTTTCAATCTCTAAGTATGACAACCAGTCGTCCAAATCTATGGGATACGCTATCGTGGGCATTGTGATTAGGAATATTACTTCCCACATAAAATTTCACATTATGGACTACGAGCCATCCTATCAACTGTTAGTGGAAAGAGTGTGGATGCACAACCATGGGTTTATGCCTTCTACTTACCACCAATGTGCCAAAACAAATGTAATGGGCAAGGAGGTGGTGATTCAAGAATTTAGGAAGTCATTCGCAAAAGAGGAAGCTCACCCAGTAGACACAGCCTTTTATACTGAGTTGGCCTAAGAGGCTACAGTTGTTACAAGTTATATTCGGGGCATCAGAGTCCCAAGTAGTCGAGAAAGAGTTTGCGCACTAGCTTTGTCGGTGGTGACTTAGGAAGAAGAATGTGAGAAGGATGCAGTGAGGCCTCCCAGTTTGTCGAGGAAACTTCAGGACCGAATGACTCCATCTATTGACCATATAGAGCACCAAGTTCAATGCCAGAGTATTCTTAGCAGACACTCTGTGAGAGAGTTAGAAGTCAATTATCAAAAAAGGTCTCATAAATAAGAAAACTCCCGGTAATGCAAAAGAGTAGTTTTGCCTAGCGGCAGAATTATTTACAAATTATGAAGGTATGAGGGGGCAGCTGAAGGCTGGGAGGATGAAGCTGACCCAGTCTATGAGTGTTTCTTGGTGGACAACTAAGGATAATATTTGGTGATTGATAACTTGAGCATCTAAGGGTTTGTAGATGAGGTAGAGGAGGAACCATAGTGCATGAAAGACAGACCCAGGCCAGAAATCCAAGAGTTAGAAAAGACAAATCTGGCTAAGGAGGGCCATGAACCTAGCCCTATCTTTATCTTAAACGGGCTGGAAGGGGCATTGCGAGAGGATTTGATCGATCTTCTACAAGAGTTTAAAGGCGTCTTCATGTTGAAGTACACTAAAATGCATGAACATTTTGCCATATGCTATCCAAGTGAAGCAAGCTACCCGAACATATAAAGTAGAATTGGATTTAAAGATCAAGGAAGAAATTCAAAGGCTGTTCACATCCGGTTTCATTATCCTTCTTTAGCATCCCATTTAGTTGTCTAGCATTGTGTCAGTGGGAAAGAAAGATAAGAAATAAATCAAGATTTGCGTGGATTTTTAGGACCTGAACCGTACATACTCGAAAGACAAATTTCCACAGCTCTCTATAGACAACTTGATAGATGCAAATGTGGGGAATGAGATGTACAACTTCATGGATGGTTATGTAGGGTATAACCAAATAAATATGGATCCGGTTAAAAAACTTTTCAAATCAAGAAGACTAATTTTTGAACACATTTGGTCAACTTCATGTACATAGTCATGCCTTTTAATTTTAAAAACACAGGAGCCACCTATCAGAGGATGATGATGGCTATCTTCCATGATCTCATACATACGATCATGGAATTTTATATCAATGACCTGGTGATTAAGTCCAGAAAAAAGGCTTCCTACTTAGATGATTTGAGGAAGGTATTCGCCGGATGCAAAAAGTACAAGTTGAAAATGAACCCTCTCAAATGTGCATTCGAGGTGACAAGTGGGAAGTTCCTCGAGTTTATGGTAAATCGATAAGGCATCCATATGGACTTGGATAATAAGAGGGCCATCGTTGATATGCCAAGGCTAAAGTCGACAATGGAGTTGAATACCTTCTTGGGAAAAGTCTCCTACTTGAGGTGATTTTTGCTCAAGCTGGCTGAGGTGACCCACCCACTAATGGAGCTATTGAGAAAAGGTTCATAGTTCACGTGGGAACAGATGCATCAGGAGGCCATGGATAGACTGAAAAAGATCCTTACATCTCCTCAAATGATGATCCCTTCAAAGGCAGGTATTCCTTTACGTCTATATCTTGCATCTACTAAATGATCTATTGGGGCATTGCTATTCTAAGAGACGGACGGTGTAGAGAAACTCAATTATTTTTTTGCCTATTTTGTGCAATGATCTTCAGGCTAAATTTTTAGCAACCAACTTGGACGAATGGAGCATGGAATTTGATGCCATTTCGATCAAAAATAAGGGAGGAGCAGGTGTGATTTTGAGAAATAATGGGGAAGAAGTTCGAATATCCTTCAAGTTGGACTTTAGATGCTCGAACAATGAAGTTGAATATGAGGCACTGGTCCTAGGACTGCTCGAAGCTCTTAAAAGGGGCATCCAGGTGCTAATAATAAAGGGGGACTCAAACCTGGTGGTTAAACAAGTGAGGGGTGAGTTCGCCTTGAAGAGTTTGGCACCCTACCGAACAATCATGGACCGGTTTCTCGGGAAATTCGAGGTGATAAAAATCAAAAGGAAATTGCAAACGTTGAACAAACATGCTGGCACTTACGCCATTATTTCCCAAAAGATTGCTTTCGATGGGGAGTCAAAAATGATTCGAATTACTAAGAAGACAACTCCCTCGACCATACTCGAAATACTACCCACTGATAATAGCAATGATTATAGGGTGAAATAAGGAAGCAATTAAAAACAGGTGTAGCCTCGCTGAGTTTAGTTGACCTCGAGCAATATTTCGTTACTAGGACAACATGTACAACAAAAATAAAGGAGGTTGGCTATCCAGATGGATGAATCCCAAAGAGGCTAAGAGGAGACTGATAGAAGTCCACAAAGACATATGTGAAATCACTGAGATCCCTTTGTAAAGAAAGGTCCAGCGAGCAAAGGTAAGATGCTGCGATAATACAGAAGGACTGAGGGAAATGTCAATTATTTTATAAAGTATAAAAATGTAGCTTAATCTATTAACCTCAACATTGGAGGCAATCGTACATGGACATGCTGGTACATGGAGTAATGAAGGTAGACAAAGATGTTACTATGAGACTAAAGAGGGGAGTGCCTAGGTACTACGTACAAGAAGGGTAGTTATATCAAATAGGCTATCATAACAGGCCTTTGAGGTCCATCGGGGGAAAAAGTCATGGAGGTACTGAAGCAGGCCCACAAGCTGGGTCACATTGAAGGAGCCAAACTTTATGACCAACTCATGACTTTAGGATATTATTATCCAACGATAGAAAAGGACTCTGCGGCGTTTTTTCATAAGTGCAAGGCCTTCCAGCTATATGGGAATATGATTCACGCTCCTTCGGTGGACCCGTATTCTCTCTCCACCCCTTTCCCACTCTATACACGGGCGTTCAACTTAGTGGGGGAAATAAACCACTCCCCGCGAGGAAAGATTAAATACTTATTTCCACTGAATCTTTTACCAAGTAGGAAGAGGTCATACCACTAAAAAGAGCCACGACGGGGGTATTTGCTCGATTCATGAAGGAGTACATTATTTGTTATTTTAGTATCCCGAAAGTCTTCCTCTCAGATAATGTCACTCCTTTTGTGAATAATGAAGTGAGTTTACTCATACACAAGTACTCCGTCATTCATCACAAGTCAACTGTAGCGTACCCAAAGTGCAACGGGTAAGCAAAAACTACCAATAAGATTCTAGTGAACATCCTGTCAAAAAATGCAAGAGGACTTTCCAGGAATGTGGGATGACAAGATACCCGAGGTCCTATGGGCATATCGAACAACTACAAAAAAAACATGGGGTATACCCCTTTCTCTTTGTTTTTTGATGCAGAAGCTATTTTACCTGTAGAGCTTGAGATACCCTCTGCTCGATATAATTTACGAAGTGCCATGCTCCCCCACAGTCGCCATGTACAGATCGAGGCACTAGAAGAACATAGAGATAATGCTGCGAGGCAATTTGAAATGCATAGAACTCCTATGATCAAATGGTGAAGCCAAGGAAGTTCAAAGAAGGAGACTTGGTCTTAAAAGCTTGCACGAGGCATATCAAGGCACTTTCATTACCCAAGTTTTAAGCCAACTAGGAAGGCCCCTATATTGTTCGAGCAACTCATGATTCGGGCTACCGCGAAATATCTAAGATAAAGGATGATGTCACTTTCAAATTGAACAATAAGTGGCTCAAATTTAACTATGTTTAAATGTATTTGATTTGCTTCCAACGCACCAATTTGTTTCATTATGTTTTGTCGGTACTTGTTCAGGAGAATGTTCCCAACAATGATGGGTTATCCATTTTACATGGAAGTATAAAGTCATCTTTATTTTGAAACCTATGGCCCATTTTTTTCTTTATTATGCATAATGTAATGTATATTGTATGGATGTGTCATCTCATTCAACATCAAGTCAAAACTAAAAAGGAGGAGAATCAAATGCAAAGTAATATGTTCGACCAAGATAGAATTATTCAATTACATTCAACAACCGTTCCAAGATAAAAAAATCACAAAAAGATGGGGAAATTAGGAAGACCAACTAGTTGGTAGAGGCATCCATTATGAACCATAAGTTGGCTGAGTTGAGAAGGCGGTGATAATGCTGGGGCAGGAATTATTTGAAATTGCTCTGGTTAGCTGCCAAATTAGCCAATTCCTTCTGTTGGCGCTCTATTCTTTATTGAATGTCATCTAACTTGACTTTTGCTTTGATGGTGGACTCATGAGTAGCCTCAAACTCTTTCTCAGACTTAATTAGTTCAGCTTCTAAACTCCCCAATTCCTCCGAGATGGACACCAATGAATAATGAGAGGCTTGCAACCGAGCATAAAGAGCAGGTAAGTGAGCTTTCTTGAAGTCACGTAAGACTTTGACCAACCAAGATAATGAAAACCCATCGCTAACAAGGATATTGATCTTCCCCAATAAAACCTTAATGGCATCAGAAATTGAGGATTCCATAGGGGCGTTGAGGACCTCATTTAAAATAGTTGTAATGCTAGGAAATCTATAACCCATCAGCATAGGTAATGGTTGGATGTTACGAGGAGAAAAAGTAGATGGAAATCGATCCCAGAGCTTCTCTACTAACTCGTGAGGAACAGCGGTCGGTATATGGGGGAAATCATGCAGGGTATGCCTCACAATTACCTCGGGAGATGACTCCAAAGGATGTATGCTAAAAGAACTATCACTGGAAGAGGGGCGTCAGGTGTTGGAAGCCGAATCACCTTCCTCAGCTCGGATCGAGGCACCTAACTAGAAGTTGGGGACAACGGTTGTGTTTACAAACCAAAATCCTCACCCATCGCAGCCTACTCATCCATAATTCTCGCTTGGGTAACCTCATGTGCAACATATTCAGGCTCTGGCTCATGAGCAACTGACTGAGCAACCTTAACCTGAAACACAAGAAGTTACCAAGTCAGAAGAATATACAAACTCTTTACGAGAAATAAAAGTCCAAAATTACTTGGCCTGCATCTCCCTCGGTTATGGGAGATTAAATTCCAAAACTACGTGACCCCCTTAAACCTCGGTTATGGGAGATTTAAAGTCCAACATTACTTAGCGTGCCTGACCCTCCCTTATGGGAGATTTAAAGATCAATATTACTTGGCCTACCTGACCCTCGGTTACGGGATATTAAAGTTCAATATTACTTGGCACACCTGAACCTCTCCTATGGGAGATTTAAAGTCCAATGTCACTTGGCTCGCCTGACCCTCGGTTGTGGGAGATTTAAAGTACAATATTACTTGGCGTGCCTGACCCTCGCTTATGGGAGATTTAAAGTCCTATTTAGTAGGCAATTATAATAATAGATAATACAAGAGTTATTCCCCAAAAGGGGGTGATATCATACCTCTGGTTGAGGAATATAATCGAATTACCTAGTGGCCAACTGCACCACATCTTCTTCCTCATAAGAACCTCCTTGAACCACCAAAGGACGCTGCTCTAGTGAAACAAGGACAGCAACTCCTTATTGCCCTGCTCTTATATGGCCAGAAGAAATAACCTTTTCTCCTTTTGGATGGAGGATAGAGGGCCCAAAAAGAGTAACTAAGACCTGGTCATTCATAGGAGGAGGCGCTAGTGGGGTAGTTTTCTCGGGGAATGAAGTCTGTGAAAACCAATAATAAACAAGATGAGAACATTTAGAACATAAGGCAAAGAGTTAAAAAAGAAAAGACTAAGAAGCTAGAATGAGTTCAAGTGTTATCATAACATAAGGTACAACCGTGGGTCACTTCCTAACACCGGACTCCACAACACCTTCATTAGGGACACCCTCCTCAAGGCCAGTCTAGTTGTGCAAGAAGGCAAAGTCAGGAGAATAGTCACTACTGGGATGAATAGAAAAATATCTTTATCTACCCCTAGGGGAAATTTTTAATTACCTTCAAAGTTTTAGCGAAAGCTATTCCTTTTGCCATAATATCATCAAAAGCGGGAAAAAATTTAGTTATCTCCAAATCTGCAAGGGAGCCCTTAAAATTAGCACCCGCTTCAACATCCTCGTGGGGATCACCTTGGACAACAACTTGAAGTTAAAGAAGCAAAATTAAATATTGTAAGAAGAAATGTCAAAGGTTACAAGTAAAAATGGTAGTATCCATACCTCCTTATAAGTAAGGGTATCCTCCAAGAGAGCATAGTCCTGCGGGGGTCAATAAGGCTTCAAAGAAGAAACCATCCTCTACAACCTATGTCTTTGAATGAGCTTGGAATTATCCTCCTCGGACTCCTCTTTCGACTCATCCTTAACTTGCTTCTCTCCACCCTCCTCTTAATATTCTTTACCATCACTTTTTTCCTCCTCATCCTCATCTTTTGCTTCCTTAGATTGTTCTTACTCCTCATCTATTTTTTCAAAAGATACCCTGATTGGACTGGCTAGCTCGGCGATAGATCTGTTGTGCTTTCTTCTTCCCTCTACAGCCGTAAGAGTGTAACTAAATCCACGAGCAACCAAGTAGGTAGACATAGAACACCTATCTGCTAGAAAACAAGCATCCTAAGTTTATTGCAAACTAGCCCACATCTGGTCAACCTGCTTGGCCAAATCTGGAGAAATATCCTGGGTCGTTGCTCGTGAAATTACTTAACTAGTCTTACGCTTCTTTGAAAGAGATTTTCAGATTTCTCTAACAGCTTCCCCAGTTGAAGGAGCGTGAGGAGTATCACCCTCTTTAATTAATCTTGAGGTACTAGGAGCAACAGCAGTTGCCTAGCACAAAACTGATGTTTGAGGACCCTTCTTCTTTTTCACTATGGCCTGCTCCAAAGGGGACAATAGAGGCAGCTCAAAAGGGGACAAATCAATAATGGTACTGAGAGGAAACAAAAAATTAGAATTAGAACATATTTTCAATCCTAGATCCGTAGGGGGAAATCTCTCGACGTCAGGGTAGCAGGGTTCTTTGAGAAGGTGCTCTGAAATCTGTCTAACTTATTTGGCCAAAATACGATCAAATACATGGACGACCTACCTTCTCAGGTGCTCTTGCTTGGAATGATGGGATTGGCAGCATATTTGGAGAAAATATTAACAATAGTTGAGGTCAAAAAATTTCTAAAAGCAAAAGAAAATTTTATGGGCTTCTCACGAGTGAAGTGACTCAGCATCGGGTTGACTTGGTCATACCTGAACTTCATAGACATGCGATTGGGGTAATAAATAAAATAAAAAGAGGACCACTAAGTATACGAGGGGAGATATGAAGGAACTAAGAGAAAAGGAACTTTGTTCGAAGGAAATTTCCTGTCCAATAATTCCTCTACCGGGGTAATAGGATGCTCCTTATCTGCAAAGAAATGGTTAGGAAAAAATTAATCACCCTAACGTAGGGGCGACGGACAAATTTATCAACTTATCAATCAAGGAGGCAAAGGGTTTATTGAAACTCATGTGGATCCAACAATAGATTCAGGTAACTTTAATGAGATGAGAACTAGGGAAACTATCGGTTGGGTCATACTCTAGAAAGTGGGCATATAGGAAAGCCGTCAACAGAACATGGTTGGCGTAATTCGAAACATCAAACTTGCTGATGCTTCTAGCAGAATCAGCCTACATGGAATCCAGCCACGTGTATAATGAACCCAAGGTAATCGCAGATAAGTAGAGCTTAATACCATAGGTCATACGAACGTCCATGTTGATTAAGTCTTTCCTGGGGCAATCGTGGGGCTTACAAGGAAGAAATATCTTGGAGAAAACAACCCAAATATAGTTTGCCAGCTTAATCTTTGAACTGAAACCTTTCCTATCCAGGGGAGTCTCAAACACCTACTTTCCTTTTGTATTTTTCTTAGCCACCTTGCGGGCTTTAATCACTGTTTTATCCTCAATGAAATAAAAGTAACGGATTACCTCCGAATATGTGCACTTGTTATAGGTTGCCATATAATCCTGCACTACTGCCTCTAACTCAGCTCGAGCAACGTTCTTAGCACCAGAGGTGGCCTCCTCAAAAAAAGTATCTAAGTCGGCCGCTTCCAAGCCCAGAAGTTCGAAAACATCTTTGATGGTGAAGTGAACTCACCCCGGGCAGTCACAAATGTATGAGGCTGATGGCTCCACCGAGAAATAAGAAGTTGGAGACTGTTGTTGTTCTGTGCAAGTGTAAGATCACCCAACCAACTGGTGGAAGATAAACTGACTAAGTCCAGCTGCACGGAGAAGTTGGCATGAATATATTCAATAGACGAGCCCAGACCCTTACAAGAGCCACAGATAAACTCAAATTCTACCTTTGAGAAAGGGTAGTCTAACCGTTCAATCCAAAAATGAGTCACAGTGGCGGTAGGAATGTAAATAAAGTCTTCTACATTATCAATTTCATCCATTAATAAGTTTGCCGGCTCTACCAGAATGAGCTCCCCCAGAAAATGCTCGACCAAAGCCCAAAAATGGTCAGGCTCCCGAAAGTAAGGCACATGGTGATATTGAACCCATTGATTTTGGCATGCCTAAGTACGGGGAAAAGCACCCCTTGTAGAGAGAGTCCTTTTGACTATAGGATCCATGAATGAAGAAATAACGAAGAAAAAGGAAGAAGAATGAACAGTTGGAGTGAAGAAGAAAGGCAAAATCAAGCACTGAACTTTCTCTCTCTCAAAACAGACGAAGGCAAATGATAATTAACCCAAAGGTAAGGGTTTAAGAAATGCCAAGTATGCTTTTTATAGGGGCAACACAAGATTTAATGTCTTGGGAAACGTGGTCATGGTTGAATTGCCTCGTGTAGCCTACATTCACGCATAGGGGCACAAATTTAAACGCTACAATGATGATGCTCCAAGAGGCGAAGCCCGGATATCCCTACATTAGAAGAAATCTCTAACCCCAAGCCACAACATGTAAAGTGCGGAGGATCAAACATCAATCTCATTATATTCAATACGGCCAGAGTAATGATGGCGCATACCAAGAGTTCTCAGCTTGGGGTAAATGAAGCATTTTGGGGGAAATTTCAAACAAATCCCTTCAGCACCCACCCCCCAACAACAAGAATGTGGTCACATGCAATCATAGCATCCCATCAAGGAACAATGCTATCAGATAAACCACAAAGCAGTTAAAGACGAAGTAGTTCGAAAAGAGGACTACACGAGTCCCTCACCCACACTTCTCCTTACTGAATAATTTAAATACCTATTATGCTATGTTGTCTACCTATGGAAAATAACTCTTTTCTTTACAGAGTGGTTCGAAGATCATCTAAGTATTTCATACAGATATTTATTCATGCAATAAACAAATATCTCTACGAAGGGGCAAATGTAAGGGGGAGTCCTCACCAAAAGTTGATTAGTCAAGATGATTCTACACTTAGCAAAAGTTTAACTAAAGGATAAAAACAAAGACCTCTAGAACGACCTCCCGCGAAGACCCTCCATAGAGACTTCTCGAAGGACTTCTTATGAAGACCAAGATTACTTGAATGACAAAGCTTATAATATGAAACATGATGTATTTGATCCTTTTTTTACTCGTTTAACAATTTACTTTTAATATGGGCGAGGACATTCGATACCCTCGAGGGACCATGCCTGGCAGGGTATGGGAGAGATTACATTCTCTATCGAACGACCACCTCTTGGGAACCTCGTGGGGATTTGGTTTGGAGGATTGGGAGCAAGGCAACGTTAGAAAAGTAATAGCCAACCCTCTATGAACACTTAGGCAAAACTTTATCTAGCACAAACAGGTGCTCGAGGTGCACCTTCTCGAGGGACCCCAACCTCAAATATATCGCCTGAAGACATTTCTAAGCCAACAAATAACACACTTAATGTTCGAGATACTTCCAGCCAAACAAATTCAACTTCATACTTTATCTCCTTTGATTGACCTGACCACTCATTTGGTGGGGGTCACTGTTCACTTACTTTATGACGTCATAATACTTGGCATTTAGGGACTCGAGATAACAGAACTCAAACGAGTTTTATTCTTAGGATGGAAGGCCTAGTTAACCAAGTCTGATTTCATAGCCATTCTAAGGTAAACATTTGAGATGTCAAATCATATCTCCATTAATGCCACCACGCTTCTAATTGGTTGAGAAGTTTCCCGCCAAAACACAACATCTCATGCATTTAATGAAATATCTTTGACATTAATGACACATTACTTTCATATTTAATGTTATTCAATCACATTTAATTCCATCAAGGTTACTCGAGTAACCTTGCCTTTATATAAATAGACCAACCAAATGTTTTACAATGATGACAGTTCGAACCTAGAATTGTTGTTGGGTTTTCCTCATACACAAGAGCTTCTGTGAGAACATTTATTGCCCAAACATTCCCTTTTGCTTCCATTGATACCACCATCATTGAGCATTAATTGAGCCTGAAGTTATTGCCTTGCCTTTATTCTGACAAGAATGCTTGCTCTTTCTCCCTCCGACCAAGTTATTTATTGGTTCCACTTATTTATTAAGTTCACAATGCATTTATGGTATAAAAGACCTCATTTAATACCATCTTGGGTGTTGAATATTATTCTATCTTACTCTCTCACATCATCATTATTAAATATAGTCTTGGGCATTAATTACGGTCTTGATAATGGGTTACGCCTCGCTTGATACTAATTGAATTCCAAGGACCCACATCTTACACCATCTTTCGATGAAGCTACTAATTGATTCCCCTAGATATTGTTTGAGTAGTTATAAGGCTCTATAGGTGACTTCCAACTCTTCATTATACTTATACTATGTTATTAACTCTTTGGCTACATCTTCCTAACTATTAAATCTGGGCCCTTGGAGAGTATCGGACCACCTGAGGGCACCTTCCTTGAGGGTTAATAGAATATTTAGGCCATTACCTCCTCTGTCTCACCAAGGATAATCATGGGGAGATGATAGCTGTGTAGGTGCATAATTGGAGGCCTGCTCCCTCTGAACTTCTCAACGTTTGATATTTTTAATTTCTCTGGTAATTAGGCCTTGGGATAGGGAGATAGGTCATTGTAGTCCATCTAGTTCCCTGAGATCTTAACCGGATAGAATCTCTTAAGGTCCTCTTTGACTTGGTTCAGTTCTTCCTCTTTGGTATCAATTGGCATTGGTGTATTACCATAGGATGGGCAAGATTCGGTATCGGTAGCTGAGCTGACAGCGACACATTGGCAGGTGGGGCATGCGGGGCATGTTGATACTCTTTTGGGACCCATACTGGTTCCAGAGCAGGTGAACCTATGGCATGGTGAAAGAGGATTTTGGGCTCAAGAACCTCAGGAGACTGAACCTGGTGTCCTTGCATTTCTTGGAATTTTGCGTGGAGGTTATCAATCTTAGAACTGAGTTGGGCAAGGATGGTCATCAAATCTGATTGAGCATTCACATCCTGGTCAATGTTCTCCAGGAATAACATTCGAAGGGATGTCTCAAACTTGGTAGAAGTAGGAGAGTAAGAAGTAGAGCTTCGAGGTGGTTGGACGAAAGACCGGAGCCAATAGGAATCCAGGCCAAAAATTTGGGTACGTGATCACACCAGAGAGAAAAATATTTTGGGGTTTATTTTGAGGGAAAGAGGAATATTTTTGGAATTTTATTTTTCTTTTTGAAAAAAAGGGAAAAATATTTTCGGTATATTTTTTTAAAAAGGGGAGAAGGAAAATCTTCAACATAGTTATCATTATTAGGGTCCACTTGTATTATGTTTTCCCTAGGATGTAAGAAAAATATCTAACTAGACCTGAGTCTGGGAAAAAACATAAGGTACATGATGCAAGACACGATTCGACTTATTTCGAAACTCATGGATAGTGTCTTGTTTTAAAAATGGGAAAAATAGCACAAAATTGGGTGGTAAGGCGACCTAAAATTTTGACAACGTTTGACGTTGGCACTGACAAACTAGGTTTGAGTGTCCTAGGGTAGACGCCTAAATGAGTTTGATGAATTTGGTAGGTTAGTGGAAGAGTTACCCCCGTTGGTATGACTTCCACGATATACCGCTTGCCTATAATGGCCATCATTCATCAGTACGTGTGGACAAGACATTTGATATACCTGAGTGTACGTGAATTGCCTCGTGATATACCTCATGGACACGGTATGGGTGAGAGTGAATTCGATATACTTGATGTACATGAACGAGTTCCATACTATATACCTCCCATCATGAGTTCGATCAAGTAGTGAGATGCGAGGGGAACCGTTCGATATACGTCAAAGGTATTAGGCCAATGGAAGTTGGAAATCATATCGTTTAGGTTAATCGCACCCCATAGGGTTGCCACCCATCACGAAGTGCCCCTCGATAAGGAACAACATTTTGGTCAACATTGCAATGCTCAAGTGATGTAGTAGTGCAAGAATGCATGGTCTTAACTAGTATTTTATGGAGTAGTTTATATATGTTAAGCGAGAAAAATACTACCACTATGAGGGAGAGCATAAAATATATAGGTAGCATGTGATAGGTGGCACCTGTCAGAGGAGACAGGCAGCTGCACATAGGTAGGGACAAAAGGTACATTGTAAACCTTGTCCCTCACCAACCCCCTCAGTTTTGGCACCTAAAAAGTTCCAACTCATGCCCAAGTATAAATAGGACCCCTGGGAAAGGTCAAGTAAGAATCATAACTCAAGTCATATCATTACTCTGTCAAAATTACTCTAGACTATTAGTGTTCTCTCCCTGCTCTTTCTCTCTAAGTGTTAAGTGCTTTGTTCCTTCAGTCAACCCTAACACCCATCACTCTCAGGAGTTTCTTTTGGGAAAAGTTACTATTATCGTGGTTAAGGTTATCTACTTGCAGGTAGTGGGATATAGTTTGAGTTTCATTGTTACAAGATAAGGAAGGTTTTAGCAGAGGTTGTTCTATAGGTGCCTAAGAACCTTGAAGCCAATGTCCATTGGAGTGGGTCACGCCTCACCCTTTCCAGTTCTTCATAGACCCCAGTCTCACTACCCTCTTATATTTGGTGACTCCGCTAGGGAGGTATTATTACTTCCATAGATAAATAAGGTTTAAACATTTCTAAACAACTAGTTTTTTATGACATTCCACCTGGGAATGGGACTTAGAGTGACCAGACCACTGATGAAGATGTGGTGGTGATCGGTGTAAGGGCATCTACCCCTCAGGCAGGGCAGACCAGTTCATCGACGATAGGTTCGATGACAAATATGAGCCTTATGAGCATGTTCTTTCGTTTCCTGAAACAAAATAATGTAGACCTATCAAGTTTGGGTCAAGGATGCGTAACACCGGTAGCATCCCTTTCTGGGGGGCTGCCACTCTGGTGGTCGCTCTGGAAGAAATAGCTTCACCTAGGAAAGTGGCATTAGAGTAAGTCCTAAAACTGTCAAGCTCACCAACAACAAGGGGTGTGGGTCTAGAGGACTACCCCTCCAAGGATGTTACTATGGAGGAGGTGAGGAAGCTGATATACTCCTCTCAAAAGGAGTCCTCTCACTTGTAGGAGGAGTTACAAGACCCCTACCTATAGAAAGTGAATAAGAAACCATACCCAGAAGGGCATGCCCCACCAAAATTTATCAAGTTCAGTGGCAAAGGAGAGAACCAAAGAGAGAACATGAAGAGGTTCATTGAATACTTGGGAGTGAATGCGATTGACAAAAAACTAAGGTTGAGGGAGTTCTCCAAGACCCTCATAGAGAAGGCCTACACGTAGTACTCCCATTTGGCAGTCAACAGCATCCCTACCTGGGAAGAGATGCACAAAAAATTCCTCCAAAAGTTCTTTGTGACAGAAGATGAGTTCACATTGAGACACTTGGCACAAGAGGTGCAAAAGCCTAGGGAGGAGTTGATACAATATATTAAGCGCTTTTGTGAGAGATCACTTGATGTCCATGACGAGGTGGCAGAGGCAAGACTACTTCAAATTTGTGTTGTAGGTCTCCTGGAGGAATACAAACTCCATCTGGTCAATGAGACTAGATATGGAACCTTTTGAGAGTTCACCAAGGCTGCGAGCAATATAGCTATGATAATCAAACCAAGGACCTCAGGTTAGAGGACACAGGTAGCACTTACTTCTGGAAGATTTCACGTCTCGAGGAGACAGGCAGTTAACTACATGGATTGAAATCCCAAAGGTAAGAAAGGAGGTTCCAGATTCAAGAACAATAGCTTTGGCAACAAGAGAAAGTTTGGAGAAGATGCTCCACCACCGTTAACTTACAGTGTAGAAAAAGCTATAGATTATTATCATACATTGGTACAAGAGGGGTTAGCAGGTCCCTCTCGCCTGAATGGAGAAACTCCAACTGCAATAGATAAAGCCAAACCTAATTATTATGAGTTACACCAGTGGGTGCAACACTCTACTCAGGACTGTTATTACTTGATAAGGATCATTGGAGAGCAGGTGGCCAATGGTACCTTGCAGATACCCCCAGTGGATGTTAATGAAAACCCACTTCCAGTATACCACTTTAGCACTGCCAACATGGTAGTGGCATATGATAAAGAAGTAGTTCAAGAGATGATGGAGTGGGAAAATGGTCATGAGATATCTAAAGAGTTGGAGAAGCTAACTTTGAGCAGCAAGCACCAGATTGTAGAAAGAAAGCATGAGGAATGATCCTTCACCCCAGACCAAGAATACGAGGAAGGCAAGGAATTCGAGCAGGTCGACCTCTTAGAGTGCCAGGTGGATGTCATTCTTTCCCTAGATGAGGGTGGAGATCCGAGGCAGAATATGTTCGTCATGCCCAGACATACGAAGTAGACTTAGACTCTGAGTGCGAAGCCATAGCAAGGAGCCCCACGTTCAAGTGGTTCTTCGATCAAATATGAGTGAAATATGACACTGAAAACGAGAGTTTTTCTCAATCAATGCTCTGATACCAATTTGTTGGAACACGAGGCCCCCCAATTTTCAAAATCTTCTCACTTCACAAAGAGTAATTTCCTTGTTAAATAGATACGGAAGCGTGAGATGGTTCAATTAAATAACAAATTTTAATTTCTTCTAAAATTAACATTAAACCAAGTGAAATAAGATTAAATCCAAACAAATTAAATTTCACTTAAACCAATTAATTTAACCCAAGCCCTAGAAATTTGCCTAAGTCATATTTTCAATGTTACCAAATTAGGCCAAACCAATTTTAATAAATGAAATTAATGACTTATATTAAATTGACATTTACCCAATTAATTATGTAGCACCAAACTAAACATAAGTAGTGATTAAACCAAATTTTATCTTTTTACCTAAGCATGCGTTCTAAGTGAGTATTGCGAAAGATAAAATAAATAATGAATCACTACACCGCGATGTACGAGGAAAAACCCACAACGGAAAAAAACCTCGGACGACCCTAGCCTTAAGTCCACTAAGTATTACAAGACAGATGACTTACTTCCTCGACTCGACCCCTTTCAAGCCTTGATGCATCTTCTTGTAAACACCTCTGCCTAGTAGACAATCCCGGAGCTCCACATGAATCTTGAAATCACCAATGAGACATAGGTACACCGTCAACCACACATGGTGACTTTCACCATGTAGAACGCCGCAGCAAAACAAACTCTTCTTCTTTATGGAATGTAGAAGAAAACCCAAACTTCTCTTCAATGTGGTAGAGAAAACCCCGGTGCCAAACTCCAAGCAATGTATATATATAAATATGAACTTGGATAAACAAACTTTGGGTGTAAAACAAGTGTTTAAAAGATTTTTCTTAAAAAACAACAACACTTAAACAATGAACTTTTTCCTTTTGGAATTATGCTCTCAAACTCTCTCTTGGAGATGGAAAGATGTGAAAAAGTTAATTAGAAAAAGTTGGTTCCCGCACATATTAAGTCTGCCCAAAAAGTGAGTGGGAAAAGAAGTGGAAAAGTGGGAAAAAAACTGCTCAAAACTTCCAAATTAACTGTTCCCACCAAAACTCGTTCGAACGAGATTTTCGTTCGAATGAAGTTTCGTTCGAACGAGCCTTCTAACGAAGTTCCATTGTGAACTCATTAGACATCTCGTTGGATATCTCGTTCGAACCATCATTCTCGTTCGAACGATACTTCGAATGACATTCTAGTGGCCTTTTGGGGAACTCGTTGGCAAACTCGTTCGAACGACATTATTATTCGAACGACAAACTCGTTCAAACGAAAATTTTGAACGAACTTCCAGAAAGTATAAAAAATTGATTTTAGCCCAGAAACTTTATATATTTTATTTTAAAGTTTTAATAAAATCTTTCTGAAAATAAACAACAGTTTTAAACATAAAGTACACCCAATACAAAATGTTCCAAGCTCCTATATATATTAAAATGCATTCATACCTTAGGAGAAATGGAACCATGTTGATGACGTAGAAACGAGGCACATTAAACTCGGCATTTTGATGAAGCTTTAAACTTGGCCGCTACGTCTTCAACTTTAGCGTGTCATAGGTTTGAAGGATGGTCAATAACTTTATCTTATGACTCAAACGTTTTTGTCCGAAATTGAGCCAAAACTACAAAGGACTCAATTGGAAATTTGTGTCCTTACAAATCTCTCCCTTTGGCTATTCCGGGACAAAAACCAACAAAAATCCTAAAGGGCCGTCAAGCTCTACTATACTGACAAAAATATCCCACCCAAAATAAAATTGCAATAGCTTGACTCAAACAACCCAAAGGATCAATATCTTTGCCCGATGATGAACGTTGCCATTTAGAAGAATTCCTGCACACTTAAGCAAACTATCAAATGCATAGGGAATATCAAAATATTAAATGCAATTAAAATAATTACTCCCCTTAAATTAATTCTCCCATTTATCAAACAAATGACCTACTTAGAAAGACGTTTTCCCTAAGATAAATCTCCCCCAAACTAAGATACGATTATAATAGGAATAGATACCATTTCTCCCCCTATCATTCTCCCCCTTTTTGTTCAGGAATAGACAAAGGCTAAAGAGTCAAAACATTAACTTATCTTCCCCAATTAAAGCAAATACACCCCTTAACTAAACAAGGGATAAATAGAATGGGATAACAAGCTATACATGCATGTGTGCATAAAGTGATGAGAATATTAAAGCACATAGGCAACAAAATCATAACTAATCCATACAAATGAATACCAACTACGATGCGAAAACAAATGATACCAAAATGACAAATAAGATTCTAAGCATGTGATATCAAACAAACTACGCAACAAACAAGGTACCAATTATGAATTGAAGCATAAATGGACTAGCTAAACATGGCAAAGACTTAAACAAAATATCATATATATGTATACACAATAGATACAAGCTAAGCATAAGTACACACATATAGATATAAACACACAAATGACACAAAATAAGATAAGCTTTTCACACTCGTATGGAAAAAAATGTGTCATATGAAAATGAAAGTGTTGGGGTGTGAACTAGCAACAATTAAATTTAGACCCAATCACTTAAAACATGTTCACGGAGTTCTCAATTGATTGCAAACTTCATCACATTTGAATATAACCTCATGTGACAATATAGATTGAACTCAATGAACAAACATACACAATGCATACAAGCCTAGACTTTTGATGATTCTACAAACCAATAGAGTCATGACATTGAAAGTACAACTAGGATGAACGGACATTGTGCAATTTGTTGATATATCATCCAATCTCCCTCAATAAGAATATATATTTGACTGAATATATCAAACAAAAATAGGCCTTGGATATTTTTCTTTTTAATGCCGTAATTCTATTTTAGGCCTTTGGACCACGTATTTCTTTTAGGTCCAAAACAAACGGTGGCTTACTATTCGCAAAGGATAATAAATCCTTTCGGAGCCCTTCCCCGTGCATATTTATATATAATAATTTTTATTTCTCACCCAAATCTCACGTGCAACGGATTTTAACATGTACTAGTCCTCCTAGGTCACAAATATGTAGATGACAAGATTGGTAGGAGAACACCTCACAAAGCTCAAATATAACATGTGACGATTAAATTTCAAAAGAGGTCGTGCATGTGTGAATAGAGGCATATATGAAATAGAATCCATTATATCAACACAAAATCCAATTACTCCATGTAAGCATGGTAAAGAACATAATAAGGATTGACAATCTAAACCAAAAGTTCTAGCCACATGGGAGCGTAAAAGATTGGATTCAAACATAAGTATATTCCACATAAAGTGTGTCAAACTAAAATACACACAAAAAAAATCTTTTTTAGTTTTTGAAATTTTTAACCAAAAATAAAAAATATATACTCAAAAGGCAAACAAAAATCATTTGAATTTTTCATTAAGCTCAAATTACCAAGAGATAAAAACCCAAATGATAAACAAAAATCTTTTTGTATTTTTCATTTAATGCAAACAAAAGAAATATAATACAAAAGATAAACAAGTCATGATTTATAGCATTAGATATGAAATAAAGCAATGACTAGAAAATGACTAAACATGCATACACCTAGCAATGATATATAATATGAAGCACAAAAAGCAAGAGTATGCAAACAAGACTAACACATTAAACCTTTGAATTTAGCAAGGGAGATTTCATGTGAAAGAAAATGAGAATCAACAAATCTAATATCTAGCGCGTCTAAAAAATGATTTTCGAACCCATATAGATGTATATTTAAAATGATGGGATTTGGAAATTAATGAAATGCTAGACATAGACTTCCTAGGACTTCTTTTAAGATCAAAACAAAATGACCTAAGGTGACCTTTCCTACCATAATGCAAACATGTGAAAACACGAGGAATGATACCTACGGTGTGACCTTTTCTAAAGTCCTTGGATAAAGTTGACCCTCTAAAATAAACAATGGTTTTAGCTTTAGCAACAGAAGCATTTGAACAAGATGTGTTAGAACCATTACTACAACTACTCGAGTCTTGTAAATCAATTTTTATATTTAAAATTGTGGACTCAAGTAATAAATTAGACTCCTTAAATTTACGGGACTCCTTCTTTAAATTTTCAATTACACCTAGAAGGTTATCACGCTCCCCCTCAATGTGATCAAACTTGTCCGTAAGAGTCATTTCTCGACTATCACTCTCTTTCTTGGACATTTTTAAAATATTATAATTGTAATTTATGTCCATGAGCTTTTCACGAAAAATATCTTTTTGAGATAGGGAGATTTGCAAAAACTCAACTTTAGTTTTAAAACAAGAAATTTCATTTTCAAGAAATTTAATTCTTTTTGCAAATCTCAAATTTAATTCTCTTAATTTTTCATTACACTTATTAAGCTCATTAAATTCCTCTCGAATAGCAAAGATTTCATTATCATTAGAAATGGACAAATTATCATTAAGGTGTCCCATCGAGAGTTACAAAAAAAGTTAAGAGTGAGTAAAAAATTGAACCACTTAAAAATACAAGGGGCACAAAAATAATAAAAGTCGAAAAACGGATCTTTGACGCGATAAATTAGCGCTCCGGCTCTGATACAAATTTGAAAATGATAGTTTTCTCAATCAATGCTCTGATACCAATTTTTTGGAACACGAGGCCCCCTAATTTTCAAAATCTTCGCACTTCACAAAGAGTAATTTGATTGTTAAATAGATGCGGAAGCGTGAGATGGTTCAATTAAACAACAAATTTTAATTTCTTCTAAAATTAACATTAAACCAAGTGAAAAAAGATTAAATCCAAACAAATTCAATTTCACTTAAACCAATTAATTTAACCCAAGTCCTAGAAATTTGCCTAAGTCATATTTTCAATGTTACCAAATTAGGCCAAACCAATTTTAACAAATTAAATTAATGACTTGAATTAAATTGACATTTACCCAATTAATTATGTAGCACCAAATTAAATATAAGTAGTGATTAAACTAAATTTTATCTTTTTACCTAAGAATGTGTTCTAGGTGAGTATTGCGAAAGATAAAATAAACAATGGATCACTATGCCGCGATGTACGAGGAAAAAACCACAACGGGAAAAAACCTCGGACGGCCCTAGCCTTAAGTCCACTAAGTATGGTTTTACAATTACAAGATAGATGACTTACTTCCTCGACTCGATCCCTTTCAAGCCTTGATGCGTCTTCTTATAAACACCTCCGCCTAGTCGACAACCCCGGAGCTCCACTGGAATCTTAGTATCACCAATGAGACATAGGTACATCGTCAACCACACATGGTGCCTTTCACCATGTGAGAATGCCGCAGCAAAACAAAATTTTCTTCTTCTTTGTGGGATGTAGAAGTAAACCCAAACTTCTCTTTAATGTGGTAGAGAAAAACCCGGTGCCAAACTCCAAGCAATGTATATATATAAAGATGAACTTGGATAAACAAACTTTGGGTGTAAAACAAGTGTTTAAAAAGATTTTTCTTGAAAAACAACAACACTTATACAATGAAATTTTTCCTTTTGGAATTATGCTCTCAAACTCTCTCTTGGAGATGGAAAGATGTGAAAAAGTTAATTAGAAAAAGTTGGTTCCCGCACATATTAAGTCTACCCAAAAATTTAGTGGGAAAAGAAGTGGGAAAGTGGGAAAAAACTGCTCAAAACTGCCAAATTAACTGTTCCCGCCAAAACTCGTTCGAACGAGATTTTCGTTCGAATGAATTTTCGTTCGAACGATCCTTCTAACGAAGTTCCATTGTGAACTCGTTAGACATCTCGTTGGATATCTCTTTCGAACCATCATTCTCGTTCGAACGATACTTCGAACGACATTCTAGTGGACTTTTGGGGAACTCGTTCGAACGACATTATTGTTCGAACGACAAACTTGTTCGAACGATAATTTCGAACGAACTTCCAGAAAGTATAAAAATTTGATTTTAGCCCAGAAACTTTATATATTTTATTTTAAAGTTTCAATAAAATCTTTCTGAAAATAAACAACAGTTTTAAACATAAAGTACCCCCAATACAAAATGTTCCAAGCTCCTATATATATTAAAATGCATTCATACCTTAGGAGCAATGGAACCATGTTGATGACGTAGAAACGAGGCATAATAAACTCGGAATTTTGATGAAGCTTTAAACTTGGCCGCTACGTCTTCAACTTTAGCATGTCATGGGTTTGAAGGATGGTCAATAACTTTATCCTATAACTCAAACGTTTTTGTTCGAAAGTGAGCCAAAACTACAAAGGACTCAATTGGAAATTTGTATCCTTACGGACACAAGGGTGCTCATAACAAGAAAAGTTTTGGAAGCGGTACAACAACGAGGAGATCCCTCATTAAATTAGCAAGGGACAATTGGAAGGCTGATTAAGAGATATACTTCTGAAGTAGTATTTACAGAGGCAGATAGGTAGGTGGCTTATTTTCATAATCTCCACTTATATGTTACAGTTGTAATCAATGGGATCTCATTTCCCAGGGCATTAATGGATGGAGGAGCATGTATTAACATTATGTCGATCAATACATTGTATGAGACAGGAATTAACCAAGGGAAGGTAGTGCTAGTGCCACTGTGATCTCCAAATTTGATAGTGCCGAAATGTAATCCATTGGATACATGAATGTGGGAATTAAGTTGGGAATTTCACTTCCCAAATCAAATTCCACGTTAACAATGCCATTAACAGTTACCAACTGCTTATCGGGAGGGTATGGATGCATACCCATGTCATACTGCCTTCCACCTACCACCAGTGTGCAAAGGCTAACATTAGAAGCACAGAGATAGTCATGAAGGTGATTCAGAAGCCTTTCTCCATTGAGGAGGCCCATCTAGCAGATACAACTTTTTATACCGAACTGGATAAGGAAATAAGAATTTTTATAAGAAATCTAGAAGGAAAGAAAGTGGTAGGGAGAGTTGATCAACCAAAGAAATATGTTCATGATCACTTGGGGGGAAAGGGTAATTGCCCACATGGCAAAAGCGAAGAGGAATGTGGTGGAAGTAGATAAACCTCACAAAACTTGTAAAAAAGTGGTTTTGACTAATGGAAAGGTTATCTACTGCTTATAACGGTCTGTGCGGGCGGTGTTCTGAGATGAGAGAACCAACCCGGCACCAGAATGTTTTTTTGTTGATGAGTCACATATTGTTGAGAATGTTGAGGAGCTAGAGGAAGATTTAGAGTTCATGAAATATGGACCCAGAGAGAAACTACAGGAGTTAGAGGAGATCAATCTAAGGAAAGAAGGCGGTGAAAGTAGACCCATCCTGATCTCCAAGAGTCTGGGACAAAAACAGAAAGAAGAGCTCATTGGCTCGCTCAAGGAGTTCACCGATGTCTTCGCTTGGAAGTATACAAAGATGCCTGAAATATACCCAGAGGTGAGCTCCCATGGTTTGAACATTTTTCCCAATGCCATTCCAATGAGATAAGCCACTCGCACTTACAAGGCAGACCTCAACTTCAAGATAAAAGTTGCCATGGAAAAGTTATTGGCATCAGGATTCATCAAGACCATTCAGTATCCCGTATAGCTTTCTAGCATAGTGCCAGTGGCGAAAAAAGACAAGAACCAAATCAGAATTCGCGTAGATTTTTGTGACTTCAATAGGGCATGCCCCAAAGATGAATTTCCTCTATCGAGCATAGATAGCTTAGTCAACGCTACCCTAGGAAATTAGATGTATAGTTTCATAGATAGGTACGTTGGCTACAACCAGATTAAGATGGATCAGGCAGATGCGAAGAAGACGACCTTCTGCACACCCCTAAGAAACTTCCACTATACAGTCATACCATTTGGACTGAAGAATGTTGGGGCCACGTACCAGAGAACCACGATGGTAATTTTTCATAACATATTTTATGACATATTAGAATTTTATGTGGACGACCTAGTGGTGAAATCAAAAAAAGAAAACAAACATATACAAGACCTCAGGAGGGTGTTCGAGACGTGATGCATGTATAAGATGTGAATGAACCCTTCCACGTGTGCCTTTGGGTTCACCGCAGGAAAGTTTTTAGCGTTTGTGGTGAACAGGAAGGGGGTGCAAGTAGACGCAGAAAAAATGAAAGCCATAATGATGATGCCATCCCTAAGAGTCAAAGACATCTTAAGAGCTTCCTGGGGAAGGTATCCTACCTGAGGAGGTTTATATCCGCACTAGCATATGTGACTCACCCATTCACACCCCTTCTGAAAGACAAAGCCAAATGGATTTGGGGAAACAAGCAGAAGAAGGCCTTTGATAAAATTAAGGATATTATATCCTACCCATCCACAGTGATTCCACCAGAAGCGGGGGCACCGCTGCTGCTCTACCTTATTTCAACAGAGAGGTCCATAGGAGCATTACTGGCCCAATAAAATGGAGGAGTAGAAAAGCCGGTGTACTACCTCTCAAGGGAGATCTCAAGTACAGAGTCTAGATACATTAATGTAGAGAGGCATTACTTGGCCTTAGTTTTTACTTCCCAGAAGTTGAGACACTATTTACTAGCTTTCACAATTCACATAATCACTAAATGTGACCCCATCAAGTACCTCCTTGCATGGACAGTACTTGTGGGATGAGCAGTAAGTGGTTCTTAATCTTATCAGAATATAATTTGAAATGCATAGTGCCCAAGGCCATTAAAATCCAATCAGTAGCAGATCTTTTTGCCTATTTTCCAAGTGGAAATTTTGAGCCACCTAGTGAGGAGCTACCTGGAGAGAACTTTCAAGCATGCATGGTGGAAGAAATGGAAAAATAGTCGATGGAGTTTGATGGCTCCAGCGCTCAAGGAACAGGGGGTGTTGGTATTATACTGTCAAATAGGAAGGAGAGGATCACTCTCTCCTTCAAATTACATTTTAAATGCTCAAACTATGAGGCTGAGTATGAGGCCCTTATTTTAGGGATGTTGGAGGCACTCAAAAGAGGGGTCGGGGTGTTGTGCATACGAGGGGACTCCAACTTGGTAGTAAAACAGGTCAATAGGGAGTTTGACCTCAAGCATGCCAATTTAGCACACTACAGGTACATCATTCAAAGATTGCTAGGATAATTATTGGAAGTAACTATGTAGAGACATGCAAGAACAATGAGCAGGGACACCGACGCACTAGCCATGATAGCATAGAAGCTAGGCATGGATGAGTCAGAAGCAATAATCATAATACGGTAAAGAATAGTGCCCACTACAATAACATCCTTTCTCCCAAGCAATGAGCCAGAAGATTAGAGACACCTAGTGGTGAAACAGCTCAAAACCAGAGAAGGGACAATGAAAATATTGGAGTCAGCTAACTATCATGTGCTGCAGGGAACACTCTATTTCAAGAGTCCCAAAGGGTTTTTGGCAAGGTGTGTCGGAGAGAAAGAAGATAAGGAAAGGTTGGCATAAATGCACCAAAAGCATTGTGGAGACAATGATATTCCTCTTTATCAACGGTTGCAGCGGGGAGGATACTATTGGCCCATTATGAGCACAGAAGTTGCCCGCTTGCAATAAAGCTGCATAAAATGCCAAGCCAATTTTGACCAACAAGCGGAAGCCAACTTTGTGGAAGCCTTCAAAGATTGGAGGCATTTATATATAGAATATCTGAGAGATGGATAATTTCCCTCAAAAAGGGCAGATGAAATTTATCTGTGAAAAAGGATATCCCACTTTTACTTGGTGGAAGGCGAGCTTTATAGAAAAGGGTACAATGAGAAGGCATTGAGGTACATAGCTAAAGAGGACATAGAGAGGCTGCTGAAATGAAATCATGAGCCCTCCCATATGGGGGGGTGACAAATTGTATGACCAACTGATGATGTTGGGGTACTATTGGCCAACCATGGAGGTTGACTCCATTGGCTATATGAAAAAGTGCAAGGCCTACCAAGTTCAAGGCCTTTCAGGTGCATGGCAACATGATACATGCTCCTTTCGTCACCTTGTAAAGCCTCGCACCTCCCTATCCCTTCCACACATGGGCATTAGACTTAGTTAGAAAGATCATCCCAGCCTCTCATGGCAAAGCTTTTATCATTGTGGCTACATAATTGTACACCAAATGGGCAGAAGACATCCCTCTAAAGAGGGTGACTTCCCAAGTGGTAACCCAGTTTATAAAATAGTATATCATATGAAGGTTTGGTATACCTAAGGTTATTCTATCTGATAATGGGAAGAAATTCGTATACAAGGAGGTGGCCCTCCTCACAGACAAATATAAAATTATGCACAACATCTCAACCATCTCCTACCCTAAAGGTAATGGTCAAGTGGAAGCTACCAATAAGACCCTGATAAGTATCTTGAAGAAAATGTAGGAGGACATACGAGGGGCATGGGATGAGAAGTTAACCATGGTGCTATGGGCTTATTGTACTTCAAAAAGAAAATCGACAGGGTTCACCCCGTTCTCCCTAGTATATGGGACTGAAGTTATCTTACTAGTGTAGTTAGTGGCGCCCTCAGCCAGAGTTGCTCTAAGTAACGGACTCATCCCTGACCCAAGGCTTGTGCAGCTAAAGGCACTAGATGAATATAGAGACAAAGCGAAGGAAAACTTCAAAGTCTACACCCAGCAATTGTCCAGAGCCTACGAAAATTTGGTTAAGCCTAGGGAGTTCCAGGTGGGAGACTTAGTCCCGCGAGAATCCACTCACCATCTTCGTAGCATGTCGGCATCAAAGTTCAAACCCAACTGGAAAGGACCCTTTATCATCAAAGGGGTAGGTAAGTCAGGTTATTGCTAGATTTTAGAGCCAGAGAGTGATTGCCTCCAGTTCATCAACTGCAAGTGGCTGAAGAGGTATTACGCTTAATATTATTAAGAGGAAATTATTCATTTCTGTTGAAAGGTTTGAACATCTTGCTCTAGTTCTAGACAAGTTATTTTTTGTAAAATTATAAGAGCAATACAGTCTTGTAAATGATACAGACAATGAATAGAAATGAATAGCAACGCTTTTTTTTTTAGCATTGCATGATGATTCTCATTTTCTTGCTTATGGCATAAGATAGATAAACCAGAATATATATATATATATATATATATATATATATATATATATATATATATATAAACTCTCTCTGCTAGAATAAAGGAGAGTCCCGGATAGACAGAACTTTGCTCACTACACTTGGGGGGTACATCCATTCTGCTAGAAAAGTATACTAAGCAAAGTCTCTCCAAGCATATTAGACAAATGATTTCAATATTGTCACCAGACCAGTAGGAGGGTGTCCTCCAAGTCATAATAATAAAAATACATGGCAAACATTTTTGTATAAGATCAAGTCTTAGCCCATGTTCTCAAAGAAAAAGGCTTATTTCACCAGCTCCTATAAAGAATATAGAAAAGGGGGACTCACATTCCCCTGCTCTAATTTCTAAAAAAAAAAAGGGCGTTTAAGGGAGGGATAAGAGCTAACCCTTTATCTCCCAGTCATTCCCTAAGAAACGATAACCATAATAAAGTACCCCATAATTAGAGGGGATAGTTCTAAGAATGTTACTTGCCAGATAAAATGCAAGTACCCCACAATTAGAGGGGACAGTTCTAAAATGTTACTTTCCCAGATAAAATGTAAATACCTCACAGGTAGAGGGGACAGTTCTAAAAATGTTACTTGCCCAGATAAAATGAAAATACTCCACAGTTAGAGGGGACAGTTCTAAAAATGTTACTTGCTCTTGAAAAAAACTAAAAACTACACAGTTAGAGGAAATAGTAGCACGGTCCGTTATAAGAAGATACCAAGGTTGAGATGGAAGTAAATGAGAAAGTGATGGAAATCAGCAAAGTACTTTTTCATTAATAACGATGAAGTTCTTTACATATGAAAAAGTATACAAAAAGAAGCCTAAACAACCAAACTATATATCCACTAGATAACAGGAAAAATAGATTATGGCGGGAGCGTAAGTCTGTGTAAGCAGACCAGCCTCCTCAACAAGATGCTTCTCTAACCTGGCTATTCGATCCTCATCCTCAACAGCACCATCCTCCAGCTTGGCCAGCTTAGCTTGTAAAAACTGAATTTGAGTCTGAATCCAAGCAGCCTCAGCCTCAGCCTAACGATGCTGCTCTCTAGTCTGCTGTGAAGTATGAAGCTTCATCATCTTCCTAAAGGTAGTGACGAGAAAATGACGAACTAAATCTTCAAGCCAATCCAACTAAAAATGATAGAAATGCTGAAGATCATGAAGAGCCTAGAGAAACAGTGAAGCCCTCCAAGCAGTCATATCAGTGGGAGAGGTAGACAAAAACTCATAAAGATGGCTAGTTAGGGCTTTTAAATTAAAGACGATAAGGCTGTCAATGTTGAGGACGCTCTGGGAGGTGAAAGTCTCAAGATGGTGTTCCAGAAGTAGCTCCAACACTTCTCGCTCCTGAGCATTGAATCGGGAGGGAAACTCTTAATGACACAGTACACTCATGAAAATACAAGGAACCTCCACCTCTATGTCATCATAACCTGTGCTGTGAGAATCAGGCTCTAAGAGAGGCACAGAGGAATCCTCGTTGGAGCCAGCATCACCAGTCGCCTCGAAACTCTGGTCAGCCTCCATAGTGGCCTTAGTGGGCTCATCAACTGGATCCTGCAGAATGGAAAGTAACAATAGATAAGTCGTAGAGAAGAAAAGCAGCAGGAGGTGGTCATTCACATTCGAATCGAAACAAAGGTCATTAAAGGTGTAAGATGTGAGTGCATATTTGAGAGGCATTGCGTCTAGCGTGTTTTAGACTTGAGCAACATGGTTGAGCTTACGTATCCATCTTTTCGAGATCAAAGTCTACGTAGTTCATGGGTTCGTATGATACGTTGGAGAGATCTCGATTTTTGGTGGTTTTGGTGCGTGGGAGTGCCTAATTCGGTGAGCCACCTCTCGAAAGCCCAGTTTGGGTACGTTTGGTGCGTGGGGGTGCCAAATCGGGCTATCCGCATCTCAAATGCTCATATACCATATAATGAAACTATAAAAATCCGCTCATCACTATGAAACCCGTGACGGAGCTCCAAAGGTGCGTGGGGGAGGAGAGCTATATTTCCTCCCCCTTACTATGCCCCCAAGATCATCATCCATCAAATGAGGGGGGGAACCCTTCTTTTATAACAAAAAGTGCCTCAAGTGGGCTTAACACATGTCATGTTCTCTATGGTACCAAGTGTCCAATATTTATGGTGCCACTTGTCACAATATATGTAGTGGTACCTCAAATAATTAATTTAAATCACTACTAGAGTATTGCCTCGTTAATTCATCAAATGCGAAGTATACGCAATATATTAAATTACACATAATAATATTTCATCCCGTGTAGGGCCTGAATTGTAGTAAAACTCGATAAATCATAAATCAATATTTGATTAAATCTGCGGGTTAATTTATTAGAGTGTTTGGTGGTTAATTCATTTAACCACACTCTACATTTGTCCCCTCGTAGACATAGTTGGTGTGTTAATGCCTCGGCTGAGAGATATCAACTATATGTACAAAATAAATCGTTTAGCTTGTTCGAAATCATCACATAACCGTGTTCGGTCTGTTATCATGCATGTATATGCACATATCATCTGTAAGAAGTTTTAAGGGCTATTGTTGTTGCCTCTGCTTTTCATTTTTGGAGATGTATTTTGGGCGTTGCCCCCATTCCTCTTGAATGAGCATGTCTCCACAATTTTATTATGGTTTTAAACATTTTGAACAACAACCTTGACAAATGTACAGGCCCGAGCGACCAAATGGCACTTATCTAAGTATAGTGGATCATTCGCAATCATAAGATCGAAACATGTCGAGAGCACTCGGTCGAGCAGCCATAAGTGCCTCGAGTGAACTGGATTTTTAAACCAACATATTTTGTAAGTGCGCCCAAAAATCATGGTCTTTAAGCATGCCTAGTAATATAGGACTTTAATCCCCCATAAATCAGGCTTATTCCCTAGTAATGTAGGGCTTTTAAATCTCCCTTAAGAGGGTCCTTCATGCCAAGTAATATTTTGGTGCCTAGTAATATAGGACTTTGAATCTCCCATGAGCGAGGATCAGGCACGCCAAGTTATATTGGATTTGAATCTCCCATAATGGAGGGTGGAGGCGGGCTAAGTCATAGTGGACATAAATCTCCAATAACCGAGGGTGGAGGCGGGCCAAGTCATATTGGACTTAAAATCTCCCATAACCGAGGGTCAGGCGGGCCAAGTCCTATTGGCATAAAATCTCCCATAATCGAGGGTCAGGCGGGCCTAGTGATGTAGGCGATAAATCTCCCATATCTGAGGGTCAGGCGGGCCTAGTAATGTAGGCTACCTAGTAATGTAGGACTTTACGAGAACTGTAATGCACCTTTGTGGGTGACTCGCCACAATACTGGCATGGTTTGTGAGGACTATAATGCACCACTGCGGGCGACTTACCACAATACTGGTAAGGTTTGTATGAACTATAATGCACCTATGTGGGAGACTTACCTCGAAACTGATAAGGTTTGTGAGAAATATAATGCAGCTTTGTGGACGACTTACCTCAAAACTGGTAAGGTTTGTGAGAAATATAATGCACCTCTGTGGGTGACTTACCTCGAAATTGGAAAGGTTTGTGAGAAATATAATGCACCTCTGTGGGAGACTTACCTCGAAACTGGTAAGGTTTGTGAAAAATATAATCCACCTTTGTGGGAGATTTACCTCAAAATTGGTAAGGTTTGTGAGAAATATGATGCACCTGTGTGGGCGACTTACCTCGAAACTGGTAAGTTTTGTATGAAAACTATGTATTTATGCTCTAGGTTTTGCGTGCAATTTTGTTTGCCCGCTGATGCTTTTCAGGGAATAATGTAATGTATCCAGTGCTATATATGAGCCATCTCGTGGCTATGCTGAACACAACTGATGTTTCTTTTAGGGATGCCTCATCAATAATGGTCATTCTGGGATCGAATCCAAGCATGTTTGTCACCTGTGTTTATGTCTAACTACAAGTGGTACACTTTACAGTACTTTGCCCCCTTTTTACTTTGCTTTGTCTTTTATCTCAAGATAAAGTAAAGTAAAGAAAAATAAACAATTGGTTACAACACCATCTAAAAGTTGAAAGAATTTAAATACATTTCACGGGGTGTTTTCCCCCAATTAAAAATAAAATCTCTTGAGCGTTTGGCCTTGACATCTGTAAGACCTGATGTAATTGCTCGAGCTCGATTTGATCATGTACGTTCAATATCTACAAGGATAAGAAATCGACTCGAATTCTGGCATAAAAATCATTAGTAACTCATAAGGCATATTAAAATGCCATATATAATCATGCGGGGTATATCTTCCCCCTTTATTTTATTTTATGTCAATAGAATAAAATAAACTCGAAAACATGCTTCGAGGAATCATAGATATATTGTTCTGTGCAACTTCATGATGTGAATTTGATATGCTACAATATGTAGTTTATAAAGAGTGGATATATGATGCAGTGAGCTATTTATCTCATGCCCCCACTATTTTGTCAAAGCTTAGAAAACTCAGAAGTTTTGGGACCTATTTAAATCATATGCAGAATAATTCAGTCAGTAAGCATGTTGTGTCACTTCGAGGTGAATAATAAATATTAGACTTGAATTTTCATGTAACGGATGTCATAATGTGAATAAATCATAGTTTAGCATAAATCGAATACAAGATAGCGCGAAAAGTTATTCCGGGCGACCATGGATGCGGTTGCTCGGGAGGTTCCTCTGAGCAACAGTGAATGAGGTAGCTTGAGTCACTAGGATGAAGTCGCTCGAGCCACTAGGATGAGTCCGCTCGAGGCACTAGGATGACGCTGCTCGAGCCACTAGGGCGAGGATACTCGTGACACTAGGATAAGGCTGCTCGAGGCACCATGGATGAGGTCGCTTGAGGTACCTACTCGAAGCGCCACGGATGAGGTCACTCGAGGTATCTGTTCGAGATACCACGGATGAGATCGCTCGAGGTACCTGCTTGGGGTACCATGAGTGGATAAAAATAGGCAATATACTTTATATTATTATTGTTTCAATATCACCTGCCAATGATTTTTTTAGCAAGTGTTCATTGTGACCGTCCAAATACAGCGCCTAATTTTAAAAACATCTGGTGTGGTTCAGTGCTACTATATACTGCACCCGTTAACGGGGTACCTCGAATTAGGGCTGTGCAAAAAAACCGCCAACCCGAAGAACCGAACCAAACCGACCTCTATGGTTTGGGTTGGTTCTGGTTCTTAAAAAACAAAAACCGATGCAGTCGGTTCGGTTCTAGGGTTGATATGTAAACCAAACCGAACCGAACCGAAAACCGAACCGAAAATCCAAGCCTAGAACCGGTAATTAGAACCGAAGTTAGAACCGGACTTTTTAGTCCTTTAATTTTTTCATTTCTAGCAAATAGCGAAGTAGGGTTTCTTTTTTTCATTTCCAGCCGTCATCTTCTCTCTCTCACCTTAGGAGCTCTCGTGTAGCAGATCGTCTTCTCTCTCTCACCTTAGCAGCTCTCATGTTCTCTCTCTCGTGTAGCTGGCTGCTACTAACAGCTCATCTTCTCTCTCTCGCCTTAGCAAAGGTATAAAATCGACCCATTATCTCTCTCTCACAGATTATTTCAATGCCGTCAACTTCTTCGTCTACCACTATTATGTGTAGTGTAGTATTTCAAATCTGAGTTTGATGCCTAAAATTGTTGAATAGTGTAGTCTTCTTCTTCATCTACCATTATTATGTGTATCACTTCATGAAATAGTTACCATTATTAGTTGTAAATGTATATAAAACAGAGATAGTTGTAATCTGTTTTGATACATAAATCATTTCATGTATTTTAGTCTATTTAATTTCATGCTTAAATCACAAATTACAGGAACCGAAAACCGACAAAACCAAACCGAGAACCATTGGTTCGGTTCGGTTCGGTTCGGTTCTATATACATTTCGGTTCTGGTTCCAAAACCAGAGAACCGAACCATTTCGGTTCTGGTTCTGGTTCTATAGTGGAACCGAACCAACCCGAACCATGCTCAGCCCTACCTCGAATGCTGTAAATATCTCCATGCCCCATGCCCTTATTAGCAGTTAACAAAAGCCAACAAAACCAACGACTTGGGGACTTTGGATTCGTGGCTCACAGAGAAAAATATTAGAATCACAGCCAATAGTCGAGGTAGCTCATGTGTTAAGCTCTCTAGGAGATCAAGGCCGGAACTCGAAACTGTTGCGACTGCTAGTTCGGAGGTCAAGTTTAGGGGTGGTAAACGGACGGATACGGATCGGATACCATGTTTTTCATATCCGTATTTGCTATCTGAATGTACTATCCGTATCCGTATCCGTATCCGTCCGGATAGTTAAAACAAATATCCATATCCGTATCCGCTCGGATACCTCGGATTCGGATAATATCCGTATCCGTTCACATTATTTAGCCATCGCAAAAAATAACAATTAAAATATCCAATCCAATGAAATCCAATCCAATTCAAACAAATATGGAACAAAATTAATGTCTCCTAACATCAACAATTATGGATTCCATAATAATAGTATCATTCCATAATGATAATATGGCTTAACATCATCCATACTTTACAACCATATAAGCTTAAAGCCATCCAAAAAAAATAGCAGTCGCATTCCATGACAGTACAAATAAATATGCACATTTTAGATTAATCAAATTTATTGAGAATGATAACCTCATGGACCTTTTGTCTTCAAAACATACTGATATGTTTATTTTAATAAGTATACATTTTTATTTTGTATATAATATACATGTTGTTAACTTCAATTCTCATTACAATCAAAACCATCTCTTTACTTTTATGTTTCTCTCTTACATTCTTTTATGTTTCTCTCTTACATTTATTTATAATTAAGGAAACTAACGAACAACCACATGAGAGTTTCTTTTCTCTTGTTTTGTACGAAGGAGAAATGAAATGAAGTTAGTTTTTTTTTAGTAGAGTAAATGTTCTTTAGTCAGTGTACTTTGTGTGTGATAAGGTGTATTCTAACTTTAGTGTAACTCCATGATAATATACCCAATAAAATAATAATACATGATATTTTATAATATACTCAATAAAACAATAACTTTAGGGTCTTTTTGTTTTGAGTGGAGTATGTGTTTATTTTGTTTTGGGAATAAACGATTAAGATTTTTTTATCATTATTTTATTAGTAATACTAATGTTAATATTATTAGTAATATTTTAAACATATGTTTGACAGATACGGATATCCGGTAAAACGGATATCCGATAAAATGGATAATCCGCATCGAATACAAATTATCCGTGTCGGATACTAGTACTATCCGTATCCGTATCCGTTTTCTCGGATATTTTTAAAAAGTATCCATATTCGTATCCGTTTCCATATTTTCGGATAAATATCCACAAATTCGAATTCGAATATCGGACGGATGCGGATTTTCGAATATCCGTTTACAGCGTTAGTCAAGTTTGCTTTGAAGCAGTTGTTCGGGAATTTAATTGCTCAGATTTGCAGTTTCAAGCGGGTCGGACCTAAGTATTTCGGAAGTCTAGATGGTTCGAAGGACAGTTATTCGGAGGTAAAAGGCTACTCAGATGTCAAGGATACCTGTTCGGAGATCTCCCATGTCCGTCGAATTTCCACTACTTTTGATTCTCTTACAACCATGGTAGGTCGGAATATTCGAGGTGCGTTGATGATTCGTTTTTTGTTGACAAACGTGGTGGATCGGATGGGAGATGACTCTGAGCTGCTGGGATGATTTTTGTTAATGGTTTGCTCAAGATTAAAGGGACGGCAAAGCGTCCATCCAACTATATCTAGGTAAAAAGAACCTATGGTGAATCGTTTAACTTGACGGTGGATCGACTTTGTAGAGCCGTGGTTTAGCTTGAGCAAACTGTTGGAAATAGTGGGTGCACCAGCAGGACCCTTCGCCGGAGTAAAAGGTCAGCGACCCAAGTGTGATGTTTCATGGTCTGCCTTTGGACCTGAATGAATGGTGTTCTGGGTAATTGTCCAAGAAGTTGGAAAATACTGTAGATGGCAATTTGGACAGTCTGGCAGCGTGTCTAAGAGCAAAGCTAACGGGTGGGGTAAATTCATATATATCTATGGTATATATGTATATTATGGCTAAAATAGAAGTGTAAATACAGGGCCGGTTTCGTAGGTTTTGGGGCTCAAGGCAAATTTATAAAATGGGACCTTTTATATAATAATTTTTTTTATGCAAAATATATATTTTTGTATTTTTACAAAATAATAGAAAATTACTCAAATATATAAGCTGTCAGAATACTAATGATAAATATAATGTATCATTTTTAAACAACCCACCCTGGCCAAAAGACCTACAATTATCACTCAAGTACTCTTCCCCCTCCCCCTAAAAAAAAAAGTAAACAAAACAAGGATAATAAACTGAAAATATTAATTAAAATATGATCTTCTCGCCTTTTTTGTTGCAAAATCACTAATCAAGCTTGAATAATCAAGCTTTTTCACCATATCCTTTTCAATTGATAACAATGTTAGTCCATTCAACCTCTTTTGTAAGATTGTTGATCGAAGGTAAGATTTGATTAATTTCAACTTTGAAAAGCTTCTTTCTGCAGTTGCAACGGTGACTGGTATAGTCAATAATATTCTATAAGCTATCCACGCATTTGGAAAAATCACATCCATTGTATGCAAATAATTCAACACATCAACGGCTTTTTTCGCTTCTTTTGGCAAGTATTCTCTCAACAATTTTAACTCCAAAAATAAGTCCTTACCATCAATATCATAAAGGCTTCCATGTTTGAGTTTTTCTTCAAGGTTGTCACACTGAGTCTTCAAACTATCATCATCCATGGACTTAAGCTTCTTCAAATCATTTAAAACCCAAAAAACCCTTCATAACATTGGAATTGTTCAAACCTACTCTTGAGTGAAGAAATAGCTTGATCCACTACATGTAAAAAGTAATTGATTCGAAATGATTCTTCGCCTGAAAGTTCCACCTCTTTAATAACACTCTCATCAAATTGCTTCTTTCTTTGAATGACTCGTTTTTCACGAAACACCGCTTCAATTTCCATGTCCATTGCTAATTGTTGTGCTTCAATCATGGCTTTTTTGAACCCATTCTCTCTGTAGTGATATGACTAACATCGTCTTTGTGACAAAGACTTCAGAGTTAAACCTTCAACATGTTCTTTCAAAATATCCCATCTTTTGGTAGAAGAAGAAAATAAAGTATAAAGTCGTTGTACCACACCAAAAAAAGAAACAGCTTTAGAACAAGAGTTTGCCATATCACAAAGTGTAAGGTTAAGACTATGACAACCACACGGAGTGTAAAATGCTCTTGGATTTACTTCGAGTAACCTATTCTGAACACCTTTATTTTTTCCTTTCATATTAGATCCATTATCATAACCCTGTCCTCTTACATCACACATATTAAGTCCCAAAGTTGCCAACACTTCTTCAAGCTCATTAAAAAACCCTAATCCCGATGTATCATCTACCTTTAGAAATCCTAGAAAAAACTCGTCCACATTAATTTGACCTTTTGAAATATCAACACAACGTATAATTAAAGTCATTTGTTCCTCGTGACTTGCATCTGGAGTACAATCTAGTATGACAGAGAAATATTTAGCTTCTTTGATTGTGTTAATGATTTCACGTTTGATCTCACCCGCTAATAATTCAATAATTTCATTTTGGATTTTATGGCTAAGATAATGGTTGTGGATTTCACCACTTTGATAACGTCGAATATGCTCTTTCATTATTGGATCAAACTCCACAATCATTTCAATTAAACCTAAGAAATTTTCATTATTTTCTTGATATATCTTCTCATTATCTCCTCAAAAAGCCAAACTGTTCTTGGCTAGTGCTTTAACAACAGAAATTATCCTCACTAACACTTCTTTCCAATGCTCTCTCTCTTTATTTATCATTTGTTGTACCTCTGAATCAATTGTTTCATTCTTTTTCAATCTTATTTCTAAACCAAGCCAACTTTTCATGCAAGAAATATGTTCATTACCCCCCTCGTGACTTAAAAGCCTCTGACTAATATTTTTCCAATTGTTAAATCCGTCAGTAGCCAATTGAGTCTTGTTCTCATCCGACCTAAACAATTTACAACAAAAGCAAAATACCCTATTTAAAGAAAGTGAATATACTAGCCATCTTCTATCACGATTCTCTCCATTCAACCATTGTCGAGTGTAGTGCACTCGAGAGAAATGTCTACCATCATTATCTTTAGGAAAATCAACAACAACTCTTATGGGCCCTCGTTCCACTAAAAGCTCTCTATGGTTTCTACCAATCTTATCCCAATTTCCAGGATTATAAATATTTAACGGTCCATATTCATTACTAGATTCTTCATTCACCAAATTTTCATGCTCTTTATTTAAACCTTCTTCATTATCGTTCTCATTAATATCGTCTTGATGCACCAGATTTTCATCTTCAATCAAAGCTTCTTCATTTTCATTCTCATGTTCATTTCCCGTTTCATTCAATTTAAAAATAAATTTATCAAGAGCTCCCGTTTGGGATTGCTTTAATTTTTCTATCTTTTGCTTCTTCTTTAATTTTTCCCATCCAGAAACATACTTTCTAGGAGGCATGGTATAAATACACAATAATTCAACAATCAATCTAAAAAATTCCAACCGCAACCAAATAAAGGAACAATGGAACCTGATTTGCTGAATTTGTAAATCAAACTTGAAAGCATTTTCTCGCTAAAAAAATCCTGAAAATACATTAAAAAAATTAACATCATGAACTTATTACACAAAAAATATTAGCATTTAGGACAAACATAACAGCATTTAGAACAAAAAATAAATAATAATAAACAACATTTAGGACAAAAAACAAACATAAATCAGGTTGTACTCTTTTTTAATGTTGTTAATTTTTTTATGTTTTTTCTTTTAATAAATTAGGTTGCGATTTTTTTTTTTAGTTAACTTAAAAAATTTTACTAATCAAGTTGTACTCTTTTTTAATATTTTTTTTAGTTAATGACAGATTAATAACAAATTTTATTAAATAATGCCGGATAAAAAAAAATTAACTAAAAAATGCAACCTAATTTTATTAACAGATTTTATTAATAACAGATTAATAACAGATTTTATTAAGTTAACTTAAAAAACGCAACCTAATTTATTAAAAGAAAAAACATAAAAAAATTAACAACATTAAAAAAGAGTACAACCTGATTTATTAAATAATGCCGGATAAAAAAAATTATATGGAAAAAAAAACAAACCTCTTGATTTTGAATATATTTGGAATAAAACCTCTTGATCTTGACTTTCCTTTTCCTATCTTGAAGATTTTGTAAATGCACTTAAGAGAATGAGAGAAGAGAGAGAAACGGCTGCACTTTGGTTGGAATGATAAGGGTAGGGTTTATTTTGGGTATAAAGAATAGAGGGGTGTTAGTGGGTTTTTAGTTTAAGGAATTTTGGGCCTAAAAATTTATACAGCATACTAATAAAAAATTTGGGCCTAAAAAATTATGTCAAATTTGGGGGCCCAAGGCGGTTGCCTCATTGGCCTACCCCTTGGGCCGGCACTGTGTAAATATAGGCATGACAGTGTAAAAAATAACAAAGATACAATTAGACTAGTTAGTTTTTTGTGGGACCCACTTTCAAAACGGAACATCATGTTTCATGCAAAGAAGGATAAAAATAAAAATAAAAAGGCTAAAGCGGAACATCATGTTCCGTCCAAGCTTTAACCCTTTTCTCCCTATTTCTGTTTTGACCCCAAATTTTTCAAACACTTTCAACGGCTATTTATTCAACGGTTATTTTTTTTTTATAAATAGGAGGTTCAAAACACTATCTTCATTTTCATTTATATTTTTATTTTAAACACTCTCTATTTTCATTTATATTTTAATTCAAAACATTCTCAAGTATCTTCATTTTAATTATTATCAAAAATTATTTTTTTAGGTGCAATAAATATTATTTATTTACCTAAAAATAATTTCAAAAATTTTATATTAGCTTAAAAATATTTTGTGATTATTTTACAATGGTTCGAGGTCAAAATATGTCTCAACACGACGATGAAGTATTATGCACCGCTTATGTAAATCAAACAAATGATGGTTTACGAGGAACTAATCGATCTAGCACATTATTTTGGGATGCGGTCGCCGAAGAATATAATACAACGACGGGTATCGCTGAACATCGGACGGGAGCCAACCTACAAACCCGTTACAGCAAAATTTCGAGGCACGTATTGTTATATGTTTCTAAATTGAAAGATGCATCGATGACAAATCGTGGTAATGGGACAGTGAACACAGATTGAGTAAAATCACTTATATCTTTTGTAATTTCTTTTAAATATTATTTATCGTAAATTTGTTGTTAATGAGTTAATAAAATTACATTGTAGTTTTATGTTAGGTTACTGCAGCTAATCTAGCATTCCAGCGAGAGAACAAGGAAAAATCATTTAATTTTGAATCTTGTTACCAAATTTTAAAAGAACTCCACAAATTTCAAATTTCCCAAACATTTTTAGACTCCCCTCAATTTCATTTTGATTCACCAATGGCGGGTGCGACAGAAAGTGAAGGAAGTCCGAATATTGGGTTTCCCCCATGAAATTCCAAAGATGGAGCAGAAGTTGATATAGAAATGCCTTATCCGAGGCCACCTGGAAAGAAAGAGATGAAGCAATGGGCTAAAGGGAAAGCGAAGGCTACAAACATTGAGGTGAACCGAGAAATACTCAATAGTTTCTCTTCGTTCAATGAATCATTCGAGCGATCATGTCAGGCTGATCGTGTACGTGACGAAAAGGTCCATGAGGGGCTTAAACGTTCACTGCAACTTAAGGAGCGAAGTTTGGAGCTCAACGAATGCAGTATATTGGCTATGGAGAGGAAAGATATGCGTGAACACATATTGCTTGATCAACAAATTATGAGCACTGACACCTCAAACATGAATTCATCCCAGAAGGAGTACCATGAATACCTCGTGCTTAATATACTCAACAAAGCACGGGGCTAACATGGGCAATCAAACTTTCCAAATTATCCACCACATAGAGGTCATTCTGGATTTTAAAATTTCTATGCTTCTGAGTATGTAACCTGTTATTTATTTTTTATCGTTTGATCTACTTTGTAATATGATTATAAAAATTGGGAAATGAATTTGCTTCAAATTTCCATACATAAACATTAGTTGGGTACAATATTAACAATACAACATTAATAATAAAGATAACAACATAACAACATTACAAAAGAAACATAAATAGGGTAAAATCACACACTGTTATTCGCAAACTTTTCCCAAACATGTTCAACGAGATCTGCACGTAGTTGTAAATTCTTCCTCTTGTCGTGCATATGCATTGTCCTAGCCTCGACCGCATAATGTTTCTTGAGAGACTTTCGAAACATAGGAACCGGGTCAGGCGGGAAGTCGTATTCCTCTGTCCAATCACAATCACGCCTCTCGTCTTCAACAATCATGTTGTGCATTATAATGCACGAATGCATAATAGATGACAATTTATCCTTGCTCCAGAGTTTTGCCGACGTATGAACGAATGTGAACCTAAGTTGCAGGACACAAAACGCTCGTTCCACATCTTTTCTTGCCCCCTCTTGCACTTGAGCGAAAAGTTTTTTCTTTTGGTTGGTTGGCCTTTTAAAAGTTTGCACCAATGATGCGTAAGGCGGATAAATGCCATTCGCAAAAAAATACCCCATATCATAGACGTTGTTATTTATCTGAAATTGGATTGGTGGAGTTTTATCGCGGACAAGATCGGAGAAAACACTTGATCGGTTCAATACATTAATGTCATTACAACTACCCGGCATCCCGAAAAATGACCTCCATATCCAAAGGTCATGTGATGCTACCGCCTCTAGTATAATTGTCGGTGACTTTTTATGCCCAGTATATTGCCTATGCCATTAGGTTGGATAATTTTTCCACTCCCAATACATGCAGTCTATGCTCCCCAGCATTCCGGGAAATCCACGCGCCGTATTTTGTTCGGTAAGCCTTTGCACATCGAGAGCCATAGTCTTTCTGTTATACTCCGGGCCAAATATCCCCACAATGTCAAGGGATAATCGAACCAATGCCTTCTGGGTTATGGATTCCCCTATACATAGGTACTCTCCATTTATATCCGCAGAAGACCCATATGTTAACATTCGTAGAGCAGAAACGATTTTTTGATGCGAGGACAGGCCAAGACGACCAAGTGCATCTGGTTTTTGTATGAACCGGGAGTCGTAACTACATACAACATCATGAATACATCCATATAGGGCTCGATTCATTCTAAAACATCGTCGAAAATGGTAGTTTTTGTATACCGATGCTTCACTAAAGTAGTCGGTGATTAGTCTATCATGGCCCACCTCTCTGGTCCGACATATCGTCCTCCTAGTTTGATCCTCCTAGGAATCACATACTATGTTATGAAGGGCCATATTTTGAATTTGTTACATATGGCCCACAACTATTTTCTTTTTCTTTTTGGCTATATTTGACTGGGCGATTTGCGTGGCTTGTATTTCTTCGTATTCTTGCATCTCACTGTGGTATGACGTTTGACCAGCAAAGAGAATTTGGTGCTCTTCCATTTTTAATAGGTTGTAATATGTTGATGAACTTAAAGTATCATCTATTTTAGGTTTTATAAGGTTTACAGTGGAAGATCTAGGGAGGATAAGCTAGGGCGAAAGATGTAGCTCGGATCATACTGGGCGGAATATCTAGGACGGTTTATGTGGTTAATTATACCGCTATAAATGTGAATGGCCAATATGAGTGTTAACGCGCACAATGGCAGGTTACGAAGATGTGATTGATGAGTTCTTAGCTGAAGCCTTGATAGATTCATTCCCACACGGTCTTTTTGGTTGTGAGATTAGCCAAATTAATGATCTACGGACCCCTTGGGAAATAATTGCCGACAAATATCATGAGTTGCTACCTAGGCACGATTATCAGAGCCCGCGTAACTTGATGGATCGATGGTTGGAAATTAAAGACGACATCAAGGAATTTGATAACATTTTCAATAAGGTTGAACAAGATATGCAACCATTGGATGAGGACGACGATCCATATGAGAAGGCGGTGAATTCATACATTCGCACGTTTGGTGAGAATTTTGAAGGCCTAATGACATGGTGTGCGTTGAGGAGAAATGCTTATTGGAAGGAATTTTACTAGTTTTTCTTTCATCTCCTCTAAATAGAGCCAGGGCATCTATTTTTCATGTTAATTTGAATCATTGCATGTTTATTACTATCTTGTTTATCGTTAAATGTAACGGATATAATGTAATGGAATTAATGGTTCAAAACACTATCTTCATTTTCATTTATATTTTTGTTCTAAACACTCTATTTTTATCATTTGTTCTACTTTATAATATGATTATAAAAATTGTGAAATGAACATAACAACATTACAAAAGAAACACTAATTGGGTTAAATCACACACTGTTATTGGCAAACTCATTTGGTATTCGACACATTATATTTTATATTTGATAATTATCGAAATCCCAATCTACATCATCCAAATTTACAGCATCAGACATGTCATAATTTTGCGTTGATGGATCAGGTTGGCTTGTATCTTCTTGGGCACCAATATCATCTATGTGCGGTCGATACACTGTGGTCGCAGGTCGGGGATCTTCTGTGGGGTTGCAAAAGGGCGAGGGTGTACCATTAAAAAAATTAGGTGGGGGAGCAGTTTGCTTGTGAGATACACCCAACTCTTGAAGCTTCCTTGTAGCTATATCCAACTCACGACTCCAATAGTTATTAAGATGCATGGCTGCACCTAGAGCCGTGGCTCTCGAGGATTGCCAATAATCTGAGAATTCCCGACTAGTAAATAAGAGGTCATCGTATGCAGGCAATTCTTCATCGATCGCAATCCTGTCCGGCTGTGGAACCGGAACCAATATGGGTACACCTGCAGGACTGCAAAACGGTAAATCCCAAGTCATTTGGGGTTGAGTGGGATGTACCCGACCTGTGGGAGTCTCATAAGCGCCAAGTGCCTGTGAAGGGACAGTCGGTATTTGGATGTGGTATGGCAGTGCGCTGGGACTTATGACATCCGTATTGACTGCTCGGTAGATGGGTGACATTACAAGTCCTAGGGACACTTGCTTCCAGTAATGGTCATACATGGGTTGAGAAACAATAGATACGTTGGGTTTCATCTCGTCAATAATAATCCCATGCCTATCAGGGTGGAAGGGTATCCTCATCATTTGTTGGGGAGGGTCATTTGGAATGCAAATTTCACCGGTGATCTGTCGGCGGCATCGATCACCCAAGTAATATATCCCCTCATATTAAGGATCCATAAGAACACATCGTTTCAATGATATGTACTTCGCATGTTGAACGTAGGCATTCATCTCCACAGTAGACCCTGAGTAAGGTAGCCAATTGATTGAACCTGGCGATCACATTTCAATCTGACTCTGGGTGGTGGAAAAATTATACTGGATTGAGCCCTTTGTCTCCTTACAATTTAATCGATTTTCTTTCTTCCATCGATTAATCCTAGGCCAGTAGTCACTAGTATCTTCCCTCAATAAGGGATACGCCCGTTGTATGTATTCAAACCCAAAAAACTGCAATACAAAAATGAGTATTATTAAACCATAATTTTTTTTATTAATTATATATTAAATACATATAATTTCACTTTTTAACACTTACCAAAATGAGTTGCCAAAAACAATTCATAGATTCTACGCGACATCTTGACAAGAGATGGAGAGAGTAGTATATGCGAGCTAGAATTGCTGAACCCAATCGTATGATCCCACAATCTCCAAATCCTCCAAAGCAGCCAACCAACCATTAGGAACGCTGTATCTTGCGGTCGAAAAAAAAAATATGTCCCATACAAAAAAATAAAAATGCCCTAGCAGTGTCCTCAGGGCCAACAATCACAGTATTTAACTTTATGGCCTCAAACCACTTATTTAAGCTCGACACTTTCACCCCACAAGAATCACTGCAATTTGGTTCAATGCCGGGAAAGTATCTATGTATAATGAAACCCCGGATTTGAGTTTACCCGTCAAGTACGATCAAGTATTTTTTATCATCCATCGGTACCATAGGACCTCTTCCGATGGGAATACCTTCAACATGGGAAGGATAACAATCAATTGTAAATTTAATTATTGTACTAATCAATGTTATTAATGAAGTAATTTTTTATATACAAAAACTAACCAGTCAAAACCGTAAAATCATAAGGAGTAATGGTCAGCTCCCCGGTAGGTAGTTGGAACGTGTTGGTTGTGTCCCACCAATGCTCACCGAGCGCTTGTACCAACCCCCAAGTTGTTTTGGTAATTTGAATGTCCAACAATTCTTCCCAACCGCTACGGTGTATAAAATATATGACATCGAGAGATGTCTTTAAATATTTGTATGTGGCTCTAAGACTATGCCAATTGCCACGCATCCTTATTGAGTTGCCGTTTGTGGCCGTGTCCGGAGAAGGTTTAATGTGATCTCCGTCGTCCAATATACACCTATAGTTTTCAAAAACTATAGGTCGCTCGGTAGTAGTAATTTCGGGCTCTCGCCTTCCTTCTCCAATTTTTCGAGACTTTCTAGCCCCAATAGCCCGTCTAATTTTTTTTCCAATTTGTTCCATTATCAACACTGCAATGTCAACAAAAAAGTTATTAATTTTCTAGCATATTGGGTAATGAATATATAAATATTATGTAATATTTTATTTAGTAAAAAAATTAAAGTATATTCATTTTTGGCCAATCAATAAATTTTTAGGCACTTTGGCTGTACAATATCACGTCTATATAATTAGAATTTTTCTGTCTAAATATATTGGCTAAAATTTGATTTACATGATAATTACTAATTACCTAATAAATACATCACTTAGAAAAATAGAACATATAATTATTTTAAAAACATAACAAAACAGATAATTTCTTAAATAATTTCTTATAAACATTCACTAATTTATTATAAACATTCACTTAAATACTTTCTTATAAACATAAATGAACAAAAACATAACAGATAATAAAACATTTACTAATTAATTTATTTTAAACATTCACTTAAATAATTTCTTATAAATAGAACCGAACAAAAACATAACAAATAATTAAACATTTACTAATTAATTTTTTATAAACATTCACTTAGATAACTTCTTATAAACAGAACCAAACAAAAACATAATAGATAATTAAACATTTACTAATTATAATAACAAATTATATAAACAAAAATTGCTCTAACTAAATAAATAAAATATTAAGTAATAAGTAATTAAATAGAACATTAAAATTAACAAATAAATAATTTACAAGAAAACATAAAAGGAGAGGATTTACCTGATAGATGTTAGATGTTTTTTTTTTCAGGGATAAAAATGATTTATGGTGGGATGATTTAAATAGGGTTGTTGAATTTAATTTTGTGGTTGGAATGTAGGTGGGATGGTTGAGGTAATAAATTTGGGGGAAAAGTAATAGGTTAAATCTTTTGGGGTGAAAAATTGAAATTCCAAGACCCTTAAGCGGAACATCATGTTCCGTCCAAGGGTCCAAGCCTTAAGCCCAAGACGACGTCCTTTTACTACCTTTTTCATCTCACAATCTATTTTTAGCCTACCCACAGCAAATACCTTAACTTTCTGTGTATATGTTTACACTAGTTGATGCTTAATTTGAACTACCCGTAAGGGTCGCTCTAAGTATGTGGAGTGCTTTTGTTCTCTGACAACCGGAAGTATTCTTAATATGTGGCGTGTCATAGAGAGTTTTATGTGGCTTAAGAAATTTCGTATTGCATTGAGCAGTGTGTAATGTATAGGGAGTCCCCACTAGCTATCAACGACTATTTGTAATCGGTTCTTTTAATAAATGACAACTCCAAATATATACTCAAAAGCTATTTAATAGATATTTAATAAATGCAAATTTATATTTGCTAGCAAGTAATATGAATTTTCTTGATGAGATGGGACAAGTCTATAGATTTCTATAATAATGAAAAAATCTTTACCACTCTAGACTGGAGTCCCCAATAAGAAAGTAGTGCATGTATAGTGATTTATGATATACCTCCAAGGTGTATGCTTCATTTTAGCCAATAAAGACTAACTGAGTAATGTTTATCAAGTATGGGTATTGCCATAATATATTGTGTACCTCAATAAAATGTAAAATCAGTCTATAAAAATTAACGTGGAAGTCACGCTGTATCCGCGTTTTGAAACAATCAGCATGCCATCTCATGTAATAACATAATGTTAAATAATGAAATATGTTGAAAATCTTATCTGAAATGGATCCAGCACCTTTGATACTTTCTCCACCTTCGTCGAGTTCTCCGTGTGTGCGCGTGAGGATTTATGTAACTGGAGAACGTGGTTGTACCTACGTGTCCATCTTTGCGAAATCAAAGTCTGCGTAGTTCATGGGTCCGTATGATACGTCGGAGAGAGCTCAGTTTTTGTGGTTTTGGTGCGTGGGGGTGGCTAATCCGACGAGTCGCCTCTCGAACGCCTAGTTTGGGTAGTTTTTGTGTGTAGGGGTGCCAAATTCTGCTATCTGCCTCTCAAACTCCCATATATCGTATAATGAAACTATACAAATCCTCTCATCACTATCAAACCAGTGATGGAGCTCCAAAGGTGCGTGGGGGAGGAGAGCTATATTTTCTCTCCTTACTTTGCCCTCAATACCATCATCCATCAAATGAGGGGGAACCTTTCTTTTATAACAAAAAGTTCCTCAAGTGGGCTTGACACATGTCATGTTCCCTATGGAACCAAGTGTCCAATATTTATGGTGCCACTTGTCACAATTTATGTGGTGGTATCTCAAATAATTAATTTAAATCACTACTAGAGTATTGTCTAGTTAATTCATCAAATGTGGAGTATACGCAATATATTAAATTGCGTATAATAACATTTTAGCCCGTGTAAGGCCTGAATTGTAATAAAACATGATAAATCATAAATAAATATTTTATTAAATCTGTGGTTTAATTTATCAGAGTGCTGGTAGTTAATTAATTTAACCCCACTCTATAGAAGGCCTACAACAAAGCCTAGGGGTCAATATGATGTCACCAAAGCGAGGGGGCACCGCATAGCCATAAGTACCAGCCTAACAGAGAATAGTCAAATATTAGTATCTTCGTTTCCTAAAAATAAAAAGAAGAGAAAGGTGATAACTTAAACAGACAGAAATAACTTACGTATGATAGTTTAATACCTGGGGAATGCGCGGTATAGTACTCATAGTAGGTCCCCCGGGACTAGGGACAGCCACCTCGCTGACCTGAAAACAAGGAAAGACGAATGTGAAGGTGAGACCACTTGCGTAGTAAAAAGCAAAAAGAAAAGGGGGAATAAAGACAGAGTAAGATACGACAGTATAATACCTGACTCACAGTAGCTTCCCCTGGTTATTCCACAGCCAAAGGAACAATTGTTGTGCTAATCTGAAAATAGGGAAATAGGTAAATGCCAGCAAGTATTTACATAGAGAACGTAATTTCAAAGATCCAACTAGGTTAAGTATTTACCTGGGAGCTCTCCATTGAGATCCCTTCTAGAGACTCCTCAGCAGTCGGAGCAAGAGTGGTACTAATTGGAGGGGTGACCAAAGTCTCCTCAAGCACAGAAACTGGCGGACTACTCACCTGGGAGTTCAAATGTAAATCTCGCAAGTAAAGGGACCACATCTACATATATCTTTAAAAAAGTGTAGTATGCACATATCTTTAATCAAGATAGCAAGTAGAGTTTGTAAAGATTGAGCATACCGGTGAGACAGGTCCCATGGAACTAGGGACAAGCCCCTCAGACAAGGGACTTCGACCAGGTTGGCTGAAGAAGGTGCAACCTCAGGGCGTTCCCCGAAAATAGCAGGGACTACTAAAGGGGGAACCGAAGAAACAAGTGGGGTGTGGTGTCACCAACCAACTGGCATATAAAATTAAATTAATAGAAAATATAATATGAAAATGAAATCCCAATAGTTCAAGAGCATGAATTGAAGACAATGAAAGACTCAATATAGGCGCATCTGAATCCCCTCTAAAGAGGAAGGAGGGAAGATGACCGATGGGATACTAACGTCGGGTGCAATGGCCTGGTTATAGCAAAAACCCTCAGGAAACTAAACATAAATAAAGACAAAAAATGGATTCTTACAGGAATAAGCAATACTTGGGAGGTGCAGCTAACCTGTATGACAGGTCTGCTAGATGTAATTGTAAAAATTGGCCCGGATGGTATAGGCAGGACTTGAAGCCTAGGGTTTGTAGGCACAAAAATTTGGGAGGTAGGAATCTTCCCTAAAGGCAATATATCAGGAGCAGTGCCTCCCTCGGTAGAAGAAGGGTCGCTCATAGAAACTTCCTATATAAATAAGCAAATAGAGATAATGTAACCATGGGTATAGAGAATGTGATGAAATAGACATAGTCGATGAAGAAGACAAGTTAAGAGTACCTCAGGCAGCCGGGCAGAGAAACCTCTCACCACTGGGGAAGGGGGAGGTGAGGAAAGACAACTAAGAAAAATAGTCACCTGCATACATAAGACAAGTTTACTTCAAAAGATATATTTCAAAATATGAAAAGTAAAAGATAAAAGACTCGGGGGAGCTAATGCTTACCTGAACCGAAGAAGAAAACATAGAAGAAGTCCTCGCCGACGTCGAGAACACGGTAGAGAGATGCTAGAGTTAAAAAGTACAAAGAAAATATTAGTAAAAAAATAAAATAAATAAAATAAAGGAAGTAATGAATGGGTAGAGGGAATTGACAAACCTCATTTGATAGTCCCAACGATGATGCCAGCATGGAATTTCTGGCCTTAGCAAAAGGCTCCTAGGGAGGAGGTGAAGGCGCCGGATCGCTCGTTGTGATAGAGACACCCTACAAATATCGTAAAGATAGAGATAAGTCATATATGAATTATGTATATGAAAATAGACAGTAAAACAGCAATAGAGAAGTTAAGAAAAAGACTTACAGTGGTAGAGCAGGCGATCTGCCCGTACGCCAGATGTTCAGTAGTAGGACTGGTGGCAGAAGGGGATCCTATCAAGGCGCCCTCACCAAAAGACTCCTCCAAAACTCATAACAAAGAAGAATCACTAAAGTGTTGATCAACATAAGGTTCAGTGACTCTCATCTAATTCGAAGAAGAACCATCATCATTATAGGAGGGAGTGCTTCTATAATCGACTAGTTCCTCTTCAAATGATAGAGAAATGGAACCAGCAAGTGAGACCCCGCGAAAGCCAGCTTTGTAAAGTAAAAGGGAAGGATTTATAGTACCTTCACATATGGGAACGGTAGTAACAACATCTCCCTCAGTAGACAGTCCAAGGGCCTCATAACCTTGCTCACGCAAGGTCCTATATGTCTCCTCTACTCCAAGATCATCAGTGTCAGACCCCTAGTTTGGTGCAGAAGAAGGAGAAGACATCCCAGTACTAGTCTTATTCTTCTTCCTACTCACCCTGGTTCTTACTGGTGAGGGGGGAGTAAGAGCAGTAGCGATAATAGTGGAAACAACACTGGTAGATGTGGTAATGGTAGCTGGTATGAAACTAAAAACATCCACGTCGGGATGCTTCCTCTTTGATGCAGCGGCTCTTGACTTACCCCTAGACTTGGGCCTAGCAGGGTGAGTCTCAGGTTACTTGGAATAAATAGACACATCGAGCAGAGGTTGTAATACCCCGTATTTTTATGGCTTTTAAATTTGAGGATTTATTAAATTTAATTTGAGATATTAATTTAATATTAATCCAGAAATTTATTTTAATATTTACTAGCGTGACGTGAGTTAGTAATTATTGGTAATTTTTTGAATATTACTAGATACGTAAAGTAATATATACGATTGATTTTTATTAAAATTATCACGAGTGAATAAAATGGTAATTATGGAAATTTAAGTCAGGACGCGCATGTGTCGTGTCAGGACTAAATTATTATTATAAAAGTGAATAAATTATAAGTCCCATGTATGGTCATTTTGAGTGCGCCAAAGTGTTTGGAAGGGTCAAGATAGTCAGAAAAGTGTACTCGGGGGTTTTGTTTGGGTCTCAGAGCGTTTTTAGGCCTAATTGACATCCCGGGAGGGTATTATAGACATTTTGTATTTTTGGGTAATTAAACCCAAGAAATTTCCTAAGTTATATCAGCCATAAGGAGTTGTCTTCTAGGGTTATCAATCACAAAACCTAAGAACGTCCATTAGAGAAGAAGGTGGAAAGCTTTCCAAGCAATCCAAGGCCAAGAACTCCCCGATTGCACTGCCACCACCACCAAAACGTAGATCGCACAACGAGGAACGCAACCACATCTTTTTCATCAAAAAATTTGAGTTCCAGGCAAGTATCTATCTTGCTTTGTTTTTAGTTAATGTTTCACCCATGTTAGTTTAGGATTGTTAAGAAGATGTTTTATGGAAGAAATTGATAATTTGGAGACTTTAAATCGCATGCTTTAGAGGAACTAAATATATTCTGGACATCTCAATCATATGTAGAGGATTACCCATGAATTTTTATGGATTTAGAAGCAAGAAATCTGGAAAAGAATTAGAAGAATGGATGTTTCATGAAAAATTAGGGTTCTTGACAATTATGTTAATTTTACCCCACTAATCCAATACCTTTGATGAATTTGGACATGTTTCACGTAGGAAATCATGTATATAGGTATATATAACTACTAGTAATCTTGTTTGGGAGTTTGGGGATCATTAATGGCGTTTTGGAGAAAAGTTTTGAATGAAACCCGTAGGATGAATTTTGCAGATTCTGGGCAAGAATTGCTTGATCGATCGATCGACCAAGATCATCGATCGATCGATCCCATTCCTCGATCGATCGATCCCTCCTAGAAAATTGCATATTTTGACCATTTTTGTTTAATCCGGTTAAAATGCGTAGGAACCTTTGATTATTATTGATAGAGTATAATGGGTAATGAAGAGGACCAGTAGGGTCTAGGTAGACTCCGTAGAGTGAAATTTAATATGGAATTAAATTTTGGGTTAACGGGGAGTTATTCGTACATAGGAAATTGTGAGTACGTTCACTAAAAGATTGAGACTCATAAAAGATTTAGACCAGAAGGTAAGTGAGGGTATACCTACTGAAATTTTACTTTGTGAGATAGAATACTTTGAGAGATGAGAAGTAAGTATGAAATAAATTATAAATGAGAATAAAAAAGACGAATCTGTTATGCGAGATAGTTGAGTGAAAGTTGTGCTAAGAACGGATAATCATAATTATGGGTCGTGGGCGAACCTAATCTGGAAAACATGAATATTTATATATATGACTGTGTGACTGTGCATATATTATGCATCTGTGTAAAAATCATACCCGAGCTACTTGCTGTCACAAAGGTTTCCGGGCCGGGAGAGTCTTATCTCGATTGGACCTTTATGGGGGATATTGACTCGTACCCTAGAAGATAGTATCCACGATATAGGCTATCTGAAAATGATAGTCAGATAGTTCTAAGAGACGTGAGGGTATGTGCTGACCTCTTAAGACTTGGAACTATGCTTCGCCTCCATTTGTATGTGTATTGTGTTAATACAATTCGAGAATGATTCCGAACTAGTATTTCCCATAGTATGAGTGATACGGGGACTTGATAGCAAAGTATGCCAGCACCATAGATTTATGTGGGTTGCAGATAGTGTGTGTATATATATATATATATATATATATATATATGTGTGTATATATATATGTATATATATATATATATATATATATATATGGAAACCTTCTACTATGCGTACAAGTAGTTAAGTAATGAATAAATGCTTCAACTTTATAATAAGTGTTTGTGACTTTTGTAACGATACTGAATGGCTCTAAGTAACGTAGGAAAATGGAAGAGATTAATTTTTTAAAACCATTTATCATGGCCTTAGTATTTCTCGAGATAAACCTCATTGGAATAAGTTAGATAGACTTATGAGATCAGTAGTACGGTAGGCGTGCACACTAGATGAGAGGTGAGGATTCTCAAGAGAGTGTCGCATCCTAACATGGTTGTCACATTAGCCGGTAAGTATTTTAAATACTTGCTAAACTATTTTTAAACTGTTTTACACTCGGCCTCTGACCCGTTTTCTGTCATTTCTCTCTCTCTTGTATATATATGTATGTATTACAGGTGCCCAGCCACAGGGGCATCATGCATAGGCCCTTTGTATTTGACGTGCTGCAGCTTATGTGGGAGTTGCAGTCCTTTGCTTTAGACGACCTCGTCATTGATTCTGTTCTTGCTTTAGTTCTACTTAGTTAGGGCATGTGTCGCCCGTTTTCCTATTCCGTTTGAATTTGTCAAAGATTTATGTTTATTTATATTTCCAGTATGCAGTACTCCTTGGGAATTAACTATTGTCAGGATGATTTTATTTATGGGTCTTAAGCTTGGTTTGTTTTATCTAGATGGTTTAATTCTTGTGTGTTAATTACCATCCTTAGTATTTATGTGATTCTTAAACTGTTGGTTATTAATAGAGGTTTTCGTATTGGAATTTAATAAAATCAAAATAAGACTTTAAATTGTTGTGACACTTAGCTTAATTATTTAGGGTGTTCAAATTGGAAATATTATTTTGCGACAGTGATACTGAGAATGAACCAACCGTTCACCTTGATTTTAATTTAATAAAGGACTGATCAACCGGTATTTAATTAGGCGGGGTGTTACAGGTGGTATCAGAGCATCAGGTTCTAGTGTCCTTTAGGATCTGTATGGCTGATTTCGTTTCCTTCTTAGCGTCTTTGATTTAGAGCCCTATTTTTAGGACTGTTGTATTCTTGTACTTACGCTTACATCTTCATCTATTTGAGATTTGATAATAACTGTAGACTAATAAACTTCCTTCTCATTTAAGATGCCTCTGAGATGCGCACCCCGAGACAGGAATGCCCAGCCTGAGCAGCCAGCAGTTCCGGCTCAAGGAATGATGAATGCAACAGAAGTAGCCGCCATCATTGCTCAGGAGGTGAATGTCGCATTAGAGGTGGTGCAGAAGGATCCACCCCAGGTTTAGGTAGTGGGTCCAGTAGCAGCACAGCTCCCCACTGCATGGGAACAGTTCAGGGATGCCTTTCAGAAGGTGCATCCCCCGGAATTCTCGGGTAGTTCGGATATAGTAGTCACCAGCTAATGGAAGAAGGATATCCAAAGGCATCTGCGCATGTATGAGTGCACCGATGTACAGAGACAGTTATTGGCTTCCTTCAAGCTAGTGGGGGCCACTTTACAGTGGTGGGAGTCCACCACCACCTTGGAGGCGAGGGAGAGTATACAGATTCAGTCATTTTGGGCACGGTTTGACCGCAAGTATTTCCTATTCGCCGTGCAGACTGAGATGAGGCAGAGGTTACTAAATCTCAAGCAGGAGAGTATGACCGTTGCTGAATATGAGGAAGAGTTCACTAGACTTCTCACTATAGTGCTGGATGAGGCACCCACGGAGGAGAAGAAAATACTGTTGTTTTCAGATGGATTGTCCTGGAGGATTCATCAGCACCTCATAGGTAGTCTATCATTGAGTACTTACATGGACGTATTTAACGCTGCTTTGTTACACTGTTAGGATCACCGCTTCCATCAGCAGTGGAGCAAATGAGCAGGGGAGTCCAGCCAGCAGGGCAGGACAGGGGGCAGTGGTAGTAATGGTGGGGCACCAGTAGCCCAAGGTTACACTCATCATAGTGAGAAGGGTTCCATCAGGGGGACCCTGCCAAGTGATTATGATCAGGTGATTCTCGATATGGATTTGGGGGACTTAGATAGGGACAATAGGGCTAGTCCAGTCAGCATGGCCAGCAGAGCTAACACCATCAGCAGCAGGGTCAGTAGCAGGGCCATCAGGGTTAATTGCGTTTTCAGCAGGGCCAATGGCGTGGTGGTAATGGCCAATAAGGTCATGGTCAACAGGGAAAAGGGGAGGTAATTTCAGGGGCAGATGTTTTGGATGTGGCAATAATGGCCATAAATGTCAGGATTGCCCAAAGGGGGATAGGGCCCCCTAGCAGCAGGGTGCCTGTAATAAGAAATAGAGGCCACTCTTTCCAGCCGCCCTCCCATCCCCAGCTCAGCTGCCAGCTCTACCAGCCATCCCAACAGCCCCAGTTCAGCAGGGGAAATTACAGTATGGACGTGTCTATAACGTCCACTAGGCAGCAGCACCTCTGGCACCACCCGCGATTGAGGGTACACTTCCTATCCATGGCACTATGGGTCGGGTTTTATTTGAAACTGGGGCATCGCACTATTTTATAGCTACTCATTTTTCATGGGCCTTAGGGTTATTAGACACGGCAGAGTACAGTGACATGCGTAGACTCACCACTGAGGAATGGGTCTTTGATTTTCATTATATGTTGTGGTGTAGATATAGATATTGGTAGCTTGACATTGCCTGTAGACATGTTAGTGTTAGATATGAATGAGCACGATGTCATTATTGGCATAGATTATCTCGCGACGTACAGATCGATGATAGATTGTTTCGATAGGAGTATTGTATTTGCCATTCTGGGGCTAGAGATATTTTTGGTGGCGATGCCTCGCTCAGAGGGAGGATCTTCCACCAATTTGTATTATATAGAGGAGAATACCTTTAAGGAGTTTGTGATTCCCCTGGATTCGATTCCAGTCGTTCGTGAGTTTTTGGATGTATTTCAGGAGATACCGAGCTACCCCCCAGTCGAAAGATAGATTTTGTTATAGATTTGATGCCAGGCACTCGGCCAATTGAGTGTGCACCGTATCATATGGCTCCAACAGAGATGAGGGATTTACGGGATCAGATAGAGCAGCTGTTAGGCCAGGGCTTCATTCGTAGGAGCACCTCTCTTTGGGGAGCTCCGGTGCTATTTATAAATAAGAGAGATAGTTCACTAAGGTTATGCATGGATTACCGAGAGTTGAACAAGGTCACGATATGGAATAAATATCTGTTGCCTCGAATTGATGACCTGTTCGACCAGCTGAGAGGAGCAACCTTCTTTTCGAAGATAGATTTGAGATCGGGATACCATCAGCTACTGATTAGGGAGCAAAATGTGTCGAAGACTGCTTTCTTGATGAGATATGGATCCTATGAGTTCAGAGTCATGCTGTTTGGGCTGACAAATGCTCCAGCCATATTCATGGACTTGATGAACTGAGTGTTCAAATAGTTCTTGGATCAGTTTGTCATCGTCTTCATAGATGACATCTTGATTTACTCACAGACTGAGGAGGAGCATGCCGAGCACTTGAGACAGGTTCTTCAGGATCTACGAGAGCATCAATTGTATGCTAAGCATGAGAAGTGAGGATTTTAGCTACGAGAAGTACAGTTTCTAGGTCATGTTGTGTCAAAATTGGGGATATCGATTGACCCAAGCAAAGTGTCGGAAGTGAGGGAGTGGGGACAGCCCACGACACCGACAGAGGTGCGTAGTTTCTTGGGATTAGCCGGGTACTATAGGAGGTTCATCAGAGGATTTTCGAAGATAGCGGGTTCATTGACGAATCTGACTCATAAGGGAGTACCGTATGTTTGGGATGATGCTTATCAATTGGCTTTTGATGAGATGGAATATAAGTTGACTTCGGCGCCAATTCTTGCTTTGCCCAAGCCGGGAGTGGAGTACTTAGTGTACATTGACGCCTCTTTATGGGGACTCAGAGGAGTACTTCAGTAGGAGGAACAGGCTATAGCTTTTGCATCTCGTAAGCTTAATCCTCACGAAACAAATTACCCCACCCACGACCTAGAGCTAGCAGCAATCGTATTTGCATTGGGGATTTGGAGACATTACTTGTTGGGGGAGAAATTCCTCTTGTTCATAGACCACAAGTCACTCCAATACTTGTTCACTCAGCGAGAGTTAAACATACGTCAGCGCGGGTGGTTGGAGTTTGTGAAGAATTATTAGTTCGAGATACAGTATCATTCGGGGAAGGCTAACGTAGTTGCTGATGCGTTAAGTCGTAAATCGAAGGATGACGTAGCGAAAGTATGGAGAGAGAAGTGGAAGAAATTGGGTCACCAGGATGCGGTAGCCCGTTCCTCTATATCGATTATGTCAGTTACACCCGAGATTGTCACGAGGGTGATACAGGCACAGGCGAAAGATATGTGTTTCTAGGAGCAGATTGTATGGCTCTTAGCTGAGGGTGTTGAATCCTATTCAGTGAGCTCTGATGGGGGTTTGAGATTTAATGGGAGACTGGTGGTCCCAAAAGGAGAAGACTTACGTCATGCAGTAATGACATAGTCACACGGGTCTAGATTTATGATACATCCCGGAGGGATAAGATGTACCAGGATATGAGGTGACAGTACTAGTGGAGTGGGATGAAGAAGGACATTAATGAGTTCGTATCCAAATGTTCAGCCTGTCAGCTGGTAAAGGTAGACCGCCAGGGTTACTTCAGCTGTTGGAGATACCTACGTGGAAATGGGAAAGTATTTCCATGGACTTCATTACTGGGTTGCCTAAATCACAGCGGGGTCACGATTCCATATAGGTTATAGTGGATCGGTTGACCAAGGTAGCTCATTTTCTGCTAGTACGAACAGACTACACCATGGTCCAGTATGTACAGTTATTCATAGCCGAGATTGTTAGGCTCCATGGGGTGCCCCTGGATATTGTGTCTGATAGAGACAAGATTTTCGTGTCACGATTTTGGGAGAGCTTTCAGGATGCCATGGTTACAGAGTTGAGATTGAGTTCATCTTACCACCCATAGATAAATGGACAAACAAATCGTACCAATCAGATGTTGGAGGATATGCTACACATGTGTGTCCTTGATTTTGGAGGAAGTTGGGAGACTTATCTTCCACTGGTGGAGTTCGCTTATAATAACTCCTATCAGTTCACGATCGGCATGGCCCCATTTGAGGCATTATATGGCAGGCCTTGTCGTTCTCCCCCTTATTCGCTAGAGGTGGGGGACAAGATGCTTCTCGGACTAGAGGTGATTCAGGAGACTTCAGCTAGGATTGAGCTTATCAAGAGTCGCATTCGGGTAGCCCAGGACCGATAGAAGAGCTACGCCGATGCGAAGAGGTCCTTTCGAGAGTTTAGCATGGGGGACCAAGTATTACTGTGTGTATCTCCTATGAAAGGAGTAATGAGATTGAGGAAGAAGGGAAAGTGGGCTCCGAGGTATGTGGTCCCATTTCCCATTATCGAGAGAATTGTGCCGGTGGCATAAAGATTGGGGTTGCCAGAGCATTTTCACCGTATTCACGATGTATTCCACATCTTGTCGTTGAGACGATATCTTCGTGATGATATAGCCCACTCTCACATCGCGATCGAGGAGGTTGACTTACAGCCCGACAGTTCTTATGAGGAAAGACCAGTGGCTATTCTAGACCATCACGAGAGAAAATTGAGGTCGAAGGTAGTTCCACTTGTACGGGTCCAGTGGGAGCATCATAATGTGGAGGAATCCACTTGGGAGAGCGAGGCAGATATGCGCGAAAAATATCCAGATCTATTTTTACCTGGTATGCCTTATTTTCCGAATTTCGGGACGAAATTCCGTTATTAAGGGAGAAGTATGTAATACCCCGTATTTTTATGGCTTTTAAATTTGAGGATTTATTAAATTTAATTTGAGATATTAATTTAATATTAAACCGAAAATTTATTTTAATATTTACTAGCATGACGTGAGTTAGTAATTATTGGGAATTTGTTGAATATTACTAGATAAGTATAGTAATATATACGATTGATTTTTATTAAAATTTTCACGAGTGAATAAAATGGCAATTATGGAAATTTAAGTCGGGATGCGCCTGTGTCGTGTCAGGACTAAATTATTATTATAAAAGTGAATAAATTATAAGTCACCCATAAGGTCATTTTGAGTGAGCCAAAGTATTCATAAGGGTCGAGATAGTCAGAAAAGTGTACCCGGGGGTTTTGTTTGGGTCTCGGGGTGTTTTTAGGCCTAATTGACATCCCGAGAGGGTATTATAGACATTTTGTATTTTTAGGTAATTAAACCCATGAAATTTCCTAAGTTATATCAGCTATTAGGAGTTGTCTTCTAGGGTAGCTTTCCAAGCAATCCAAGGCCAAGAACTCACCCGATTGCACCGCCGTCACCACCAAAACGTAGATCGCACGACGAGGAACGCAACCATATCTTTTTTATCAATAAATCAGACCCTTGAATTCCAGGCAAGTATCTTTCTTGCTTTGTTTTTAGTTAATGTTTCACCCATGTTAGTTTAGGATTGTTAAGAACATGTTTTATGGAAGAAATTGATAATTTAGAGACTTTAAATCGCATGTTTTAGAGGAACTAAATATATTTTGGACACGAATTTTTATGGATTTAGAAGCAAGAAATCTGGAAAAGAATTAGAACAATGGATGTTTCATGAAAAACTAGGGTTCTTGACAATTATGTTAATTTTACCCTATTAATCCAATACCTTTGATGAATTTGGACATGTTTCACTTAGGAAATCATGTATATAGGTATATATAACTATTAGTAATCTTGTTTGGGAGTTTGGGGATCATTAATGGAATTTTGAAGAAAAGTTTTGGATGAAACCCGTAGGATGAATTTTGCAGAGTCTGGGCAAGAACTGCTTGATGGATCGATCGACCCCATTCCTCGATCGATCGATCCCTCCTAGAAAACTGCATATTTTTCCCCTTTTTGTTTAATCCAGTTACAATGAGCAGGAACCCTTGATTATTATTGATAGAGTATAATGGGTTATGAAGAGGACCAGTAGGGTCTAGGTAGACTCCGTTGAGTGAAATTTAATATGGAATGAAATTATCGGTTAACGGGGAGTTATTCGTACATAGGAAATTGTGAGTACGTTCACTAAAATATTGGGACTCGTAAAAGATTCAGACCAGAAGGTAAGTGAGGGTATAGCTATTGAAATTTTACTTTGTGAGATAGAATACTTCGAGAGATGAGAAGTAAGTATGAAATAAATTATAAAAGAGAATAAAATAGACGAATTCGTTATGCGAGATAGTTGAGTAAAAGTTGTGCTAAGAATGGATAATCATAATTATGGGTCGTGGGTGAACCTAATTTGGAAAACATGAATATTTATATATATGACTGTGTGAATGTGAATATATTATGTATCTGTGTAAAAATCATACCCGAGCTACTTGCTATCACGGAGGTTTCCGCGTCGGGACAGTCTTATCTCGATTGGACCTTTATGGGGGATATTGACTCGTACCCTATAAGAGAGTATCCACGATACAGGCTATCTGAAAATGATAGTCAGATGGTTATAAGAGATGTGAGGGTATGTGCTGACCTCTTAGGACTTGGAACTATGCTTCGCGTCCATTTTTATGTGTATTGTGTTAATACAGTTCGAGAGTGATTTCGAACTAGTATTTCCCTTAGTATGAGTGATACGGGGACTTGACATCATATATATATATATATATATATGTATAATATATGAGTGATTGATATATATATACTTATGTATATGGAAACCTTCTACTGTGCGTATAAGTAGTTAAGTAATGAATAAATGATTCGACTTTATAACAAGTGTTCGTGACTTTTGTAACGATACTGAGTGGTTCTAAGTAACATAAGAAAATGGAAGAGATTAATTTTCTAAAACCAAATATCATGGCCTTAGTATTTATTGAGATAAACTTCATGGGAATAAGTTAGATAGACTGGTAGGCGTGCACACTAGATGAGAGGTGAGGATTCTCAAGAGAGTGTCGCATACTAACATGGTTGTCACATTAGCCGGTAAGCATTTTAAATACTTGCTAAACTATTTTTAAATTGTTTTACACTCGGCCTCTGACCCGTTTTCTGTCATTTCTCTCTCTCCTGTATATATATGTATGTATTGCAGGTGCCCAGCCACAAGGGCGTCATGCATAGGTCCTTTGGATTTGACGTACTACAGCTTATGTGGGAGTTGCAGGTCTTTGCTTTATATGTCCTCGTCATTGATTATGTTCTTGCTTTAGTTCTACTTAGTTAGGGCATGTGTCACTCGTTTTCCTATTCCGTTTGGATTTGTTAGAGATTTACGTTTATTTATATTTCCAGAGTACTCCTTGGGAATTAACTATTGTCAAGATGATTTCTTTTATGGGTCTTAAGCTTGGTTTATTTTATCTAGATGGTTTAATTCTTGTTTGTTAATTACCATCCTTAGTATTAATTTGATTCTTAAACTGTTGTTTATTAATAGAGGTTTTCGTATTGGAATTTAATAAAATGAAAATAAGACATTAAATTGTTTTGACACAGCTTAATTATTTAGGGTTTTCAAATTGGAAATATTATTTTGCAACAGTGGTGCTAAGAATGAATCAACCGTTCACCTTGATTTTAATTTAATAAAGGACTGATCTCCCGGTATTTAATTAGGTGGGGTGTAACAGAGGCCTCACCAAGATTGGAGTGAACTGCTCGAGAGGAGTCTTAGGGATGGTACTCCGATGCCACACTGGCCTTTGTGTCCTCTTACCCAAATACCTATCATTATTAGTAATCTTTGTATAAATAGTCTCATGTGGGACATCCCCTGAATCAGCAGAACCTTCTTTTGCCAAAGGGTGAACCATGAGCGAGTAAAGGAGGGCAGGTAATCTCGCGAACGTATAATTAAATTGCCCAATGTGACACCCTACCTAATTAAATCATGGGTGATCATTCCAAAATTAAATTAAAACAGGTTTCTCAGTTGATTCTTTCTCAACACCACTGTTGAAAACTTTTTAATTACTAATCACCTAAGTGAAATTAGACCGGTGCCAAATTTTATCTGTCATTAACCCAAATAATTTCTCAAGTGAAAAAACTAATTAAACATTCACAATATGCTATAAATCAAACCACCACACAATAAATAACGAATAATGTCTTACCGAGTCAACATTCGGCTAAAATCCAAAACTGTTAAATAAAACCAACATAATCAAAAACTGAATATCTGAAATAGTGACAATGGACAACATGTCCCAATAGAGAGTACTAAAATAAGATCCTACACTAGATCTGAATAAGTGAATTGTCTATGCAAAATCCTACCAGCCCCCACAATGCTGCAGCTACAAGTCCGTGGACTGAATCCTCAATTTTGGCATCCCTGTGGCTGGACACATAAAACGGTTTTAAAAATATTATGATAGCAAGAGTTAGTACTCAAAAACATTTTGAAAATATTTAGCAAGTGATTATCACGGTAAAATGAATTATTGATTACACATGTTGAGATTTTCGCACAATCTTTTGAGTTAACTCACCCCTCATCTAGTGCACGCCTAACGTCCTATACTTAATCCACCTAGTCGTACTACCCAAGCTAACTAGACTATAGTATCCAACTGAACTTATCTACACTACTGAGTTCCCATATCGCCCACTTAGTATGTAATAGTAACCATATCTCATGATTTATATACTTAGATAATTGTTCACGCTTTGTTATCTTTAACCTATTTATAATTAAGTTTCCCTACTTAATTTTCTTTTAGATGTATTTCACGACATCTCATGATCTACTAACTCGCATAAGTAGATTATTAATGCAGTATACATTTCACACACATTATATACTTATAAATTCATTCATTACTAATATGTCCTTTTAACACACATCGAGGACTCTTGGTTCGAAATGGTCCATCAACACCAAGTAAGAGTTTGGTTTGGAATGTCACCTCGACACCAAGTTCATTTCAGGTAGTGGTTCGAAAAATCACCTCGACCCCACTAATGAAATTTTTGTACATAGATTGGTTCGGATCTCTTTCGTCACGACCCCAACTTACTATTTCCATATATTAATTCAGAATCCTACCTCGGCCCTAATATAGGAAATTATACTTTAGGTATTCTCTCCACCTAAGTATCTATATATTTCAGTAGGTATGCATGCAACCTAATAATAGTGCTCCTACTTAATATTTCCTCTTTATTATTTGAGTATTCACACAATTCTAAGGGCCCTTGTTACCCCTCTATTCATTTCAGTAGTTAAGCTATCTCTAACCTAATGATATACTCCTTACAATGGAGTTTACTCTCTCCGTAACTTAAATCCAAAATTTCTGATGCAATACTCGATTGGTTTACCCTCATCGGTCCATCACTTCAAATCTTTCACACAATGATTATAACGGACCCCTACTATACACCTACTAGTACTCTCTAAGTCCCTACATAGGTAAAATTTAATCACTAAGGTTCCCTTCAAGTGTTGACAATCGACAAGAACTCAACCAACAAAAGAACCCAAAATCATCCAGGGTCGATCGATCGACTTTGAGCATCAATCGACCGTCTTTAATGATCGATCGATATTCAAGGGTCGATCGATCGATCAAGCAGTGACAGACGCAATTCTTATTTTTCATGCATTTTCCAACATATTAAATTTTCTAACTCCCATGGTAATCTAGAAAACTTGTAACTAATGATACCTAACCATTCCTACAAGTGCTAGGATGATTTACAACGAATTAAACATTATAAACCCTTTAAATTCAGCCCAGAATAATTCACATCTTCTCATTAGTCAAGAATCCTAGTATGACATGTTCTTCCCATATTTTCAATCATCATCCCAGATTTTAATTCATGTTAACAATCATGATTCCTCTAATTTTCAATCCTCTATAGATATAAATCTAACTACATGTCATTTCTACCCAAACATGCAATTAATCAGTTCTTCTTTTCCAAGAATATTCATCAAAATGAATTATTCATAAATCCTACACATGGATATTATAACTCAAAATAATTTGTAGATAAACACTTGACTTATTCATAGATGATCAGATTTCGTGATTGTTGTTGGTGATTGATTGTATTTATCCTCTAATCATTCTTCCCAACTAGTTTGTGGTGCAAGAACCCTTTGAATCCTTCACCAATTCTTCCTTATGCTTTGAGAATAATCTCTCTTATTTCTCTAATGGATTTTATGTGTTTTTCTCTCCTCTAGCCCTAGCCTCCAACTCTTATAATCCGATTTAGAGTTTGTGAATTCGTAGGTCTCCTCGCCCCCATATGCCAAAAGACTAAAACGCCCTCGTACGGTCCCGGTTTAGCCAAAAAATGCCCCGGTACCTGACTAGTACCCCCGGGAATACTATTTTGACTAATTCAACCCTTTGGAAATCATCTCTGACCTCTAAATTATCATTTGAGTCACTTAAAAATAATTTCCTATCTCATCCTTAATTAGTCTACATGCGACACTCGGTTGAGATATAATCAAGTACGTCCATATCACCCGTTATGTCGTATAAATTAACTATCAACATTTACTATTCACACTTAGTAAATTTGAATCATAATATTAATCAGTGTCTATCTCTCGATTAATATTTAATAATCACAATTATTATTTAATCCCTTAATAATCAAAATTATTATTAAATTGCATTAAATTACTTCACTAGCGTAATTTAAATATAAAATCACATTAAATTATTCCACTCACATAATTTAAATTGGAACGTAATTTCTATTTAATTACTCCATCAATTAAATTCTAAATTCACAGAAATACGGGGTATTACATACTTCCCCCTTACAAAGAAATTTTGTCCTCAAAATTAGGATATACCTGCGGTGAATAACTCTGGATACTGCTCTCGCATATCCTCCTCCCGTTCCCATGTTGACTCATCAACATTGTGGTGTCCCCACCGCACTCACACTAATGATACCACCTTGGATCGAAGCTTATGCTCTCTATAATCTAGAATAGCCACAGGTCTCTCCTCGTACTAGACATCCGGCTGCAAATCAATCTTCTCAAGTGGAACGTGCCAGAATGCTCTCTCGTTCCTCCTATATTTCTTCAGCGATGCCACATGGAACACGTCGTGTATCCGCTAAAGATTCTCTGGGAGTTCTCATCTATATGATACCGGTCACACCCTCTCAATAATAGGGAACTGTCCCGCATATCTCGACGTTAACTTCCCCTTCTTGTTAAACCTCATAATCCCCTTCATAGGAGATACCTGAATTAAAATTTAGTCGCCCACCTCTAGCTCTACGTCTCTCCTACCTGCGTCAGCATAACTCATCTGCCAATCCTGATCTATTCGAATACGTCCTCGAATTAACTTTATCTTGGCAGACATCTCATGTATCGTCTCTGACCCTAATAGCTTGTTGTCCCCCACCTCTAGCAGCAGGCGGGCGAACGATAAGGCCTCCTATAAAGTGCCAAGAATGGAGCCATACCGATATTGAATTGGTAAGAGTTGTTATACGTAAACTCTACCAATGGAAGATATCGCTCCCATCCTCCCCCGAAGTCTAGGATACACATCCTCAACATATCCTCAAGCATCTGATTTACTCTCTCAGTCTGCCCGTCTGTCTGCGGGTGATACATCGTACTTAACCGCAACTCTCTGCACATGGCCTCCTGAAAACTCTGCCAGAAATATGACACAAATATTTTATCTTTGTCCGACACAATTATAATGAAAACTTCATGCATCTTAATGATCTCTGAAATGAATAGTTACACGTACTACATCGTATCAAAATCCATACAAATCGGTAAGAAATGAGCTACCTTAGTCAGTCGATCCACTATCACCCATATGGAATCGTGACCCCTCTCCGATGTCGATAGCCCAGTAATAAAGTCCATTGAAATGATCTCCAATTTCCACAAGGGAATATCCAGTGGTTGTAGCATCCCTGAAGGTCTCTGATGGTCAACTTTCACAAGCTGACATGTAACACACTTCGAGACAAACTCTATTATGTCTCGCTTCATACCCGATCACCAATATTGTTATCACATATCCTGGTACATCTTATTTCCTCTGGGATGTTCCGAAAACTTTGACCCGTGCGAATCCATCATGGATGCATGCCTCAAATCTTCATCCTCGGGTACTACCAGTCTCCCATTAAACCGTAGTCCACCCTCGGAGCTGATGGAGTAGGAATTTTCCCCCTCGGCTAGTAATTATCTTACTTTGTCTTGACAGAACGGGTCCTCTGTTGTCCCCTCACCAGCCACATAACACTCTCAGGAGTGATAGCTAAAACTTCCATGTATGCTCTAACTACCTCATCCTCATGTCGAAGTTCTCTCCACTTCGCCTTCCAAACCTCTGCCAACTTTCCAGTAGGTCTTCGGCTCAACGCGTTTGCCACCACATTAGCCTTACCAGGTTGATATTGTATATCAAACTAGTAATCCTTCATAAATTCAAGCCACCGCCTGTGCCTCATGTTCATATCCTTCTGAGTGAAGAGATACTGAAATGACTTATAATCCGTGAATAGAGTGAACTACTCCCCCAAAAGATACTATCTCTATATCTCCAAAGCAAAGACGATCGCTGCCAACTCGAGGTCGTGGGTGGGGTAATTCTTCTCATGTGGCTTTAGATTTAGATAAGAATAAGCTATTGACCTTTCCTCCTGCTGTAACACACCCCTAAGTCCCTGTAAGGATACGTAAGTATAGACTCGGTACTCTAATCCACTCCTAGGCAATGTAAGTACGGGTGCTGATGTCAACTTGTCCTTTAGCTCATCAAATGTTAACTGACAGTAGTTGCTCCACACGAGTGGTACTCCTTTCTGAGTCAAGTTCTTCAAAGGACCAAAAATCTTTGAGAACCCATTGATGAAGTGACGATAGTAACTGGACAACCCCAAAAATCTTTGAACCTCGATTGGTGTCATCGGTTGTCCCCACACCCTCACCATCGATACCTTACTCGGATCAACAGCAATGCCTCTGCCGGATACAATATGGCCCAGAAATTGAACATCCAGAAGCCAAAATCCACAATTCCCAAATTTGGCATACAGTTGATGGTCCCGTAACGTCTGAAGAACCATACGTAAATGCTCGGTGTGCTCCTCCTCCGTGCGAGAGTAAACTAGAATATCGTCGATGAACACAATCACAAACTCGTCCAAAAACTCCCTGATTACCTTATTCATGAGTTCCATAAACACTGCAAGTGCATTAGTGAGCCCAAACGCCATCACTCTGAACTCGTATGACCCGTACCGCGATAAGAAAGTGATCATAGGTACATCCTCCTCTCGAATACGTCATTGATGGTAACCTGACCTCAAATCGATCTTTGAGAAGTATGCAGCCCCTCTAAATAGATCAAACAAGTCGTTAATCCTAGGTAACAAATACTTATTACGTATCGTCACCTTGTTCAGCTCCCTATAGTCTACACACAAACGAAGCGAACAATCCCTTTTCTTCACAAATAGCACCGGCGCACCCCATAGCGATGTACTCTGCCGAATGAAACCCTGTACCAAGAGCTACAGAATCTGGTCTCTTAACTCTGGCATTCTTGAAGGGGCCATATGATACGGTGCTCTGAAAATCGGTCTCATCCCCGGTGCTAAGTCGATAACAAACTCAATCCCCCTGCTGGGTAGTAACCCTGGCATTTCCTGAAAGACATCCTTGAAATCCCTTATGATTGGGATTGAGTCCAGAGAAACCACCACCTCCTGTGAGGTCTCCTCCTTAATGTAATTTAAGTGAGAGCACGATCCTCCATCAGGAAGAGGCATCGCTACTAGGAACATATCTTGTCCTGGAATGGTAAAAACGATCGTCCTCTCAAAATAATCTACCATCGCCCTATAATCCGGCAACCAATCCATGCCTAGGATCATAACCCTCCATATATAACACTAAAAGGTCTGCCTCTATACTCAATTACCTGATCATAATGTCCACACCCCTACAGATCGAGTGTATAAGGGACCCACTATCCATCAGTGACTAAACACACATAAGATGAGTGTCGGTTGTCTCTAAAAGATAGGATGCTCGTGCAAATCTAGTTGCAATAAAAGAATGTGCCGCACCCGTGTCAAATAGAATACTACCCTCATGCCCATGGATAGGAAACCTTACCCGCGACTACCAACGGTGCCGGAGTGCATCTGTCCCGACTGCTGCTGTGGGGCTTGTTCTAGGGCTAGGGATAACGGAGTTTATTGCCCCTGTTGGGCACCCTATTGTTGTGCCCTATATCTCTGTGGACAAGTCCTACTCTTATGACCCTGCTGGCCACACGTGAAACACTACCCCTGGAACTGTCTTTATCATTGGCCTTGCTGGCCCTAACGACCTTAGCCCTGCTGGCCTCCCCCTTGGTTCCTTTGTCCTTGGCGGCCCTGAGGAACCTGCTGTAGGGAACCTTGTTGTCCTTTCATGTCAGATCGATGTCTCCCATACCTAAATCTATTGGTCGAGTTCCCCTATCGAAAATCCTGCCCCTACTGAACCGCTGTCTGCTACTGCGGTGTGCTGCTGTCACTACTCCCAATTGACTTGCTCGGCTGGTTAGGCTCACCCCTCTTTCTTCCCTTCGCATGGAAGCGATGATCCTGATAGTGCACTAGTGCGGTGTTTATGACATCTGTATATGTCAACAGTGTTGGGTTACCGATCAAATGCTTAACGATCCTCCAGGCCAAACCATTCATGAACTTAGACTTCCTCCACTCCTCGTTGCTCACCTTGTCTGGAACAAAGTTATCCAAACGGCTGAAATCCTCCTCATAGTCAGCCACTGAGCGATCACCCTGAACAAATTCGCTAAATTTATTCCTCATCTTTGAATATACTACAGGCGGAAGGTACTTGCTATCAAACCGCACCCAAAACTCATAAATCATCATCAAGTCCCTCTCCTCTGTGCTGGTAACTGACTCCCACCACTATAAAGATGCTACCAATAAACGGATTGTAGCAAGCATCTGCTTATGAGCCTCGGTACATTCAAGCATGCGCAGATGGCACTGAATGTTCTTCTTCTAGTCGCAAGCCTCTACCCCGTTAGTACTGCCCTACCGAGGCCTGAACTGATGGGGTTGAATTGTCGGGGCGTGAACTGGTGGTACCACTAGAGGCTGTTCTTGGGGCTTAGGAAAATGGGTTTCCATGTACCTCATAGTTTTCTCAACCGCTTGAGCCACTATCAATGCCACCTGAGTGGTAGAAATCGACTCGGGTGGGGGTGGCAGTATCTGTGGCTCTTGATGAGCCTCCCTCACCTCATCCCTGGCCTCGGCCCTCTCGGCTCGCTATTTCCTCGGTAGCATCTGAAAATAGATCGAATTGTATAAGTACACAGTTTATACCAAATCTAATAGCAGAAGTACGATATCTTAAGCACGCAAACATGAGACAACCGTCCAAAAATAGGGCTCTATATCAAAATAACAAAACGCTAAAATCGTAGTAAGCCGCTCAGATCCTATGGACACTAGAACCTGATGCTCTGATACCATCTTTGACACCCCGCCTAATTAAATCCCGGGTGATCAGTACTAAATTAAATTAAAATAGGTTTCTCAATTGGTTCATTCTTAGCACCACTCTCGAAAACTATTTAATTACTAATCACCTAAGTGAAATTAGACCGGTGCCAAATTTTACCTTTCATTAACCCAAATAATTTCTCATGGGAAAAACTGATTAAACATTCACAATATGTTATAAATCAAACCACCACACAATAAATAACGAATAAAGTCTTGTCGAGTCAACATTCGGTTAAAATTCAAAACTGCTAAATAAAACCAACATAATCAAAACCTGAATATCTGAAATAGTGACAATGGACAACATGTCCCAATATAGAGTACTAAAATAAGATCCTACACTTGATATGAATAAGTGAATCGTCTATGCAAAGTCCTGCCAGCCTTCACAATGCTGCAGCTACGAGTCCCTAGACTAAATCCTGAAGTTTGGCGTCCCTGTGACTAGACCCCTAAAAGGATTTTGAAAATATTTTGATAGCAAGAGGTAGTACCCAAAAATATTTTGAAAATATTTAGTAAGTGATTATCACAGTAAAATGAGTTATTGATTTCAAATGTAAAGATTTTCGCACACTCTCTTGAGTTACCTCACCCCTCATCTAGTGCACGCCTAGTGTCCTGTACTTAGCCCACCTAGTTGTACTACCCAAGCTAACTAGGCTATAGTATCCAACTGAACTTATCTATATGACTAAGTTCCCATACCACCGACTTAGTATGTAATAGTAACCATATCTCATGATTTATATACTTAGATAACTATTCACGCTTTGTTATCTTTAACCTATTTATAATTAAGTTTCCCTACTTAATTTTCTTTTAGATGTATTCATGGCATCTCATTATCTACTAACTCACATAAGTAGATTATTAATACAGTATACATTTCACACACAATATATACTTATAAATCCATTCATTACTAATGTCCTTTTAACACACATCAAGGACCCTTGGTTCAGAATGGTCCATTGACACCAAGTAAGAGTTTGGTTCGGAATGTCACCTCGGCCCTAAGTTCATTTCAGGTAGTGGTTCGGAAAATCACCTCTACCCCACTAATGAAATTTTTGTACAACCCAACTTACTATTTGCATATATTAGTTAGGAATCCTACCTCGACCCTAATATAGGCAATTATACTTTAGGTATTCTCTCCACCTAAGTATCTATATATTTCAGTAGGTATACACGCAACCTAATAATAGTGCTCGTACGTAATATTTCCTCTTTAATGTTCACCGTACTTATTAATTTACGATTTATCTCACTATCGTATTTTAATCGAGTATTCACACAACTCTAAGGGCCCTAGTTACCCCTCCATTCATTCTAGTAGTTAAGCTATATATAACCTACTGAAATACTCCTTGGAATGGATTTTAATCTCTCTGTATCTCAAATCCCAAATTCCCAATGCACTACTCGATCGGTTTACCCTTGTCGGTCCATCACTTCAAATCTTTCACCCAATGGCTATAACAGACCCCCACTATACACCTATTGGTACTCTCTAAGTCCTGAAATACGTAAAAAATCATCATTAAGGTTCCCTTCAAGCATTGATAATCTAATATAACTCAACCAATAAAAAACCCAAAATCAGCCAGGGTTCATCGATCGACCTTGAGCATCGATCGATCGATTCTAACGATCGATAGATCGAGCTGTGACAGACGCGGTTCTTCTTCTTCTTCTTGCATTTTCCACCATATTAAATTTTTTTACTCCCATGGTGATCATATTGAGAATTATTATAAGGCTTCTTTCTACAAAAAAAATCATACTCATCACCAATAGTCCTCTTCCTGATTTGATGTCCCTAAACATTCCATTACATAAAAATCCAGCCATCCTTCCTCCATTAACAAAGAGACCAACACGGAGGCTAATAAATAACAGAATAAGATATGTTGGTGAGATCATAGTAAAGGAAGTTACTTGCTTTAGTTGTAATAAAACGGGTCATTATAGGTCCACGTGTAAGGTACCAATTTTATTCCACTTAATATTGTTCAATTCATTCATAACAATAGTTTTGAATAAAATCAATGAGTATCACACATCTAACCATTCATACATGTGCTAGGATGACTTTCAACGAATTAAACATTAAAAATCCTTCAAATTCAGCCCAGAATAATTCAAATCTTCTAATTATTCAAGAGCCCTAGTATGACATGTTCTTCCCATATTTTCAATCATCAAATCATATTTTAATTCGTGTTAACAATCATAATTCCTTTGATTTTCAATCCTCTACAGATATAAATCTAACTACATATGATTTCTACCCAAACATACAATTAATCAATTCTTCTTCTCCAAGAATATTCATCAAAATCAATTATTCATAAATCCTATGCATGGATATTATAACTCAAAATAATTTGCAGATAACCACTTGCCTTATTCAGAGATGATCTGATCTCGTGATTGTTGTTGGTGATTGATTGTCTTTCTCCTCCAATAGTTTATGGTGCAAGAACCCTTTGAACCCTTCACCAATTCTTCCTTAGGCTTTGAGAATAATCTCTCTTCTTTCTCTAATGGCTTTTGTGTGTTTTTCTCTCCTCTATACCTACCCTCCAACTCTTATAATCTTATTTAGAGTTTGTAAATTCGTAGGTCTCCTCACCCCCATATGACAAAAGACTAAAACGTTCCCGTACGGTCCTGGTTTAGCCCAAAAATGCCCCGGTACGCGACTAGTACCCCCAGGTATACTATTTTGACTAATTCGACCATTTCGGAATCATCTGTGACCTCTAAATTATCATTTGAGTAACTTAAAAATAATTTCATGTCTCATCCTCAATTAGTCTACATGTGACACTCAGTTGAGATATAATCAAGTATATCCATATCACTCGCTATGTTGTACAAAGTAACTATCAACATTTACTATTCACACTTAGTAAATTTGAATCATAATATTAATTAGTGTCCATCTATCGATTAATATATAATAATCACAATTATTATTTAATCCGTTAAAAATCATAATTATTATTAAATTGCATTAAATTACTTCACTCGAGTAATTTAAATATAACATCACATTAAATTATTCCACTCGCGTAATTTAAATCGAAAAGTATTTTCTATTTAATTGCTCCATCAATTAAATTCTAAATACGTAGAAATGTGAGGTGTTACACCCTGATGACCAACCCTATCAACCACCCCCTTAAATGTGAAGTTAGAAAAAGCCTCAAGGTATAGCTCGAAAGGGGAGATGCTCAAAGGATAAACAGGGGTATGAACCTCGTGGTCATAACCAAACTGCCTCGTCACTCTCTCAGAGTGGTAGAACTCCACACCTTGACCCAAGTTAGTGAGGGAAGGAAAATTGAAAGGAAGAAGCATAATAACCATGAAAATATGTGGCCATGTAGGAACAGACTCCGCATCAATAGGAAAATAGAAAGTTCCCCCAGTAGCTGAGAAGGAATACCAAGAAAAAATACCTCCAACAGTCTTGCAGTAGGTCCTAAAAGAAAATTCGTTGATGTTGTCTATGAAAGACCCTAAATAAGTCTTAGGAGTCTTATTGTTCCATCTTGCAGCACAAGTAGCTTCGTTGTGGCAAGACCTAGCCTCTGGGGAAAAGTTGGGAAATCTCTCAAACAAGAATGACATAATGATAAAAGTGTTGGAAAAATTGATAGCGTTGTAATGACCACAAGAGAGCACAACGTCCACATGAGCCCTTATCTAACCAAATGTACAAAGACCACGGAGTCAAAGCTGCGAGGGGGACCGCCCTCCCTCGAGAAATTCTTACAGAAATCTTGAACAAAATCTCACAGGGAGAGTCATCTGGCCTCCCAGGGAGAATAAATATACTCAGAAAAGTGACAAAAAGGCTGCCAAGTGTGAGGGGGAGTTAATTTTTGGGCCCTCCTGACTCTTTAAGGCCTTACTCGAGCTCTCCCCCTTTGCAGCTGCTCAAAATCCTTAAACCAATATCGCTGCCATTTAGTGAAAGAGTATTTGGTGGTCCCAATCAAATTGTTAGCTACATACTTTGAGCATTCACCTAAAGCAAAGTGGAGCCCGCCCACCATCTGCTCCTCACCTCATCCTCAAAGCCATCAGTAATGATATGATTTCCTAAGTAGGGCAGAGCGAGTAGGTCGCAAATATCTTCCAAAGTAATAGTATACTCACCCCAACCAGTAACAAAGGTGTGAGAATCCCTGCTCCAATGAGATTTTAACAAAGTAAAAGCTCGCTCTTGTTTGGCAATTGAGAAAGCTTTGAGACTACTAATAGTGGTCAGAAGACCAAGGCTCTCAATAACAACTCTATGTTCGGGGTTGGATAAGATATGATCCACGCAGAGAACCCATTCTTCTGTGGTGCCCCCACATGCCTTGACCTTAATATTGAAATGGGGGAAATCACCCCTGTCTACTCGCACCCTAAGTATTGAATTAGGAAGAACAATGGGAAGGTCATAGGACTCACCTAGACCCACTTGGGGTCTCTCGTTGATCTTGGCCATTAACTCCTGCTCAAAATTTGTAAGAGAAGTCATAAAGGTGTCCTCCTCACCAAAATAGGGCGCCAGACAATAAACCCCAAAATCTCTTTATTGACGAGTAGCAAGATATTCCCTTTGAGACTTGGAATAAACAACAGGCGAGGAGGAAAAAGTGGTCCTGGTGACGAGGAGGCCCAGGGATGAGGAGGCCCCAGTGGTTGCAGACACCCCAGCAGGAGAGAAGGTCCAGTGGCGAGGGTTCCTCTGGATGAGGAAGCCCCTATGACTCTGGAAGATGAGGAACCCTTCCTCGCAGAAACCCCCATGGGCGAGGAAGCCCCAATTATTGCAGAAAACCTCATAGGTGAGGAGGCCTTAGTTTCCAACATACCAGCAGACGAGGAGACTCCCAAAGGGGGCTACCTCAATAGACAAAGATTGAAAAGCTCCATGTGCAGGGCATAAAATCTCCGACGTCACGATGGTGGCTCCAGTGGCCAAGACGGTTTAAATATTGATAAAAATGAACACTATGCCCACCAATACCTCGTTCGTAGCAGTGGTAATTGTGGAGGTGGGGTTTTCAGAAGAGGAAGAAGCCATTTGAGTGAGTAAAGGAAGAACAAACACGAAAATGGCAATGACGGGTTTTAATCTATTTTCTCTCTCTCTAAAGAACTTGAGTTTGAAAACAAATGAAAATGTAAAAAAAAGAGTTAAAAAGGGCCTTTTATACCGATTATGACACGTACAGACTGCTAATTAAAAAGGGGACTGGATATTTTCGAATGATGAGATGTGTGTTCCCCAAGAGACACGTGCTACCTCATGGCCCTAAATGTAGGCTGAAGTGACAAGCCTAATTAACTCCATAGTGATGCTTTATATTCCAAGACATAAATGAATCATTACGTACAAAAACTATTGGTATGCGCAACACATAGATTTTTATACAAGGGGACTAATGTAGAGGGGTACACACTTGATAGCTCAAGAGCTGGGGAGAGGAGGGCCCCGGGAAGGTCTCCTTGCCCCAAGAACCTCAAATCTCACAGAATTAGAGCTTGGGCGAGGAGGTCCCCAGGAAGGAATCCTTGCCCCAAGTTCCTCAAGAATCACAGAAATGAACAATGGGCAAAGAGGGCCCCAGAAAGGGCTCCTCATCCCCAAATGTCCTAAAGCTCACAGAAAAAGATCTTGGGCGAGGAGGGCCACAGGAAGGGATCTTCACCCCAAGTTCCTCAAGAATCACATAAATGAATAATGGGTGAGGAGGTCCCCAGCAAGGGCTCGTTGCCCCAAGTTCCTAAAAAATCACATAAATGAACAATGGGCGAGGAGGGCCCCAGAAAGGGCTCCTCGCCCCCAAATGTCCTAAATCTCACAGAAAAAGATCTTGGGTAAGGAGGGCCCTAGGAAGGGCCCCTCGCCCCAAGTTCCTCAATAACCACAAAAATAAACAATAGGCGAGGAGGGGCCTAGGAAGGGCTCCTCGTCCCAAATATCCTAAAGCTCATAGAATTGAAAGATAGGCGAGTAGGACCCCAGGACTCCTTACCTCATATTGTCCAAACTCCACAAAAATAGGAATTAGGCAAGGAGGCTAACAAAAAGGAGCTCCTTATCCCAAGTTCCTCAAACTCCACAAAAATAAGAGTTAGGCGAGGAGGCTCACCATGAGGAGCTCCTCGTCCCAAATTTCTCAAAGGTTCACAAAGAACGGAATTTAGGCGAGGAGGCCCACCATGAGTGGCTCCTCTTCCCAAAACAATTCAAATTGCATAAAAAATAGAATTTTAGTGAGGAGGTCCACCATAAGGGTCTCCTCGTCCCAAAATAGCTCAAAACTCAAAAAGATAGAATTCAAGGCGAGCAGGCCCACCATGAGGAGCTTCTCGCCCCCATAAATATAAATGATATTTTGAAAAAGAACCAGTAGGCGAGGAGGTTCACCTGAGTGAAATCCTCCCCAAGATTTATTATTCACATATGTATTACAGCGCTGACATGTTATTTTCTTATACAGGTAAACTAGTTGAGCATACAGGGCTCAACTAGTCAAGATGGGATCTCCTAGGAGTTTTGGCTTAGTGGATGACGAACAAGGTTTGTTGAGAAAGCTCATCCACTTAACACTTTAAGATTGAGATAACGGTAGTAAACAGACCCTAGAATTCACCCAGTCCTCACATAGTTCACGCTTAATCACAATCGAAGTGAGCAGCCAAGGGGTTACTCACAAGAAATGTACAGTTTGAAACTCATATTTAGAGGAGGTGGTCCTTGAGACCTCTACTCAAGTTTATAAATATTTTAGAGGAGGTGGTCCTTGAGACCTCCCTCCTCAAGTTTACAAAGATTTTAGAGGAGGTGGTCTTAGAGGCCCCTCCTCAAGCTTACAAAGTTTTTACAATAAGCTATCGTTTTAAAATGATATTCACCAAATCAGATATTTTGTCCTCGAGCATAGACACATTTTCTTTTTTACTTTGGTTTGCACCAGGTGGCACCTATCAGAGGATACAGGCGGCTGTACACAGGTAGGGACAAAAGGTACATTGCAAGCCTTGTCCCTCACCAACCCCCTTAGTTTTGGTGCCCAAAAAGTGCCAACTCAGCCCTATAAATAGGACCCCTAGGCAAGGTCAAGTCAAAATCACAACTCAATTCATACAGTTACTCTGTCAAAATCACCCCAGACTACTAGTGTTCTCTCCCTGATCTTTCTCTCCAAGTGTTATGTGCTTTGTTCCTTCACTCCACCTTGACAGCCATCACTCTCAGGAGTTTCTCTTGGGAAAAGTTATTATTATCATTGTGAATGTCATCTCCTTACAAGGATTGGGATATATTTTGAATTCCATTATTACCAGATAAGGAAGGTTTATCTAGAGGTTTTTCTAGAGGTACCTAAGAACCTTAAAGGAAGTTTCCATTGGAATGGATCACGCCTCACCCTTTCCACTTCTTCATAGACCCTAGTATCACTACCCTCTTACACTAAGTTATGAAATGTGAAGGTGTTAGGCACCCATTCCTCCCTTTCGGTCTCTCATGGGCTATGATGATATTATCCTTTTCTCCAAAATCTGATACATGTGTATAGGTGTGAGGTGTGAATAACAAGATAAAGAAATCATCTGACCCGTGTCACGGCAAAGACAGGGCGGAATCAGTTGAAGGAGTGTGAAAAATAAATAATAAAAGAATATAATGTGAGTGTTTATCGAATCACATGTCACTATAAAGAAGTGAGTGTGTATATCGAGTGAAACACGAATATGTAGGAGTATGCAAAATAGAAATACTAATAAATACAATGGAACATCAAATGAGTAAAGGAGAATATAGGACTCGAATCCCAAGATTGGCTCAGTATGGCCACGTAGCCCAAAGGGCATCGAAGTTCATGTAATTCGATAACATGCAAGGGATGGATTTAGCCCATAAATCCTATGTTAGAACTTCATTTATCTTTTTTTTAGAAAATGTGCGCAAGTGTAGAAAGTCTTAAAATGAGGAAATTCTAATTTAGGGTTTATAAGAAAACCCTCTTTTTGGCTTTTTAGATTTTATGAAAATAAAATTTATGCGTACTAAATAATAAAAAGTGAGATTATTTATGGAATGAATAATGAAATTAAGATATAGAAAAGGTGGAAAAGAAAGTAAATAACTATTACTAATTGAGTGACTTGTATAGGAATAAGGGTAGACCTTCTAGAGAACTTTAATTCTGATTTTGTAGTAGTAGAGGTTGATTTTTAGCTGGTTGGATGATGGTGAGGTAAGAGTAAAAAGTTGGGGAAAGATGGATGAGGATAATGTAAGAAAATGGAGGGAATATTTGGAAGAAGGGAATTTCAGCGCACTAATTTCGAGGATAATGTTCTGAGTTCAGAAAGTCACCCTTGGAAATGAGGTCATGGTCTCCTTAAATAGTAAAAAAATAGACTTTCAAGGGGGTTTCGATCATAATGGCCCCTAGCCTGCTTATCGGCATAGCCCTGCCTTGTTGGTGAAGAAAAATACATTATGCTGATAGGCAGGGGGTCTATAGGCAATCTGGAGAGGACTTTTTCAAAATAATAGCAATAAAATTCAAATCGTAAGTCTGAATTGTGAACAACTGGGACCGTTGGAAAGGTTATTCAGACCTCTATAAGAATCCATTATGCCACTCCCGATTTTGAGAGTTGACCAAAGTCAAACAGGGGTCAGAAGCACCCGATGGCCTTTAAATGAGGGGTTGTCGGACCAAAGTTAAATCGTGAGGATGATTTGCATACGAAATGGATCAGTGGAAAGAGTATTCATATCCCTATGAGGTTTCAATGAGCTTCGCTCAATTTTTAGGGTTGACCAAGGTCAAATGGGGCTCAGAAGTGCCTAGTGGCTTCTAGATCCGAGTTTAGAGTGAAAAGGTTCGTGCACGCGAACTGTGAGGCCAATTTGTTCATGTTATGGGCCATTGGAAAGTGGATTCAAAGACCTATGAGATTTCAATGAGCTTACCTCAGGTCAAAGAGCTGGATGTGGTCAAAAGGGTCATGGGATTGCTCGGTGGCCTTTAGATCATGTCTCAGAGTAAAAAGGTGAGTACACGTGAACCTTTAGGCCGATTCGTGAAGGATACAGACCATTGGAAAGGGGATCCAGACCCCAATGAGATTTTAAGAGCTAAACTTATATCAAAAAGTTGACTAAGGTTAAATAGGTCCTAGGAGTGTTCGATGGCCTCTTGATCGGGTCTCAGAGTAAAAAGGTGAGTATGCGTGAACCTTGAGGTCAATTCACGCAGGGCATGGACCGTTGGAAAGGGGATTTACATCATATGAGGTTTCAATGAGCTTTACTTAGGTTGGAGAGTTTAACAAGGTCAAACGGGGTGTGGAAGTGCTCGGTGGGATCTGAATTAGGGTTTAGAGTAGGATATAGGGTCTTATGGTGTGAGAAGGAACATTAGGGAGCTAAGGAGGTATTTAGGGAGTAATAGGATGGGGTGTCTACACTTATATTATTGATTTTCTGAATTTCAATTGAGCATCTCCAGGATGGGGCTTGGTTGTACTTCCTCTTCTTTTGGCGTGGCTGATAATTCAACAATGAAATTGGCTAGAACCTTCTTATTAATGGTTTTTTAAGGTTCATAAATGATGTCAAATTGTGCTAGTTCCAATTATCACTTAGTTATACTATTCAATAGATATTCCTTACTTAGCATTTCTTTAGGAAGGAAATAAGTTAGGACAACTATTGTGTGCACATCAAAGTTGTGTCGCAACTTCCTTCTAGACATTATTAGTGCCATAACCAACTTTTTAATGGGAATATATCTCATTTTTTACTCAACAGGAGTATGACTGACACAGTAGACCGTTAGTTGTTCTCAGTCTTAAATTTAGACTAATGCCCCTACTAGTCCCATGTTAAAAAAAATGCCAAATATAAATGAATATTCTAACCACAAATAGGGCTTAATAGCAAGGGGAGATCCCAAGTACCATCAAATCCGTTCAAATGTTTGATCATAATCCTATGTCCAAATCTTAGTGCTTTATTTCTTTAAATCTTGAAAAAATGGGTGACACTTTTCAGATGACTAAGATGTGAATCGATTAAGAATGGCTAATATCCAGATCAAAATTGGAACATCTTTGATAGTGGTTGACTTATTTATGTCAAATAAGTCCTTGTCACCAAGTATCCTTTTCCAGAGCTAACTCCAAAGATGTAGTTATAGGCATTCAACTTCATCCTGTAATCCCTAAGGATTTTAAAAATCTTTGAAAGATATCAGATGTGATAGGATACATATATGCTCTTACTAATCATGCATCAACGTAAACCTAAATAGTTGAGTCCATCTTCTTCTTGAACATCCTAGTTACTAGGTGCTAACAGGTCGATGATGTAATTTTAAGGCTGAACGATGTGACTTTGTTGCAGTAACGTCACAAAGTCATGATGAATGAGGTTTTTCTCTTGTTAGTTCCAAATAAAGTAATTTGATGATATTATTAGTAAGCATCCACGAAACTCATTCGTTGATTCCCTACTATGGAATCGAATTGGTGATCAATCCTGGGGAGTGGAAAATTATATTTTAGACAAGAATTATTGAGGTTTATGAAGTCAACGTAAATCTTCCATTTTATGGTCTTCTTTCCAACTATAACTATGTTACAAATCTAATTTAGAAATTGGACCTCTTTATGTAACCGAAATAAAGTAGATTATCAACTTCATCCTCCATTTCTTTGCAATTTTCAGGGTGTTGTCTTCCTTGGCTTTTGCTTGATCAGTCGACATGCAGGATCCATGTTAATTCGATGGCAAGAAATATTTGGATCAATCAATGGAAGATCATAAGGTTGTTAAGTGAACACATACACATTCATTTTGAGAAAATGAATGAGTTTTTGTTCCTCTCTTTGTGGAAATTTAGAACTAATCAGAAAGTTTTTGTCTGGTCTAGAGGAACAATTATAAGATCCTCCATTATCGATTAGTGGGGGATGGTATTGTCTCCTCTACCCCTTGTCGAGCTCCATTTGATTATTATTTAGGTTGGACACCCTTTGAATCATCATCGTTCTAATTTTTCTTAGGCAAGGCCTGCTTAGGTTTGCTGGTAGGGAAAAAATACCGATACATTGCCACCCAATATGCTTTAACCTTGACTATCCCCTGGTCACTCACCAACTTTACCTTTTTATGAAGCTAAGATGGAACCTCCATTTTAGTGGGGAGCTAACCTTGGCCTAGAATGGAATTGTAAGGTAACTCTGATTGAATCACATGAAATTCAATCTCACATTTGACAAGGTCGACCTTTACTGGAAATTTTATTTTCCCCAATTGGGTCTTAACATCTCCATTAAAGTTGATTAGAGGAATCACTTTGTTGTCCATATCTTGGACATAATACTCAAGCTAAAGCATGGGGTTTATGTACATGATTTCTGAAGAACTCCCTTAGTTGACCAACATCCTCTTCACGTCAAAGTTTTCTACCTGAGGAGTTAGCACCAAAGCATCTTTATGGGCATATTAATGCTGATAAAATCTTTCTCAGTGAAAGTAATAGCTTGAGCAATTTAAAAGTCCTTACTCTAGCGCTGTGTTTCGACCAGATCGAATCGAAAAATGCCTCTTTGAAAAAAAATCCGATTTTTTCGGAAATAAAATAACTATTCCGATCCGATTTTTTTGGAAAATTAAAAAAAAATCGAATTCAATAAAATTGAAAAATCAAAAAAGATCAAAAATTCACAAAATATATTAAAATTCCAGAAATTTCGAAAATTCCAAAATTTAAAAAAAAAATGAGGGATTTTCGATTACTCGAAATTCGCATTTTAAAGAAACAAAGAAAATGGCTTAACCCAACATGTAAATACATGAGGATTTTATCCATTTTTTCATTTGTGTAAAAGTTAGGAGGATACTCTCATTTTATAGAGCATAGTTTGAAGCTCTCTCCCTCTCCCAACCGATGTGGGATGTGGGAAAATTTCAAAAAATCGGAAAAGAAATCGAAAAAATCGGATGTCAGAAAATAATTTCGAAAAAATCGAAAATAATTCGAAAAAAAATTCGGAAAAAGTGGATCGGCATAGTCTCAAAAAAATTCAAAAAATCAGAAATTAAAATTATTTCCAATTTTCGATTCGATTTTTTTCAGAAAAATTTGAAATCGAAAATCGACAAACTTAAATTTCATTCCAAATTCGAAAAAAATCGGATCGTAAATCGAAAAAATCAGAAAGTTCGAAAAAAAAAAGCCTACCTTATGCTCATGTTTAGTGAGGATGGGCTTTAGGACTTCCGCCTAGAAAGATTCATGTATGCATGTAAAACTCTTCACTCTCTGCCTCATCTTTTTCATATGCACTGTGAAGGACCTGTGTAACTGTGTATGGATACAATTATCTCAGTAGGTGGAAGTTCATCGTCTTATTCATTATTTTGTACCACATTAACTCGTGTTAAAGACTTTATTTTGGTTATGTCAATGTACTATATAAGGGGACTAGAATGTACAAGTTCCTCTAAGTGTCGCTTGAACATCTTGAAATTATTTGTTAGATGATCATGGTCTTGGTCATAGGTGCATTCGAGATTGGTGTCCTTATTTGAGTCACTGGCCATCTTTGACGACTTCTTGAAGAATGGCTTGTCCTTTATCTAAGGGAGAAACTTGTAGATTGGTTCCTTAAAAAAGTTTTTACTGCTTGATAAGAAACATCATTCTTCATTTATTTGGGTCATCCATTTTAGGTATCTGTATTTTCCCATTTCTTGGCATAAGACGGTTGGTTTATTCCCTTAGAGGTTTTTTAGTCATTTTCTTACACTGCTTTGGAGATTCTGCATTGCTAAAACATCAACTTTAAAGAGCTCGTCCTTAACTCTATCATATTTCTCGATGAGGTTTATGATATCATACATAGATGATGGCCTTAGTGACAGATTGGTAGAGGTCCTTTGACCTAGTAAGACAAAATTTGAATGACAAGATTGCCAACTGCTCGTTACAATTATCGATTTCATTGAAAACCTCCTAGTATCACTAAAAATACTTTTTGAGGGACTCTTCCTTACTTAATTTGAGGGCGATTGAGGAATTAACTTCCTTTACCACCTTGCTTGTAGTGATAAACTAAGATGTGAATTGCTGAGCTAATTATTTAATGGATGATAATAACATAGGGGAAAATCTATCATATTACTTGTTGATACCAAATTTAATCTGCTGACTTGGACCAATCATATGAAGACACGTGGCTATTTACATGGCAACAACAATCACTTCCGAGATGACCAAACACTCCGAGGAACCATGTTACTCCGAGGAACCATGTTACTCTGAGGAACTCATACGCTCCGAGGAACAGACCTCTCCGAGGAACTCATACGCTCCGAGGAACAGACTTCTCCGAGGAACTCTTGAATACCAGGAAGCTTAGGCAGTCAGAGTAACTCAGGCGGTCCGAGCTGCATCTCGAACAAAGCATTAATAGCTGGATAACCAACAGTTCAACTGATTCATTAAATGCTTATCATTCAGACGCACACGCAAAGAGGGCTTTAAATGCACTACCCTTTCATATGAATATCATTTAATGTATTACCCTTTCACATTATAGCCTCAGGGCTATAAATACATTGTACAACCCTCATTGTAAGGGGGGATCGAATCCAGAACGAAATTTCTTGTAATCGAGAATTCCCAAACACTTAGCAATAAAACAACAGTGGACGTAGGCCATTCTTATAAGGCTGAACCACTTTAAAATCTTTTGTCTCATTTATTTATCTGTGATTGAATTATTAGAGTTATCTAATTTTTTACATCAACAGATTGGCGCCGTCTGTGGGAACGACTGGTAATATCGTTTTCTCACCAATAACAATCCATTACCAATGGCTAATATTCCTGAATCCAACAATCGAAATGCTGGAACCCCTCCAAATCCATCTGCTCCACCAATTATTCCAAATCTGACTGGAATAATGGCAAATCTGGCTCAGGGCCAGACCGTCATGCAAGAAACGATGCGACAACTCATCCAAACCCTCCATGGCGGTGCATCAGCCCATTTCGGATCACGAAGCATTCAAAGAAATACTCGTGCACCTTCTTCGCGTACTAGGCGTACTAATTCATATCGCAATGAGGAATCTGAAGATTTTTCTTATCAACCTGGACGAACTTCGTCAGTGCGAACCACAGATACTGAACAACGTATCACCCTCTCCCCAGAAAGGGCCAGCGCATTGGAAAGATTAAGTAGGGCCTCTCCTTTCGATCGATTAGGCCCTAGGAGGAACAAAAGTCCTCTTAATGCGGTGTCGAGGAGCTTTCGACGACCATCAGATCTAAGGGAAGGATCTGCCCAGTCGCGACCAGCTGCTCGTCAAGATGGATCCTATGACCGACCAGCTGCTCGTCGAGATAAATCCCAAGAAGCCACTTCAACGCGATCAGTTGCTCGAACCAATAGGCCCGAGGAAGGAAATGATGCATGGAAAGGATCTATTCAGAGGCTGGAGGATAGATTAGGGGAAATGGCTAAGGCCAAGAACCCTCTACAACGAACCTTTGTTCGAGGAACACCTTTTGTCCAGGACATTGTTGATTTTCCAACACCATCAAAGTTCAAAGCACCTGTTATGGCTCCTAAGTATGACGGAAAGACTGACCCTGTCCTTCATATAGAACAATATCAAGCTGCTGCCGATATTTATGCTGTCCCAGACGAGATGGGATGCAGGGCATTCTCGGGAACTCTTACCGGAGCTGCTCAGATATGGTATAATAATATTCCTCGGGGTAAGATTTCAACTTTTCTTCAACTGGACGAGTTATTCATTAGGAATTTCTGCTTTGGAGCAAAGCCAGTTAAACGAGTAGCACATTTGTTAAGTGTTAGACAAAAAGCTGGTGAAAGTATCAGAGATTATATAACTCGTTTTAATAACGAGAAACTCGAAGTCATTGATTATGAGGAGAAGACAGCGATTACCGCTTTGATGAGTGGACTGCTGCCAAACAAGTTGTACTACACTTTGGCCAAAGATCCACCTCGAACCATTTCGGACCTAATGGGAAAAGCGTCCAAGATTATGAATGCCGAGGAGGCCATGTCTGCGAAGAAGAATATGGACGCCAAAGAAACCAAGGTGGAAGGTGATAAAGCTAAGAAGAAAGAGCATAAGAACAATGGTAATGACAAACAATCCAAAAATAGGTCGTCATGGGAGGTCTTGAAAAAATTTGATAATTACACGCCTTTGAAGGCAAATATCAACCACGTCCTGGAAGAGATTAAGAACAGCGAGGAGCTAAACTGGACAAAGAAAATGAAGTCAGACCCTTACACGAGGAATAGGGAAAAGTATTGCGAGTTCCACAAGGATCATGGCCATATGACTAAAAATTGCATAGCTCTTCAGAATGAAATTGAAACACTCATTCGACGAGGAAAGCAAACAAAGTATGTTGATCAGGGAGGCGAAAGAAGAAACAACGACCGAACTAGAGAGAGATCTAGATCCCCTCGTCGAGCAGAGGAGAACAAGAAGAGAAACCATGAAGTTGATCCAGAGGATGACCCCGATCTTCCCAAGAAACCGAGGCAACCAGAACGAGAGGTATTTTCAATACGCTTTGGGTCATTTGATTGTAATGTTATTACAGGAGGAGATACAGGAGGAGGAGACCTTACTGCAGAAAGAAAAGCTTACCTCGGTGAGGCTCAAGCTTGCTCGTACATTCAGCAAATAAATTTAGCTGAGGAAGATCGCTCGAGAAAGGTGAACAAGGAGAAATTGGTCATCGGTTTTTCGAAAAATGACCTTCCAGGTGTTTTATATCCTCACGATGATCCGTTGGTGATCAAGATGAGAATGAAGGAGGTAATGATTTCAAGAGTGCTGGTCGACAATGGTAGCTCGGCAGACATCATGTTCTACTCGTGTTTCGATAGTTTAAATCTAAAGCTATCTCAACTGGAGCCTTACCACAGACCCCTCATCGGTTTTGCTGGCGAGAAAGTATTTCCACTTGGGACGATCAAGTTGGATATATTCATTGGTACATGGCCTGCTTGTCGGACAGAAAGAATACGATTCTTCGTGATGGATAATGTGACACCCCGACTAATTAAATACCGGGTAGCTACTCCTTTATTAAATTAATTCAAAATGCCAAGTTGGCTCAGTTAATAGCATCACTGTCGAAAACATTTTTAAGTTTACTAACCACCTAGTATTTAAAAAGTAAGTTGCCAAATTTTAATTAAAGTCTGATTAACATGCAACAAGTGTAATAAAGAGTAATAACACCATTCACCATAACTAAGTAAATAGAATAACCATCACATAATGTAAATAAAGTCTGGAGGAAAAACTCCTCACTACAATTCCACAAACTGAAATAATAACAAAATACTGAATACTGAATCAATACATGCCAAAGTCTGAAAACTGTAATGGAAATGTAACTCTAATGGAACTGGGCAACATGCCCTAAAACTGAAGAATACTGAATACGGAATCCAAATGATAGAAGCGTCTAAAAGCAAATCCCTGTAGCTTCCACAAACGGCTACAGCTCGTCACCTGAATGAGTATCCTATGCATGGTGTCCTTGTGGCTGGGCACCTAAAATGGTTTTACAAAAAGTAGATTTGAAAGCAAACGGGTCAGAGCCCGAATGTGGAGATATTTTAAAAACCTGCAAGTGATTTAAAACATTTAAAACATTAAATGCAAAGTACATGTTAGGACGTGCACTCACATGAAATTCTCACCTCTCGTCTAACTGTGCACCCCTAACGTAAGTACCCATCTAACCACTAGCTAAGTGACATTATATCTAGCTAGACTGTCATAGGTTCTACCCTTATTACTCAGTTCCCATTAACATACTAACGATCATAATTAAATAGGGGCTTAACGTAAATTCAGGTTCTCATATAAAAGTACTGCAACTCATAATAGACCATCCCTTTTATTTTATTCCAAAGTTACACACAATACCATATGAAAGTTCTCAGTTTATTAAGTGTATATCATTCACATCATAAATATAAAATATAAGCACCCCGAGCCTAAGCTGCGGTGCACACATACTCTGCTATCCATCCCGGTACATCACGTACATAAGGAATCACGTATTCCGAATCTCTCAGGAATAGTTCACAGATAACAACATCACAAAAAGTGGAGGCGAACACAGTCACATCACATGGGTCACGCACATACCTACGCTCCCACGATCAGCGGACTTATTAATATCCCAATAAGTCTTTCTCTGACCTATGTTCATCAAGGTAGCCAGTCTAAATCCGGGCAACACAAGGATTAGAGGGCCCTAAGCGAACGCAAACCTCCCGTGATAGCAAGTATGGTAGGTATGTCATACACACAATTCATATACCAATACTAAGTAAACACGCATCTTAGTAATCACTATAATATATTGGTACATATCGCATTCTCGTACCAACTTAATATATATACAAGTTATATAATCCCGGTCCATATTTACACGCGCCATAATTTATTCCCACATCGTGGTAAACACTCACGTCTCAATCCCATATTAACCATTATCTAAATCACCCGTATATAATTTACTCCTCATAATAACCCAAATGTCCCAAATCTATCAATATATCATCAAAGGAATGTTATCTCTATCCTCGAACAAGTTTACGGGACTCCCTAAATCAAAACAGGCCAAAAAGGCCTAAACTGTCAACTCGTTAGAAGTCTCGTTCGAACGAGGCTATTCGAACGAGATTCCAGTTCGTTCGAACGAACTGTACCTTCTAACGAGATCTCGTTCGAACGAAGTTATCGAACAAAATTCCCTTTCGTTAGAAGCGACTGGTCAACTCGTTAGAAGCTCGTTCGAACGAGCTCGTTCGAACGACCTGGAGAGGTCTTCTAACGAGGGACCAGTTTCGGCCCAGATTTTCTCCAATCTCGTTTTTCATCCATTTTAACATCTCAAACCTCTTCCAAAGTTCATCCCAACAACGTTTTAGGGTCTCTAATTCATCCTAAACATATTAAAGTCATCTCCTAACATGTTTTAAGGAATTAATTCGTGCTAAACATCATTAAATCACAAGTCTCTACACTTTCCCCAATTTTTCAAGAACATGAACCCTAAAACTTTTAGATCCTTAATTTAACCAATTAAATCCGTTTTTAATTTCATCCAATAACTCATATCATCAGTATAATCATCTACCTACCATTCTACATGCAATTCTCCTCAAGATTTCAAGTTCTAAACTCCAAAAATACATGGGTTTTCATATTTCACCAAGAACAAATTAATTTTATTAAATTCCTACACATGGAAAGAGCATTCTCTGAAATTAAACGATAATAAACCACTTGCCTTGAGTGTCTCTGAATTTGATGTTGATTTGGTGGAGTTTTTCTGCAGAATTCCTTCTCTCTCTCTCAACAAGCTCTTCTTCTCCAATGGCTATGGTGGCTAGGGTTTATTTTTGGAAAAACTTAGAAACCTAACTTCTAATAACCTACGTAGCCTATTGGGTTATCATGGGTTGGTTAGTGGCTTAGTGGGTCAAATCCACATCAGATGTAATTAACCAATTTTCGTCACTTTAAATTTCCCAAAATACGAAATTACCAAAATACCCTTTATATTGCCGGTATGGCCTAAAAATACCCCGGGACCCAAACTACACCCCCGGCTAGTGTTTTCTGACTATCTCGACCATTCCGGACGCGTTGGCGCACTCAAAAAGACCATACGGATAATAGAAATAAAAATCACTTTTATAATTAAAATAATACACCATGACGCGGCGGTCACACGCGTCTCAACAAAATTCCCAAATTGCCGTATATAAATCTCACGACAAATTTCATAATTCCAGATTCTTATATAATCATATGCACATATAATCAAATACCAACTCGCATCTCGCTAGTATTTTAACCCGGATTAATTACCAATTAATACTCATTTAATTTAATTCATCCCAAAAATAAATATCACAGAAAATACGGGGTATTACAGATAAGAATGTCCAGTCATCGTACAATATCATCATGGGAAGAGTAGGATTGAGGAAGTTCGAGGCTGTACCATCTACAGTGCATCAGTGCCTAAAATTTCCAACAAACTTCGGAGTAGGAGTTGTGAAAGGTGATCAGAAAGTAGCTCGGGAATGCTATTATTCATCCGCCGAGCTAGAAGAACAAGAAGAATCGAAGAAAAATACTACTACCTATCAAGTGGATGAAGGTGCAGAAATTGAAACCTTGGATCCTCGAGATGAGTCGCAACTCGTGAAAGGTCAAGTGGTGGAAGCTACTGAAAATATCATTCTGGACGACGAACACCCTGAACGAACTACTCAGATAGGTTCATCGTTGGAAGCCTCATTAAAACAAGAATTGATAACTTTCCTTAAAAGCAGAAGACAAACTTTTGCATGGAGTCATGAAGATATGCCTGGGATAGACCCAAACTTCTTATGTCACGAGCTCAATGTGAATAAGGAGATCAAGCCCGTGAAGCAGAGAAGAAGAGTATTCAGTCCTGAGAAGAATCAAGCTATACAGGAGGAAGTCGAGAAGCTCCAGAAAGCTTGTTTCATTGAAGATGTTAAATATCCAGATTGGTTAGCTAATGTGGTGATGGTAAAGAAGAAGAATAACAAGTGGAGGATGTGTGTAGATTTCACCGACCTCAACAAAGCATGCCCAAAGGATCATTTTCCATTGCCCCGAATTGATCAACTGGTGGATGCTACCTCGGGACACGAGCTGCTGAGCTTCATGGATGCTTATTCTGGTTACAACCAGATTAAAATGAAACCTGAAGACAGGGAGAGTACTTCTTTCATTACCCCTAGGGGAACTTATTGTTATAATGTTATGCCTTTTGGTTTGAAAAATGCAGGTGCGACATATCAGAGGCTGATGAACAAGGTCTTTGCTGAACAAATCAGTGACAATATGGAAGTCTATATTGACGACATGCTGACAAAAAGCAAGAAAGCTGCCGATCATCTAGTTGACTTAAGTCAAACTTTTGATCAACTAGATAAATATCAAATGAAGATGAACCCGACGAAGTTCATATTTGGAGTACGAGAAGGCATGTTCCTCGGATACATTATCAATCAACGAGGCATTGAAGCAAATCCTGAAAAGATCAAAGCTCTATTAGGGCTGCGATCTCCAACAACGAAGAAGGAAGTACAGAGTCTCACAGGACGAGTAGCGGCACTCAACAGATTTGTGTCGCGAGCAACTGATAGATGTCTCCCATTCTTTAAGACACTCAGAAAGACTTTTGAGTGGAATGATGAATGTGAGAAGGCTTTTCAAGACCTGAAGAAATATTTGGGAGCACCTCCATTGTTGTTCAGGCCGGTGATGGGAGAAAAATTGTATTTATACCTAGTAGTGTCCGAGAATTCAGTTAGCTCGGCGTTGATCAGAGTGGAGAATGGAGTGAAAAAACCAATTTACTACACAAGTAAGGCCTTCCGAGGAGCAGAGATCAGATATCCAAGGCTGGAGAAATTGGCACTGGCGCTGATTGAGGCGAGTAGGAGAATGAGGCCATACTTCCAGGCTCATACTATAGTGGTATATACCGATGTACCATTGAGACAAGCCCTTCATAAGCCAGAAAAATCAGGGAGATTGATGTACTGGGCAATAGAGCTCGGTGAATATGATATAATTTACGAACCCAGATCATCGCTAAAAGGGAAAGCTGTAGCAGATTTCATAGCGGAGTTCACCTATCCTGATACCCCCGAGGAGCAAAAGTTGCTCGCTGATCAACCTGTGGATGTTACAGGATTAACAAACACAAGCCCAGACCAATTCCGATTGGTAAAAGGGCGTGTGGAAGTTACAGGATATGATGCAGAGATAGTTGGAAAGACTCCAGACGAGGAACAAGAGTTGCTCGCTGATCAACCTGTTGATGTTACAAGATCAACAGACACAAGCTCAGACCAACTCCGGTTGGTAAAAGGGCGAGTGGATGTTACAGGATCATCAATTTCGAGCTCAGACCAACTCCGGTTGGTAAAAGGGCAAGAAAAGATGATCGACGAGGAGCGAGAAAAATCCGGGGAGGATGAAAAGAAGCAGAAAATATTTCACCGAGGAACTCTGACTGATCAGAAATTTGAAGACGAGTTACCTATATGGAGGCTATATGTAGATGGCTCATCTTGCACTGCGCGTGGATAGTTTAGAGCATTCGAGACGAGGTCGGCGTGGAATACGCCTTGCGCTTCCAATTCAAAGCTTCCAATAATGAGGCTGAATATGAGGCCATGATTGCAGGGCTAAATTTGGCAAAAATTATGGAGGCGCAGCTGGTTGTGATCTTCAGTGATTCTCAATTGATTGTAAACCAAATGATGGGAGTATATGCAGTTAGAGGAGAATTAATGATCAGATATCATGCAACGGCAAAGAAGCTGCTGTCAGAATTTGCCGCTATTCAGCTGGTCAGAATACCAAGAATGGAGAATGCGAGAGCAGACGCCCTAGCTCTACTAGCATCAGCTACTCGCACCGAGCTACGGCGAACTATCCCAATTGAAGTTTTAGCTGGTCGGAGTATAGACAAAGATCTGACGATGAACTATATCACCCTTGATTTAGGACCATCTTGGATGGATCCCATCAGGGCGTATATCGAGGAAGGAGAATTGCCAATTGACAAACTCGCAGCCAAGAAATTGAAGTTCAAAGCTGCTCGGTATGTACTAACTAATGGTGTTTTATATAGACGAGGAATTATGGCAGGTTTGCAGAGATGTGTACATCCCACCGAGGTGAAAAATTTGATTGAAGAGATCCACGAAGGGTCTTGTGGAGCACATGTAGCAGGTCGAACGCTTTTACAAATGGTGATGACGCAAGGATGCTACTGGCCGACGATGAGGGCTGATTGTATAGCCTATGCCAAGAAGTGTGACAAGTGCCAGCGCTTCTCCTCCATCCGAAGAACTCCACAAGCGTTGTTGACACCCATAACTCCCCCTTGGCCGTTTGCCATGTGGGGTATAGATTGGGTTGGACCACTGCCAACGACCCGAGGAAGGTTCAAGTACCTCGTCGTCGCAGTGGATTATTTTACTAAGTGGGTAGAAGCTGAGCCAATCATTGATATGACGTACGACAAGGTGTACCAATTTGTTTGGAAGAACATCATTTACCAATATGGTCTCCCTCATGCCTTCATCACAGACCATGGAACACAATTTGATAACGAGGAGTTCGCTGCCTATTGTCATCAGTCAAACATTTTGAAGTTTCATTCAGCACCAGGCCATCCTCAAAGCAATGGACAAACTGAAGTGACGAACAGAACGCTGCTGAACGGGTTGAAGAAACGATTGGATGATGCAAAAGCAAACTAAATCAACGAGCTACAATCAGTACTTTGGGCTTACCGAACTACTCCCCGAGTAGCAACTGGAGAATCACCATACATGCTGGCGTTTGGAAGTGAAGCTGTCATACCAGCCGAGTTGGGCCTCCCAACACACAGGGTACTGAATTTCAATTCCCCTGTCAGCGATTTAATGAGAAGGCTGGATTTAAACATGCTCGAGGAAGTTAGAGAAGAAGCAGCCATTAGAAATGCTGCTTACCAGCAGCGAACAGCTTTGTTTTACAACAAAAGGGTGAAGAAGTGCGACCTGAAAGAAGGAGACTATGTGCTGAAGAAAGTAATTCAAAAGCATAACAAACTGGAGGCAAACTGGCATGGACCATACCGAGTTACAGAAGTTGTTCGACCAGGAACTTATCGAATAGCAACTTTAGAAGGCGAGGAGTTTAAAAATGCCTGGAATGCAGAGCACCTGCGCAAGTATTATCAGTGATGTATATGTAACGCAGTTTCCATCAGTATGAATAAAATAAAAATATTCTGCAAGTCTCTCTGTTTATTGAAAAAAATTCGGGGAATACTAGTGCGCACTACTCGGCAAAGCTCGGCAGACTACTCAACGAAATATTCCAAACTGTACCAAGTATGGTTGGTCGGGGATAAAAACCCACTAACTGTAGTTGGTCGACGAGGAGAAATATTCCTAAAAATGCCAACCTGTTTGGCTAGGAAACGAAATATTCCAAACTGTACCAACATAGTTGGTCGATGAGGAGAAAATATTCCAAACTGTACCAACATAGTTGGTCGACGAGGAGAAAATATTCCAAACTGTACCAAGTATGGTTGGTCGGGGATAAAAATCCACTAACTGTAGTTGGTCGACGAGGAGAAATATTCCTAAAAATGCCAACCTGTTTGGCTAGGAAACGAAATATTCCAAACTGTACCAACATAGTTGGTCGATGAGGTGAAAATATTCCAAACTGTACCAACATAGTTGGTCGACGAGGAGAAAATATTCCAAACTGTACCAACATAGTTGGTCGACGATGAGAAAATATTCCAAAGTGTACCAACATAGTTGGTCGACGAGGAGAAAATATTCCAAACTGTACAAAGTATGGTTGGTCGGGGATAAAAATCCACTAACTGTAGTTGGTCGACGAGGAGAATTTATCGACCCTGGTTGGTCGGACACATTTTATGAAAAAGACAAAAAATTACCAAGTATGGTTAGTCGGGGATAAACTCTCACTAACTATAATTGGTCGACGAGCACAATTTAACAACCTTGGTTGGTTGGAAAAATTTTAAACATTTTTATACTCATTACTTTATTATTAAGTGATCGAGCAACATTACTGATTTATTACTAAGTTGGTCGATGAACATCACAATATTATTATCTTTTTAACAGATATGCATAAATGTAAAGTGTTTGATATTTACAAGATAATAGCAATTAAGATTTTGCAAGAAAAAATGAAAGTCTTTCATTAAATTCGAAATAAATTACATTGATGATAAAATGAAAGTTACATTGATATGTATGCTAACTATTACATCAAAAATTTCTATTCTACTGGTCTTTTCCCCTCAGCTTTTGATGCAGGTTCCTCTCCAGCAGGCGGATCATTGAAAGACTGAGGAGAATTGATGAAGTTCAAATCCTTTAGCATCCTAACGTTCATCACAGAAGGTCGATCTAAAAGATGCTCGAGACGAGATACCTCAATTTGAGAATGTAAATTATAGTCACCGAGGTATTTTGAAATTAAGCTCCGAGGAATGGCACGAGCTGGGATCCATTTCATGTCCAAATTGTACGGTGGCACAGGCAAGTCGAGCAACCCGGGATCATGGTAGTCCCACAGATAGTGTCCTTGTTCGAGCTTCAGCACACCTAAGGCATTCAGCCAGCCTTGCTTGTAGCCCTCATTGTTGGCATTCTGGATACGATCGTCCAAGTGGAACAGTGCTTCGTTGTATCCAGCCATCCAGAACTCCCTGGGCTGTTTGTGGAATTGATATGTTAGCCTTTCTAGCTGCTCGTGGAGACTCTTAATGAAAAGTTCCTTATTCTCCAAGACTGACTTCTGCGCAGAGAGCTATTTTTCCAAGTCCCTAATTTTCTTTGACATATCAGATAATGCCTGGTTCTTCGCCATTAGTTGGAAGGCCTGGTTCTCTAAGGCAGACGCTGTTCTCTGTTCCTCGACCAGCACCCGAGCTGCTCTTCCTCATCCCCGAGGAGCTCTTGCTCGACCACGATAAGAAGTAGAAGTGCCAGAACTCTTCAAAGTCTCCAACTCGTCCCTCAATTTGGCATTCTCAACCTCTAAGAATGAAAATCCCTCGTCAGTCACTGGGATTAGGGCTGTTGAAGAAGATGCTGCAGACTTCAATTGTGATAGCTCTTTCTGCAAGTTGTTGTTTTCCTTTTCCAGTAGCTCGGCAATCTATCTGCATTCCTCGACCTCGCCCCTCAGGGTTCTCTCCCTTACATCATAACCAGCAAAAAGCTTCTCGTAGCCCTTGTCAGCCACGATCAGTTTGTATTTCTTCTCATAACCCTCATGAAATAGAGCAGTTGATTCCTTGTATTGATTCTGAAGGTCTTCGAGGGTGCACTGGAGATCCTCAATCATTTCATAGTAAGCCACATTGTTGGCAACTGCTCGATCAAGCAGACACTTCAGGTACTGATATGCTTCCACTGCTTTCTCTGAAGCATCCTGGCCGAGGATGTCGGCAACTTGTGCAGCACTCAGGTCTGTGTGACCAGCCTTAAAGTAATCATTGCATTGCTGCAGCGACTTTGTATCATGAGCAAATAATAGTTCCATCCTGGCCAGAAACTAGCAGGGAAAGAAGAAAAATCATCAATAAGAAGAATAAGCAGAGTATGAGAGCAAAAATAGACAACAGTATGCAAAGAAAACTCAAGTTTTATTAGATCATATTTCAGAGTTACAAAGTTCTGGGTTACATTTGATAAGAAGAAAAATATAAAGGTAAGCCCGAACAACATTACACCTTTTCCTTATCTCCCAAAACCTTCTCGGGAGGTTGGGAAGAGGAAGCAGGTTGCTCGGAGGGAATTATGACTTGCTCAGAAAGCACCAGCTGTTGCTCGGATGAAGAAACGACTTGCTCGTCAGCAGACTGGATGGTTGGGGGGTGATCTCCCATCACCATTGAAGACTCCTCAGAGGTAGCTTCATCCTCTTCTAATTCTTCTGGAGTAGGAGGGGGACCAGGGATATGTCTCTGGAAGAGCTCGGATGACTCGTCGACCTTCATTTCCTGAAGGGCAGCAACCCATCCATTGTGACACCCCGACTAATTAAATACCGGGTAGCTACTCCTTTATTAAATCAATACAAAATGCCAAGTTGGTTCAGTTAATAGCATCACTGTCGAAAACATTTTTATGATTACTAACCACCTAGTATTTAAAAAGTGAGTTGCCAAATTTTAAATTAAATATGATTAACATGCAATAAATGAATAATAGAAATGTAGCATAACCATCCACGATAAAGTCTCAATAGTGAAATCAACAAGTATTAAAGAGTCTGGAGGAAATACTCCTCGCAACAATCCCAATATGGAAATAAATAAAACAAGTCTGAATCCTGAATTAATTACAAACCAAAGTCTGAATAACTGAAATATAAAAAGTCTCTAATAGAAATGGGCGACATTCCCTACAAATGATGAAACTGAATATGGAGTCAAGACTAGAAAATGAGGCGTCTAATATCAAGGCCCTGTAACTTCCACAACAGCTACAGCTCGTCACCTGAATAGAATTTCTATGCATGGTGTCCTTGTGGCTGGGCACCTAAAAAGGTTTTTACAAAAAGTAGATTTGAAAGCAAACGGGTCAGATCCCGAAAGTGGAGAGTATTTTAAAAACAGCAAGTGCTTTAATAACATTAAAACAATGAATGCAAAGTACATGTTAGGATGTGCTCTCACATGAAATACTCACCTCTCGACTAATTGTGCACTCCTAACGTACCTTACCCATTCAAGTGATTCTCATATCTAACTAAACCGACATAAGTTCTAACCTTTCTACTCGATTCACAATATGAATTCCCAATGTTATCACTTAAACAGATAGCTTTAATTAAACTCGGATTCTCAATTATTAACATTTCAATTCACAGCATGTTATCCCTTTTTAGCTTTATCAAGGCGTTACTATAATTATTCTCGCAATGAAACATAACAATTCCTTTTCATTTAACCGTATATTATTCACATCATAAATATACAATATAAGCACCCCGAGGCTAAGCTGTGGTGCACACATACTCTGCTATCCATCCCGGTACATCACGTACATAAGGATTACAAATTCCGAATATCTCAGGAATTGTTAGAATAAGCACAACACACAAAAATAGAGGCGAACATAATTCAACATATCCATGGGTCACGTACATACCTACGCTCCACAGTCAGCAGACTTATTAACTCACAAATAAGTCATTCTAGCATTATGTCCTTAAGGTACCAATCTAAATCCGGGCACACAAGGATTAGACGGCCCTAAGCGAACGTAAACCTCCCGTGATAGCAAGTATGGTAGGTATGTCATACACATAAAATCATATACATATACTAAGCATGCACACATCTTAGTAATTTCCATAATTTATTAGTGGTATACTTCTCATTCTTATACCAATACACGTGTCCCCGGTTTATATATACACATCATCCATTATCCTCACGTCGTAATTAGTTATTCGCGTCCCAACCCACAATTACCATTTGGATCAAAACATTCTTCTATATTTTACTCCCCAATATATCCCGAATATCCCAACTATATCAAGTAGTCATCAAGCTAAGGTTATCTCTACCATTAAACAAGGTTACGGGACACTAGAAATCAAACCAGGCCAAAAAGGCCAAACTGTCAACTCGTTCGAACGAGGTCGTTCGAACGAGAGTTCGTTCGAACGAAGTGGGCATCTAACGAGATCTCGTTCGAACGAAAGGCATCGAACGAACATCCCACTCGTTAGAAGGCAAACTGTCAACTTGTTAGAAGCTCGTTCGAACGACCTGGGCAGGTCTTCTAACGAGATGACAGTTCGAGCCCAGAATTTCTAAATTCGTTTTTCCTCCAACTTTCTCTTCTCAAAACTCATCCAAACATTATCCCAACAGTGTTTTAAGGTTTCTAATCATTTATAAACATACTTAGGTCGTATATTAACATATATATGGGATCAAATCATCCTAAACCACATCTAATCATCAAATCTCCCCAATTTTCCCCAAATCTCATGAACATGAACCCTAAAAATTTGCAGTCATCAATAGACATAATCAAATCCGTTTTTTTATATAAAAGATGTGTTTCTATCAGAATAATTACCCAAACATAATTCTACATGCAGTCTCCTTATAAAAATGTGAATTTCTAATTCCAATTCAATGGGTTTTTATCAATCTCCCAAAATAATGCAATTTTCATAAATGTCTAAGCATGGAAGAAACATTTGTTGTAAATAACGTAATTAAACCACTTGCCTCGGATTGTTCTCTGAATTTGATGTTGGATGTTGCTCTTATTTCCTCTCCAATTTCTCCCAAGGTTGAAGGTTGAAGATGATGGTTATGGTTTCTCTTTTGGGAACTTCTCCTAACCTCTCCTATAACTCCCGTAGCCCTTTAGTTGGTTAAGTGCTGATGATGGATTAGTGGGTCACTAAATATCCTAATATTTAACTCCCAAAATTCGTTGGTTAATTATCCTAAAATTTCAAAATTACCAAAATACCCTTATTAGTTGCCGGTGTGGCCCAAAAATGCTCCGGGACCCAAACTTAACCCCCGGCTAGTGTTTTCTGACTATTTCGACCCTTCCGGACTCGTTGGCGCACTCAAAATGACCCTACGGTTGATGAAAATAAAATTCACTTTTTAATTCAAATAATTACATTTCTGACGCGACTGTCACACGCGTCCCAACAAAATTTCCCAAATTGCCGTATTTCAATCTCGCGATAATTTCAATAATTTCAATATCCATATATTGCCATATATACACATTATAATCAAATACCAACTCACATCTCGTTAGTATTTTATCCAGATTAATTCTCAATTAATTCACATTTAATTTAATTAATCCCATAAATAAAAATCGATAAAAATGCGGGGTATTACATACTTCCCCCCTAATAACAGAATTTCGTCCCGAAATTCGGAACTAAAAAGTACCTGGTAAAAACAACTCTGGATAACGTTCGCGCATCTCATCCTCGCGCTCCCATGTGGACTCCTCGGTATTATGATGCCGCCACTGAACACGTACTAACGAAACTGTCTTTGACCGCAGTTTCCGCTCACTTCGGTCCAAAATAGTAGGAGCTATCGGGCTGGAGATCGATGTCCTCCAAAGCAATGTGAGAATGAGCCAAATCATCTCTAAGATATTTCCTTAGCGAGGAAATATGAAACGCATCATGAATTCGATGCAAATGCTCCGGTAAACCAAGTCTATAGGCAACAGACCCAATCCGCTCGATGATAAGGAATGGCCCCACATATCTCGCTGCCAACTTCCCCTTCTTCCCAAATCGCATAATCCCCTTCATAGGAGATACTCTGAGTAAAACCTGGTCCCCCACTTGGAATTCCCTAAAGAACCTCTTCGCATCAGTATAGCTCTTTTGTCGATCCTGAGCTACCCGAATGCGACTCCGTATCAATTCTATCCTTGCCGAAGTATCCTGAATCACTTCCGGCCCAAGTAGTTTGTTGTCCCCCACCTCCAACAAACATGTTGGGGAACGACAAGGTCTACCATACAACGCCTCAAATGGAGCCATGCCAATGGTGAACTGGTAGGAGTTGTTGTAAGCAAACTCCACCAGTGGAAGATACTGCTCCCATCCACCCCCAAAATCGATGATGCACATATGCAACATGTCCTCCAACATCTGGTTTGTACGCTCGATTTTCCCATCGGTCTGCGGGTGATACGCCGTACTCAACCGCAATTCCGTGCTCATGGCCTCCTGAAAACTTTCCCAAAACCGTGAAACAAATATCTTGTCTCTGTCAGACACGATATTTAGGGGCACACCGTGAAGTCTCACTATTTCTGCAATAAAAAGCTGGGCATACTGTCCCGTAGTGTAGTCTGTCCTTACGGGTAGAAAATGAGCAACTTTGGTCAACCTGTCCACAATTACCCAAATGGAGTCGTGACCCCTCTGTGACGTAGGTAATCCCGTGATAAAGTCCATGGAGATGCTCTCCCACATCCACATCGGGACCTCTAATGGCTGTAGAAGTCCTGCCGGTCTTTGATGGTCCACTTTTACCAGCTAACAAGTGGCACATTTAGAAACAAACACGGCAATATCTCTCTTCATCCCGCTCCACCAATACTGACGTCTCATGTCTTGGTACATTTTGTCCCCACCGGGATGTACCGCGAACCGTGAGCCGTGCGACTCTGCCATCACCTCGTGTCGCAATTCCTCCCCTTTCGGAACTACCAGTCTCCCATTGAAGTGTAATCCCCCATCTGAGCTAACGGTATAGGACTCGACTCCCTCTGCTAGTAATCGAACTATTTGCTCCTGACAGAACGAGTCATTTGCTTGTGCCTTCACCACTCTCGTGACAATCTGCGGTGTAACAGTCATCACAGACATGAACGATCGGGCCACTGCATCTTGGTGTCCCAACTCCTTCCACTTTGCCTTCCACACCCCTGCCATCTCATCTACTGGCCTACGGCTCAACGCGTCTGCTACCACGTTAGCCTTCCCCGGGTGATATTGGATATCGAACTGATAATCCTTCACAAACTCAAGCCACCTCCGTTGCCGCATATTCAACTCCTTCTGCGTGAATAGGTACTGTAGGGACTTGTGGTCCGTGAACAATCGAAACTTCTCCCCTAAAAGATAATGTCTCCAAATCCAAAGGGCAAATACAACTGCCGCTAACTCCAAATCATGAGTGGGGTAATTCTTCTCGTGAGGCTTAAGCTTACGGGAAGCATAATCTTGGCCTGACTCTCCTGCTGCAATACACCTCCAAGTCCTTGTAAGGACGCATCGGTGTAAACTAGATACTCAACTCCCGGTCTCGGTAATGCTAACACAGGTGCTGAGGTCAACTTGTCCTTCAACTCATTGAATGCCAACTGACAGGCATCACTCCAGATGAATGGCACACCCTTACGAGTCAGATGTGTCATAGGACCCGCTATCTTGGAGAAACCCCGAATAAACCTCCTGTAGTATCCTGCTAGGCCCAAGAAACTACGGATCTCAGTCGGTGTCATGGGATGTCACCACTCCCTCACCGCGGATACCTTCCCCGGATCAACAGATATCCCCCGGTCCGAAATAATATGCCCCAAAAACTGAACTTCCTTCAGCCAAAACCCACACTTCTCATACTTTGCATACAGCTCGTTTTGACGTAGCTTCTGCAAAACCTGTCTCAAATGCTCAGCGTGCTCCTCCTCTGTCTGGGAGTAAACCAGAATGTCATCAATGAAGACAATGACGAACTGGTCTAGGAACTCTCTGAACACCCTATTCATCAAGTCCATAAACACGGTTGGAGCGTTGGTCAAGCCAAAAGGCATAACCCGAAACTCGTAGGAACCATATCTCGTTAAGAAAGTAGTCTTCGAGACGTCCTCTTCCCTGATACGCAACTGATGGTATCCCGATCGCAAATCAATCTTTGAGAAGAAAGAAGCTCCTCTCAGCTGGTCGAATAAGTCATCAATTCGGGGCAACGGATACTTATTCCGTATCGTGACCTTATTCAACTCCCGATAATCTACACACAACCTCAACGATCCATCCCTTTTCTTCACGAATAACACAGGTGCACCCCACGGCGAGGTAATACTCCGGATAAATCCCTGGCCTAACAACTGCTCAATCTGATCCCGTAACTCTCTCATCTCAGCTGGAGCCATACGGTAAGGTGCGCGGGCAATAGGCCGAGTGCCCGGCGTCAAATCAATCACAAAATCTATCTCTCTACTCGGAGGTAATCCAGGTATATCCTGAAATACATCGGCGAACTCACTAACAACGGGTATCGAATCAAGTGGTATCACCACTTCCTTAGAGGTCTCCTCCTCTATGCAGTACAAATGAGTGGACGATCCTCCCTCAGGACGAGGCATCGCCACCAAAAACATCTCTTGCCCGGGAATGGCAAAGATAATACTCCTACTAAAATAGTCAATCATGGCTCGGTACGCAACTAGCCAATCCATACCAATAATGGCATCATATTCGGTCATCTCTAACACTAACATATCAGCGGGTAAAGTAAACCTCCCGATCTCTATACCCACACCTCTACAAATAAGGGAAATCACGGAACCCCTACTCAACGGTGAGTCTACACAAGTAACCGTACTCTCGGCAGTGTCTAACAACCCAATGGTGCGTGCAAATCTCATAGCAATAAAACAGTGTGTAGCCCCCGTGTCAAATAAAATGCGCCCCATAGTCCCCTGAATAGAGAACATACCCTCAATGGCCGGTGGATTCTGTGGGGCTGCGACCTGCTAGAGCTGATACACTCTCCCATACTGAAGCTGTCCCTACTGAACTGGGACTGTTGGAATGGGTGGTAATGCTGCCATCTGTGGTGCTGGGAGGGCGGCGAGAAACATAGGCCTCTGTGGCTCGTGTCGAGCACCCTGCTGCTGCTGCTGTGGGGCCTTGCCCTTATCAGGACAATCTTGACGTTTGTGGCCAATCCTACCACAAATGAAACACTTCCCCTGGAAGTTTCCCCCTCGCTGCCCTTGCTGACCACGGCCCTGGTGACCATTACCATATCTGCCCTGGCCTTGCTGGCCCTGGTGAAACTGCTGTTGTTGACCATTTTGACCCTGCTGGCCCTGATGGCCGTTCTGACCTTGCTGGCCATTCCGGAATCCTCCCTGACCGTTCCTGAAACCCCCTGATCGGAATCTCTTAGAATCCCCCTGCTGGGAACCCTGATCACCCTGCCTATACAGACCCTGAGCTGATTGTGCCCCGCTGGCACCATTTCCCCCTGTCCTGCCCTGATGGCTGGACTCTCCTGATCGTTTCCCCTCTGTCAAGTGAAAGCGATGGTCCTGGAAATGGAGCAGTGCATCGTTAACCACGTCGGAATAAGTGGCTAACGAGAGATTCCCCAACAAGTGCTAACGGATCCTCCAAGTCAATCCATCTGTAAACTTCTGAATCTTTTTCTCTTCTGTCGGTATCTCATCCGGGACAATATTCAGTAAATTAGTGAATTCGGCCTCATACTCGGCCACAGTCCTTCCCTCCTGTCTAAGGTTCATCAACTTCCTCCTCATTTCCGTGTGAACAGCTGACAAAAAATATTTGCGGTCGAACCGCACCCAAAACTCCTGTATAGTGAGAGTGTCCCTCTCCCCTGCGGTGGTAATGGACTCCCACCACTGCAATGCAGAACCTACTAGCTTGAAAGTAGCTAGTATCTGCTTCTGAACATCGGTGCACTCATACATCCTCAAGTGCCTTCTAATATCTTTCCTCCACTGACTTGAAACCACAACATCGGAACTACCTGCGAACTCCGGTGGGTGTGCTTTATGAAAAGCATCACGTACGCATTCCCAAGAAGACGGGAATGCATGTGCCTGAACTGGCACGGCTACTGGCGCCTGGGGTGGTGCCTGCTGTACAACGGCAAGAGCGGCATTTAACGCTTGGGCTACAATGGCTGCAACCGCAACGGCATTCATGGTGCCCTGTACTGGAGCTGGCTGGGGCTCTGGCTGTGCATCCCTAGGAACTCGCTGCGCACGTCGTGGAGGCATTTGAAATGAGAGTAAAGTCTATAAGTTCGCAGTTATAAACTTAAAATAGCTGAAGAGCGAAGCATACATAAAGGAATACAACAGTCCTAAAATATAGGGCTCTACATCAAAGAAAGCTCAGCGGAAACATAACAAGCCGTACAGATCCTAAAGGACACTAGAACCTGATGCTCTGATACCACCTGTGACACCCCGACTAATTAAATACCGGGTAGCTACTCCTTTATTAAATCAATACAAAATGCCAAGTTGGTTCAGTTAATAGCATCACTGTCAAAAACATTTTTATGATTACTAACCACCTAGTATTTAAAAAGTGAGTTGCCAAATTTTAAATTAAATCTGATTAACATCCAATAAATGAATAATAGAAATGTAGCATAACCATTCACGATAAAGTCTCAATAGTGAAATCAACAAGTATTAAAGAGTCTGGAGGAAATACTCCTCGCAACAATCCCAATATGGAAATAAATAAAACAAGTCTGAATCCTGAATTAATTACAAACCAAAGTCTGAATAACTGAAATATAAAAAGTCTCTAATAGAAATGGGCGACATTCCCTACAAATGATGAAACTAAATATGGAGTCAAGACTAGAAAATGAGGCGTCTAATATCAAGGCCCTATAACTTTCAAAACAGCTACAGCTCGTCACCTGAATAGAATTTCTATGCATGGTGTCCTTGTGGCTTGGCACCTAAAAAGGTTTTTACAAAAAGTAGATTTGAAAGCAAACGGGTCAGATCCCGAAAGTGGAGAGTATTTTAAAAATAGCAAGTGCTTTAATAACATTAAAACAATGAATGCAAAGTACATGTTAGGATGTGCTCTCACATGAAATACTCACCTCTCGACTAATTGTGCACTCCTAACGTACCTTACCCATTCAAGTGATTCTCATATCTAACTAAACCGACATAAGTTCTAACCTTTCTACTCGATTCACAATATGAATTCCCAATGTTATCACTTAAATAGATAGCTTTAATTAAACTCGGATTCTCAATTATTAACATTTCAATTCACAGCATGTTATCCCTTTTTAGCTTTATCAAGGCGTTACTATAATTATTCTCGCAATGAAACATAACAATTCCTTTTCATTTAACCGTATATTATTCACATCATAAATATACAATATAAGCACCCCGAGGTTAAGCTGTGGTGCACACATACTCTGCTATCCATCCCGGTACATCACGTACATAAGGATTACAAATTCCGAATCTCTCGGGAATTGTTAGAATAAGCACAACACACAAAAATGGAGGCGAACATAATTCAACATATCCATGGGTCACGTACATACCTACGCTCCACAGTCAGCTGACTTATTAACTCACAAATAAGTCATTCTAGCATTATGTCCTTAAGGTACCAATCAAAATCCGGGCACACAAGGATTAGATGGCCCTAAGCGAACGTAAACCTCCCGTGATAGCAAGTATGGTAGGTATGTCATACACATAAAATCATATACATATACTAAGAATGAACACATCTTAGTAATTTCCATAATTTATTAGTGGTATACTTCTCATTCTTATACCAATACACGTGTCCCCGGTTTATATATACACATCATCCATTATCCTCACGTCGTAATTAGTTATTCGCATCCTAACCCACAATTACCATTTGGTTCAAAACATTCTTCTATATTTTACTCCCCAATATATCCCGAATATCCCAACTATATCAATTAGTCATCAAGGTAAGGTTATCTCTACCATTAAACAAGGTTACGGGACACTAGAAATCAAACCAGGCCAAAAAGGCCAAACTGTCAACTCGTTCGAACGAGGTCGTTCGAACGAGAGTTCGTTCGAACGAAGTGGGCATCTAACGAGATCTCGTTCGAATGAAAGGCATCAAACGAACATCCCACTCGTTAGAAGGCAAACTTTCAACTCGTTAGAAGCTCGTTCGAACGAGCTCGTTCGAACGACCTGGGCAGGTCTTCTAACGAGATGACAGTTCGAGCCCAGAATTTCTAAATTCATTTTTCCTCCAACTTTCTCTTCTCAAAACTCATCCAAACATTATCCCAACAGTGTTTTAAGGCTTCTAATCATTTATAAACATACTTAGGTCGTATATTAACATATATATGGGATCAAATCATCCTAAACCACATTTAATCATCAAATCTCCCCAATTTTCCCCAAATCTCATGAACATGAACCCTAGAAATTTGCAGTCATCAATAGACATAATCAAATCCGTTTTTGTGATATAAAAGATGTGTTTCTATCAGAATAATTACCCAAACATAATTCTACATGCAGTCTCCTTATAAAAATGTGAATTTCTAATTCCAATTCAATGGGTTTTTATCAATCTCCCAAAATAATGCAATTTTCATAAATGTCTAAGCATGGAAGAAACATTCGTTGTAAATAACGTAATTAAACCACTTACCTCGGATTTTTCTCTGAATTTGATGTTGGATGTTGCTCTCTTTTCCTCTCCAATTTCTCCCAAGGTTGAAGGTTGAAGATGATGGTTATGGTTTCTCTTTTGGGACCTTCTCCTAACCTCTCCTATAACTCCCGTAGCCCTTTAGTTGGTTAAGTTCTGATGTTGGCTTAGTGGGTCACTAAATATCCTAATATTTAACTCCCAAAATTCGTTGGTTAATTTTCCTAAATTTTCAAAATTACCAAAATACCCTTATTAGTTGCCGGTATGGTCCAAAAATGCCCCGGGACCCAAACTTAACCCCCGGCTAGTGTTTTCTGACTATTTCGACCCTTCCGGACTCGTTGGCGCACTCAAAATGACCATATGGTTGATGAAAATAAAATTCACTTTTTAATTCAAATAATTACATTTCTGACGCGACTGTCACACGCGTCCCAACAAAATTTCCCAAATTGCCGTATTTCAATCTCGCGACAATTTCAATAGTTTCAATATCCATATATTGCCATATATACACATTATAATCAAATACCAACTCACATCTCGTTAGTATTTTATCCGGATTAATTCTCAATTAATTCACATTTAATTTAATTAATCCCATAAATAAATATCGATAAAAATGCGGGGTATTACGTCCATCCCTAAAATACTTTAGGCTGCCATAGTCCACTTGAGATACCATGGCAGAACACCCCTTATCCCACCCCTTGTCCCAGCCAGAGCTGAAGGATTTCTTCACAGCAGCTTTCCTTTTGGCCTTCTCCAAGGCAAGCTTCTCGGACAGCAAATCATCAGCAGCTTTCAGTTTTTGTTCAGCTTCCTCTTTCTGCCGATTTACCTCCTGAAGCTGGACCAATCTCTCCTCAGAAACTTTGAGCTTATTCTCAAGCTCCCCTTCAGCCCTGAGCTTCTCTTCAAGCTCTTTATTTGCCTTCTCCAAAGCAGTCTTTTTCTTCTCCAACTCCTTGGAGGCATCAACAGCTCGAGCTTTTTCTTGCTCGGAGGAGGCAAGCTTTTTCTCCCAGATAGCCTTATCAGTGGCATACTTCTGGCGGGAGTCTTCCAAAGACTTGATAGCCTCTTCCATAGCTCCCTCCACACTGGACGAGGAGCATGAGGCTTTAATGGCTTCATCCTTTTTCAAGATTATGTTGAAGCAGCTCGTCAACTGTGAACAGAAAAAGAAAGCAAGTTAGAAAAAAGAAATGACAAAGGAAAATATGAAAAGTTCAAAGTAAAGAGACTTACTGAAGCAAGATGGCGAGCAGCCAAAGAAGTAACCATGTCCCGAGTAAGGTTATCTTCATCACCTTGGACCTCGGGAATGGTCCGGGACTTCACCGAGATCTTGGCAGAGCTCAGAGGAACAAATTTGGGAACTCCAGTCCCAGCAGCTGGGGGCTGAGTAGTGGTGACAGCCAAATTAACCGAGGAGCTTTTCTTCAGCCTCCTCGGGGGAACAGTTACAGATTCAACCAAGGATGAATCCTTGGTTGGTGATTTCACAATCACCTCTCCAGTAGCAGTAGAGCTGCTCAGAGCCACTACGGGCTTCTCGGCAATCTTTGCAGGAGCAGCTGGAGGAGCTGCATCAGTTTTCTTTGTCCCCTCCCTTGGGACATCAATCCTAATCCTTTTTACCTCCCCAGAACCGGAGGCAGTTTTCTCAAATAGAGCGGGATTTCTTCTCTTATTCATCCTTTCGCTCAAAGGAATATGAGATTCTGGCGAAGAACTTGCAGAGGCTGGTACTGGCTCTGCTTCACTGATCACTGGACGAGCAGTGAAGGAAGTTGTGTAGCTCCTGTACTGGAGCAGATACGAAGCCGACCTGATGTGCTCGTCGGCAACCCTTTGATGCAGACCCCAGATAAGTCCCAAATGCCTTATATTGACATCTGTTTCTTTTGGGCACTTTCTCTTGCTATCAACTGCAAATAAACAAACATTATTATCAGCGGCACATTTTATCAAACACAAAACAAACATGATTTCAAAATCAATAAAGTAAAATAAAAATAACCTATCCCATTGCCATAAAGAGGGCATCTGGGACCCTGGTAAACCTCATCTCCGGTTAATGGAGGGTGTTGCCAATTTTTTACGACAACCCCGTGTTCAAACTAATCCCTATTGGCATCAGGGAGATTGACTACTAAGGCTCTATTTATAAACCTAGTTTTTAAATAATAAATATTATCATTAACTGCCCATCTATAGCAGTACATGATTTCTGGAATTCCTATATGAGTTCCATGCACTTGATTTATTTTATGCACCCCATTAACTATTCTCCATGTGTTGGGGGCTATTCGTGCAGGAACAACATCAAAATACTGATAGAATTCCAGACACAAGGAATTTGGTGGAAAAGAAAATCCACACTCAGCAAAAAAGAGACTGGGGAACCAATGTCCCTCAGCCAAATTGAAATAATTAGAAGGCTCAGAAAGCTCTTCCAAGACAACCCAAGAGGTAATGGAGAAATCAGAATGAAGTTTCTCAAGAGACTCAACAAGATAAACCATGGTGAATAAAGAAATGAAGAAGAAGGAAGAAGATCTTACAGAAAAAAGACTGAAGCTGTTGACAACGAATGACGGAAGAGATGAACACACAAGAGAGTAGAAGACAGGGAAAAACTCGAAGATGAAAATTTGAAAAGATAGAAGGCAATGGGCGTGTCTGTGAGGTTTAAATACCTTACCTTGGGAACTGGCGAAGTAATGATTACAAAAAGGATGATTACGTTATCGACGGCTAAAAAGATGAAAAGTGGCGCGGGAACCAAAGCGGGCAACAGCGGACGAAAAGAGGAAAAGTAACGCGGGAATCGAAGCACGCTGAAAATTCCAAAAAAGCATGATTCTACGAATTGGGGAAGAGAAATAAATACAAGGGAGATGCTCCTAAAAATCAGGAAGACTATTTAAAGCTACCATATTCCGAGAAAGAATGTTCCATACTCCTCAAATTTCGAACTATGAAACATTGAGGGCTTCTGTTGATACCAAATTTAATCTGCTGACTTGGACCAATCATATGAAGACACGTGGCTATCTACATGGCAACAACAATCACTTCCGAGATGACCACACGCTCCGAGGAACCATGTTACTCCGAGGAACTCATACGCTCCGAGGAACAGACCTCTCCGAGGAACTCATACGCTCCGAGGAACAGACTTCTTCGAGGAACTATTGAATACCAGGAAGCTTAGGCGATCCGAGCTGCATCTCGAACAAAGCATTAATAGCTAGATAACCAACAGTTCAACTGATTCATTAAATGCTTATTATTCAGACGCACACGCAAAGAGGGCATTAAATGCACTACCCTTTCATATGAATATCATTTAATGTATTACCCTTTCATATTACAGCCTCAGGGCTATAAATACATTGTACAACCCTCATTGTAAGGGGGGATCGAATCCAGAACGGAATTTCTTGTAATCGAGAATTCCCAAACACTCAGCAATAAAACAACAGTGGACGTAGGCCATTCTTATAAGGCTGAACCACTTTAAAATCTTTTGTCTCATTTATTTATCTGTGATTGAATTATTAGAGTTATCTAATTTTTTACATCAACATTACTTGAGGTTGATTTCTCCTATATTTGAAGGGAAAAAACGACACATAACGGCATTATGATGACTTCATAAAGACATTTACTATTTTTAGTGATTAATATGATATGTCGGAGATTCTTTTCCATTGTAAGTGGTGATTTTATAACAAATTATAAACTCGGATGTCTTTAGGTCCATGGTGAAAATGGAAGTCAATTCGTTCCCCAATGCTCTCCTCGCCAATTCCTTTTAGTTTCACGCTAAATTGGGGTTTAGTCTCCTTTTCAACTCCTTATTGATGAATTATCGAAGATCATTACTATTAATTTTGTCCAATAGAGGCCTAGTCTTAGCCAAACTGTTGTTTTGGATAGATTCTGCTGGTCAAATCAGAGTTAGCACGCGACTAATGGTATTATGAGTCGATGTATGATTTTGACGTGGGTGATTAGATTGTATAACAAGTGAAATCCTTGATTAAGAACGTGTCATAACAGTTGGTACTATGACAACTAAGGGATTGGATCCCTCTTCTCTTATGGCGCTTGAGGTTATAAGAAATAAACCCATGCTCCTGAGATTGATCAGTCAATTGAATCTTTAAATGAGATATTTCTGCATCTCATTCATTGAGTTGATATTCATAAAGATTGACAAGCCGTGATGTTGCTTTCTTGGTAGGGGTTCTACAGAGGGAGTGTAACATTGTCGGCTAAGTCTAGGTCTTTATAGTGTACATCCCCTAGACCTTCTTTCACTGGGAGGTGGAGGGGACATGATAGGAGTTGTGCCCTCCTTATAATTTGTACCTCAGACTGGATACGCATCTTGGCATGTGAATGGTAAAATTAGTGGGCATTAATATTGTCTAAGCACCTGGTATTTTTCAGTTGTGGGGATTCAAATTTCTTTTCCCTAAACGACACTAAATTATAGGGAATATCAAACCCATAATGAATGCAATATTACAGTTCGGCCCTAGTAAGTATGTGCAGTATGAAAAAGATATAAGAATTTATGTGGTTCGTCCAGACAGCCTACCTTTATCCACAGGGAAGGGAAAACATAACTTTATTAAAGAAGAAAACATGAAACGACTGGAGTGCTAGGATTTCTAGTAGAGATTCCAAGTTATGTTTACATGAATCTAGTTTATCATATCTAAAATCGTTGAGGTTGCTACTATTTGTAGATAAAATTATCCTACAATTCCAGGTCTTCCTCACGGTGATTAGTTGTCACCTTTGATCTTATCTCTGAAGTAGTATAACTATTGTAGGATTGTATTAGGCCAACTTTGATCATCATATCTCTTGATTCTCTTTTAATGGGTATGTGATATTCGTACAACTACATCACCTAATCTCTTAGTGCCACAAGTCCTGTCACGTGGTGTATTCGGCTAGTAGTCCATTCACTCTTATTTTAAAACAATGATCTTGATTTTTAATTCATTAATAAAGTCTAAAGATCCAAAATAGTGACATTAATAAATATAAGCATTCGAAAGAGAATAGGTCATTGAGCTTCCAAAGCATATCGAATTTTATTTTCATTATTTAAAAGTGATGGCTCATTTAAAACTCACATTTTCTCTTTTCTAATAGTTTTGACCTTTTTCAAAAGAGTTTCATTCTCTTGTTTCAAAATATTTCTCGAGTCCAAACCAAATTTTGAAAACTATTTCTTCAATAACTTAATCTTTTAACACATGTGAGCACGATTAGCATGGAGTTGATAAACAAGGGTTACAATAAGTTATAAATCATTTTTCTCCTTTTTATAACACCTTATATTGGAGGAAAAAAATCTTTTAAGAATCTCAATGATTCTTTATAGAGTCCATCATATTTAGATTCAGGAGTCGAAGAGACTTGTTTGTCAAATTCTTCCTTACTAGATTCATGTTCATTTTTGGGGAAGTAACGTCAAACAAAATCTGGTGGAAAAACAAGTATGATGAAATCACGAACAATATTACTAATAGGATCATCTTCAAACATATAATATTTATTTTCAAAAAGATGAATACTTGTGAAATCGGACAGAGTAACAAGTCCGATAAAATCATGTTTTTTCTCCGTATGAAATATTCGACAGTTTCCATAGAAAATTGCATTTCTACACACACTAGATATTTCTCGAGGTGATTAAATCTATAAACGTGAGGTATATTTATGATACCAACTATGAGTTCATGTAGGTTAAATGGATTTAGATCAAAAATACCCAAATTAAAATTATTAACAAAGATGCAGTAATATTTTCCTTTAATCCAAATTCGGGTAAAAGCTTTTCTTAGTGTCTAAGTGGTTAAAATGTGATTGATAAAATGATTCTTTTGTTAACATATGTTCATCAAGTATATAAAGGAATCCATATGCAAAAATTGTAAATCATGCACTTAAGACGAGGATTTATATGAGGGGAAACTTTCAGGAAAAACCTCAGGCCAAATTGACACCTTCCAATATATAGGTAAAGATTTACACAAATGGAGAAATGACTTAAAAATTTGAACCTATCTTAGACTCAATAATGAAAAACATCAACAATACAATTTTCCATCTTTTTATAGGATTAGTTATGAATCTCTCTTCGAACACTCATCAAGTCATAAATCTCCACGTCCGTTAATAACATCGCGTTTGAGCTAATATTCAAACTTTCTTTGATTTTGAAGTAAACTTTGTAATCCAATATAACAAGTGAGAAGTAACCAATGAATTTCTATCTTCCTAGATGTGAGATTCCTAATAGTTTATAATTTTATTAAAATTTACTGGGCTAATAGAAAAAGCTCACAAATATTTTTGAGATATCAAAATATTATAAGTTTCTAGTAAAAAAAAAATTGAAATTTTATTTCAAGTCTTGAGAAGAAGTAATGAAACTTCAAATGAATTCAAATAGAAATAACAACAATGATATCTAAAGAACACTCAAAGAAACTTGAAGAAAAACTCTTATAAAAAGTCACACAGAATTTGATCTTGGAGTTTTTAGTCAAAGATTAATTGTAATGGAGTAACTTTTCTCTTTTTAAAGAATTTTTAAGCTTGTATATAAAGACATATACAACATAAGTGGAGAAGGTGACGTCATAGCCAAATTCTAGCCCCATAAGCACTAAGAGAATATATGTATGATAAAAGAGGCATGCACGAGTACCTAGGAAGATAGTAAAAGATCTTAGTTTTCAGTTGTGTTCGTTGTAGCAAATACTTGTTTTTATGAATCGAAGCTTTGCTTTGTTAAGGCAAAAGATCAGCGAGGGTAAGTCGCAACGAAAAACAAATCTAGAGTTAAAACTCTGGTCCAGGTCTTGACCAACAAACTTAAGATTTCACTGAAGCAAAAACATGCATCGCTGCAACGACAGGTCAGTTAAAGTCCCAGTCTTTCTAATAAGATTAAAATCTATGTTGTTTGAACCTTTCTCAAATAAACATACGATATATTTTCGCAATTATTTTTAAACTTTGATATCTAGAGTCCACTTGCATACTTTATATCACCACTACCAAAAATCCACACCAATATAGACACACAAATTAACTTTTTCCAATTTAAGAAAATACAGTTTCAGTTATGTTAACAATGGGTGTTCTAAGTCATGTAAGTACGTTACCTTTATGTGACACCCCGCATAATAAAATACCGGGTGATCAGTCCTATACCAAATTAAATCAGGAATCCCAGTTGGTTCATCCTTAGCATCACTGTCGAAAACTTTCCAAAACTTACTAACCACCTAGTATTCCAAAAGCTGGTGCCAATTTTAACTTTTTAATTAAACAAAATAGTACATGCGGAAATAAATATAAACCATTCACACAACTGAATAAAACTTAACTGAAATAATTAATTACACAACTTGCTGAATAAACTATCGGCCACCAAAGTGAAATAATCCAATACAATATTCAACACCAGAATAAAACAAATCTGAAAACTGAACTGAAAGTCTGGGCGACATGCCCTAAATAAAACTGGAACTGATGAATGATTCCTAATCTTGGAATGAATGAACAATGCGTCTAATCCAAACTCCTGCTAGCATACACATATGTCGCAGCTCCGTGACCCTGGAATAGAATATCAATCCTGGTGTCCCTGTGGCTGGACACCTAAAAGGTTTTGAAAATAGTTTTATAGCAAGGGTTAGAACCCAAAACATTTTGAAAATATTTAGCAAGTGAATTAACTGCAGTAATTTAAAATGCATGAATGCGTTTCATATTTAAGTTAGTGTCGCACTCCCTTGTGGACATTCTCACCCCTCCACTATTGTGCACACCTACCGGTTACCTTAACCCCACCTAGTCGTACTACCCCGTCCAACTGGTCCTGGTATAACCTTCCCTTGCCATACTACTCTAACCCGATTATAATGATTCTTGAATTATAAGTTATCTCACAATTAACTTAATTAATTCCTCTTATATAGTAGCATATAACCATGTCACAAGGATTATAAAGTAAATACATCACACACTGTATTATTACCCGTATATAATAGTAAATACATCACACACTGTATTATTACCCGTATATAATATTTACTACCATTATATACGTACTTTACTACAATATCCACACACATAACATACGTATATCCATCCCTTCGAGTATACCCTCGCCGGATGATTCCCTCTAAAATGCTATCTCACTAGGTGTGCTCACAAAACCTAGTTCCCCAAGTTGGAATTGCTCACCAACTTGGCCCAAAATATAAACGTAGTGGAGGCGGTCATATTCCTTCCCTGAAAGTGAGATAAATCCCTCACCCATATATACCGGACGCTATGACCTGGGGATATACTCACCCTACTCCTCAAGCTAGGGGATTCACCCACATCGCACAACCTCCCTTGATAGCACTAGAGTATATAAAATAAATAAATATCTACTCACTGATATTAAATATCACACACAATATATATTCACGTATATATATACTATCACTACACCGTATATATATATAATATAAACCTCGGCTTTACCGTGTACTCAAAATCCCGTACACTAGCCGTAAATTTCCTGAGTCTGTGGCCCGACTCAACTTAATTAATTTTCTCACTTATATAATTATCATTTTCCCGAGTCTGTGGTTCGACTTTAGTATATTTAATTCACACCTCAATTAATATAATACTTTTCCCGGGTCTATGGTCTGACTCTAATTAAATTAATTAACATACATTTTAATTTAATACCTCCCCGAGTCTATCGTCCGACTCTAATTAAAATAATTAACATAGATATTAATTTAATATCTCCCCGAGTCTATCGTCCGACTCTAATTAAATTAATTAACACACATATTAATTTAATAACGATCCGAGTCTATCGTTCGACTTTAATTAAATTAATTAACACACCTATTAATTCAATACCTCCCTGAGTCTATCGTCCGACTCTAATTAAATTAATTAACACACATATTAATTTAATATCTCCCCGAGTCTATCGTCCGACTCTAATTAATTTAATTAACACACATATTAATTTAATATCTCCCTGAGTCTATCGTCCGACTCTAATTAAATTAATTAACACACATATTAATTTAATACCGATCCGAGTCTATCGTCCGACTCTAATTAAATTAATTAACACACCTATTGATTTAATACCTCCCTGAGTCTATCGTCCGACTCTAATTAAATTAATTAACACACATATTAATTTAATATCTCCCTGAGTCTATCGTCCGACTCTAATTAAATTAATTAACACACATATTAATTTAATATCTCCCCGAGTCTATCGTCCGACTCTAATTAAATTAATTATCACACTTATTAGTTTAATCCTACCCGAGTCTACAATCCGACTCTAATTAAATTAATTATCACACTTATTAATTTAATCCTACCTGGGTCTACAATCCGACTCTAATTAAATTAATTATCACAGTTATTAATTTAATCCTACCCGAGTTTATGTTCCGACTCCAAATTAATTACTCTCTCCCAATAATTAATTTAATGTCTTGGTATCACTTAACCAATATACCCGGACTCACTCACTTGGTCCATCTTACATCTCATAATTTTATACTCACATATTCGCCTACAATGTGTCACAAATTTGTTTTCCATAATTTCCCCAATTATATTTACCTATAATTACCAACATACCTGGACTCGCTCACTTGGTCCATAATTAAGTATTCCTCTTCAATTCCTTTAATAATGTAGCGTCACCCAACTATAATACCCGAATAATATTCTCGGTCCGATATTAACACAAATCTTTACGAATTATTTCCCCAAATTCGTCCATCTCATGACATACCATTCATACCCTCCTAATCCCAATTATAACACCCTATAATTGTTAAGGAAATATATGCCACATATGAATTTATCACTAAATAAAAGTATGGAATTTAATCTTAAATAATTATCTCTTTGTAATCAAAATTGGCCGAACTGCCAAAATTCCTGTACCCTCGATCGATCAAACCCCCTGGGTCGATCGATCCAGACCTCGTCTTCTCCAGGGCCCTGTTTGGCCATTGACGAGAAACTAAGGTTCTTTTCTCCAATTTCTGACCTCAGCCCAGTCTATTAATCATCTTATTATGTTCCTCATGGACTATAAACATCATCCAACCCTTTTTACATCTTTAACACTGCGAATCCGTACCCACAAAATAACGCAAACCCTTATGGTAAAATCCCAATTTTATATTCAAATTCCACTATTTCCTGTCCTGAGTTTCCTCATTCAAATCAGATAATCCTACTCAGAAATATACAACACAACCAATTTTTGTTTCGAATCTCATTCGATAGTTCCATGAACAAAAACCCCATTTTTGTACCCATTTATCCCCAAAACGAATTTTGGTTTACACATCACTATGATATGAATTGATTATCATCAATTTAGAAATCACAACAGTTAACCACTTGTCTGGAATTGTTCATAGGGTCTAATTCCGTTGGTGTACAGATTGGTTGACGAAGAACACCCAATTTGGCTCCAAAAGCTCCCAATTGCTCTTGATTCGCTTTCTCCCAATTTCTCTCTCAAGCCCTAGGCTTAGAGTTGTGTTGGCTGCCGTTCCCTAATTTCTCAATTAGGTTAAAAACATCCAATCCCATTTTTGGCCATGTGGGCCTAATTAAAAAGGCCCAACTCGCCCCTTGTGGGCCTGGCTATGCCCAAAAATACCCCGAGACCCAATTACTACCCCCGGGTACTCTTTTTTGACTATCTCTACCCATTCGGACGCAACCGCACACTCAGAATTTCCATTCGACACACTTTTAGAAATTTCCAAATTTCGACCTCAAAATGTGACACACGAGATTTTGAACCATTAAACTTAAAAGTCGCCAATTATAAATAATTCGGCTCACTCAAATAAATTCTCCAACTCATGAATTTAAGTTTATCCAATTTAAATATTTTTATAACACCCAAAAATAATTAAATATTAAATCCTCAAAATTACGGGGTGTTACATACTCCCCCCCACAAAGGAATTTCGTCTTCGAAATTAAGATGAGCGTAATGTTCCAACCTTCGCATATTACTCTCTAGTCATGTGCCTCTAAGCGCGCTATATCTATCCCATCCGCTTCTAACCATACATTACACAAGTATGCATTTAGATTACCTAGGGAGCCCATACACCCTATACTCGTGCTTAACCGCACAAAATTTTCCTTAATTAACCCGGGTGCCCATACACCCTATCCCCGCGCTTTACCGCACGAAAATTACCCGAATATGCTAGTCGTAACCCATAATATAACTTCGAACCCGTAGTCATATCACACACATATATATATATATACACATATATATCTACTGCCCGGGTACCTAACCCATGTACTCACGTCCAAACATCTTCCCACAAAATACTTGTCTCTCAACACAAAAGTATATACGCTTACTCTCATATTACCAAAGACAACATAAAATACCGCGCCCTTACTATCACTAGTCCTTGCGCAAAAATAAACCCCGAGCTATCTCTCTTTGCTCGAAAACAATTCTAACCACCCTGATTCACTTCAGTAAACATCCCCACTTACCGGGTTAAATTGTGAGAACACAAAACCTCACCATGTGCTATCGCACCCCGCAATACAACATATATATCCACATATATATAGGCTAGACGCCCTCTCCGGTGATACCTAGTACCAACCATATCCTGGTGTCGCGAACACCAAAACTTATCCCCCATGATTTACAATGCTTCAAATCCTATCGCTATCCAGCCGATATTTCAAAAATTATTATTAACCCTACTCCCATAATTCTCGAAAGTAGTAGCTCATCACATAATTCAAACCTTCACTCAGTGTACACCTCCACCCTCCCGTAAAGAACACCAAGGAACTCCTCTACCCCACGGAAAGTTTATCCACATTCTATGGCTGCTACCGCCAACGTACTCACTAAATTCGACTCACCCGCGAACTTTAGTGAAAAATGAGTCTTATATTGTGACATCCTCCTTGTCACTCAAAAATATACCCCATGCCCCTAGGGTAAAAATAATTACCTCTATATTCCAGCTGCAACGGATGATTCTCGAGTTCCGGAGCATGTTCTCCTTGCCCGAATGTGCCCATGACTTGTTGTAGTGGCTGCACATCCAGGACCTCGTCCTGTAGTTGACCCCTGCCTCGCTTAAGACAAACTCTCTTCATGTGTATCGCTTTCCCCGCAAACGAAACACCTTCTTATACATTCACCATGCCACTTGTCCCTTCCATGCCGACCTTGTTGGAATTCTTGGCCATCCTGCCGATAGCCTCCAGTTCTAAATCTCTTGGCATGATTTCCCTACCGAAAATCCTGCCCCTGATCTCCCCCAGTCTGCTGCTGGGATACCTCACTGGTATTGTTCCCTCCTACCTTATCTGACTGGCTAGTTTCCACTCCCCTCCCGCTTCCTTTCACGTGGAAACAATATTCCTAACAGTGCCGGAGTGCTGTGTTAACGACATCAGTATAAGCTACTAATGCATATTTACCAATTAACTGTTGTCTAATTCTCCAGACTAATCCGTCCATGAACTTTGTTTTCTTTCTCTTTTCCTTGTTTACCTCATCCGGTACAAAATTTTGCCAACAAGTGAATTCTTCCTCGTATTCGGCCACGGAACATTTCCCCCTGAGTCACCTCTCTAAATTTTCTCCTCATTTCTATCTCAACCGCTGGGGGGAAAATTACTTGCGATCAAATCACACCCAAAACTCTTCAATACCTAGTGTGTCCCTTTTCTCACTGTGGTGATCGACTCCCACCACTGTAGCGCTGCTCCCACTAAACTAAAAGTGGTTAGCATTTGCTTCTGCACCTCATCGCAATCTCCCATGCGTAGGTGACGTTGGATGTCCCTCTTCCTTGACATGCTAGCACTACCTCTGAACCCCCTCGCAACTCTGATCGGTTCCCACTAAAAATAACCTCTCTCTCTTGCTTCCACCCCGACGACTTTGCATGAGTCTGATCATCTGGCGCCACTAACACTTGTGGCTGATCCCATGGAAAGCACCCTGTCGTTGTGACCACCGTCGCTTCAACTGCGTGTGCTACTATTTTAGTTACATGTTCTGCCAAAAATCATCTCTGGACGTAGCTGCGGTAACTCTTGCTCCTAACGAGCCTCCCTCGTCTCATCTCCCCCTGTTGCCCTAGCTTCTCTCTATCTCCTAGGCGTCATCTGGAATGAGAATCAAATTTGTATGAGTTCACTCTCAAATATAAACTTAAGAGAACAACGTATATGCGCATACGTATGAGAATACAACATTCCTATGATAGGGCTCTATATCAAAGACTGCTAAGCTGAAACGTAAAAAGTCGCACAGATCCTAACGACACTAGAACCTGATGCTCTGATACCATCTGTGACACCCCGCCTAATAAAATATCGGGTGATCAGTCCTATACCAAATTAAAACAGGAATCCCAGTTGGTTCATCCTTAGAATCACTGTCGAAAACTTTTTAAAACTTACTAACCACCTAGTATTCCAAAAGCTGGTGCCAATTTTAACTTTTTAATAAAATAAAACAGTACAAGCGAAAATAAATATAAACCATTCACACAACTGAATAAAACTCAACTGAAATAATTAATTACACAACTTGCCGAATAAACCATCAGCCACCAAAGTGAAATAATCCAATACAATATTCAACACCGGAATAAAACAAATCTGAAAACTGAACTGAAAGTCTGGGCGACATGCCCTAAATAAAACTGGAACTGATGAATGATTCCTACTCTAGGAATGAATGACCGATGCGTCTAATTCAAAATCCTGCTAGCATCCACATATGCCACAGCTCCGTATCCCTGGAATAGAATATCAATCCTGGCGTCCCTATGGCTGGACACCTAAAAGGTTTTGAAAAAGAACCCAAAACATTTTGAAAATATTTAGTAAGTGAATTGACTGTAGTAATTTAAAATGCATGAATGCGCTTCATATTTAAGTTAGTGTCGCACTCCCTTGTGGACATTCTCACCCCTCCACTATTGTGCACACCTACCGATTACCTTAACCCCACCTAGTTATACTACCCTGTCCAACTAGTCCTGGTATAACCTTCCCTTGCCATACTACTTTAACCCGAGTATAATGATTCTTGAATTATAAGTTATCTCACAATTAACTTAATTAATTCCTCTTATATAGTAGCATATAACTGTGTCACAAGTTTTATAAAGTAAATACGTCACACAGTGTATTATTACCCGTATATAATATTTACTACCATTATATACGTACTTTACTACAATATCCACACACATAACATACATATATCCATCCCTTCAAGTATACCCTCGCCGGATGATTCCCTCTAAAATGCTATCTCACTAGGTGTGCTCACAAAACCTAGTTCCCCAAGTTGGAATTGCTCACCAACTTGGCCCAAAATATAAACGTAGTGGAGGCGATCATATTCCTTCCCTGAAAGTGAGGTAAATCCCTCACCCATATATACCGGACGCTATGACCTGGGGATATACTCACCCTACTCCTCAAGCTAGGGGATTCACCCACATCGCACAACCTCCCTTGATAGCACTAGAGTATATAAAATAAATAAATATCTACTCAGTGATATTTAATATCACACACAATATATATTCACGTATATATATACTATCACTACACCGTATATATATAATATAAACCCCGGCTTTACCGTGTACTCAAAATCCCGTACACTAGCCTGTATATTTCCTGAGTCTGTGGCCCGACTCAACTTAATTAATTTTCTCACTTATATAATTATCATTTTCCCGAGTCTATGGTCCGACTCTAATATATTTAATTCACACCTCAATTAATATAATACTTTTCCCGGGTCTATGGTCCGACTCTAATTAAATTAATTAACATACATTTTAATTTAATACCTCCCCGAGTCTATCGTCCGACTCTAATTAATTTAATTAACATGCATATTAATTTAATATCTCCCCGAGTCTATCGTCCGACTCTAATTAAATTAATTAACACACATATTAATTTAATACCGATCTGAGTCTATCGTTCGACTCTAATTAAATTAATTAACACGCCTATTAATTTAATATCTCCCTGTGTCTATCGTCCGGCTCTAATTAAATTAATTAACACACATATTAATTTAATATCTCCCCGAGTCTATCGTCCGACTCTAATTAAATTAATTAACACACATATTAATTTAATATCTCCCCGAGTCTATCGTCCGACTCTAATTAAATTAATTAACACACATATTAATTTAATACCGATCCGAGTCTATCGTCCGACTCTAATTAAATTAATTAATACACCTATTAATTTAATAGCTCCCTGAGTCTATCATCCGACTCTTATTAAATTAATTAACACACATGTTAATTTAATATCTCCCCGAGTCTATCGTCCGAGTCTAATTTAATTAATTAACACACATATTAATTTAATATCTCCCCGAGTCTATCGTCCGACTCTAATTAAATTAATTGTCACACTTATTAGTTTAATCCTACCCGAGTCTACAATCCGACTCTAATTAAATTAATTATCACACTTATTAGTTTAATCCTACCCGAGTCTACAATTCGACTCTAATTAAATTAATTATCACACTTATTAATCTAATCCTACCCGAGTCTACAATCCGACTCTAATTAAATTAATTATCACCCTTATTAATTTAATCCTACCCGAGTCTATGTTCCGACTCCAAATTAATTACTCTCTCTCAATAATTAATTTAATGTCTTGGTATCACTTAACCAATATACCCGACCTCACTCACTTGGTCCATCTTACATCTCATAATTTTATACTCACATATTCGCCTACAATGTGTCACACATTTATTTTCCATAATTTCCCCAATTATATTTACCTATAATTACCAACATACCTGGACTCGCTCACTTGGTCCATAATTAAGTATTCCACTTCAATTCATTTAATAATGTAGGATCACCCAACTACAATACCCGAATATTATTTCTCGGTCCGATATTAACACAAATCTTTACGAATTATTTCTCCAAATTCGTCCATCTCATGACGTACCATTCACACCCTCCTAATCCCAATTATAACACCCTATAATTGTTAAGGAAATATATGCCACATATGAATTTATCACTAAATAAAAGTATGGAATTTAATCTTAAATAATTATCTCTTTGTAATCAAAATGGGCCGAACTGCCAAAATTCATGTACCCTCGATCGATCGAACCCCCTGGGTCGATCGATCCAGACCTCGTCTTCTCCAGGCCCCTGTTTGGCCATTGACGAGAAACTAAGGTTCTTTTCTCCAATTTCCGACCTCAACCCAGTCTATTAATCATCTTATTATGTTCCTCATGGACTATAAACATCATCCAACCCTTTTTACATCTTTAACACTACGAATCCGTACCCACAAAAGAACACAAACCCTTATGGTAAAATCCCAATTTTGATATTCAAATTCCACTGTTTCCTGTCCCGAGTTTCCTCATTCAAATCAGATAATCCTACTAAAAAATATACAACACAACCAATTTTTGTTTCGAATCTCATTCGATAGTTCCATGAACAAAAACCCCATTTTTGTACCGATTTATCCCCAAAACGAATTTTGGTTTACACATCACTATGATATGAATTGATTATCATCAATTTAGAAATCACAACAGTTAACCACTTGCCTGGAATCGTTCATAGGGTCTGATTCCGTTGGTGTAGAGATTGGTTGACGAAGAACACCCCAAATTAACCCTTTAATTTGGCTCCAAAAGCTCCCAATTGCTCTTGATTCGCTTTCCCCCAATTTCCCTCTCAAGCCCTAGGCTTAGAGTTGTGTTGGTTGTCATTCCCTAATTTCTCAATTAGGTTAAAAACATCCAATCCCGTTTTTGGCCATGTGGGCCTAATTAAAAAGGCCCAACTCGCCCCTTATGGACCCGGCTATGCCCAAAAATACCCCGAGACCCAATTACTACCCCCGGGTACTCTTTTCTGACTATCTCGACCCATCCGGACGCAATCGCACCCTCCGAATTGCCATTCGACATACTTTTAGAAATTTCCAAATTTCGACCTCAAAATGTGACACGAGATTTTGAACCATTAAACTTAAAAGTCGCCAATTATAAATAATTCGGCTCACTCAAATAAATTCTCCAACTCATGAATTTAAGTTTCTCCAATATAAATATTTTTATAACTCCCAAAAATATATAAATATTAAATCCTCAAAATTACGGGGTGTTACATACTCCCCCCCCCCCCCCCCTTACAAAGGAATTTCGTCCTCGAAATTAAGATGAGTGTAATGTTCCAAGCTTCGCATATTACTCTCTAGTCATGTGCCTCTAAGCGCACTATATCTATCCCATCCGCTTCTAACCATACATTACACAAGTATGCATTTAGATTACCCAGGGAGCCCATACACCCTATACTCGTGCTTAACCACACAAAATTTTCCTTAATTAACCCGGGTGCCCATACACCCTATCCCCGCGCTTTACCGCACGAAAATTACCCGAATATGCTAGTCGTAACCCGTAATATAACTTCGAACCCGTAGCCATATCACATATATATATATATATATATATATATACACATACACATACACATATATATCTACTGCCCGGGTACCTAACCCATGTACTCACGTCCAAACATCTTCCCACAAAATACTTTTCTCTCAACACAAAAGTATATACGCTTACTCTCATGCTACCAAAGACAACGTAAAATACCGTTCCCTTACTATCACTAGTCCTTGCGCAAAAATAAACCCCGAGCTATCTCTCTTTGCTCGAAAACAATTCTAACCACCCTGATTCACTTCAGTAAACATCCCCATTTATCGAGATAAATTGTGAGAACACAAAACCTCACCATGTGCTATCGCACCCCGCAATACAACATATATATCCAGAACAACCTAGACAATACAAAAATAAAGGAGTTTGATATTGAAATCTTAAACATAAGCTTTCCAGAACAACCTAGACAATGACTCAAAGTGTTTTGGTAACGTAATTTCACAATTCTAGAGCTAAGGACACTTGAGCATACATGGGATCTTACAATACGTGTATGTTTAGATTAAAAAAATCAAATATATAAATAAATTAAGTAGTATCACGAGTGGTCAAATTTTAATATGGAAGAAATTTATTGTAGAGTTGTTGTTAATAGAATAATAGAAAGGATCCAAATAGACTTTATTATATTTTAGGGTGAGTGTTCGAACTCACCTCAAATATAAGCACATAAAGTTATAATTAAAAATTAAACAAGGGTAGAAATCTAAGTTCTACAACTGAAAGTGTTAGACGACAATACACGTGTGCGCGCGCGTGCACACACACACACACACACACACACACACACACACACACACACACAAATATATATATATATATATATATATATATATATATATATATATGAGAGAGAGAATTTCAAATGTCTTGTATGAGGTAAAATTGTCAAACCCAGTTAAGCCTCCCCGTGCATACCCACTTTCTTAAGCTACAAAACCACATGGATTATATAAGGAATTTGAAAAATCATACAAATATGATATAAGTATAAATAACCATCCTCTAAATTTCACCCATCATTCATTAGATCAAGGAAAAGAGACATAGATATGAGAGTGGGAAAAGAAAGACAAAATATTTTAGTACAAGGGTTTGTTTTCTAAAGATCTCAAGGATAATTAAAGGACAATAGAGTGTCAAAGCTTCTTATGAAGGAGATCACTTATCTTCTTATACTAATATTATCCACTAACAAGAAGCATATCCATTAAATCTTATTTAAAATTAAAGGGCTACTCCAAAGATAAAAATCTTAGTCTTATCCATTCAGGCATTAAAATTTATGAAATTAATTTGAAAAGAGATAAAAATGTGTGTGAATAACATACCAAAAATTCAATCCCTTTACACAATTAATTTAGAAATTTTGATAATTTTTTGCTATGGAGGATGAATTTATCCATTTATATTCTAACCTTTAAGGAAAAAAATTCGATAAACTCAATTTATACGTATTTTGGCATATTTCGTATTCGGACAAAATTGTTTGAGCCATAGGTTAGGCTTTATGTATAATGACCTTTCAATCCTATGATATTTTTACTTGAATACGTAGCGACCAAGTTAAAAGATCTACATTATCATGCCATGTATCATATCACGTTTATTCTTCATGTTCCAATGATCTATTGGGTAAGAAAGCGTATTTATTTTGAACCTTAGAGATTTATATTCGGGTATTAGGTCTTTATAAAATTGGTTTTAAAATGCTTAAATTATTTTATCTCTTTTTAATATTTTTATGTCGTTCGAATGAGTTACCTTAACTCGTTAGAATAGATTTCCAATGATATATCGAATGAGGCATTTCCACGCTACACAGTAATATTATTTCATGATTCGTTAGAAGTTGTTCGATCGAGATGTACCTCGTTCGAACGAGCTAGCAACAATTTTATTTTTTTGAGATCTTTTCTTAAATGATTTCATCCTTATCTCAATTTTGGAAAACCTAAATAAGAGTGTAGGGCAGCATTTTTCTTTGCGGAAAAAACTTTTGTTTTGATTTCCCAAACTCTATCAAAAATCTCTCTAAAACCCTTGGTTTTACCCAAGTTGTTTAGGATTTAAGTGTTCATCTTAATATTCTTTGAATATCCTATTTTGGGAACCAACGGTTTATTATCTTCATCTTGTTGATAATTTTTTCTTATGTTGAACTCCGTATTTGATGTTTACACATAGTGGACTCTGTTATGCGGTGCTGCGATGAAGAAGTAGTGAATTTTGTGTTCCAATCCGTAGATGGTTGTTAAGTTGTTCTGTGCATACTGAGGCGCATGTAAACTCACAAGTTGTGAAAGTTGTGTGGGTGTATTACTGTGTGTCGTTGTGTGGAGATTGAGGAATGAAGAGTGTTAAGGCTTGTGAGGGCATCCAATCATTGTGTAAATCTACTGTCATGTCCTTTGTAAATCCATAAATAGTGACTTTACGTGGTTGGGTCGTTCGAGATTTTCCCTTTTGGATTTTCCTTATACATCGGTCGTTGTATGCTTGTTTATTTTACTTTATCCTTCTATCACTTAGATGCATGTTTTAGGATAAATAAAATTATCTAAAACTGGTTTACACAATAATTCGTTTAAAATTGGTGCTTTGTTTATTTGGTTGACTAATTTGTTAAATTTGAAAAAGATAAAAAAAATTAATATATGTGTTTTCTAACTATCCTCCATATATTAGCACATTCAAATTGGTATCAGAGCGAGTTTTTATAACTTACTTAGGCATGAATCCCGACGGTTTTTATATGGAGGGCCAGTCGCTTTCCAGGCCACCTATGTTTGATAGGTATAATTATGAATACCGAAAGACACCTATAAATCAACACTTAAGGCGATAGATGAGGGGGTTTGTTTAGCAGTCACTAAGGAGTGGATTCCACCCACCATGTAAGTAGGGTAATATATAAATCCTATGCTCGTAGAAAATTAGAGTGAGGAAGAGCATAGGTTAGTAGACTATAATTCACGAGGTTCAAATGTTTTATTTTGTGCGGTCACACGGAGGAGTTCCATTGTATTCTGATTTGTGAAACGTCAAAAGAGGAATGGGACACACTCCAACTCACCCACGAAGGTATTAGCGCTATTAAGGCCTACAAACTCCAAAACCTCACCACTCACTTCCAAACCATTAATATGTATAAGGACAAAATTTCCAATTAATTTCGTTGTTTGTATTTGACTTATTCTCGAAACAAAACATTATTTTTTAGTCATAAATAGATTTTTTACTGTCACGATCCCACACAGTCTATGACATAAATTGCATAAAGTTTATTTAAGACGTTGTGGCCAAGCTTCAAAGATTTATCATGCCGAGATTATTTTGGTGCACGTTTCACATCTTCATTGTTGTATGAATGCGTAATGTTTATGGGAATCAAAAATGTTTTTAGGATGTTATTTTTATTAAAAAAATGCTTTTAAAATGTTTAAACTTAGTTTATATTGAGATAAGGATCATTTAGATTTGTGTATATAACAAACTCGTATGTTTAACGATTCAAAAGACATTGCAGGTCGCTCAAGAGAGATGAACACGTCGTTCGAACGACATGTCCATTTCCTTCGAGTTTCATGCTTATCTCGTTTGAACAATGCGTCGACTCGAGTTTGTTATTTAAGGTGTGTTTCATTCAGTATTTTGTAAGTTGCAGAACCAGAAAATCAGCTTACATACAATACATTTTCTGCACAAATTTTCTAAGGGTTTCAAAGTCCAAAAACATCCTTAAAGTTTCAAGATCCAAGATTTTCATACTCTTATGATATAGAGATCTTGGTTTGCATCATTGGTGTTTGTTTATCACTTTGAACGTTGGGTTTTTTGGTGAAGAAATGAAGGACTTTGTGTTCAACATCGTAGACGTTGCCAAGCTACATCGGTGGACACCGAGACATATCTGGACACGTGTGTTATGGACAACCATCATAGAAGAACTTATGTGTGGACACTAAGGAGGAGTGGTTGAAGTATTAAAGGAGCATCAAGACTTGTGGGGGATCTAGTCGTTGAGTAAGTCCATCGTCTATACTTTGTAATATCATATCATAGTGATTGTGTGGCTTGGGTTGTCCGAGGTTTTTTCCCTTAGTGGTTTCCTCGTACATTCGGCGTGGCCTTTGGGAACTTATTTATTTTTCTTGCTTTAATCACCTAGATGATTGTTTAGGATTAAACAAGATAAAATTAGGCCTAACTAAAATTGGTTCACACACTTGGTAAGGTTTTAAATTTGGAAAAAGGTTTTTCAAAAATAAAGTTGGTTTTGACATCCTTAGAACACATTCGAAAGAAAAAAGGGCCTTCAAATTGGTATCCGAGCTAAAAACATATTTTTTGTGTGTTGATCCCTTATATTTTAAAGGATGAATTTCAAAAACTATGAAATTTTTAGAGCTCCTATTTTGTATGGCACTAACTAGAATTATTGGAAAGTGTGAATGAGAAGTCTTTAAAATCAATTGATGAGCGTGTGTGGTTAGCGGTCAAAAATGGTTGGATGAGAGGGTGAGGCTACTACTTTAAAACTCGTTGAGTCATGGACCGAAGTCAAACATAGACTTGCACTTTACAACTCTAAAGGTCTTCACGTTATTTCCTCACATGTCACATCGAAAGAATATAATAGAATCATGACGAATGAAACTTGAAAAGAATCTTAGGAAACACTTGCACTTACTCACGAGGGCACTAACACGATTAGGTCATATAAAATTCAAAATCTTACTACTCAGTTTGAGACGATTAAGATGCTAGAGAGTGAGTCGTTTAATGAGTTTTATGCTAGATTATCAAATATTATCAACTCCTCGTTTAACTTAGGAGAGAAAATTCCCAACAATCCAATCATAAAGAAAATCTTAAGATCGTTGTTGAGTAAATTTGATGCAAAAAATGATCGTTTTGAACTCCTTGGGTATGCTTGAATTAACAAAACTAGAAGAAAATGTAGGTGACTTACAGACCTATGAACTCAACATGTTTACCTCCAATCAAGTGCCAAAGAAAGAAAAGGGCATTGCTTTGAAAGGCCGGAAGGAGGAGACTAAAGTTTTGGATGACGATTTTGATTCCGATTCCAATTTTGATTTTGAGGATGTAGCCATGTTGGCAAAGAAGTTTAAAAATTTTCTTAAGTTCAAAAAGCAATTGAATGATGCCAAAAGACTTGAGAAATTCAATAAAAATAAGGTAGATCCCTCCTCGAAGGATAAGAGTGAGAATGTCAAGAGGGTTGAGTCGAATAGGTGTTTTGGGTGTGAAGGTCATGGTCACAAGGTTATCAAGTGTCCCACTAGACTTAAGAAGGAGGGCAAGAAATCTATAGCTATAACGCCACCTTAAGTGATAGTGAATCGGAAGAGGGAGAGAGTTCCCCCATTGAGTGTAACTTTGTAGCATTCATGGCATGGCATGTGAGTGATGACGATAAATATTCCCATGAAGATTCTCATGAGGACACTTCTGAGGCCATTGAGTGTGAATCCCAAGTGAGTGAGGGTGAAGCTAGTGAGGATGAGGAGATTGATGTAGGAGAGTTGTAAGTTACCTTTAGTGAGTTATATGAGGAAGCCGTAAAGGTGAAAAGTGAAAACTTGAAATTGCAAGCTAAGTTGAATAAGTGTGCCATAGAGAATACTATGCTTTGACTAAGGATCTTAGGGCACGGGAGAAGACTCTTAGGGAGAAACTAGAATATGTGGGAAATGATAATGATAGACTTTGGGGTTTAATGGAGGCTTTGAAGAAGGAAATTCTAGATTTTGAGGAGTCTAGCCATTTGCTTGAGTCTAGGATTTTTGATCTAGAAGAGAGATTGAGAGACTCGAGTAAAGTGAAGTTTGATTGGGATCCTAGATCGGAGAAGTTGGACAGGATGTTAGGCATTGTCCAAATTAAGAGAGATAGGTTTGGAATAGGCTACGATGATCTAGTTGTTCCCATTCCCAATGCCAAAACCAATCATGTGACAGAGCCCACTAGGAACGTGAGAAGAGGTCGACATTTTGGTAATCATTCCCACTGTTTTTACACTTACACTTATTGCGGTAGGCAAGGTCGCATTAAACATGTTTTACTATGACCTTAGGAATGCTCCTGGAAAGTTAACGAATAAAGTCGTTTCAGTTCCCAAAACCCCCGTACGTAATTTCATACATACCTGGGTTAGGAAATTGATTCTTCCCATGCTAACTCTAAAGGATGATTGTGTTGTCATGTTTGTCTTATGCTAGTCTTTGCATCATGATTTATATCTTGCTAGTGTTATGACATGTGTATCTTTTGTATTTTTTTTTCATTTATTGAGTCTTATTTGAAAAATACAAAAAGATTTTTGGTTTTAATTATTTTTGAAAAAACACAAAAAGATTTTTTATTTATTTTTTTTGTCGTGAGTTTTTCATGTTTCATGTGGCATATTAGTGTGCTTGGACCCCCATCATTTCATTATCCATGGGGCTAAGACATTTGGTCATAATTATTGATGTGTAAAATGATTTTAACCATTGTCTTAATGGGGTTGTTTCGAAGTTGATATGCATTTGAATTCGACTTTATATATATGTCATCATTGCACACATGCGCAAGATTTTATGAATGTTTGACATCTCATGCATATTTGACTTTGGTGAGACGTTTTTTCTTAATTTTGTCATTTATGCATAAGTAAACTTAGTAGGAGGTGTGCATGTAAGAACGGTTTACCGTGAGGATTGATAATGCATAAATTGAAAAAAAATTATGAGTGTTCACGAGAAAGGGCTGCGAGTGAATAATAATCATGTCATGAAAGCCACCGTTTAAAAGAGCCCAAGAAAAAATTAAGGTAACAAAAAGAATCATATGCCAAAATATGGCCAATAGGATTTCTCTAAGGTGAGAAAAATAGAAACCTCAAAAGATCATGAAAAAGAAATATATATATATATATTTGAGGGAGTTTGGGTGGAAAAACAAAACGGGTTTGCACTATAAATCCTTATGTTGAAAAATCAGATCATGACGTTATTATTTGTAGAATCGTCAAAATTTTGGGTTTATGTGTATATTGATTATTTAGTTCATTTAGATAAATATATTAATTGTCACATATGCCTTAAACTAAGTTTGATGATATTCAGATATCAATTAGAGCTTCCTAACTGTTTCAATGTGTTGGAGTTGTGATTCATTTATTGTAGTTCACGCACATTCGCTCCATATTCATGTTTAAGCACATTAATTCTATGTTGGCATGAAACTCACATTGTTTTACTTGTTTTATTTCTTTTCATTTTTGAGTCTCTTTTGTAGCTGTTTTGTATTTCCAGTTATCTCTTATAGGAAATGTTTTCACTAGACAAAACTTCATCATTTTTAGAACTGGAAAAGATAATTTTTTATGTCGTTCAAATGACAGCAGGGTTTTGTTCGAACGATAACTCGATGTCGCAAGATGTTTTGTTCACGCAAGCTTTAAGCGACTTGGTGGAATGTAATAGTGTTTGGTCACGAGAAGGTCGTTTGATGTTTACATCACGCGAGAACCTACTGTTTTGATGTTTTTTATGTCTCTTGATGACCTGGTTCGAGTGACATGCAAAGTCGTTCAAATGATAGTGCATTATCATTCAAGCGACCCCTAGGGGATTTTATGGGGATTATTCTATTTTCGTACTCGATTCTGCTTAATATATTTTTGGTAATGCTGGGTTACTTCTAGGCAGCTTTCATGCAGTATAGGTTGATTTTTCATAATGATTTTTTCTGCATTATTCGTTTGGTCACATCATTACTAATTTTGATGATTCATATTTTGTGACTTCTATTTGCTAGCTCCGTGTTGGTACATGGTGATTATTTTTAGCTGGCAGTTCATGTTTATCTAGCTATGCTTCATTGATTATCATTGTCTAGATATGATGATTTGTTTATATTTTTTCACTTATTGTCTATCCGATACAAAAAGGGGGAGAGATATATATGATGTAGGGGGAGTTTTGGTTGTTTGATAAGCACATAATTGTTGCACAAATTGATACCCTAATTTTTTATGTTTATTTTCACAATTGGTATCACAATTTTTTGCTCACATGGTCAACAAATCATTTGTTTTTAATTTTACAAATTGGTATTGATATTTCATATTGGTATCATAATTGTTATATTATTTTTTCCTCCATACTTCACTGGGTATTTGTTTGTTTCATGTGTGTAGGTATGCTTAAGAGATTCGATATTTCGATACTACATCACATTCAGACAACTCATGCATGTCGGACCATCATTTACTAGTCTTGCCCTGTAATTTTTTATTTTGGGTTTTACAGGATGGGATTTAGGCATCATACGGCTTGACAGCCCGACTTAGGCATTTCACTGTTTGGGTTTTGTTCCGAAATAGTCAAAGGGAGAGATTTGTAAAAATAAATTTTCCAATTAAGTCCATTGTATGTATTTGACTTATTCCCGAAACAAAATATTATTTTTAAGTCATAGATAGATTTTTTTATTGTCACGATCCCACACAGTCTATGACATAAAGTACATAAAGTTTATTGAATACGTTGCGGCCAAGCTTCAAAGATTTATCATACCAAGATTATTTTGGTGCACGTTTCACGTCTTCATTGCATTCCGATATCTTAGGTATGAATGCATAATGTTTATCGAACTCGAAAAATGTTTTTAGGATGTTATTTTTCTTAAAAGATGTTTTCAAAATGTTTAAACTTCGTTTATTCTGATATAAGGATCACTTAGAGTTGTGTATATAACAAACTCCTATGTTTAGTGGTTCAACGACATTGTAGGTCGTTTAATAGAGATGAACATGTCATTTGAACGACATGTCCATTTCGTTCGAGCGACATGTTTATCCCGTTCGAACGATGCTCCAACTCAAGTTTATTATTTAAGGCGTGTTTCACTCAAAATTTCGTAAGTTGTAGAACCAGAAAATCCGTTTACATATTGTATGTTTTTTGCACAAGTTTTCTAAGGTTTTCAAAGTCTAAAAAATCCTTAGAGTTTCAAGATCCAAGCTTTTCATAGTCTTATGCTATACAGTTCTGGGTTTACACCATTGGAGTTTATTCATCACTTTGAACGTTGGTTTTTGCGATGAAAAAGCGAAGGACTTTGTGTTCAACATCGTAGACGTTGTCAAGCTACATCGATGGACACCGAGACATATATGGACACGTGTGTTATGGACGAGCATCGTAGAAGTACTCATACGTGGGCACTGTGAAGAAGTGTTTGAAGGATAAAAGGTGCGTCAATACTTGTGGGGCATCGAGGAGTTGAGTAATTCTACCATCTATACTTTGTAATACCATATCATAGTGATTGTCTGGCTTAGGTCGTCCGAGGTTTTTTCCCTTAGTGGTTTCCTCGTACATCCGTCGCCGCCTATATGAACTTACTTATTTTACTTTTTTTAATCACCTAGATGCATGTTTAGGATTAAACAAGACAAAATTAGGCTTAACTAAAATTGGTTCAGACACTTGGTGCGGTTTAAAATTTGGAAAAATGTTTTTCAAAAAGAAAGTTGGTTTTGACATCCTTAAAACATATTCGAAAGAAAAAGGGGCCTACAATATGGAGAAGATCAAAACCTTTGACGATTTCTATGTGAGATTCTATAATATTGTTAACTCATCATTTAACTTGGGAGAGAGAATACCTAAAAATCGAGTACTCAATAAAATCTTAAGGTCCTTTCCTGAAAGACTCAATTCAAAAGCGACTATTTTAAATTCCTTAGGTACTTTAGATTTTACGAAACTTGAGGAGCTTATGGGTGATCTTTAGACCTATGAGCTTGACATCTTATTCTCCAAAAAGATGAATAAAGACAGAGACATTTCTTTGAAAGCCTGGATGGAGGAAACACGAGTTTTAGATGATGAGTGTGACATCGATTCCGACAGTATGGACATATTTGTAAAGAAGTCTTGAAAATTCTCAAGTCAAAAAATAATAAAAAGATGTAAATAAGTTTGATAAAAATAATTATAACAAGGTTGATCAATAACGTAAAAATCATCACAATAACTTAATAGGGATGAGTCAAATAGATATTTTGTGTGTGAGAGTTATGACCATAGGGCAGTTAAGTGTCCCACTAAGATGAAGAAGAAGGGAAAGAAACCTATTGCATACAATTTCACCCTTAGTGATAGTGAACTGAAAGAGGAACCCAATTCTCCCATTGAGCACAATTACACTGCGTTCATGGCTAGTCATGTGAGCCTTGATGAAAAGTCTTTCGATGAAGATAACTTTGTATATGACAATTCTGAATCCATTTTGGTTAAATCCCAAGTGAAAGGTGGTGGTGAAGAAGAAGAAGAAGAAGAAGAAGAAGAAGAAGAAGAAGAAGAAGAAGAAGAAGAAGAAGAAGAAGAAGAAGAAGAGGAGGAGGAGGAGGAGGAGACTAAACTTCGAGTTGCCTTTCATAAATTATATGCAGAAATGATATTATGAACGGCAAACTCGAAGTTGGAAGATAATTTGAAAGAAAATCCCATAGGGAATTGTGAGAGTAAATTTATTGATGATCTTAGGGAACATTAGAAGACTATTCGAGATAAGTTAGAATATATCGAGGGAGAGAGATATCGCCTTCATATTTTGATGGATATTTTGAAAAAGGACTCCTTTGAGTTTGAAATGTCTAGTCATTTGCTCAAGTGTAGGATATTGAAGTCAGAGGATAGATTAAAAGACTCGGGTCATATCAAATTTGATTTGTAATCTAGGTCAAAAAAGTTAAATAAGATTTTAGGCACGGTCCGAATTAAAGATGACACGTATGGGATTAGCATCAGTTATCAAAAAGCGTCCACTACTAAAGCTAAGACCATGATTTTAGGAGAGTCAACCGTTGTTAGAGACGTTAGAAAATTTTAACCTTTAGGTAACACTCCTTATTAAGAAATTCGATTTGAAGGCCTTAAATGTTAGACTTTTTGATTATCGCTTGCTATCACATGATTCTTCGCATGCTATATCTTATGACTGATTGTGGTTGCATGTTCTTATACACTAAATTTTGTGATTCATGTTATGTGTTATTGCCAGTTATATGATTTTTGATTTTTTTTTGTATTTTAATTTTTCATTTATTGGGTCTTATTTAGAATAATACAAAAAGATTTTTTTTGTCTTATGAGTTTATTTTTTTCATTTGGTGTCATAAAATGTTTAAAAACTTAAAAAGATTTTTGCTTATGTGTTGTTTGGTTTCACACATTTTGTGTGGCATATTGGTGTGTTTGTATCCAATTCATTCCAATGCTTGAATTATTCTTAATAATACTGGCATGGAGTAGTTAGACTTTGATTTTCTTAATGGATTCACTTTGTATATGCCTCTTTACATACATGCACGAGGTCGTTTGGATTTTAACTTCATATGTTAAATGAATTAAGTGAGGTGTTCTCCTAATAATATTATCATATAGATATATATTTGACTATAGGGGATTTATGTATGTAAGAACCATTTCCCTTGAGTTTGTTTGATATTTATTGAAAAATAAGATTGTGCACGGGAAAGGGTTACTGAAGGATAAATATCCTTTGCGTGAAAGGCAAGCATTGGCAAAAGCCTAAAATTGAAAGGAAAAAGAAAAGAAAAATTGCCAAGCCCAAGTTTGTTTCATTGATTCTCCAATTTAATCAATATATTCAAAATGAGAAAGAAAAAGAAAAGATTGAATATCTCGGTTTTGAGGGTGTTATAAGTTGAAAACAAATTGGGTTGCACAATGAGTCCTAGTTATTTCATGTTTGATGCTATTGATTTGAGAATCCTAATTATTTTCTAGGCCAATGTACATTGTGATTGTTTGTCCATTTATGATTTCACCTTATATTTCACTGTGAAGTTAAATCTTTATTTGATAAAGTTAATACAGTCAAATAGAATTCCGTGGACATTTTGAGTGATTGGGTCATAATTCTTTTGTATCTAGTTCACGCCCCTTCACTTCGTTTACCATATTATGTTTAGGCACATCAACATGATGCTAGTGTGAAAAGCTTATGTGCTTTGTGTCACTTTGTTGTGTTTATACACACACACACACACACACACACACACATATATATATATACACGCACACGCTTGTGCATCATTGGTATCTTTTTGCATATTTATATATATGGTATATTTTATTTTGAGTCTTTGCATTTGCATTTAATCCATGTTGCCATAAGCTTCATTTTTTTTATTTAAATTGGTATGTTGTGTGATCTCTTTGATATACTATGTTTCTTTGATTGGTATCCTTCTTTTTCATGTGTATTCAAGTTGGTATCATATTTTGCATCATAATTGATATTATTTTTTCATTGTTTGGATTACTTGTGCATACGTTGCCAAGTTGTTTATTGTGTTTGTTTCATCTCACATTATTGCATGATATTATTCTTTCCTGTCTATTTCCAATTAGTATAAGATATTATCACATTGTGGGGGAGAAATACTTTTGGGGGAGAAATGGTTTATTCTGCATTATTTCTTTGCCTATTCTTGAAAACAAAAGGGGAGAAATGATATCTTTCACTTTAATTTTTAGGAGATATTAATCTTAGAGGGAGACATCTTACCTGGGTGGCTATTGTTAGACATAGGGTCAGTTCATTCTTATGCATATTTCATATGTTATTATATTCTCTTTGCAAGTTTGCAACATATGATAAAGTTAAAAGCGTGCAAAGCTACTCAAGTTATATGTCAATTAAGTTGTTATTTTTTTTTCCTTTTTACGGATGGAGATTGAGTCTTAGATGAGATTTATGACCCATAGGAGTTTTTACTTTGGACTTTGTCCTGGAATAGCCAAAGGGTGATATTTGTAAGGAAAAATTTCTGATAGAGTCAAACAATATGTATTTTGGCTTATTCTGTGTTTGGACAAAGCTATTTAAGTCATATGTTAGGCTTGGTGTATGTTAAACTTTCAAGCCTATAACACGTTTACTTAAAGACGTAGCATCCAAGTTAGGATATCTATATCATAGTGTTGTTTTTCGTGTCACATTTCATCTTCATGTTCCGAGGATCTCTTAAGTATAAATGTATATTTATTTTGATCCTTATAGATTTTATATTTGGGTGTCAGGTTTTTATAAAATTAGTTTTAAAATTTTTAAATTGATGTTGTCTCTTTTTAATATTTTTAGAAGAATTTTTTTCACGACGTCAGTAGAACGACTTGGTAAGTCATTCGAATGAGATACCTTGACTCCTTTTAATAGGGTTCCAACGAGATATCAAAAGAGGCATTTTCACATTACACTGGAATCTCGTTTGATGATTTATTAGAATTTGTTCGAATGAGATAAGGGGTTTTGTTCAAAAGATAGGTACCTCGTTTGAACGAGCCCGTGAAAACTTGTCAAGATTTTTTCTTAAATGATTTCATCCCTCTATCGATTTTGGAAAACCTCCTATAAATAGGAGTGCAAAGAAACAGTTTCCTTTGAGGCAAAAACTTATGTTTTGAGTTTCCAAACTCTATCAAAAAGCTCTTTGAAACCCTAGTTTTTTCCAAGATGTTTACGATCCAAATATGCATCTTAATATGCTTTAAAGAACCTATTTTAGTAACCAAAGGGTTATTCATTTCATCTTTTTTAGAATTATTTTTTACGGTGGACTCCATATTTTCTGTTTACAAATAGTGGACTTCGTGGTGTGCTGTTACAGTGAAAAAGTGGTGGATTCTATGTTCCAATCCGTAAGCGGTTGCTAACATGTTTTGTGGATACTAAGACACGTGTGGACTCATACATTATGGTAGTTGTGCGAGTGGACTCCTGCATGTCATTGTCGGGAGGTTGAGGAATGAAGAGCGTCAAGGCTTGCGAGGGCATCAAGTCATTGTGTAAGTCAATTGTTGTGTCCATTATAAATTCATACATAGTGACTTTGCATGGTTGGGCGTCCAAGGTTTTTTTCATATGGGTTTTCCTCGTACATCAAGCATTGTGTGATTATTTATTTTACTTTATCCTGCCAGCACTTAAATGAATGTTTAGGATAAAATAAAATTAGCTAAAATTTGTTACAATAATTGGTTTAAAATCGGTGCTTTATTTATTGGATTGATTTATTTGTTTTATTTTAAAATGATAAAAAAATTATTTTTTTTCTGACCATCCGCCGTACATTATCACTTTCATAAACATAAAATTTCATTAAATATTAATGAGTTATGAAATTCTAAAACTAATTGTTTAAATATAAAAGCATAAAGAAATTGAGACAACATTAGTTTATGAATTTCTATTATTATATGATTTTAAAAAATTTATATATAGTTTCTAAAGTATTCTTTAATTTATTGAGAACAAAAACATCATGGGAGCTCAAGTGTTCATGTAAAATGGAAAATTTACCTCGCTTTAAAATTTTGGATTAATACTTTAAAAAGCAATCAAGCCATTACGTAAATTACACATATAATTTTATGTGATGTGTTTGTTGGGACTAATAAAATTAGAAATTCGTAATGAGTTCATTTTTTTTAACATGTAAATATTTTTATTTCTTTCAATAGGTAATGAGTTTATGTATTTTTTAATCAGGAAATAAGTTCTTATTTAAGCTTTGCATATAAGGTATTTGATTAAATACTTAATCTAGTTTGATTTTTAAACGTGAAATAAATTATGCACTTGCTTTCCCTTTGTCTTCCTTGAATTCAATTGTAAAGCTCGCAAACAAGTTGTTAGCCTCTACAATTTCATCTCTAATGACCCTCATCTCATTTTGAGTTCTACAAAATTAAACTTGACATATCTACTTCTTAGAACTCGATCTTGAATACTGACTTTCATCCAATTCATGTATTGGTTATTCCAGGTCAACTTTATATGATTAGAAGTAGTGAATGAGTCGTGTATAAAAAATTCAAGTTGTGTATATTCGGGTTTGCTCCATTTAAATAAAAATATTCCGTGCACATGTGTGTTGCACGCGTGATCCATATCTCAAATTACATTTCAAAATTCTATGTGATTTAAACTAATAATAGGAACTTGTGATATGAGATTTTGTAAGAATAACCAAATGTTGAAATTCTATGAAATATTTAAATATAAAGACATTTTACCCATGCAAGACTAAATGTCGAAACACAATAAAAAAGTTTTAATCTAAATTAACCCAATTATAATTAAAGCACATTGTTTTCTTATATTATTTACTATTTGGGGCGTCCTCGTTCATAAGCTCCACTTTGTGTGCAACAAGATGTGATTCTTTACGAAATCTATCTCTTGAGTTTTTACATTTGAAGAAGAAGGTTATTTTTTTATATAAATGTATAACCTGTGATAGTACTTTGAACAAATCACGCCATAAGGTTATAGTGAAATATTATTGATTCACATTGTTGATAGTGTTAAGCAAGCATAAGTGTATAATTTGGTATATCATGTTTTTTATTTAATGAATGTTGATACAGGGAAACCTATAAATATCTGCCTCTTTTAAGAGAGTGACCATTGTAGTTTGATTTCCATCTGATATGATTAGTTTTAAAAAATATTGAGAGTGTGTGTACTTGGTCTCAAGACGAAGCTAGCGTAACCAAATAAAATTAATTGATGTGATAATCGTAAAGTTTTAATTTAATCCATTTTATGGGCATACGAACTTGACCTATGTCTTTGTGAAATATATTTTCCTTCCAACAATATTTTAGTGTATTGAACTTGGTGTTATTCTCCAATACAACTATAAGAGTTTTTGCCTGCAAGTTTTAAACAAATCAGATTTCTTAAGATGAAATACTTGTCCTTGTCTATTTAAAACTCTTTATTTCTTTTATATGAAAGCCTTTGACGTAGTACATTGCTTGTTTGACTCAATTTGAACGAACATTTTTTATACATTGTTCTTGTGTTAGGTTTCACACTAATAATAATGGACCACACTTTTTAAGATTTTGACTGTCGTAACTTTTACTTCACTTTTCAACCTTTAGAATATCCTCACACATTCTAAGTGTTGATTTTACTAGTTAATAATGGTTTAGTTTTCTATGGAGATATACTATCTTCTACTATCTAGCAGATTTGGTTTTGATTGGATTTAAAGACATTAGTTGCAAACCACGCATGGTAGCATTGTGTATAATTCTCTAACTATTGGTGTGGGTACTATAAATAAAGTTTAAAAATATCCACCATAATTTGAATGAAATTGTGAGAAAGTGGGCCCACAATGATGTTTCTCTCCTCTCGGTACATCCCCGTGGGGGCATTTTCGAAGAAAGGGTAATTAGCGATGACACGCGATAATTCCTTTGTTCTCCTTGAAAGTATAGAGTAACTAATCTATTTTACCCAAAACAGAAAAAAGAAAAGGTTCGGTCTTCATGAAGACCTAGTGATGGCAAGCGTTTTATGTGTTTAACTATAAAATCAAGAGTATGGGGACTAGGTTACTAGTTGAGAAGGTGTTAGGCACTCACTCCTCCCTTTCAGACTCAAATATGGATGAGCAATGTTCGTATCAACATGTTGTGTAAAAGAAAAAATAGAGTTAAAATAGCTAGTATATAAGTAGATTGTGCAGTATAGAGTGGGATGCCTGTGTAGATAGTATAAACAAAAGATAAATATATACAAAGTCATACTTGTTCACTAGAACTGTAGTCTGAGTGAGCCTACATACTCGCGGGAGCAGTTTAAAGTCCATGTAGTTTATAAATAAATATAGATGTGTCAAACTCTTATATTGGCTCGATTGGGAGATCTTAACTCCTTTTAATGTTTCAAAATGATTTTGAGGCATGGTTCAGATCTGAAAATATAGAAGGTTTGTGACTACAAATAAATAGTTTAAGATAAAACTTCGTCCATAAGACCAATTTGATAATGAAAAGTATCATGACTTTTGATATTAAAAACCAAAATATTAATTAAAATCCCAATATATTTTGATCCTTTAACCTAAATATTATATATATATGGCTTTAGGTATTTTTTTGATTTTATGGAACATTTATAAAAAAAAAATAACAGATATAAAACACACATATTTATATGTATATTTGATTTGAGGTATAGGGCCGGTACCCTGTCACACATATGTATTTGCCTTAGATGGAATCAAAGTCAATGTAGTTCGAACATGACCTTTACAGAAAAGACGAAGAAAAGGGATGAGGATGAGGAGATAGGGTGGTGTTGAAGCATGGTACCACCCCTAGGTCAATGCTTTCAAAGTAGATATAGTTAAAGAAAACATACCTGCAATATAATGCACGAGTGCCTTTTTATTTTGGTAGTGTTATGGGTTGATATTATGTTGGAACAATAGGCCCCCAATTTTGAAACAAAAAGTAATAATTTCCTTTTTAGATGCGGAAGCGTAAAATGATGGTTCAAATTAACAACAAATTTTGATTTCTATATAAATTAAAATTAAACAAAGTGAAATTAAATTCAAACACACCCACTTATTTAAATTTCACTTAAACACAATTAATTAACCCAAGTCCTAAAAAATTTGCCTAAGTCATTGTGGGTACCCAGAATTAATACCATGGGCCTAGACGAGTAGCCCAGTTCTGGAGGCCCAAAGTCTAGGCCCCCCACCTCTTATTTTGATTCAGTCTCTTCCCACGTTCCCCTGAAGGGAGGTTATAGGAAAGATGGAAGAAGTGGGGAAACCCATCACCCCCACTCACCTAAATGTACATGTATATATTAAACCCTAGGTCCGGGGCAAAAGGACAAGTTGTATTCTCTGTAACCACTCTCCGGAGTATATAGAAATAATACCGACTACACCACCGTGGACGTAGGCACATCTTTGCTGAACCACGTACATATTTTGTTGTGTGATTGTCATTTTTTATTCCTTGTTATTCCTTGGTAATTGCCTCTCTTGTATTTATTTGTGTTGCATAATAATTGTTATCACAATTGGCGTCGTCTGTGGGAAGCGTTCATCTTTCCCTGAGAAGAGACCACACCAAGAAAGGAGTTTAAAATGTCTGGTCACAGCAGCAATGCCCCTCAGGCAGGGGATATTCAAGAACCACCTGTTCCTCGCAGGATCAGGTCTGAAGTTCAACATTCAGATCAGAGGGCTCGCTTGGAAAAGCCAGCCTCAGAAGAAAGCCAGGGACCAGCGAGGTCCACACAGATATCCAAACTGATTGATGCGTACGAGCTAAGGCTCCACGAACAAAGGGAGTCTTCTCGCAAGTACGAGGCTGAGAATGCTCGCCTGAAAAGAAGACTGGAAAGACTGGAGAGGGAGCTTCGTCCTGATAACAGGAGACATCCATACCGCATTCCTAGCCCTCACGCGAGCAAGTCTCGCAGCCGAGGAAGGATCCCTAGGCGAGGATCTCGAAAGGTCAAGGGAGACGAATCAGACGACGACCTCCGTGAGCAGCTGCGAAGAGCTCGACGTTATTAGAGCCCTGCTCGCAGCAACGAGAACATACGAGATCTGGTCCACAGGGAAATGGACCAATATCCTGCCCACCATGGTACCAGATCAACCAGAGAACTCGTAAGGCGAGCTCTCAAAACCCAGATGAAGTCACCTTCATGAGGGAATTCGAAGAGGAAGAAGCCCCCAAGAAATTTTCCATTCCAAGGTTCAAGATTTATGACGGTAAGACTGATCCCATCGATCACGTCAGGCAATACCGACAGACCATGACCCTCTGGAATCACCGGGATGCACTGATGTGTCGTATTTTCCCCTCGAGCTTGCATGATGTGGCACAGAAATGGTTCGAAAGACTCCCCCACCGATCCATCAGAAGTTTCAAATCCCTAGCCGAACTCTTTACTGCCCGCTTCGTTACTAGTAGCTCCCATCCTAAAAGGATGGATGCTTTGTTGACAATGAAGAAGACGCCTCAGGAGACCCTCTGAGACTACGCAAAAAGGTACTGGGAGTTGTTCATTGAGGTCGAGGACTGCTCGGAGCAAGTGGCGGTGGCCTCTTTTAAAATTGGGCTACCCAGTTCTTCCCTTCTCTACCAGTCCCTGACGAAGAAGGAAGCCATAACCATCGAAGACCTAATGGCTCGCATCGAGAAGTATGCCAAGGTCAAAGACGTCACCCACCTCAATACAGGAGAAAACGGTCTAGCTAAACTCACTACTAAGGGAAGTGACAAAGTTGAGAACCAGAAAAAAGGAGGAAAGAACGGGGGCAAAAATGGCTCCAAGAATGGAGGAAACAATGATGCGTCGAAAGCATTCTAGGCGGTCAACACCATCTTCAAAGAACCAATTTACAAAATTCTCGCGAAAATCAAAGACGAGCCATTCATCAAATGGCCCAGAAAAATGGGAGGAGATCCCTCAAAGAGGAACAATGCACTGAGATGCGCTTTTCACAAAGAGGGAGGACACAAGACTGAGCATTGCAAATCTTTAAAGTCTCACCTCGAGGAACTGGCCCAGTTCAGGCATTTGAACCAGTTTGTAGAGAAAAAGGCGGAGAAGGTAGTTGCCAATAGAGAAGAAAGACCTGACAACGTGCTCGAAGATGATGCCGAACATGAGTTTGCGGTAATTCATAGGGCATCTGATGTCAAGCAAATCCAAGGAAATTCAGCTCAAATGGAGATGAAGAAGCTTACAGCAGTAATGCAGGCTTTTCAGATCGATCCAGCAAAGTCACAGTCAGGAAAGCGTCGACGAGTAGAGGACGTCAACTATAACAAGCATATTGTTTTCACGGATGAAGATCTGGTGGGAGTAAGGACCCCACACCATGATGCCCTGATCATTACACTCAGGATAGCCAACTTTGACGTCGACAAGCTGCTCGTCGATCAAGGAAGCTCATCCGAAGTAATGTACCTCGACCTATTCAGGAAATTGAAGTTAAGCGTCGCCGACCTAAAGGAAGCCACTGTTCCTTTGGTTGGCTTCACTGGAAAAATGACTATGCCCCTGGGAAAGATTGTACTACCAGTGTGTGCTGGAAACGTCTCCAAGATGATCGAGTTTTTGGTAGTTAACATCGACTCACCATACCAGGCCATCCTCGGCAGGGGATGGCTTCATGCGATGAAGGCAGTTTCCTCAACCTACCATCAGAAACTCAAGTACGTAACCGAACGTAGAGTAATGGAAATCCACGGTGATCAAGCAATGGCGAGAAGGTGCTTCATAGCAGCCATCCGTCCAAAACTAGAGAAGAAGTCCGAGCAGCCCAGCGAGAAAATTGAAGAAGGTCTGACACCTTCTAAATAGCAATTAAAGTATGGAAGACCTGGAGTAGAAGAGACCAGGCTCCTCCCTTCTGAGCGGGTCGTTGAGAACCTGGTAGAGGTAATGGCTGGAGATGGTGACAGTAACAGAGTCTTCTTGATCGGAGCATCTCTCATTGACCAAGAACAGAAGGAGTTGACAACCTTGTTGAGGCACAACGTAGATGTTTTTGAATGGGAACCATACGAACTGCCTGGAATCAATCCTAGTATGGTCTATCATCAGCTGCACGTCGACCCCACATTCAAGCCAATCACGCAGAAGGCACGACGAACTACACCCAAGAAGGCTAAAGCGGTTGAAAAAGAAGTGGAAAAACTGTTGGATGCAGGATCCATATGGGAGGTACAATTCCCCAAATGGTTATCCAACCCAGTAGTAGTTCCGAAGAGCAATGGGAAGTGGAGAGTTTGCATCGACTTCACTGACCTCAACAAAGCATGCCCTAAAGATAGTTTCCCTCTCCCGAAGATAGACCAACTAGTAGACACCACCACAGCTCACGAGCGAATGAGTTTCCTGGATGCATATTCAGGGTATCACCAAATCCCCTTATATGCCCCAGACCAGGACAAAACAGCGTTCATCACTACAGTTGGGTTATACTGTTACACAGTTATGCCCTTTGGGCTCAAGGATGCGGGGGCAACATACCAGCGACTGGTTACCAAGATGTTCAAGGATCAGATGGGAGACACCATGGAGGTCTACATCGATGACATGCTCGTTAAAAGCAAGAAGAGGGAGAATCACCTCTCAGACCTGTCAAAAACCTTCGAAATTCTCAGAAATACCGAATGAAGCTTAATGAAAGCAAATGTTCTTTCGGTGTCCAGTCAGGAAAATTTCTTGGGTACTTGGTCAGTAAGAGAGGTATAGAGGCTAATCCAGACCCGATCGATGCAATCAACAGGGTGCAGCCCCCTCGCACAATCCGGGACGTACAGAAGCTCATTGGTATGCTCGCTGCCTTAAATCGCTTTATCTCCAAATCCTACGAGAAGTGCAAGCCCTTTTTCCAGCTTCTAAAAGGGAACAAAACGATAGAGTGGAGCCCAGATTGCTCGTGAGCATTGGTCTAGCTCAAGTCCTACTTAAGCTCTCCACCACTGCTTGTTATACCACAACAAACGGATTCTTTGTACCTGTACCTCTCTGTATCCAATCACACCGTCAACTCTGCGCTAATATGCGAGGTTCTAGGAATCCAGTACCCCGTTTATTACGTGAGCAAGACCTTACTAGATGCCGAGCAAAGATACCTTACATCGCATCCCCTTAAGGCAGTCCTAAGGAAAGTGGATTTGTCAGGAAGACTGTCCAAGTGGTCAGTCGAGCTCGATCGGTTTTACCATCCAATTTCAACCAAGGACAACTATCAAGGGTCATATCCTTGCTGATTTCATAGCCGAATTCACGGGCGAAGGACCCTCCGACCAACCCCATCCAACAAGGCAAACGGAAAACCCAGCAAAAAAGGAAACCTGGAAACTATTTGTTGATGGAGCCTCCAATTCAAAGGGGGCAGGGGTAGGCATTGTCCTCATAACTCCAGAGAGCACAATCCTAGAACAAGGAATCAGGCTTGGATTTGCAGCCTCCAACAATGAAGCAGAATATGAAGCCCTAATAGCCGGCCTCCAAAAGGCGCATACTTTGGGAGTAAAACATTTACAGGTGTTCGGCGACTCCCAACTGGTCTCCAATCAGATAAGCGGAGATTACAATGCAAAGAATGAAAGAATGGCATCCTACCTCGCCTTAGTGAAAAAGCTGATGTCAAACTTTGAAGAGATCAACGTCCAGCAGTTTTTCAGGGGGCAAAACAGTTATGTTGATGCCTTAGCAGCCCTTAGTTCGGCAGTTGACTCCGACCTAAAAAGAATCATCCCCATCGACTTCCTCACTTGTCCGAGCATCGACAGCAATCCACCAAGCATGGAGCAGGTACTCCATGTGGGGTCATCACCCAGCTGGATGGACCCCTTAAGAGAATTTTTAAAGAATGGCACGCTCTCGGATGACAAGAAGACCGCCCACTAGATAAGAGTCAAAGCTGCTCGCTTTCACTTATCCCCAGAGGGCAACTTGTATAAGAAATCCTTCTTCGGTCCCTACCTCCGATGCGTCCACCCAGGGGATGTCGAGAAAGTGCTACGTGAGCTTCACAAAGGAATTTATGGAAGCCACATCGGAGGAAGATCTCTAGCCTTTCGAGCGATGAAGGAGGGCTATTGGTGGCCATATATGCAAAAGGACTCCGCAGTATATGTCCGCAAATGCCTGAAATGCCAGCTCCACGCTCCTATGGCCCACCAACCCACCAGCGACCTAAAGTCCCTGTCCAGCCCATGGCCCTTCGCCCAATGGGGAATGGACATCGTGGGACCACTGCCTACCGCTGTCGGCAATCGCAAATATCTGTTGGTTGCGACTGACTACTTCACCAAATGGATCGAGGAAGAACCCCTGGCAAACATCCGAGATGCTGATATGATAAGGTTCATATGGAGGAATATAATCACTTGGTTTGGAATCCCCAGAACCATCGTCACCGACAATGGAACACAGTTCGAAAGTGGCTTCTTTCAGAACTTCTGTAACGAACACGGGATCAGACACCACTTCAGTTCGATGGCCTACCCTCAGAGCAATGGCCAAGCTGAGGCTTCCAACAAAACCATTATCGATGGATTGAAGAAGCGATTGGAGCGAGCCAAAGGCGCATGGGTAAATGAACTACCTCACATCCTATGGGCATATCGGACCACTCATCGGCGAGCAATAGGAGAAACCCCATTTTTGCTGACATATGGCATGGAGGCAGTCATCCCACTCGAAGAGGGTTTGCCGATATTGAGGTCCAACCTTGTCGACCAAGGCCATAATGATGTAACATTACTCGCTGAGCTTGACCTAGCCGACGAGCGCCGGGAGCTAGCCCTAGTGAAACTAGCGAGCTACCAGCAACAGCTCGCGAGGCATTACAACAAAAGGGTTAACCCGAGGGCATTCCGAATTGGGGACTATGTTCTAAGGAAATTCCTGGGCAGCGCAGTGAAACCATCAGACGGCAAGCTAGGTCCCAACTGGGAAGGACCCTTTAAAGTAACCAGAGACGACCTGCAGGGCGCCTATCACTTGGAAACGATGGAGGGCAGAGAAATACCACGAGCATGGAACGCAACTAATCTCAAGAGATTCTATTTTTAGATCTTTCTATTGTATTCTTTTATTATACAAGTTCATTTCCCTTATTATTAATGAAAATTATTAAATTGGTTGCACTCTGATTAGTAACAGCTGCATTTATCGCACATCTTTTCCAAGTAACAGGCACATTGATCACTATGCTATAGCAGGGGAATACCCCTCCTCAGGTCATCATCATGAAACACGAAGAACCTCTTAGCATTGCCCCTGGAAATACATGAAGCCCTACAGGGGATCCTTAGGCAATATGATCAAATTCTACACTGGTCATCAAACCTACTTCGGTTGAGTAAAATCCTGATCGGATGAAAACATCCAACACCAGGTGTGTCCTATCCAATTTCCCCACTTAGGCCTAAGGCAGTGTGACGACACAACCTAAAAGGTAAAGTGGAGCACAATGGTATCTTGGTATTATACTGGACTGGGGGGACACTTGCATGACAAAACAAAAAAGATTATAAAGCAGCAAGAATATGAAAAGTATGATGCACACGTTTAGTCGGCAAAATTGCCCAAAACACAAGCTTTTCATTAATTCATCATACTTACAACAATAGTAATACATGTTTAGTCGGCGAGCTCACCCAAAGCATTTACATTATCAAAAATACAAAAAAATAACAACTGGCAAAATCTCAATGGGGGGAAGCCTCCGAGCGAGATAATCAACCACTCGAGCTATTCGTCCGTTATCAGGAGCAGGAGCTAACTCTTCCACAACTTCATTCACATCCGACTCCAATAATTGCCGAGGAATAGCATCGATGGGGATCCATCGATCATCCCTCCTGAAGGGGTTAGGCATCAGAGTAGAGGGAGACATCTCATGGAGATACCATAGCGTCGAGTTCCTCGGGACTTGAAGCTCCTTCAAGGCACTTAGCCACCCCCTGATAAAAGAAAGATCCTCGAACTCAGACAGCCTTGTTGGAGCATCCGACCAGCCCTGATCATAACCGTCATCCCACACTTACCGAGGACCTTTCTTGAACAAGTGCCGCAGCCGAGTAACGTCCCTTTCAAGCCCAGCAGCAATTACATATGCTCGCTGAACATCACCGCGGAGTTCTTCCATTTCCCTATCTCGAAGTTCTTCTGCTTCCGTGCTTCTGCTCCTGATGCCCCTACCAGCTCGCGGAACGGGTGGGCGAGTGGGACCTCGCAACACAGGAGGAGTAACATTATGGCCAGCTCTAGTTCGCGATGATGAGGAGCATTGTATTTATTTGTGTTGCATAATAATTGTTATCACAGTCATATTTCTCAATTTTACCAAATTAGGCCAAACCAATTTTATCAAATTAAATTAAATGACTTGAATAAAATTAACTAAACATTACCCAATATTTAATTTCGCACCAAATTAAATATGTAGTGATTAAAACCAAATTTTATCTTGAATTAACTAAGCATGCGTTCTAGGTGAGTATAACAAGATAAAGTAAACAATAAATCACTACGCCACGATGTACGAGGAAAAACCCACAACGGAAAAAAACCTCGGAGGACCCTAGCCTCAAATCCATTAAGTACGAAATTTACAAATACAAGAAAGATGACTTACAACACTCGACTCGATCCCTCTCAAGCCCCGACGCATCTTCATGTATAAACCTCTGCCTAGAGAATAACCACGGAGCTCCACCGCAGTCTCAAAATCCAACGATCGTACTTTATATGGTCACCGTCACCCAAACTAGGAACCTTTCTCCAAGTGGGTAAATCAACACAAACATCTTCTTCTTTGTGGGATGTAGAAGCAAACCCAAACAATCTCTTCTTCAATATGTAGAGATAAACTGGTGCCAAACTCCAAGCAATGAATATATATATATATGAACTTGGATAAACAATATGGGTGTAAACTAAATTGTAAATGAATTTTTCTTTGAAAAATAGACATTTTAAAACATGAAATTTTCCTTTTTCTCTTTTTCTCTCAAATTCTCTCTTGGAGATAGATGTGTATGAAAAAGTTAACTTTCTAAAGTTGATTCCCTCACTTAGATATTCAGTCAAAAGTTAGTGGGGAAAGATAATGGGAAAATGGGTCAAAACTGCCAAATACCTGTTCCCGCCAAATCTCGTTCGAACGAAATCTAGTTCGAACGAGGCTTCTAACGAAGTTCCAGTGTGAACTCTTTAGAAATCTCGTTGGAGATCTCATTCGAATAGCCATCTCGTTCGAACGGCATTTCAAACGAAGTTCAAGTGGCCAATATGGGAACTCATTGGCAAACTCGTTCGAACGACATTTGGTTCGAACGAAAAACTCGTTCGAACGACATATTTAACGATTTTCCAGAAAGTTGGAAATTTTCATTTTTAGCCCATAAACTTTATAAACTTTATTTAAAGTTTTAATTAAATATTTCTAAAAATAAACAACAGCTTTAAATAAATGTTCACCCAATATAAAATGTTTCAAGCTCCAGTATATATATTAAAATGCATTCATACCTTAGGAGCAATGGAACCATGTTGATGGCGCAGAAACGAGGCACATTAAACTCAGAAATTTGATGAAGCTTTATACTCCTGGCCGCTATGTCTTTAACTAACATGTCATAGGCTTGAAGGATGATCAATTAACTCTATCCTATGACTCAAACATTTTTGTCCGGAATTGAGCCAAAACTACAAAGGACTCAATTGGAAATTTATGTCCTCACAAATCTCCCCATTTGGCTATTCCGGGACAAAAACCAAACAAAAATCCTAAAGGGCCGTCAAGCTCTACTAGACTGACAAAAAGTCCCACCCAAAATAAAATTCCAATGCTTGACTCAAACAACCCAAGGATCACAATCTTTGCTGGTGAAAGTTGTCACTTATAATATAATTCCTGCACACTTAAGGAAACACATTACACGCATAGGGAATATCAAATCAAACTATTTAATGCAAGTAAAGTAAGTACTCCCCCTAAATTAATTCTCGCCCTTTATCAACTATGATCAACTTAGAAAGATGTCTCCCCCTAAGATAAATCCCCCTCAACTAAGATATGATAACAATAGGATTAGATACCGTTTCTCCCCCGATCATTCTCCCCCTTTTTGTTCAGGAATAGACAAAGGATGAAACTAATTTAAACATGATGCATAAAGTGATAAGAACATGAAAGTATATGGGCAACAAAAACATAACTAATCCATAAACATGAATACCAACTATGATGCAACAACAAATGATACCAACGTGACAAATAAAATTCTAAGCATGTGATATCAAACAAACTACGCAACAAACAAGGTACCAATTATGAATTGAAGCATAAATGGACTAGCTAAACATGGCAAAGACATAAACAGAATATCATATATATGTATACACAAAAGATACAAGCTAAGCATAAGTACACACATATAGATATAAGCACACAAATGACACAAAATAACATAAGCTTTTCACACTTGTATGGAAAAAATGTGTCATATGGAAACGGAAGTGTTGGGGTGTGAACTAGCAACAATTAAATTTAGACCCAATCACTTAAAACATGTTCACGGAGTTCTCAATTGATTGCAAACTTCATCACATTTGAATATAACCTCATTGACAATATAGATTGAACTCAATGAACAAACATACACAATGCATACAAGCCTAGCATGTTGATGATTCTACAAACCAATAGAGTCATGATATTGAAAATTCCACTAGGATAAACGGACATTGTGCAAACCGTTGATATACCATCCAATCTCCCTCAATAAGCATTTATATTATTTTTTAATGAATATATCAGTCAAACAAAAGCCTTGGCAATTATTTTTCTTTTAATGCCATATTTTCTTTTAGTCCTTGGACCACGTATTTATTTTAGGTCCAAACAAACGGTGGCTTACTATTCGCAAAGGACAATAAATCCTTTTGAAGCCCTTCCCCATGTACATTTATAAATATTATTTTTAATTTCTCACAAATCTCACGTGCAACGGATTTTGACATGCACTAGTCCTCCTAGGTCACAAATATGTAGATGACAAGATTGGTAGGAGAACACCTCACAAAGCTCAAATATACATATGAAGTTAAAATTTCAAAAAAGCTCATGCATGTGTGAATAAAGGCATATAAAAATAGAATCCATTTAAACAACACAAAATCCAACTACTCCATATAAGCATGGTAAAGAACATAATAAGGATTGACAATCTAAACTAAAAGTTCTAGCCACATGGGAGAGTAAAAGATGGGATTCTAACACAAGTGTATGCCACATAAAGTGTGTCAAACTAAAATACACACAAAAAAAATCTTTTTGAGTTTTTGACAATTTTTAACCAAAAATAAAATTATATACTCAAAAGACAAACAAAAATCATTTGAATTTTTCATTAAGTTTAAATTACCAAGAGATAAAAACCCAAATGATAAACAAAAAATCTTTTTGTATTTTTCATTTAATGCAAACAAAAGAAAAATAATACAAAAGATAAACAAAAATCATAATTCTAGCATGTGATTAAGCATGGAGCATAAACTAGAAAATGATTAAACATGCATACACCTAGTAATGATATATAATATGAAGCACAAAAAGCTAGAGTATGCAAACAACACTAACACATTCAACCTTTAGATTTTGCAAGGGAGGAAGCATATGAAAGTAAATAAGATTCAAAAACCCTATCTTGTAAAGCTACAAAGTCGGGTCTACTAACCCAAACTAATGACGAATGACGATCTCGGGGTGTAGGAATCTTGGCTACCTCGGTTGCCTTACCTTTGGATTTTCTAGGAACTCGTTTAAGATCAAAACAAAATTTCTTAAGATGATCTTTTTTACCACAATGTGAACACTTAAACTCACAGCGAAAAGATTTACCTAAGGAGTGATCTCTAAAGGCTTTCCTAGGCGATTCTCCTAAAATGTTGGTTTTGATTTTTTGAGTTGATTCATTACAAGTATCAAAGCCTAAACCACAAGTGTCATTTTTAATTTGGACCGTTCCTAATATTTTATCTAATTTTTTCAAACGACACTCCAAATCAAATATGACATTACTAGAGTCTTTTAATTTGTTTTCTAATTCTAGAATGTTAGACTCTAGTAACACATTTCTCTCTTCAAACTCGACAAGCTCTTTTTTAAGGATTCCATTAAACCTCTAAGGCTATCTCTCTCGCCTTCTACATATTCTAGCTTCTCTCGAAGAGATCTCTCTCGTGTCCTAAGGTCTTCAACCAACACACTATTATCAACGACCTTGACACGTTCTCTCAAACTAGCTTCTAACTTCAAATTAGCTCTTTTTAATTTAATTGATTCTTTATATAATTCTTGAAAAGCATTTTGAAGTTCACTCACATTAACCTCTTCTTCATTTTCACTATCTCTTTCTTCTCCACTCTCACTACCATCAAATACAAGGGAATCATAAACTTTGACCTCGGAAGTGTCATGTGTTAAAAATTCATCTTTAGAAGAGTGTTCACTATCACTCACATGACTAGCCATAAAAGCCACAAAGTTGGGCTTAGTGGGGGAATCGGGTCCCTCTTCCAAATTACTATCACTAAGGGTTGCCTTAAAATAAATTGGTCGCTTACCCTCTCTCCTTAACTTAGTGGGGCATTCAAAATCCCTATGGCCATACCCTTCACAACCAAAACATTTTTTCGACTCGTCCCTATTTACATTTTCATTAGAAGTTTTAGGGATCTTCTCGGCTTTGTCATGCCTAGGTTTTTCAAATTTCTTAAAATCATTTTTAAATTTATCTTTGTTCAATTTAACAAATTTTTGAAATTTTCTAGCAAACATAGCCATGTCTTCCGAGTCACTATCATTTTCACACTCTACTACTTGTTTTTCCTCTTTTTGGGCTTTTAAAGCAACGCCCTTTTCTATTTTCTTTTCAGTTTTAGAGGAAAACATGTCCAGTTCATAGGTTTGTAAATCACCTACAAGCTCTTCCAATTTCATAGAGGCTAAAGTTGGTAAAGAATTTTTAAAACGGTCACTTTTGGAATAATCTATTGGGTAGGGACCTTAATATTTTATTTACTACTCGGTCGTCGGGTATTTTCTCTCCCAAGTTAAAAGATAAATTAACAATATCAGAAAGTCTAGAATAAAATTCATCAAACGTTTCTTTTTCATTCATTTTGATAGTTTCAAATTGAGTGGTGAGGTTTTGGAGTTTTGAAGCTTTAACGACACTTGTACCTTCATGAGTGAGTTGAAAAATATCCCACGCTTCTTTAGCGGTCTCACACGTCATAATGCGTCGAAATTCATCCGGTGTGACAGCGCTAAACAAGGCATTTAAATCACGGGAATTAAAATTTGAAAGTTTAAACTCATTCTCACTCCATCTATCGACCGGTTTGGGATCACGTTCATTATCTACTACATGAGTTGGTGGGGACCACCCGTTAACTACAGATAACCAAACCCTCTCGTCGATAAATTTAAGTGCCGATTTCATACGCGCTTTCCAATACGCGTAATTAGAACCATCGAAAATAGAAAATTTTGAGAATGGGGAAAATTTCATTTTAGCCAAAAATTATTTAAAGGATCTTAATGAAATAATTTATCGCTTTGGCTCTGATACCACTTTGTTGGAACAATAGGCCCCCAATTTTGAAACAAAAAGTAATAATTTCCTTTTTAGATTCGGAAGCGTAAAATGATGGTTCAAATTAAAAACAAGTTTTAATTTCTATATAAATTAAAATTAAACAAAGGGAAATTAAATTCAAACACACTCACTTATTTAAATTTCAGTTAAACACAATTAATTAACCCAAGTCCTAGAAAATTTGCCTCAGTCATATTTCTCAATTTTACCAAATTAGGCCAAACCAATTTTATCAAATTAAATTAAATGACTTGAATAAAATTAACTAAACATTATCCAATATTTAATTTCGCACCAAATTAAATATGTAGTGATTAAAAGAAAATTTTATCTTGAATTACCTAAGCATGCGTTCTAGGTGAGTATAGCAAGATAAAGTAAACAATAAATCACCACGCCGCGATGTACGAGGAAAAACCCACAACGGGAAAAAACCTCGGACGGCCCTACCCTCAAATCCACTAAGGACGGAATTTACAAATATAAGCAAGATGACTTACAATACTCAACTCAATCCCTCTCAATCCCCGACGCGTCTTCATATATCAATCTCTGCCCAGTGAATAACCACGGAGCTCCACCACAGTCTCAGAATCCACCTATCGGACTTTATATGGTCACCGTCACCCAAACTAGGAGCATTTCTCCAAGTGGGTAAATCAACGCAAACTTCTTCTTCTTTATGGGATGTAGAAGCTAACCCAAGCAATCTCTTCTTCAATATGTAGAGATAAACCGGTTCCAAACTCCAAGTAATGAATATATATATATATGAACTTGGATAAACAATATGGGTGTAAACTAAAGTGTAAATGAATTTTTCTTTGAAAAATAGACACATTAAAACATGAACTTTTCCTTTTTCTCTTTTTCTCTCAAACTCTCTCTTGGAGATAGATGTGTATGAAAAAGTTAACTTTCCAAAGTTGATTCCCGCACTTAGATATTCAGTCAAAAGTTAGTGGGGAAAGATAATGGGAAAATGGGTCAAAATTGCTTAAAATTACCAAATACTTGTTCCCGCCAAATCTCGTTCGAACGACATTTTTGTTCAAATGAAATCTCGTTCGAACGAGGCTTCTAACGAAGTTCCAGTGTGAACTCGTTAGAAATCTCATTGGAAATCTTCTTGAACAGTCATCTCGTTCGAACAACATTTTGAACGAAGTTCCAGTGGCCAATATGGGAACTCGTTCGAACGATATTTCGTTCGAATGAAAAACTCGTTCGAACGACATATCGAACGAACTTCCAAAAAGTTGGAAATTTTCATTTTTAGCCCATAAACTTTATAAACTTTATTTAAAGTTTTAATTAAATATTTCTGAAAATAAACAACAGTTTTAAATAAATGTTCACCTAATATAAAATGTTCCAAGCTCCAATATATATATTAAAATGCATTCATATCTTAGGAGCAATGGAACCATGTTGATGACGCAGAAACGAGGCACATTAAACTCAGCAATTTGATGAAGCTTTATACTCTTGGCCGCTACGTCTTCAACTAACGCGTCATAGGCTTGAAGGGTGATCAATTAAATCTATCATATGACTCAAACGTTTTTGTCCGGAATTGAGCCAAAACTACAAAGGACTCAATTGGAAATTTGTGTCCTTACATCTTATCTTCCTAGAAAGTATATCTAGAACTCCTTTAGTGATAAAAATATTTTTAGAAGAAAAAAGTGAGTTTTGGATTTATTGAATTTATGTGAGAGGTTAGGTAAAGTATATGGGTTTCTGTATAAAGGTGAAAGTTTGTTAATGGAGGGATTGAGATTGAAAAATGAGAGATATTTTAGGACTTTTCTAGTGAGAGGAATTAACTAAATTGGAGAGTAACGTCTAAGAGGCATTATCATTATTGGTTCAACTGGTTGGTGATGCCTCTATTTGTAGGCAAATTGTTGGGAGCATAGGAACAATCGGTCCACCTAGCACGACCAGCCAGCCTTGGTATAGTTTTAGAGGGACAATTGGTCACTAGATCTCTTCTTAGTGTTAGACCTTTAGATGCAGACATGTCTGTGCATTTTGGTCTTTTCCATGGTTGTTAAAGGCCTCATTGGTGTTTTCGTGATTTTCTGTCATGTTGAAGAGTGATGATTCACATTAGGGTCCTCCTATGTCTAACGGGAGAAGAACGAGGTTTCTACAAAGGCCCTAAAGAACATAGCTCATTTTGGGGTGAACGATATTGCCAAAAGAGACTCCCCATTTTTTTGACACGGTGTCTCTCCAACTTATGGTTGGAGATTTTTTTCTTCACAATAGGTCGTCTCAGTCGATGTTCATGGGATATGTACCTTCTGCAGGGTACGACTTTTAAAAAGACTCATTTTGATGAGTTAAATGTTTTTTTATGGAATACTAACCCAAAAAGACTCGTTTTCACGAGTCTATTGTATTTTAGCAGAATACAAACCCCAAAGACTCATTTTTGTGAGTTAGATATATTTTTGGGGAAAAAACTAGAAAGACTCATTTCTTAGAGTCAAATTAGGGAATACTAACACATCACGACTCATTTTGGCGAATCAAATGTATTTTTTCATAATTCGAACCCATAAAGACTCATTTTTGTGGGTCGAGTGTATTTTTGTAGAATAATAACCCAAAAAGACTCATTTTGGCAAGTCGAATATATTTTTTGGAATACCAGAAAGACTCATTTTCATGAGTCAAGTGTATTTTTAGGAAATACTAACCCAGAAAGACTCATTTTGGTGAGTGGAATGCGAGTTAATGCCTTGTGGGTTTTCGAACGGTAAGAAAAATGGGGTTTTTATGAGAGAAATGGAAAATTTAGGCTAGGGCAGGAGGCAGGATCGATCCATCTTAGACAATCATGACTGTTATATCAACGTGTGTATCTACGCCGGTCATGCACTGCGTATTTATATAAATAAGGGGTCTCTTATCTCATTTACTTAATTCTCACCATTTCTTTATATCCGAGCTTTGTGTTTACACTTTAGAGTTTTTTGAGTGGTTTTAGTTATGTGGTTTGTCTTCGAAGATAGCATAGGAGAGTATAGATGCGATTGAAGCTTTGGAGATGGTTTTGGGAGATCTCCTGAATGTCCAACACGTTCCTACAGATGGTAATCCTAACGATTAGGCGAACATAGAGGTGTCGATGGAGGCATATGATATAAATACAGGCATGTGTAGACATGTTTCGATGGAAGGAGATTGGGAGAATCTCCTTCATGAGCCCAAGAATCACATATACACTATCATTCATAGTGGGGAAGTATGTATCCACTCTTGTTTGGGCATTGAATTTATTTTGTTGACATGACTTGAATTATTTTGACAATTATCGCCTGTTAGTGTATATTTTTGCTTATTTATTTCCTTTTTAATACTTCGAGTGGTTACCTGAATGTTTGTTCATTATTTGTATATTTCTTACAAATATTTATTATATATGGTTATTATGTATAGTTTTCTTTTTACAGTATCCTTTTGTAGATCATAGTCCACATGTATGGCCCAGGGGTTTCCCTAACCTGGACTTGGATATATGAAAATGAGCAGTTTCCCAAGAGTATTAGGGAGATTGTCCATGGTTTAGGGTTCAATTACTTTGTGGAGTCTCTCGTGACAGTTTAAACCATAGCGATAATGTCAGCTCTTATAGAGTGGTGGTGCGACACGATGTCCACCTTCCATTTACCTATGAGTTAGATGATGCTCATACCTTTTGATCTACATGTGTTGACTATTCTATTATTAGGGGAATTTCTAGTGATGATCCCTAACCATTCTAGGTTGTTAGATTTGGGAGCTATTTTGTCTCTCTCATCACTTGAGACATGTATGTCAGTCGCATGTGTCAGTTGGGGGATAACGCCGTACAGGTTCAGTATTTCACCAAACATTTATTATTGTATGTCTTGGACTAGATGATTGTGTTTCTTATCATGATACCATTTATGAGAGTCTTCTTTTCTCTCTCCATTACTTCGATTGCATCATACAGTACGATTGGTGTAGCTATGCCCAGGGCTTATTACATTCTGACACTATTATTTATCGTATATTATCACAAAGCATGGTCGGATTTCATGTAGTCTGGGAGGTATGCTTTATTTATCACATTATATTCTTATCAATTATGTTCTTTTACTCTTTTACTTATGTTTTTTACTCCTTTTTGAAAATATTGGCTTTTAAATTTTTAATCTCCACCAAGGGACTTTGGGGGAGTCAGAGGAAGACATTTATCCCCATAATCGAATGTGGAGGTCGGAGAATCATTGTTCAGGTGCTAGTTAATATTCCAATAGTGAGATGCGAACCTTACTGAATGGGTTGATCGATGAGGCGGTATGTCCCCTTTATTGATTTTATCTTTTATTTTTTTGTATATTTCTTCTTTTCATCTTGATTTGATATTATTGTCTTGTCTCGTGTCATTTTATTTTCTTGGGATAGGCTGTGTAAGCGTTGGTTCTAGGATAAAACAGTTACAAGATGGAATCCCACTTGCTTCACCACACATCTGGAGTTTTAGTTTTATACTTGGGAGAGGGTTGTGAGGTGATGTCCACAACTTAGGTAGTTGGAGACTCTAGTGGAACCTCCATAGGTATGAGGGAGTTACACTTATTGTCTCCAAATCTACCTGACAAATCACGCTCGAGGCATTCCCAATGTGCTCAATCATTTTAATTACACGACCCCTTATCTTCATCAGTGAGAGGTTGATGTATATAATCCTGACCTCAGGAAATTTCTAGGTTTCGATAGAGACGCCTCTAATGGAAACCTTGACCCCACCATCTAAGAGCACTTCTGCGGGAGTTGTAGTGACATTGTGTCGCTCTTATACTCCTCCCTTGGTGATCCGTGTGCTCTACTTATCCCTATAGTATATGAGGATGATGGCACTCAATATGAGGATATTTTCCACCTTAACAACTTTTGTACATGTGTCCTAGGGGGTTAAGATATGACAAGTTTATTAATTTTTATTTTGAACTCATTTGGGTTTTCTTTTTTTATTCACTCATGCACTTGTCTTTCTCTTACACGCTTTTACCATGCCTCGAGCAATTCTGGAGCAATTGTCTCACTCCATTGGTTCTTGGGCTTTACTAAGGTTTGAGAATTAATAAAATCTAAGAATTAAATGTATAATTGGCTTTGGGGATTGGGATGATTTGGGTAAGCTTGAAAGTACATGTTATTTTGTATATATATATATATATATATATATATATATATATATTGGTCAGGTATTTGTTTTAATTGTTTGACCATGTACTGCACACCTGGCTAATGATGCATGACTTTGTGGGGGTCAATGTATTATGATCACACATTTAGGATGATCATTGGCTCATGACATGAGATGCGGATGAATCGATTCATTGGGCAATATAGCCAATCGTGTTACTCTATATTGATGCATTTAGATCATATGTTCATTCAGTCTATTCTTTGTGATGTGGGGTGTGGATGATCTAAACCATCGAACAAGTTTTAGTATGGGAATACCCAGTTGTGTGATTGTGTAGTGATCCCATATTCGCATTTATCTGTGTATGTTTCCAAATCCATGAGGTTAGGGACTCCTACGGATTTATCGATAAAATTACGAGAAGGTCCCCCAAAGGAAAATGTCTTCGTGTGGTTGTTGTGAGACTCGTATACGTGGTTGATATTAGTTCGGTGATAGACACTTTGATTGAAAGTCCTATGTCACATTTATGTTTTTTTCTATACGATTGGGTATATCTTATCGTAAAGGTGACATGAGTGGAGGTTGGTATAGGATTGTATTGTGTATATATTGTAAGGACACAAATTTCCAATTGAGTCCTTTGTAGTTTTGGTTCAATTCCGGACAAAAACGTTTGAGTCATAGGATAGTTTTATTGACCATCTTTCAAGCCTGTGACATGCTAAAGTTGAAGACGTAGCGGCCAAGTTTAATGCTTCATCAAAATGTTGAGTTTAATGTGCCTCGTTTCTACGTCATCAACATGGTTCTATTGCTCCTAAGGTATGAATGCATTTGAATATATATATAGGAGCTTGGAACAATTTATATAGGGTGTACTTTGTTTTTAAAACTGTTGTTTATTTTCAGAAAGATTTAATTAAAACTCTAAAATAAAGTATATAAAGTTTTCTGGACTAAAACTCAATTTTTTAACTTTCTGGGAGTTCGTTCGAACAATAATGTCGTTCGAACAATAATGTCGTTCGAACGAGGTTTGCCAACGAGTTCCCCAAAAGGCCATTGGAATGTCGTTTGAAGTATCGTTCAAACTAGAATGATGGTTCGAACGATATTTCTAACAAGTTCACACTGGAACTTCGTTAGAAGGCTCGTTCGAACGAGACTTCATTCGAACGAAAATCTCGTTCGAACGAGTTTTGGCGGGAACAGTTAATTGGTAGTTTTGAGCAGTTTTTTCCTCTTTCCCACTACTTTTTCAACTAACTCTTTTCCTGAATATCTAAGTGTAGGAACCAATTTTTTTTAACTTAACTTTTCACATCCTTCCATCTCCAAGAGAGAGTTTGAGAGCATAATTCCAAAAGGAAAAAGTTCATGTTTTGAGTGCTAATTTTTCAAGAAAAAATCTTTTAACACTCTAGTTTACACCCATTGTTTGTTTATCCAAGTTCCTTTATATATATACATTGCTTGGAGTTTTGGAACCAGTTTTTATCTCTACCGTTTGAAGAGAAGTTTGGGTTTGCTTCTAAATCCCACAAAGAAGAAGAAGAAGTTTGCGTTGATTTACCCACTTGGAGAAAGGCTCCTTGTTCGGGTGATGGTGACCATAAAAAGTCCGATCAGTGGATTTTGAGACCGCGGTGGAGCTCCGTGGTTATTCACTAGGCGGAGGTGTATACAAAAAGAAGCGTCAGGGCTTGAGAGGGATTGAGTTGAGTGTTGTAAGTCTTACTGTCTTGTATTTGTAAAACCATACTTGGTGAATTTGAGTCTAGGGTCGTCCGAAGTTTTTTCCCCTTGTGGGTTTTTTCTCAAACATCCCGGCGTAGTGATTCATTGTTTAATTTTATCTTACTATATCTCCTAGAACACATGCTTAGGTGAAAAGATAAAATTTGGTTTAATCACTACTTTTTTAATTTGGTGCTAAATTAATTTGGGTAATGTTTAAGTTAATTTAATTCAAGTCATATAATTTAATGTGTTAAAATTTGGTTTGGCCTAACTTGGGAATATTGGAAATATGACTTAGGCAAATTTTCTAGGACTTGGGTTAAATTAATTATGGTTTAGTGAAATTATAATTGTGTGTGTGTTTTAATTTAATTTCACGTTGTTTAATTTTAATTTGCAAAGAAATTAAAATTTGTTGTTTAATTGAACCATCTCACATTTCCGCATCTCATATAAGGAAATTATCTTTTTAAAGTATAATAAGATATTCAAAATTGGGGGTATCTCGTTTTCAAATTGGTATCAGAGCCAAAATGATAAATTATTTCATTAAGATCCTTTAAAATATTTTGGCGAAAATGGAATTTTCCCCATTCTCAAAATTTCCTATTTTCGATGGTTCTAATTACGCGTACTAGAAAGTGAGTATAAAATAGGCACTTAAATCTATCGACGAGAGGGTTTGGTTATCTGTAGTTAACGGGTGGTCTCCACCAACTCATTTAGTAAATAGTGAGCGTGTTCCCAAATCGGTCGATAGATGGAGTGAGAATGAATTTAAACTTTGAAATTTTAATTCTCGTGGCTTAAATGCCTTGTTTAGTGTTGTCACACCGGATGATCTTTCCGTAGGTAAGTCTTTTGGCCGAGTTTTTAAGTGCTCACATTGTGGTCGAAAAGGTCATCTTAGGAAATTTTGTTTTGATCTTAAATGAGTTCCTAGAAAATCCAAATGTAAGGCAACCGAGGTAGCCAAGATTCCTACACCCCCAGATCGTCATTCTTCATTAGTTTGGGTTAGGAGATCCTACTTGGTAGCTTTACAAGATAGGGTTTTCGATTCTCATTTACTATCACATGCTTCCTCACTTGCTAAATCTAAAGGTTGAATGTGATAGTTTTCTTTGCATACTCTAGCTTTTTGTGCTTCATATTATATATCATTGCTAGGTGTATGCATGTTTAATCATTTTCTAGTCTATGCTCCATGTTTAATCACATACTAGAATAATGATTTTTGTTTATCTTTCGTATTATATTTCTTTCATTTTTGTTTGCATTAAATGAAAAATACAAAAAGATTTTTGTTTATCATTTGAGTTTTTATCTCTTGGTAATTTAAGCTTAATGAAAAATTCAAATGATTTTTGTTTGTCTTTTGAGTAAATATTTTTATTTTTGGTTAAAAATTTCAAAAACTGAAAAAGATTTTCTTTTGTGTGTATTTCTGTTTGACACACTTTATATGGCATATACTTGTGTTTGAATCCCATCTTTTTCGCTCCCATGTGGCTAAAACTTTTGATTTAGATTGTCAATCCTCATTATGTTATTTACCATGCTTACATGGAGTAGTTGTATTTTGTGTTGCTTAAATGGATTCTATTTTTATATGCCTCAATTCACACATGCATGACCTCTTTTGAAATTTTAAGTTCATATGTATATTTGAGCTTTGTGAGGTGTTCTCCTACCAATCTTGTCATCTATATATTTATGACCTATGAGGACTAGTGCATGTCAAAATCCGTTGCACGTGAGATATATGTGAGACATAAAATATGATAAATATAAATGTGCACGAGGAAGGGCTCCGAAAGGATTTATTATCCTTTGCGAATAGTAAGCCACCGTTTGTTTGGACCTAAAAGAAATACGTGGCCCAATGGCCTAGAAATAGAATTATGGCATTAAAAAGAAAAATAATTGCCAAGGCCTATTTTTGTTTGATATATTCATTCAAATATATATGCTTATTGAGGGAGATTGGATGGTATATCAACGGTTTGCACAATGTCGTTTATCCTAGTTGTACTTTCAATGTCATGACTCTATTGGTTTGTAGAATCATCAACATGCTAGGCTTGTATGCATTGTGTATGTTTGTTAATTGAGTTCAATTTATATTATCACATGAGGTTATATTCAAATGTGATGAAGTTTGCAATCAATTGAGAACTCCGTGAACATGTTTAAGTGATTGGGTTTAAATTTAATTGTTACTAGTTCACACCCCAACACTTCTGTTTCCATATGACATATTTTTTCCATAGGAGTGTGAAAAGCTTATCTTATTTTGTGTCATTTTGGTGTTTATATCTATATGTGTGTACTTATTCTTAGCTTGTATCTATTGTGTATACATATATATGATATTTTGTTTAAGTCTTTGCCATGTTTAGCTAGTCCATTTATGCTTCAATTCATAATTGGTACCTTGTTTGTTGCGTAGTTTGTTTGATATCACATGCTTAGAATCTTATTTGTCTATTTGGAATCTGTTGTTTTCGCATCATAGTTGGTATTCATTTGTATGGATTAGTTATGATTTTGTTACCTATGAGCTTTAATGTTCTCATCACTTTACGCAATATTGCATGTTTAGCTTGTTATCCCATTTTATTTATCCCTTGTTTAGTTTAAGGGTAAAATGCTTTATTTGGGGGAGATAAGTTAATTTTTTATTCTTAAGCCTTTGTCAATTCCTGAACAAAAAGGGGGAGAATGATAGGGGAGAAATGGTATCTAATCCTATTATAATCGTATCTTAGTTTGGGGGATTTTGCTTAGGGGGAGAGAGCTATCTTCTTAGGTTGATCATAGTTGATAAAGGGGAGAATTAATTTAGGGGGAGTAATTATTTAATTGCATTTAATATTTTGATATTCCTTATGCGTTTAATGTGTTTGCTAAAGTGTGCAGGAATTATATTCTAAGTGGCAACTTTCACCGGCAAAGATTTTGATCCTTGGGTTGTTTGAGTCAAGCATTGTAATTTTATTTTGGGTGGGACATTTTTGTCAGTCTAGTAGAGCTTGATGGCCCTTTGGGATTTTTTTTGGTTTTTGTCCCGGAATAGCCAAAGGGAGAGATTTGTAAGGACACAAATTTCCAATTGAGTCCTTTGTAGTTTTGGCTCAATTCCGGACAAAAACATTTGAGTCATAGGATAGTGTTATTGACCATCCTTCAAGCCTATGACATGCTAAAGTTGAAGACGTAGCGGCCAAGTTTAAAGCTTCATCAAAATGCCGAGTTTAATGTGCCTCGTTTCTACGTCATCAACATGGTTTCATTGCTCCTAAGGTATGAATGCATTTGAATATATATATATATATATATATATAGGAGCTTGGAACAATTTATATAGGGTGTACTTTGTTTTTAAAACTATTGTTTATTTTCAGAAAGATTTAATTAAAACTTTAAAATAAAGTATATAAAGTTTTCTGGACTAAAACTCAATTTTTTAACTTTCTGGGAGTTCGTTCGAATTGTCGTTCGAACAAGTTTTTCGTTCGAACAAGTTTTTCGTTCGAACAATAATGTCGTTCGAACGAGGTTTGCCAACGAGTTCCCCAAAAGGCCATTGGAATGTCGTTTGAAGTATCGTTCAAACGAGAATGATGGTTCGAACGAGATTTCCAACGAGATTTATAACAAGTTCACACTGGAACATCGTTAGAAGGCTCGTTCGAACGAGACTTCGTTCGAACGAAAATCTCGTTCGAACGAGTTTTGGCGGGAACAGTTAATTGGCAGTTTTGAGCAGTTTTTTTCCTCTTTCCCACTACTTTTTCAACTAACTCTTTTCCTGAATATCTAAGTGCGGGAACCAAGTTTTTTTAACTTAACTTTTTCACATCTTTCCATCTCCAAGAGAGAGTTTGAGAGCATAATTCCAAAAGGAAAAAGTTCATGTTTTGAGTGTCTAATTTTTCAAGAAAAAATCTTTTAACACTCTAGTTTACACCCATTGTTTGTTTATCCAAGTTCCTTTATATATATACATTGCTTGGAGTTTTGGCACCGATTTTTATCTCTACTGTTTGAAGAGAAGTTTGGGTTTGCTTCTAAATCCCACAAAGAAAAATAAGTTTATGTTGATTTACCCACTTGGAGAAAGGCTCTTTGTTCGGGTGGCGGTGACCATAAAAAGTCCGATCGATGGATTCCGAGACCGTGGTGGAGCTCCGTGGTTATTCTCTAGGCGGAGGTGTATACAAGAAGAAGTATCGGGGCTTGAGAGGGATCGAGTCGAGTGTTGTAAGTCTTACTGTCTTGTATTTGTAAAACCATACTTAGTGGATTTGAGGTTAGGGTCGTCTGAGGTTTTTTCACGTTGTAGGTTTTTTCCTCGTACATCGCGACGTAGTGATTCATTGTATAATTTTATATTACTATATCACCTAGAACGCATGCTTAGGTAAAAAGATAAAATTTGGTTTAATCGCTACTTGTTTAATTTGGTGCTAAATTAATTTGACTAATGTTTAAGTTAATTTAATTCAAGTCATTTAATTTAATGTGTTAAAATTTGGTGAGGCCTAACTTGGGAATGTTTAAAATATGACTGAGGCAAATTTTCTAGGACTTGGGTTAAATTAATTGTGGTTTAGTGAAATTATAATTGTGTGTGTGTTTTAATTTAATTTCACGTTGTTTAATTTTAATTTGCAAAGAAATTAAAATTTGTTGTTTAATTGAACCATCTCCCGCTTACGCATCTCATATAAGGAAATTATCTTTTTGAAGTATAATAAGATATTCAAAATTGGGGGTATCTCGTTTTCATATATGATATAGTTTGTTGATGGGATCATTTACTTAAAAGATATTAGACTAGGAAAGGGTTACGTTAAGAGATCTCGTGTATATTCATGAGTAAAACGTGGGCATTGGGTTGTATTATATACATATGCAGTTAGTTGCAGCTCATGTTAGTATATCATTATGAGATATTACTTACTGGTCTCGTGATAAAGACTAATTAGTATTAATTATTCTTTGGGTTGGGCCACTTGCATAGTGTTTCACTTATGATGAGGGTGAGGTATGGATTGGCATGTCTATCATAAATGAGTCTCAAAATTATTATTATTTTCATACAATAATTTATTTCTTGCAATACTGAGGAATTAACTTGTCATCGTTAGAGTAGGAGTTGTTCTTTAATTTTAGTAATCACTTGTATTCATGAGTTTTGATCAGAAGTGTTTACAGTTGTATTTATATTTCATTTGAGACGTTTCTATAAAGGAGATTTATATTACAAATTTAGTTTTATTGGAGTTTTATTCTATCTCATTCTGGTTATTCTTATTGTCATTCATATCTCTTTTGTTGCGGATGATTTTTATTTATGGTCATTTTTATTTATGTTAATGCTGAGAATGATATAAATTAATTAGCGCTCCCCTATCTTTCTCATTTCATCTTGTACAACAGTGCATGGAAAATAGGGAGTTTTATAGTTGGTACCAAAGGATCCAGTTTCTAGTGTTTTAGAATTTTTCTTGCGTCCATTTCATTTTCTGCTAAGCGTACTTTAATGTGTTTTAGAGCCTGTCATAGGATTTTGTACTCTAATGTCATGATGGTGTGCTTGTAGATGATTCGGCGTTAATATTTCATATTTATCTCCGTAATTTAGGCATTTTTATTATCTCGTGCAGTGTAAATAGACTGGATTTATCTCGTATTCATGCTACTAACCATTTCCAGTAAGTATTTCTTATTTTGTGTATTTCCCGTGTGTTTTATAGGTATTTCATGCAAGTGAATGCGTGAGAGAAACTGAAACAGTGAAAGAAACAAAGGAAAGGAAGCTGAAGGGTATTTTCATAATTTTTTAGCCATAGTCCAGAGGTGGAGCCAATTAGAAAGTTGAAGAGCATGAAGCCAGAAAATGCTAGAAGAAACGTCTTCTCCATCCGAGAGACGGTGAAGAAGTTATGTGAGTTTGAAGTCGAGAAGAGAATCCAAGGGAAAAAGAGAAAATTCAAAAATTTTGATTTGCGAACTGGTTTGGATTTAAGGGAACCAATTCAGATGACCTGAGCACGAATTTTAATTTATTTTGATTTTGTACCTAGAGTTGTATGGGTTTGGGACTATTTCAAAAATGCACTCAATGAGTTGTAAATTAACATTAAGCATATCTTAGATTAGTGAAACCTAGTTTTAGAGGGAGAAAAGGAGGCTAGAACATAAGAAGTGTATTTCTTCATCAAGTTTATGATTTATGGATCTTTTTCAAGCAATATTCAATCTAGTTTGTCTTTTTCTCCTTTGATCTTTGATATTAGTTATTTTATAATGTTTTGGCATCTTTTATAATTTAGAATTAGTTACTGCATGCTTAGCTAAACCTAAATGATGAATAGATTCACATACAACGTACAAATAATGTTTTCAATTAGCAACACTATATTTGGATAGGTTTCCAAGGGTTGGGATGGATGAACCCAAACCTATGTATTTCGCATGGATATAAAATATGTTCTAAATTAATGAAATAATTGAAAACGTGGCATTTTGTTTATACAACAGTTGTAAGACTTTGAACGCCGTTTGCCCTCAGAGTGTTTAAGAATGCAACATGCATATTAATAATGTTGACACGCACTTTATTTTTATTCTTGATTATGTATTGTGCGGGTTAATTCCTTCATATATTTAATTCTTGAAACAAGTAAAGTTTCTTTTCAATTAAATATCTAATTCTTGACTAGTTTTATATCCGGTGAAATTACTAGGGGCCGAGGGATTGTATTCCAACGTTATCTTTAGCTCATATTAATTAATTAGTCAATCATTAGTCTTCCAAGCCTAGTTAACTTAGATAGGATATAATTTCCCTCGTTAGAAGTGGTATATAGATTTCCACCATAAGCATCTTTTCTTTTTCTCTTTTGTGAGTCACTTGTTAGGGTTAGTCATCTTACTTAGTATTCGTCAAGAGAGATCACCTTAGTCCCTATATTCGACACCTGATTTACCAAATTATTGCTTGAGAGATCGGCTTACACTTGAGCCATAATTACACGCATTAGAGACATATTTTGAGTCGCGTCAATAGACATCATTCGTTTTCGCGTGAGTATCGGAGAGACTCGAGGAGCATTTTAGCATAGAGGAGAATGAGAATGAATATTGTTGTGAGTTATTGGTCAAAGATAGAATAAGTGGTTGGACAAAGGGGTTCGCCACGATGGTTAGGATGATTATGGGGGTTGGTGTGATGGGAGTAAGGTCTTCTTTGAGATTTTTGAAAGCATGAGTAGTGTGTTCGTGTGTTTCACATTGAGATGATTTTACAAGATAAAATATTTTTAGTTTTAAAGAGCCTATTAGAGATTTGGGTTCTCTACTGGTCATACAACCGACCAATGCTTCCACCTTAGAAATGTGATCCAAGGCCTAATTTACCGGGGTATCATCGCCCCATCAGCTAATCCTAAACCCAATACCACTCGCAACCCACTTCCAGCACATATAAATGCCATGTTTCTAAAAAGTGACCTAGAATTTGACCCATCTACTCAAATTGTGCCCAATAAAGCACCCATTATCCCCAAAGTCTCACCTAAACCTCTCAAGGTTTGCCCATATTTTTCCCAACACCCTACTTTCTTCATCAATTAAGCTTTGTCACTTCTTATAAGGGAATATCTCCGTTCACGCCCATTTTGAGGGGGGAGGCTTGGAGTTACCAACTGTGCTTAAACAACTTAGAGAGTTTGGGTTAAAATTTCTCATCGAGATAACCGTTGATTGTCGAAAGTTCAGTAAGTTGTTCATGGAAGATCGAAAGTGGGCTCGGTAATCGGGTGAATGGGTTATGATTATTAAATAAGTCAGTCTAGATGATGTGGTATAGACCGTGGCCATATATTTTGACAAATCAGTGAAATCTGCATCATTTCTGAGTTGCTCACCACTTTAAAGCTTCTGGGATGGTTGGTCCCTTCACTCCTACATTTTCCCGATGAGTGGGAAGATTTATATGATAAAGTCATTGAAGTCATCGAGTGTATTGATTACTCTTGGCAAGAAGACATAGTCACCACCAAATGGAGGGATGATTTTGCAACGCATATGATGAATTCAGTTAAGAAGAATCCAGTCCAGTAGCCAGCTTGTGTGGAATGACATCCTTCGAAGATCTATTAGGGGAAATCAATAAGGTGGCCATTCAGCCTAAGGTAGATGAAGCCACGGTATTCTTGTTCATTTACGCTTCTATAGATCACATCACCAGGTCAAGAAAAAACTATAAAGATCTGATTCCTCATGCAACCGAACCAGATAAAGGAAAGGGAGTTGTCGAAGAACATTCCATAATAGAAATGACCATTGAAGAGAGCAAAATCCTTGATCAGCTCAAGAAGACCCAAGATAACATCACCCTATGGGGGCTTTTTATGTCCTCTTAGTTGCGTTGAAATGTCTTGATAAAACTCCTCACAAAACTCACAATCCATCCTTCCACTACTCTCGAAGAAATCGTAGATATCGTTGGGTCTCTGACCTCTGCTAGACTCCTATCCTTTTCCAAATAACAAATACAAAAGTTCATCCCAGATCACATTTGTGCTCTCAACATCTCCGTTGAAGTCTTGGGAAATACAATCCCATTATGACTTATCGATAACGAATCTACTCTCAATGTTTATCCGCTCAAAACCTTCAACTATTTGGGACTAAAAGTCAGTGATCTCACTCCCACATATATGCTCATATGTGTTTATGATAATACTCGTCGAGAAGTAATGGGTTTTATAAAAATTATACAAGGGGTTGTCCCTATCAATCCTATTACCGACTTCCAAGTCATTGACATATCTGCATGCTTTAATATACTCCTTGGCCATCCATAGCTTCACACCATCTGAGGAGTATCCTATTCCTTTCATCAAAAATTGAAGTTCTTCACTAAAGGTCAGTTTATCATTATTTTGGGGGACGAAGACAGTACAGATAATGCCTGCACTAGCAATCCAGTATTAGAAATAATGCATGGGATGAATGACATGCTCCTCTCTGATTTTAGAATTGATCTGCTCCCCTTCCCAGCATGGGATAACTTCAAAGACTGAGTATGTTCGGAACACGACCTCCATGACAATGTCAATATGATTTAGATGATCATGAACATGCACTTTATGCCCAGAATGGGGCCAGGGCGACTCCAACAAGGGATCCTCGAACCCATAGTCCTGAAGGAGTCATTCCTCTACGTTTTCTGGGTTACCGACCCTCACCGGATGAACCCAAAGCGCTGAAAAAAATATTTCAGGAGACTCTTTGAACGAAAGATTTGTCAAGGAAGTTGAAGACTTGCCCTTCTCTAGTTTCCCTAAATCATGGTATGACCATATTAAAAAGAAGATGAAACTAGGGCTAAAAATATTCTTTCAAAGTAGTAACTCTCTAGCCGAAGAATACAAATATGAAGTGAAACTCCCACTGAGAAAGCCGTGAAAATTACTAAGGACTCTGAGGAAAGTGATTTCGAAGACTCATTCAACCTGTAGACACTAGGGTTGAGTCTTTGCATGATCCGCTCATACGTCATGCCGTCGGACCCATCTGCTCAAATCAAAGTTACGGATATGCCTCTCCTCAATTGGATTTCCATACCAATCCAACTTGCTCAGATTTAACCTAACCCTATTGTTTACCCTATCCAAGTTTCTTCACATGTTTTTGTTTTTCCTTTTCCTGATATTAATGTAACTCAGACCTCTTTTGATGAGGTTCTCAATGTTATTTTCCCGAAAATGAAATAAATGAGGATTTTTTTAGTATCTTGTTGTGCCTTTTATTAATTGTCCCGATTATAATCAAACCTTTGATGATGACGAATTTTCAAATGAACAAATCTTAAATGGTCTTAATAAGGAGCATAACAAATAACATAATCGCATTCAAATTAATAATGATGAGGCTGTTGTTATTAATCTCGATTCTAGTAGCCATGAACGTGAGATTAGGATAGGGTCCACCCTTAATGAGCATGAGCGTGCGCAATTTGAAGAACTACTGAAAGAGTTCATGGACGTCTTCGCATGGTCCTACGATAACATGAACGTCATTGATCTAAAAATAGCTCAGTATGAGATCCCCGGCATTCCCATAATGCAAGCCAGTTAAACAGAAGTTAAGGAAACTTCATATCAAATGGTCGCTCAAAGTCAAAGATGAAGTGGTCAAACTATAAAAATGTGGGAATCATTCGCGTGATCAAATACCCAAATGTCTCTCCAACATCGTCCATGTGCCAAAGTTGGGAGGAAAAGTACGCATGTGTGTCGACTACCGGGATTTGAATAAAGTATCCCCAAAGGATGATTACCTGTTACCCAACATCGACATGATCATGGAAAATACGGCTAGCCATGCCCTCAAATCATTTATCGATGGATTCGTTGAATATAACCAAATCAAGATATACCCTGGACATCAAGACAAAACCGTCTTCATCGCCCCATGGGGAACCTTCTGCTATAAGGTCATGTCATTTAGAATCAAGAATGTTGGGGATACCTACTAATGGGATGCCACAACCATCCTACATGTCCTTATTCACAAGGAGGTTGAAGTTTATGTAGATGACATGATCATTAAATCTAAGACTGAGGAAGGTTATATTATCTCCCTTCAAAAGTTCTTCGAATGACTGTGATTATACCAGATGAGACTAAATCCACATAAATGTGTTTTCAGCATCATAAAAGGAAAACTCTTAGGATTCATGGTTAGTGAGAAGGGAATCGAAGCAGACCATGCAAATCTGAAAGTCGTATTTAGGATACCAACACCATAGATGAAAAAATAAGTTCATGGATTCCTGGGTAAACTATAGTACATTAATCGGTTCAGTAGCCAACTAACTTCTATCTACGAACCCAATTTAGAACTTCTCTGAAAGGATTTAACTAAAGTCTAGAATGAGGCCTGCCAAGAAGCTTTTGATCGAATCAAATGATATCTCACCCTACCTCTCGTGCTCATGCCTCCGCAGCTAGGCCTCCCCCTTCTCTTATACTTCATCATAATAGATACCCCAGCAGGGGATTTGCTATCCCAATACAATGAAGAATCTCACAAAGAAAGGACCATATATTACACTAGTCGAAAATTGATCGGATATGAAGTCAACTACATTACTTTGGAGAAAGAATGTGTCGTCTTGGTTTGGGTCAAACAGAAGTTATGGCACTACATGCTTGATTCTCCCATCAGACTAGTATCCCAATAGGATCACATCAAATAACTTCTAGAAAAACCCGCTCTATCCATCTAAATGGCCCGTTGGTTGATATTACTAGTCGAGTTCAATATTATGTACGTCACACAGAAAGATATGTTTATCTTGACTACCTCACCAATTACCCCATGGAAGAAACTGATGTTTGGGTCTCTAAATTCCCAAATGAAGACATCCTCTGCACCTCTCAGGAGGACCTTAGATAGAGATGCCAATAAGAAAGGATACGACATTGGGATACTCTTGATCCCCCTGATGACTCTTACACCCCCATTACAATCAAGCTAGACTTCCCTTGCACCAACAACATGACTGAGTATGAGGCATGCACTGTAGGCCTCAAAATCTCCCTCAAGAACGGAATCCGACACCTAAACGTCTTCGTAGACTCCTGATAGAAAGAACTTTTGCGTGTATCTTTCGTCTTTTATCAATGCTTGAAAAGTCCTTCTAATCAAAACCTCAAATACCTACAAAATATAATAATCTCAAGTGTAGAGGTAAGTAAGGGTATCAATCCACTTCCAAGGGGGTAAGCTAGAGAGAAATTCAATTGTAATTCACTTTTTATCTTCTTTTTGTGCTCTTTCACTTTTCTACTTTTCTTTAGCTTTTTCAAATATTAAAACAATTGGGTGAGGTGATGATTTAAACTAAACTAAACTAAAATGTGATATGATAATAACTAATTAGAAAGTTACTAAAGTGAAAAATAAAGTCTAACACTAAAATAAGAGATAAAGTGAGGTAAATAATTGTGAGAACAATCAAGGAATGGGATTACACCACAAATTTTAGCTATTCTAATTAATTAATTTAATTAATGGAATTCTCCAAATTAATATCAAAATTATAAATCAACTCTCGTTGCAAATGTAATTTTAATAGTAACCTTTTAAAAAAATTAAGTTTAACACCCCACAACTCTAGAAAATAGATCCACACTCCTTTTAATTAATCACCCGCTAGGATCGATCAATTAAAATTTATGTCAATCTTAGAAAATAAATTTAGAGTTGATTATAATACCCCACTTAAGAAACCCCTATCTCTAGTTCGAATCTAAAATGGGTATTATACCTAGAATTTTGATTTTCTCTCGAAAATCATTTACCCTCTCTCGAGGCGTAAATCTAAGGGTGAGGGATCAAAATTAACATTCAAAGGGAATTTTCAAGTAATCAAACTAATTAAACTAAAATAACATCAAATAAGGGTTTTCCCCCAACCCTTGAAAGGGGATTTAGCCTAACATGATATTAAACATGATGAACAAATAATCAAAGTCTTATATAATAAAAGAGTAGAGAAAGAGAACAAATCTTCAACAAGTCTCCTTGAAATTGGTACTTTGAACTCTATCATCTTCCATACAATTCAATTACTCACAATTAAATATCACTAAATCTCTAAAAAAAAAACTATTTACAAAATGGTGTGTATCTCTCTACAATTCTCTCTCTATTTATTCCTATCTAAAAGCTTTTCCAAATGGGGTCTTCCATCCTTTTTTTATAATAGGCACGGAGCTAGGGGTATTTTGGAAATGGACTTGAGTGTGCATGGAAATGGTGAGAGGAGTGTGAGGTCATGTGGGTGAGGGAATTTGGGAATAAAATCTGATATGATTAAAGGGGTAGTTTTGGAAATTGGTGTATAAGTGGTAGTTGGGGGTATTTGGGTAAAAAGAGGATAAGTGGGTTTATTGGCACATGGGGAATTTATTTGGCTTTGGTTTTAGTTTGGTTTTATACAGATAAGGGAAAAATTGTGCAAGGCTTGAAAATGGGTCTTTGGGTTTAAGGTGGTTTGGGATGGACCGAAGGGAGGCAGCGATTGGGTCGCTGGGTCGGTGGATGTTGGCTCCGGGGCAACTCGCGGATTGGATCGTTGGAGGCCACATGTCTAAGGCTCTAGGTAGACAGAAGAGGGTTGCATCATCGGAGTAAGGGTGTCGGAGATGGCCGGATAATGGGTCGAGCAGGTGGGGTTGCTGGTTAGTCGTGGATGTGGGTTTGGTTTGTTGGTTTAAAGTTTTATGGCTATGGAGATTTAGTGGGTTTAGATGAGAGAGGAGAGATAAGGTGTATGAGGGTGTAGGAAAGTAGGGTGAGGGTGAATGAGGAGATATGGTGTAGGTAAGGTGTAGGGTCGTAGTATGAGGGTGAGGTGGTGTTTAGGTGTAGGATAGTGTATATTTTAGGATGTGGGGGGTTGTATGGGTTATGTGTGTGTGTGTTTAATTTAGACATCTAAAAAAATATAATACTAACTAATTAAAAACTAAAAGTAAAAAAAAAAAAAATCTAACTAAAAATAAAAAAATACTAAAAGCAATAAAAATATCAAAAAAAAAATCCTAAGCTATTAAAAACTAAAATAATAAAACAAAAGAAATAAAAAAATGAAAAATCTAATATCATATGAAAACAAAAGTCCTAAAATATAAAATCTAATAAACTAAAAATAAACTCCTAAAATTAATCCTAATAAAATAAGACTAAACTAAAAGCTAATTAAAATCAAAATAAAATAAAATTATAAAAATAAAATATAAAAATAGAAAATAAATCCTAAAAATTCTAAATAAATCTAAAATAGATCCTAAAAAAAAATTACTCAAACTAAAAATCTAAAAAAATATATATAAAAAAGACACAAACCAAACACACACTGGCTTTAGGTAGGTTGAGGAATGGTTTAGGGTAGGCTAGGATACGAGACAAGGGTATAGGTAGGTTTAGGGACAAGGTATTTAGCACCATTTTTGCACAATTGCCTTGATTTAATCGTTTGAACTCTGCAATGCACAATTTGACCGACAAGATAAACATTTAAGCACATAAAACCCAAATTGCCGAGAATTAGCAACTAAAATACATCTATTAGGGGTATAAATTGTACAGTTTTGGGTGCTTATCACACCACCCCCAAACAGAGCGTTGCTAGTCCTCGAGAAATAAGATAGAGAGAAAGAGAAAGATAAGAAACCAAAAAGGTACCACTTTCGCGGGCACTTGCGATTGCACTTAGCATGTGCAACAAAACTTTAAACCTATAGGTTGCCCTACAGGACGAGTTGTGTCTCGTGAGAGTTTGCAGGGAATATACCCACAAAATTCTTATTTGCAAAAATTTATTGAAAGGCAATCAATCTCTTATTAGATATAGAATAATCGCACAATCCATCACAAGAGAAATAATTTGAGAAATACAAGCTAGAAGTGCATAAAAAGTTTAGCTAAGTAAATACTCAAAGCACGTCCTTCCTAGAACTCAACGTGTGTAGTGTGAATCAGTCAAAATGGGTCGAGTATCACAAAACTAATTCCAAGATTTCCTTTTCGGAATCAACGCTTCAACTTCAAATCTCACGGATATATCTATCTCAAATGAACTCGAGATTTGGGTAAGTGTATCGCTCTTGCGTGTGAGAAGGTGAGTAAATGCAAGCAAGTTCAAACGTCTCACACACACATAAGAAAGAACGAACAATTAGAAAGAAAAATGATCTCATGAAAGAAATGCTAATCACTATAGTGAGAACGTCGAGTTATTCACCACGTTGACTTTCATTTGCCCGAACACCTAGGGGAAATATGGATGTATATGGGTGACGGGGAAATGAAATGAGGATGAATATGAGTGATGGATATGCGATGGGTAAAAGATGGATGCATAATGGATGCGAAAGAAGAGTGTACACACTTTAGGCACAAATGTATTTATTACTAACTACAAATTACAACTCTCTTTATTTATTTTCTCTTTTTTCTTTTCATTTTTTCTCTTTTCTTCTTTTCTCTTTCTCTATTTTTGCTAAAAAAAAATTCCATATATTTTTCTTTTTTTTTTTGTTTTTCTCTCTCTTTTCAAACCAACAATGAAGACATTTAACAATTGGAATCAACACTCTTTTATTTGAAAATGAAATATGATATGGAGATGATAGGTGATGATGTGGGGAATATATGTGAATAGGATAGAATATGGTAACGTAATTGATGAAGTGAATGGGTGAAAATCTAGTATTCGGGACAAATTTCAAGACACGCATTTCTTACAACTCGAAAAAATGTCATTCTCAGTGATCAAGCCAAAAATAAAGAATAATGAGATCATACAACTATTAAAGTGCGGACCCAAAGGAAGTTGAATCAACTTGTGACTCGGAGATTGCGTAAAACACTCTAAAAGGGTGAAAGGCGCGAATCTCACAAGCTAAAGTCTCTACTAGTGATCCTTAAGGTTCTCTTTAGAATTGTAGTACTCCTCAACTCTAAACCGCTGTGACGTGATAAGTGCGCAAATTTTGTTGAGTCTAGAAATTCATAGTGCAAAATGCCTTGGGACGTATTACATAAGCTATTTAGAAAATATATTCTCTAGCTTGATTCCTAGACTTAATTCACATCAATGAATGAGATGAAAGAAATTGCACGAAATTTTAAAAATCAGGTTTAAAAATCAAAATTTTCCAAAAGAGGCACGATTTTGATAAAATTCCCTACCCCCAAACAAAAAGGAACATCGTCCTCGATGTTAAGTAAAATGATTTTTAAAATTGAGAGAATAAGGTAGCAAAGAGATTACCAGAATGAACCGCTAATGAAGTGGACAAATATAGCCAAGAATAAACCTGAATAAGAAGTGAGAAAAAATGTGTACAAGTCTATAACATGGAAAATCATTGGGTGATGTGGAACACCACCCCCAAACAGGATAAGACTAGTACAAGAAATACGAGCTACCTCCCGGTAGCGCTAAGTTTAATGTCTTCAGCCAGACCGATGAAATCTCACCCTAAGGATAAGTTCTATGAAAGCGCAGGGCGGCAGAAGAATGGGTGATGAGAATCACCCCCAAACAAGACTGAAGCGTCAGTCTTGTTGGATCAGGGCTAAGAATGGTCAATGCACTTGTATGGCAAAGTGCATCACACGATGCAAAGCATCGATGGACCATGGGTGGTTGGGTGTTAAAGTAATGGTGAAAAAGGCAGGGGTGATTAAGCATCGATCACGGGCCTTGTTGAGCTTAAAGGTGAGGGCAACTAGGGCCATATAAGCATAGTGCTCAAGTTGGTGAGGGAGGCAAAATGGTGTAGAAAGTGGAATGAGGTGAGGCTCATAGAAATGACACGATCGTTCTATAAAGGGATGATGATAATGGTCGCGTCGTGACATGCCAGGGAGCTGTCGAGAAGAAAAATCAACACCATAAGGAAATGGCGAGCATGGAATAACAAGCTCGGTGTCACAAAAGTGGAGAGTATCACCACATATACTCTCCTAGATGGTGGAGGATGGTTTCAGGTGAGGATCTAAAAATGTAGATGGAAACGTGAAATGTGTAAAATCAAGATCCAAATCAGGTGGTGGGACGGAAAGGATAATAGGTGGGTCGCATGGGATAAACGGTGGAGGAAAATGATCCAACTCAAGAGTCGTAGACACACACTCCTCATGAGGCGCGGAGTGATCCACAAGGGAACTCTCAGGAGGAAGTGTGGAAATAAACGAGTGAGTGATCAACTTATCCACCACTATGTCGTCATCCGATGTGGTGAAATGGGCTAACGAGGCATTAAGATCCGAGATAGATGAATCAACATCAACATTCGGCTCAAGGGGATCCAAATATGACAGGGTAGGATCCATATCAAGAGAGGTGGGAACCATCTCTGACGCTATCTCGGTACAATGGTGAGCACTCATAGTCGGAGCGAACCTAAAAGATATGGTCAGGTCAGAGACATAGGCAATTGGGGCATAAGGTAAAAGCTCTGGCAAATTTTTGGATATCTCAGGAGTGGGAATGGGAACCGCAAGGTGGGGTTCATATGGACATGGTGGGATTTGATTAGGCTCACTATAGAAAGGTAAGTCAACACAATTGTCGACTTGGGTCCCGGACCATGGAATGGTCTTAACATCGAGATTCTCGGGAGGATAGGGTTGGTCACACTCAAAATCCGTGTCACAAAAGGACACATCATCATCACACTCGGTTGCAATGATGGTTGGATCCATGGGAATGTCCGACTCTCTCGCACACTCCAAATCATTTAATCGGTGTTAAATCCTTTGGAGAGCTTGAGTTTGAATTTGAGTGGCTTGCTCTTGCTCGAGTATGAACTTTTGCAAGAGGGTAACGAGAACGGATGTGGATGAAGGTGGTGGAGTGATGGGTGGTGGCGGTGGTCGAGGTGGACACAACTCGCTACTATCGTGAGTGTATGGAGAATACTCAAATGAAGTGTGTGGAGTGGGGCCAAGTTCATCATACACGAAAGGATCGCTTTCGTGATGGACAATTGGTTGATGCTCATGGGGTGCATAGTGAGGGAACTGATCGTGAACGGGTGCACAAGGTTGCCATGACGACTGTGGAAATGTGTGGGATCCACAACATCGGGTTAGGATTCGTATTGCGTGGAAGGGTGATCAGGACTCCACGAATAGCTTGGGTAATCACACAACTCAAGATTAGGTATATCGGGATAATGGGCCTAGGTGGGTTACGAAACAGTGTCATATGGATACACATGTTCCATGTGGGTTCAGATGGATATGGAATGTAAGGGCACTAATGGGACATGTGATCGGCATAATAACAGTGGGTGCACAACAAAGGATAAGGCACGTCGACACTTGACACCGAGGATGATGGAAAATGAGTTGCATGCATGGATGGGTCAAGAGTATCCAGGGCACTCGTGAGAGAGGTGAAACCACTAAAAATATCATAAAGAGACGGCTCGGGATCACTCTCACACATGTCGTGTGTTAATGGGAAATGACCAAAGTAGTCCCGTAAGGGACGTTCTTCGGCCATGAGTAGAAAAATATTTTTTTGATTTTTAATTAAAAAAAATCCAAAAATATTTTCTTTCATTTTTATAAAAAATCCAAAAATATTTTCTTCCATTATTTTTAGAAAATCCAAAAAAATTTTCTTTCCTTTGGAAAAAATTTAAAAAAAAACTCCAAAAAAAAAAATATTTCTCTCCACATGGCCGGAACCCCCTTTCAAACCTCGACGACCCTAACTCAACTCCCCACAGCCAGCACGTCGATCCTCTCCTTCCGACCTTCACCCCCAGCACACTCCGGCCGTAGCAACCCGCCAGCCACCACTACCATTCCCACCGGACCACAACCAGCAGTGACGCCAGTATCCCCTTGCCTAACCCGCCGACCGCTGCCCCGCCGGATCCCTTCTACCAGCTCCACGGCCGGACCTCCAACCCGAAAAATCGACCCTCTAACTCCAAACCCGTTACTACCAGCCGCGGACCCTTAGTCCGGCGATGCCCCTGTCGCCCGAAGACTTCAACTCGACAGCCCTCGACCCTCCGATGAGCCCCTCGTTCCCTTCGATCCAAGCAGTCCGGACCTCTAACCCAGAAACCCGACACCTTCCAATACCCTAAACCCATTCCCATCTTCCATTTCAAACCCAAACCCATTTCCATGTTTCTCCCAAGACACGATTTGTGTCACCAGCCAAACCAAATCCAAAAGGCCAAAGCCAATGAAACTCACATGTGCTTAAAACCCCTTTATTCCCTTTTCCCTTATTACCCTCCAACTACCAACTTTAACCCTAATACCCATTATACCCTCTAAACCAAATCTGATTGTGTCACCCCATTTAACCCACATGCCCTCACACTCACCATTTCCATGCTCACTCATGTCCATTCCCAAAAATACCCCTAGCTCCATGCCTACTATAAAATGAAGACTCAAGACCCCATTTAAAAAAGCTTTTTAGATAGGAATTTTTAGAGAGAGAATTGTAGAGAGAAAAACACCATTTGTAAATAGTTTTATTTTCTTATTTTTATTTTTGTTAGATATTTGTGAGGTTAAATATTGTTTGAGATTTAATTAAGTGGATATTTAATTCCAAATCATTTGGATGCTCAATTAAGATGTGTATGCTTCAAATTGGAAGATTAGAGTTCAACTTTCTCAAAGAGATTTGGTTTGCTTGTTCAATTCCCTTCTATTTTATTTTAGTAGCCTTGATTATTTGTTCATCATGTTTAATATCATGTTAGGCTAATCCCCTTTCAAGGGGTGGGGGAAACCCTTATTTGATGTTATTTTTGTTTAATTAGTTTGATTACTTGAAAATTCCCTTTGAATGTTAATTTTGATCCCTCACACTTAGATTTACGCCTCGAGAGAGGGTAAATGATTTTCGAGAGAAAATCGAAATTCTAGTTATAATACCCATTTTAGATTCGAACTAGAGATAGGAATTTCTTAAGTGGGGTATTATAACTTGAATTTCAACTCTAAATTTATTTTCTAAGATTTACATGAATTTTAATTGATCGATCCTAGCGGGTGATTAATTAAAAGGCGTGTAGATCTATTTTTCTAGAGTTGTGGGGTGTTAAACTTAATTTTCTAAAAGGTTACAACTAAAATTACATTTTCAACGAGAGTTGATTTGTAATTTTAGTAGTAACCTTTTAGAAAATTAAGTTTAGTACCCCACAACTCTAGAAAACTATATCTACACTCCTTTTAATTAATCAACCGCTAGGATCGATCAATTAAAATTTATGTAAATCTTAGAAAATAAATTTAGAGTTGAAATTCAAGTTATAATACCCCACTTAAGAAATCCCTATCTCTAGTTCGAATCTAAAATGGGTATTATAACTAGAATTTCGATTTTCTCTCGAAAATCATTTACCCTCTCTCCAGGCGTAAATTTAAGGGTGGGGGATCAAAATTAACATTCAAAGGGAATTTTCAAGTAATCAAACTAATTAAACTAAAATAACATCAAATAAGGATTTCCCCCCACCCCTTGAAAGGGGATTAGCCTAACATGATATTAAACATGATGAACAAATAATCAGGGCTACTAAAATAAAATAGAAGGGAATAGAACAAGCAAACTAAATCTCTTTGAGAAAGTTGAACTCTAATCTTCCCATTTGAAGCATACACCTCTTAATTGAGCATCCAAATGATTTGAAATTAAATATCCACTCAATTAAATCTCAAATAATATTTAACCTCACATTATCTAACAAAAATAAAAATAAAAAAATAAAACTATTTACAAATGGTGTTTTTCTCTCTACAATTCTCTCTCTAAAAATTCCTATCTAAAAAGCTTTTTGTAAATGGGGTCTTGAGTCTTCATTTTATAGTAGGCATGGAGCTAGGGGTATTTTTGGGAATGGACATGAGTGAGCATGGAAACTGTGAGTGTGAGGGCATGTGGGTTAAATGGGGTGACACAATCAGATTTGGTTTAGAGGGTATAATGGGTATTGGGGTTAAAGTTGGTAGTTGAGGGGTAATAAGGGAAAAGGGAATAAAGGGGTTTTAAGAACATGTGAGTTTAATTGGCTTTGGCTTTTTGGATTTGGTTTGACAGGTGACACAAATCGTGGCTTGGGAGAAACATGGAAATGGGTTTGGGTTTGAAATGGAAGATGGGAATGGGCTTAGGGTATTGGAAGGTGTCGGGTTTCTGGGATGGAGGTCCGGACGGCTTGGATCGGAGGGAACGAGGGGCTCGCCGGAGGGTCGAGGGTTGTCGGGTTTAAGTCTCCGGGCGACAGGGGCATCGTCGGACTAAGGGTCCACGGCTGGTAGTCACGGGTTTGGAGTTAGAGGGTCGATTTTTCGGGTTGGAGGTCCGACCGTGGAGTTGGTAGAAGGGATCCGGCGGGGCAGCGGTCTGCGGGTTAGGCAGGGGGATGCTCACGTCACCGCCGGTTGTGGTCCGGCGGGAATGGTAGTGGTGGGTGGCGGGTTGCTGCGACCGGAGTGTGATGGGGGTGAAGGAGAGTTTTCGGCATTCTGGGTGTGGTGACGCCGTTCGAAAGGAGAGGATCGGCGTGCGGGCTGTGAGGAGTCGGGTTAGGATCGTCGGCGTTTGAAGAGGGTTCCGGCCATGTGGAGAGAAATATTTTTTTTTGGAGTTTTTTTAAATTTTTTCAAAAGGAAAGAAAATATTTTTGGATTCTCTAAAAATAATGGAAGAAAATATATTTGGATTTTTTATAAAAATGAAAGAGAATATTTTTGGATTTTTTTTTAATTAAAATGAAAGAAAATATTTTTGGATTTTTTGGAAGAAAAAGGGTGGGGAAAAAAATATGGACTCTTGATTTGGACGAACCAACTAAAATCGACTACCGAAAATGGAATTGAACACACACACAAGTCAAGAAAATTTCCTAACTAGCACATAGCCAATGTTTATCTTTAGATTTAGTGAAAGGGTAGTCAAATTTTAATTAAGTCCGCGGGCGATAAAAAATCACGGAAATCTCTTTGTGATTGCCTTTGCAAAATATTCTCCTAATGGGCTACCTAGTTAATAGATTTTATATTTAGTGATGGCTAGGGTAGCACACAATGGTAAGAGAGTGAGTCGGGTAATGAAATCCCTTCTCGTGAGTGACCGGTTGTAGGTCTTAGAAATTTAATTCACCACACCATTCGAAAATAAATGCTAGAATAAAATCAAATAAGAGAACACAAGCACACACAATAATTGACTCGCTAACAGGAGAGGCGCGAGGGTTTGAGAAATGTACCTCCCACAGTTTTTAGGCCGTGGGGTGCCGAAAAATTTGAGTCGACCGGGGGGAGATCACGCCTATCTCAGTCGTCCCCGAGAGTCCGACCAACCCAAGATAGAAAGGCTTCTAAATCCCCGCCTTTGGACGCCCTCTCTCTACCTTGTCCAGTTTCCCTATCACGCTTGTCTTCAATTATTACAAATTTAAATAGAAAATAAATGGTGTCTCTAAGCACCGCAATACAAGCCAAGAATAGAATAATCCTAAATACAAGCCTTCTAAAAATATAAAAATGGTACAAAAAAATAATAAAGTGCAAAAAAAAGGAACTACAAGTTGAAATCTTCTCCTAGCTTCACGATCCCAAGAACGGCAACGGCGCCATTTGATAGAAAGAACTTTTATCTCCCCGGCAACGGCGCCATTTGATAGAAAGAAATTTTCGGTGTATTTGTCGTCTTTTGTCGTTGCTTGAAAAGTCCTTCTAATCAAAACCTCAAATACCTACAAAATATAATAATCTCAAGTGTAGAGGTAAGTAAGGGTATCAATCCACTTCCAAGGGGGTAAGCTAGAGACAAATTCAATTGTAATTCACTTTTTATCTTCTTTTTGTGCTTTTTCACTTTTCTACTTTTTTTTAGCTTTTTCAAATATTAAAACAATTGGGTGAGGTGATGATTTAAACTAAACTAAACTAAAATGTGATATGATAATAACTAACTAGAAAGTTACTAAAATGGAAAATAAAGTCTAACACTAAAATACGAGATAAAGTGACGTCTATAATTGTGAGAACAATCAAGGATTGGGATTACACCACAAATTTTAGCTATTCTAATTAATTAATTTAATTAATTGAATTCTCCCAAATTAATATCAAAATTACAAATCAACTCTCGTTGCACTTGTAATTTTAATAGTACCCTTTTAAAAAAATTAAGTTTAACACCCTACAACTCTAGAAAATAGATCCACACTCCTTTTAATTAATCACCCGCTAGGATCGATCAATTAAAATTTATGTCAATCTTAGAAAATAAATTTAGAGTTGAAATTCAAGTTATAATACCCCACTTAAGAAACCCCTATTTCTAGTTCGAATCTAAAATGGGTATTATAACTAGAATTTCGATTTTCTCTCGAAAATCATTTACCCTCTCTCGAGGCGTAAATCTAAGCGTGAGGGATCAAAATTAACATTCAAAGGGAATTTTCAAGTAATCAAATTAATTAAACTAAAATAACATCAAATAAGGGTTTTCCCCCACCCCTTGAAGGGGATTTAGCCTAACATGATATTAAACATGATGAACAAATAATCAAAGGCATATATAATAAAAGAGTCGAGAAAGAGAACAAATCTTCAACAAGTCTCCTTGAAATTGGTACTTTGAAATCTATCATCTCCCATACAATTCAATTACTCACAATTAAATCTCACCAAATCTCTAAAAAAAATAAAAACAAAAACTATTTACAAAATGGTGTTTATCTCTCTACAATTCTCTCTCTGTTTATTCCTATCTAAAAGCTTTTCCAAATGGGCTCTTCCATCCTCTTTTGATAATAGGCACGGAGCTAGGGGTATTTTTGAAAATGGACTTGAGTGTGCATGAAAATGGTGAGAGGAGTGTGAGGTCATGTGGGTGAGGGGATTTGGGAATAAAATATGATATGGTTAAAGGGGTAGTTTTGAAAATTGGGGTATAAGTGGTAGTTGAGGGTATTTGGGTAAAAAGAGGATAAGTGGGTTTATTGGCACATGGGGAATTTATTTGTCTTTGGTTTTAGTTTGGTTTTATACAGATAAAGGAAAAATCGTGCAAGGCTTGAAAATGGTTCTTTGGGTTTAAGGTGGTTTGGGATGGACCGAAGGGAGGCAGCGATTGGGTCGCCGGGTCGGTGGATGTTGGCTCCGGGGCAGCTCGTTGATTGGATCATCGGAGGCCACATGTCTAAGGCTCCGAGTAGAGACAAGAGGGTTGCGTCGCCGGAGTAAGGGTGTCGGAGATGGACGGATAATGGGTCGAGTAGGTGGGGCAGCTGGTTGCTCGTGGATGTTGGTTTGGTTTGTTGGTTTAAAGTTTTGTGGCTATGGAGATTTAGTGGGTTTAGATGAGAGTGGAGATATAAGGTGTATGAGGGTGTAGGAAAGTAGGGTGAGGTTGAATGAGGAGATATGGTGTAGGTAAGGTGTAGGGTGATAGTATGAGGGTGAGGTGGTGTTTAGGTGTAGGATAGTGTATATTTTAGGGTGTGAGGGGTTGTATGGGTTATGTGTGTGTGTGTTTAATTTGGACATCTAAAAAAATATAATACTAACTAATTAAAAACTAAAAGTAAAAAAAATAAAATCTAACTAAAAATAAAACAAACTAAAAACAATAAAAATAAAAATAAAAAATCCTAAGCTATTAAAAACTAAAATAATAAAACAAAAGAAATAAAATATGAAAACAAAAAGTCATAAAATATAAAATATAATAAACTCCTAAAATTAATCCTAATAAAATAAGACTAAACTAAAAGCTAATGAAAATCAAAATCAAAATAAAATAAAATTATAAAAGTAAAACAGAAAAATAGAAATTAAATCCTAAAAATTCTAAATAAATCTAAAATATATCCTAAAAATAAAAAATGACTCAAACTAAAAAACAAAAAAAAATATAAAAAATACACAAACCAAATACCCACAGGCTTTAGGTAGGTTTAGGGACGGTTTAGGGTAGGCTAGGATACGAGACAATGGTATAGGTAGGTTTAGGGACAAGGTATTTAGGACTATTTTTGTACAATTGCCTTGATTTAATCGTTTGAACTCAGCAATGCCCAATTTGACCTACAAGATAAACATTTAAGCACATAAGACCCAAATTGCCGAGAATTAGCAACTAAAATACAACTATTCGGGGTATAAATTGTACAGTTTTGGGTGCTTATCAACTCTGCCACCACATCGGCTAAATCCTCAAGAAATGGAAAGATAAAGATGAGAAGCTCCTACCCATCCACGCCCACCTAAAAGAGATGGTCTCCCAGTTCAAAGATGTCACCTTCCACTACCTGCCTTGTACAAAGAACAACCCAGCTGACTCCCTTGCTACCCTATCCTGCATGGTCAACATGTTTGAGTAAATAATAAGAGCCCCTTTCCTAGTTCAGAAATAAGCATCGCCCACCCACTGCTACCACATTGAGCTCGTCACTAAGGTAGATTTGAATATGGTCGGGTTATGGTACAATAACATTTGGCGCCTCCTCAAATTTGGTAGTTATCCCTAAGAAACTGATAAGAAAAATTGTGTGACCCTTCGCAAATTATCAACCTAGTATATAATCTACAACAAAATGCTTTCCAAAAGAAACTTCAATGGAACCCATTTGGGCTGATGGTGAAGAAATAATACAAGATATCCAAAGTGAGGAATGCGGGACCCACATGAACGATTATATGCTTGTTAACAAGATCATCCATCAATGATATTATTAGACCACCATGGTTCAAGATTGCACTTCCTATGTTCGAAGATGCCTCAAATACCAGCAGTTTCTAATCTCCAATGCTTGCCTCCTCGAGAACTATACAACATGACATCACCCTGGCCTTTCTCTACCAGGGGCATTAACTTCATAGGAAATTTTATTCCCAAAGCTTCTAACGATCATGAATTCATATTGCTTGCCATTGACTACTTCACCAAACGGGCCGAAGCCGAGTCATACGCAGTATAGAATGCCAAAAAATTGGCTAAGTTTGTCAAAAAGAACATCATCTTTCGATACGGAGTTTTCCACAAGTTAATATCAGATAATCGACTCCACTTTTAAGTTGAGGACACAGAACTAGTCGACGAGTACGAAATTCAGAGACACAAATCGTCTCCCTACCGACCCTAAATGAGTGATGTTGTCGAATCCACCAGAAAAAGCCTTAAAATCATAATCAGTAAAATGATAGAGAGTTATAAAGATTAGGCCAATTGGATCTTTTATACCCTCTAAGGCTACCGTAATTCAATCAGAATGCCTACTGGGGCTACCCCTTATACTCTAGTGTACGACATGGAAGTAGTTCTACCCGTCGAGTTAGAAATACCTTCCCTGAGCGCCATGCTCAAAAGACAAGTTAGCCAAGAAGAGAGGCACCATAGCCACTTTGACGAACTGACACTCTTGAATGAAAAGAGGCTTAAGTATCTATATCATATATAGGGGTATAATCCCCGGATAGCGCGATCATTCAATTGAAAAGCCAAGTACCGCGGTGTCTAGAAAGGAGACCTTGCCCTCAAGAAGATCATAGAACCCATTTGGGACCCTAAAAGGAAATTCAAACCGAATTTGAGTGGTCCCTACATTGTGAAGAAAATTCTTTCAGGCGGTGTTGTTATACTCACAGACCTCAATGGAGAAGAGATGGTGCATCCAGTCAACATGGACCGTCTTAAGAAATTTTACCCATAATCATCTCGATGCGCTATGAGTCTTCTCATCCCCCTTCTATTCTAAGAAAAAAAATCATCATTTCCTATAACTAGAACTACTTGGGACCTGATCCTCTAAAAAACATTCCTTTTCAAAATGAGACTCGTGAAAATTTTTAGAACCCCCATAGGTACGTAGGCAACACATACGCCATACATGGTCACTGTCCCCTTCTTTTTCACAAAATGTTATTCTTTTCTAACCCCTGATAATGGCGGTCCATTTTATTGTTTACATGAAAAAAATGATTATGTACGCCTTAGAGATTGGTATGGATAATTCAAATGCAAAACCTCATCAGGAGGCATAATAAATGTGATCAAAATAATCATTATTTCTAATAAAGGAATATAACTGTTACATGAAGTATCAGTGAAGGGATTTAAAAAGACCACCCCCTTACACTAACTAAACCATATTAAACAAACCTAATCCTTACAAAGATTCACGAAAATCAACCAAAGCACAAAATACACTGGATTTATAAAACGTTACCCCCAACTTCACAAACATTGTCTTCAACTACCATACGGCCCCACTTTATCATCATTCCCATCCCCCGAAGGTCCCCAAGTCTCTTATTCCTGATTAACACTCCATATGCACTCCACGGAGTGATATGCCCAGACAAGCTTAAACGAAACCATGACACCCTCCTCTATGGTGTCGAAGGCGATGAACCACCTTTTCCCAGTCTCTTCCTCCATGATCTTCCTTACTTACCGCTTCCACAACCACTTCAAGTAGTCCCCAGACATGTGCCAGGCCCCTCCTATAGATTGTTATAGACGGGTAGATAGTCGACGATGCTGCCACAAGGAGACCAACATCATCCATAATGATTTAGTCAGGTCCTCCATCGAAAAGAAGTTCGTTATATGAGGGGGCACAATTTGTTCCCATCTGACTTAACGCAGAAGCCACCATGGGAAATAAAAAGAAGTCTGGTGATGGCAAACCAACTGCACATACTGGTACTAACCTAACTGCAAAATAAGTTGTAAATCTCCCCACCATGGCACTGACCAATGAAGACATTGGGCTCCATGCTCCACAAACTAGTTGACCCAATTATCTACTAATGGAAATAAACTAAAAAGAGTCCGAACAAGTAAATTTGTCACACCCGCCAAGGGATAGTCAGGATGGGTCGCAAGACGGAATCTCTCTGTAAGCCACATGAATGACATTTTCAGGTTCCCCCTTAGAAAATCTTAATGGCCTGCCCTTCAAGCATCTAGACCATGTCTCTCTCAAAACCACTTGGGGATCAACTGTCGGGTACCCTGTCATAAGAAAAAGCCTCGCAGTAAGCCCAAAGCAACTACTCTAGCAAATCCAACATCGTCAAAACCCCAGAGGCGCACTGAATATATAACTGCCTGAAGAGAAATAGTCCCTCCAGTAGCCAAAAATGCCTACTAAGAATGAGAAAATTTAGTTATAGCCGTCGTGACACTGGGGCTAACCCCTAACATTGCTGACAATTCCTCATAGGTAGGACAAACCTCGTCCAGGATTAAAACGAAAGACATGGTCCTCTGGGTACCAGAATTGTATTATCGCTGCTAGCAGATTCCAGTCAATGACTCCAGCAAAGCCATCACTAGTATAGTCTCTCCAACACATCAGAATCAACACAACCCAACAAAGGTGATAAGCTCCACTATACATCAGGGATTTTATCTCCTCATCCATATACTAACCAAGCCTCCAAGGCATTCTCTATCCAAAAATTTCCAAAAACATATTTTCTCAAAATAAGTCCCTTCAAAGGAAGCTTTTTGAAACCAAACATCCAAGACCTTCCTCTACTAAAAAAATTCCAAAAAATGCAATTTTCTTGCTCTTTCTCAAAACAAAACCTCAATAGAAAATTAAAGTGCATGTAGATTAAGCCAATAAATCAAGATAATCAAACAAAAGATGCATCTTTTTTTATCTTCTTAAGTTTCTCTTTTCAGGTACAAAGCCGCTAAATTAAGTATAAAACATGGTCAATGTCAATGAATCTGCAAGAAAATCTCAAAAGAAAGAACCAGATGTGGATGTCACTTCATCCGCCGCACCACCTCATGTGCCAGAAACCTCCTTATTTATACTTGCATACCCATAGCCCCCGCGGCCGTCGAAGGAAGACTACAAGGGGAGAAAGTAACATGTATCCCCAAGAAAGAGTCAATAATCCACCCAAAAGCAAAAAATTGAGAAATAGTATGAAAAAATTTTAAAAAACTCTGAAAAAATATGGAACATTATTTTCCCTCAGGAAAATCATTTACTGAGCATTAAACCACTTACAAACTCTCAAAATCCGTAGCAGGATTAATCATACACTTTAATCCTCAACATACTCCACAACAGAACCAATGATACACCCGCATCCAATACCACTACCATTCCCCCATCAGAACCTCAAAACTAAACATCCCCTGATAGAATTTTATGACAATACAATCCCAAATGGAACCACAAGTTCACTTGGAGCTTCAAAATAATCTAAATTTCCCCAGAAGCGCTATTCCCCATGCTATAATTTAAGGTCCTTAGAATTAACCTCGACCCTCAGAATTGGTGGTCCTAACTTTAGATCTTCAGAATTAACCTCGGCCCTCGGAATTGGTCATCGAAACTCTAGGTCCTAAGAATTGAACTCGACCCTCAGAATTAGTCATCCCAACTTTAGGTTCTCAGAATTGACCTCAGCCCTCAAAATTGGTTGTCCTAATTTTAGGTCCTCGAAATTGACCTCGACCCTCATAATTGATCGTCATAATTTTAGGTCCTCGGAATTGACCTCAGTCTTCAGTATTGGTCATCACCACTTTAGGTCCTCAAAATTGACCTCGACCCTCACTATTGGTCGTCACAACTTTAGGTCTTCAGAACTGACAGCGGCCCTCATAATTAGTTGTTACAACTTTAAGTCCTCAGGATTGACCTCATCCCTTAGAATTGGTAGTCACAACTTAAGGTCCTCGTAATTGACCTCGGCCCTCAAGATTGGTTATCACAACTAAATGTCCTGAGAATTTACCTCGTCCCTTAGAATTGGTCATCCCAACTAAAGGTCTTTAGAATTTACCTCAACACTCAGATTTGTCCCTCCTAAATTCAGGTCCTCGGAATTGACCCCGGTCTTCATAATTGGCCATTACAACCTTCGCCCTCAGAATTGGTCGTCCCAACTTTAGGTTCTCATAATTAACCTTGGCCCTCAGAATTGATCCTCACAACTTTAGTTCCTCGAAATTGACCTCGGCCCTCAAAATTGGTCGCTACAACTTTAGGCCCTCAAAATTTGACCTCGGCCCTCAGAATTGGTCATCCAAACTTTAGGTCCTTAGAATTAATCTTGACCCACATAATTGTCCATCACAATTTAAGAATTGACCTCGGCCCTCAGAGTTGATCATCACAACTTTAGGTCCTCGGAATTGACCTCGGCCCTCAGAATTGGCCATCTTAACTTTGGATCCTCATAATTAAACTCGGCCCTCAGAATTGGTCGTCCCAACTTTAGGTCCTTAAAATTCACCTTGGCCCTTAGAAATGGTTGTAATAACTTTAGGTCCTCACAATTGATCTCTACCCTCAGAATTGGTCGTCACAACTTTAGGTCCTCATAATTAACACTGGCCCTCATAATTGGTCGTCCCAACTTTAGGTCCTCACAATTCACCTCGACCTGTAGAATCGATCATCCCCACTACAACTTTAGGACCTCAGAATTGACCTCGACCCGCTGAATTGGTCTCCTTAGCCCTTTCAAACCAATCTTAACACATCCTAAACCCATTGAATCGGTCATCCTCATCTCCTTAGATCCTCATAATTGACCTCGACCCATAGAATTAGTTACCCCTCATCCTCTAGGTCCACAAAATTAACCTAAAATCCTCTTACCCAACGTTGATGTGGTGTCTGTCATTTGACGGTCTTCGCTTATTCCAAGCTCGCCCATCGAGGGGCTCTATATAGACACCCGATCCTAGGACCCCAGTAAACACCTCCTTAGGTCTCTAGCACTCACTCATTCACCGCAAACCCTAGGCTATACTCTGAGTAATAATCAAGAGGCTATCGGGTGCTCTCGAGTCTCGTTCGACTCCAATAAACTTCATCACCGGAGTGGAATCTCAATGAATATTTGGAGGGATCTTAAACCCTTTTTCAACGGTCCACCCCGTGCATGAATTGGCCTTACGATACGAACGATAATTCTTTTTACCCCAGAAACTAATCTTGAGGCCACCAGGTGCTCTCAGGCCCCGTTTGACTCTGGCTAACTCTACAGCCTAAGTGAAGCTTAATGAATCTTTGAAGGGCTCTGAATCTTCTATGTGCATGAATTCACCTTACGGTTCGAGCGAATGACCCATTTTACTCTGAAAGGGTCATCGGGCACTTTTGGGCCCCATTTGACCTTGGTCATATCTTTGAACCAAATGAAGCTAAATGAAATATCAAAGGGCACTGAATAACCTTTCCAACGGTCCATCCCGTGCATGAATCGAATTTACGGTTTGGATGAATGATCCATTTTCCTTTGAAAACTTCATGTCTAATGACCAACGGGCACTTCTGAGCCCTGTTTGACCTCAGTCATCTCCCGAACTCGGGAGTGGCTCAATGGATTCTTAAAGGGGTCTGAATATCCTTTCTAATAGTCCAACCAATGCACAATTATGACTCATAGTTTGCATTTTATGGCCATTTTTTTGAAAAACCAGTCCCAGACTGCCGAGTGGCACTATCAGGACCTTTCCTATCGACAGTGTGTCTGGGGTTTTATGCTGATAGACAAGTCCAAGACCCTTCCAATCAGTACCCCCCATTGGATCTATAAATAGATGGCATGACCTCACTTTGAAAATCACCCTTAAACATCCCTCTCAGCAATTCAAAGAACATTCTCTCGAATTTAGGGTTGTTCCCTCCCTGAAAGCCCATCTCACACATTTCATTCCATCCTTTTCATACTTCATTTAGTAAATTCCCTTCATCTCCTCATACCATCTCATCCCATTGTAAGATCTATGTATCTACACTCAAGATCCACTTCAATTATTCATAAGGAGGTCCAATTCTTCATCATTTTCTCTAAATTCTCTTATTTTAGTATTAGTTGCTTTATTTCTAATTTAGTGCTTTATTTAATAACATCATATAAATTAACCTCAAACCTTTAATAGTAGTATTTTCAAATACTCGATTTTCATAAAAAAAATCCAAAACCAAGAAAAAGAGGGTTTATCTATAAATTTCAAAAGAGGGATTCTCACTACACATTCTCACACTTAAAGCACGTTTATCTATACACACACATATAAGAGAAATTCTCCATTTGGATTTATGGGTTAAACGCCATCCTATGTTATCTTCGAACTACGTGGACTTTGATGCCCCTTGGACTACATAGGCGTCTTGGGTAAATCCTGAGATTCGAGTCCTACCTAATGTACATTTGTTATATTATTATTATTATTATTATTATTATTATTATTATTATTATTATTATTATTATTATTATTATTATAATATATATATTCTTATTCTTAGAGACCTTAAGGAATTAAACTTGAATGATAATAATGCATATAATAGATTAGAATGGAAAAAGAGAATCCATGTGGTCGACCCCATATGATGGGATTAAGGCAAGGATGATGATGATGATGATGATGTATATGTTCTTAATGGATGTCATATTCTTGTCTGCTTGTGTCTTGTCCGATGTATACATTAATTCTTTCATAACGACTTGTGATTCGGCAAACACTTAAATTATATTTTAAATTATTATTTTTTGGGAACACTCTTAAGAATGAATTCTAGGTTTGAAGTTCTTAGGGAGTGGATTTGGTGATGGACAAGGTCCAAAGGTTTGATGAGATTTTGACTTAACGGGGTCTCGTAGACTTTGGACAGGGGAGCATGGCACTCGGTGTACTCTTTCTTGGCAAAATTTGGGCCACTTTTTGGTCCCCAAGAGGTAGCAAGTTATGAAATGTTGTTGATGGTTAAGAATGTAGCACTGGCAGGCTTCTCATAATTTTGGGGAGTGAACTATCCGATCACTTTCTTTAGTTCATCTTCCACTTTGGTAATGTCTTACTCAATTTATACACCGTCCACTCGAAGGGTTCAAAATTTTGGGTAATACTGCCCTCAATGGATGCTCGGATATGAGGCAAAAAATCATTCTTCACAATACTGACTTGTTCCTCCTCAAAAGGTTGGTCGATTATGCTCTCTCCACCTTTCTATGAAGATACTAACTGTTTCACTAGGGTTTTGCTTAAGAAGCTTTAGATCTTTGTGCGTAACCTCTAGCTCCTCATTGTACTTGTATTGAGACATGAATTCCCGGGCTACATCCTCCCAACTACGAATCCTAGATTATTCAAGGGATAGAAACCATCAGAGGGAACTTTCTTTCAAGGTCTGCTGAAACATATGGGCCATTATCTCTTCGAAAGAACCAAGGAGGGTCATGGCTCGGTGATAGCTTCAAACGTGAATAACCGAGGGTTCGTTTCTCCCGAATTTCTCAATGTCTGGCATCTTGAACTTCTTTGGCATTCTAGCTTTGGGATAAGGAGACATATGGGTATAGTGCATTTAGTTCACGAATATCTTGACTTAGTCGAACTTCTTTGGTAGAAATTTGAGGTCTTCTTTGACCTTCTTCAGTTACTCCTCTTTGGGATCCATGGGTACTGGCAGATTATCCCTTAATTGGGTAAGGTTCAAAATCGAGAGTTAAGTAGGTAGTGGCCCATTGGCAGGCGGGGCACGCGGAGCATGTTAATACTCTTTTGGGACCCAAATAAGCTTGGGAGTGGGGGACCCATGGCATGAGGAAAGAAAACCTCATGTTCTTCAAAAATCGGGCCCGATGTCACTGTATTTCATGGACCTCGATTTGAAGGTTATCAATCTTGGCACTGAGTTAGGCTAAGACGGCCATCATCAGATCAGGATACACATTTGATGCTTGTTCAGTGTTCTCCATGAAGATATCATTGAGGTATGTCCCAAATTCAGACAAAGTAGTAGAAGAGGCGACGGAGCTTCAGGGTAGTTTGATGGAAGACCAAAGTCAATAATGATCCAGGACAAAATCGGGTATGCGATCAACCTAAGAAGGAAAATGATTCGCATTTATTTTTGAAGGAATGAAGGAGAATGTTTTTGGTATTTGGGAAGGAGAAGAAAAATTATTTTTTGCATTTCGATTTTGAAAAAGGAGGGAAAAGGGAAAAGAATCTCAGCATCATTATAAATTATTAATGTTATTATTTGGTCTTCACTTGTATTAGGTTTGCCTAAATGCAAAAAGCATGTCGGACAGGACCCGAGCCTAGGAAAATAGGGTTTGAAAATATGTAAGATGATAACTAGCGTTTTTCATGTATGGTCGTTATTCTTCAAAAGCCACTCTCAAAATTCCCTTGAGTACCTACAAAACTTGTCTAAAAATAACTCGTATTGCGGTAAGTACGGGTATCAATCAAACTTTCAAGGTGAAACAATTGACGTGAAAACTTGCAATTCAATTTTTTTTATTGCTTTTTTTTTAAACAATTTCAAGGGAAAAATTTACTACTAAATGCTAAAATTACTAAATGACTAGATAATGAAAAAAAATGTTCAATCGAGTGTGAAATATGTGAGAAAGTCAAGAGATGGGATTACACTGCATTTCTCAATTTATTAATTTAAAATATTTCGAGATAATATTAAATCGATAATCTAACTCTCGTTAAAATTATAAATCTAATAAAATCTTTTTCAGAAAACTAATTTAAAAATGTCACATAATGAAAAATTAGGAATTATATTATTTTCAAAAAATTACCCGCTAAGATCAATTTAACTAAAACAATATCAATCCTCAAATTTCAACACCGAATTAATATTCAAATATCGAAAAAACCTATCTCTAGTTCGATTCCTAAATTCAAACATTAATTTGTTCAATTAATTTACTAACTCTCGTTACATAAATTATTTGGTGACAGTTAGATTAATTTACCTAGAAATATACAATGAATGAAATTGATTAATTAAATTAATATCATTCGCAGTGCATCCCACCCCTTGAACGGGGTGTTTAGCCAAACATTCTCATGTTAGAACAAACAACATCACAATAGCATTAATGAAAATTGAAACAAGAGGGAAAGAATACGATACTTAATAATTCCTTGTGCCAACTGTGCATGAACACGCGTCTCAATCTTCTCACAAATCCAGTACTTTATTACACCAAAAAGAATAAAAACCAACCTAAAAATTAATTCTAAACTAAACTAATTTTTTTTGTATTATTTTTTAAATTTTTTCTTGACCCTAAAATGTACATAATATACACACTGTTTCTCTCTCTATGCGTCTCTTCTTCTTTTTTCTGTTGAGAGTCCTCCATCTTTTTATGATGAGTTGATGCCTTTTTTTATAAGCCGCGAAGATTTGTTTTGGATGTGGAGATTTTGTTGGGATTTTATCTTGCTCCTACATTCATGGCTTAGCAGGTGGGTTTCCTATTTTTATGGATATGGGTTTTGCTGCTTTGAATCGGGTTGGACAGCCCCGTGTATGTTGTTTGGGTTGAGTTGGAAATGGGGTCGGAGTTGCCTTGGGTCCGAGGTCCGGATCTGGCGGGTTTCTCGCCAGAGATGACAATTTTCAGGTGGGTATGGCTGGTATTTAGGTTGAAGCATAAATGGATAATGGGTTGTTTTGGTGGCGTATAAGGGTGGTGATGGAGGTTGGGTTGTATTTGGTTATGGAGGTGAGATGATAGAGAAAGGGTTTTGGTGGGAAAGATGAAGTGAGGTTGATTTGGTGTGTTGAGGGTGTAGAGTGTGTGTGTGTGTGTGTGTGTGTGTGTGTGTGTGTGTGTGTGTGTGTGTGTGTGTGTGTGTGTGTGTGTGTGTGTGCGTGTGTGTGTGTGTGAGAGAGAGAGAGGGGTTGTTTGGATGTAAATGGGTGTATGGGTTTAATGTGTGTGTTTAAGTTGTGACCCTAAAAATAACATAACTAAAAAAAATATAAAACTAACAAAACTAAAAATCTAAAAATAAAATACTACTCTAAAAATAAAATAAAGACTTAAATAAAAAAAATGAAACTAATAAGAAATAAAAATCTATTAAACTAAAAACTAAAATCCTAAAAAAGTAAAATCTAAAAAATAAAAATAAATGAAATCCTAAAACCTAATCCAAATAAAATAAAATCAAATCAAAACTAAAAAGAAATCAAAATAAAAATAAAAATGAAAATAAAAATACACTAATAAAAATCAAATATAAAAATATGCAAATAAATTCTAAAAATCCTAAATAAATCTACAATAAATCCTAAAAATAAAATAACTCAAAAATAAAAATCAACACACACCGTGCTCGGGGTATGGACTAGGCTCGGTCTAGGCTTAGATTTGGTTTGGGATAAGGTTCGAGACATCGGAACTCTTGTGGGCAAGCTCAATATGGACTCAGACTTCGCGGTCTCCTTTGATTTCTTCGATGCAAGCTTTTAATCGCTTTTGTGTCGCAATTATACTGATTTAGTATTATTTGTACCGCAACTGCGTATTGACCTGCAAAAATGATAAAATATGAATATAAGGCCAATTTTAATTAAAACAAGTGACTAAAATGCATATATTCGTGTTATAAAATAGACACTTTTGGGTGCCTATCATAAGACGTGGTTTGACTTGTTTCCAGGCTCATGGAGGGGTCCTATTTTGAAAAAAGGCGAAATAGCAAAAAAAATCGGGCGGTACGCTGACTCAAAATTTTGGCAAAGTTTCGCATGGTAATTAGCAAACTAAATATGAATGCCCTAGGTCAAACAACTGTATGAGGTTTATGCACTTATTGGGTTAGTGGAAGGGTTCCCCCTTTGGCGTGACTTCCATGATATACCTCTTGCCTATAAGGGTAATCATTCATCGGTACGTGTGGACAAGCCATTTGATATACCTGAGTGTGCGTGAATTGCTTCACGATATACCTCATAAGGACGGTACATATGAGAGTTAATTCGATATACTCGACATACGTGAATGATCTCCCTGTCATATACCTCCCATCGTGAGTTCGATCAAGCAGTGAAATGCGGGGGAAACCATTCGATATACATCAAAGGTACGAGGCCAATGGAAGGTGAGAGTCATATCACCTAGGCTAACTGCGCCCCGCAGGATCAGCGCCCATCACAAAGTGACCCCCCAATATAGGATAAATTTTTGTTCAATATTGTCATGTTCTTAGTGATGTAGTGTGAAAAATGCATGAGTTTAAATTAGTATATTATGGAGAGAGAGTATTTTTATTTACATTATGAATAAAGGGTACTACACTGATGAGGGAGCATATACAAGTATCATGAAAATTAAATCTAGCATGAATCATGGAGACTATACTAAACATGGATATATGTGAGCGAGTGACGTGTGAATATTTACAAGTGAATGTGCGTGGTAGTGAGCCTATACCTGGATCAACTACAAGCGGTGTGTGATATGTGTAAGTGAGCATGGAGATATATACAAGTGTGATAAGTGTGGGGTTCTGCTAGTGAAGTTTAAGCATGGATAATCTAAGTGGTGTGTGGAATATGTGAGTAGAAGTGAAGCTAAGTGCAAGTGTGTGAAGTGAACAAGGAGAGTATATATAAATGAAGTGCATAAGTGAGTAAAAAGTGATAAATACATGAGGTAGATAAACACAAAAAGTTAATAGAGGATAAATGGGAACATATATGTAGGTGCAGACGCACGCATGCAGAAAAGAATAACACCCATGTAGAAATAGAGTCTAGTCCTCCTAAAACATGTCCCCAGCAGAGTCGCCACTGTGGCTATCCCGGGGAGCTGGGGGCTTCCCTCTGGCATGTGCGCGGTATTGCGCCCTTTCTCAGGGCGCACGACCATCGTTAATGTGGGATAATATGTAAAGATAGAGTCGACAACCTATTTTGCACAAAATAGGCAAAATAAATGTTGTCACCTCGAGAGAACGGCATCAAGGACAATACTGATGCTTGCGAAACCAAGTAGTTCAAAGGTTCGGGGACTAAGTTACGGAATGGGAAGATGTTAGGCGCATATTCCGCCCTTTTGGTCTCTCATGGGCATGTGTTAATCTTCTTTTATTAGACTTCGTGAAGTGTGTGTTTATGTGCAAAATATAGATGGATAATGTAATCGTTCAACTTGCGTTATGGAAAAGGACGGAGTCAATTCATCCTTAGGAGTATTTCCAAAAAATAATAATTCAAAATATAATGTAAGTGTTTATCGAATCACAAGTCCTTATGGAAGAATGAATGTATACATCGGAGAAGACGCAAGCACGCAAGATATGACATTAATTAAGAATATATATATATATAATATAAAAAATGTGCATAAGGGAGGATTGAAATGTAGGGATTTACCCAAGATGCCTACATAGCCCAAGGGGCATCAAAGTCCACATAGTTCGAAGATAACATAGGGTCGGATTAACCCATAAATCCAAAAGGGAGATTTATCGTATATGTGTGTGTAGAGATAAATGTGATTTAAGTGTGAGAATGTGCAGTGAGAATCCCTCTTCTGGAATTTATAGATGACCCCTTTAATTCTTGTTTTGGGGTTTTCTATGAAAATAGAGTATGTACAAATGCTACTGATAAAAGGTTTGAGATTAATGTATGTGATGTAATGAAATAAAGCGCTAAAGTAGAAATAAAGCAACTAATACCAAAATAAGATAATTTAGAGAAAATGATAGAGAATTGGACCTCCTAATAAATACTTGAAGTGGATCTTGAGTGTAAATACGCTGATCTTGCAATGGAATGAAGGTAGTATGACGTGATGGGGGAGAATTTACTAAATAAAGTATGAAAATGATCGAATAAAATGTGTAAGATGGGCTTTTTAGGTCTGAATTCGAGAGAATGTTCTCTGAATTGTTGATAGGGATGTTCAGGGTGCTCAGGGGTGCTTTTCAAAGTGAGGTCCTGGCCTCCATTTATAGGGCCAAGGGGGTTGAAGATCGAAAGGGTCTTGTACGTACCTATCAGCATAGAACCTGAGACACACTATGGATAGGTAGGGTCCTGAGGGTGCCGTCCAGCAATCTGGAATAGATTTTTCAAAAAATGGTTGTATAATGAGAACCGTAAGTCAGAATCGTGCACAAGGTGGACCATTTGAAAGGGTATTTAGAGCCTTTTAATAATCCATTGAGCCACTCCCAAGTCCGGTAGTTGACCGAGGTCAAACGGGGCTTGGAAGCGCTTGTTGGCCACTAGACAGGAAGTTTTCAAAAGAAAATGGATTGTTCATCTAAGCCCTAAAGCTGATTCGCACATGGGATGGACCGTTGGAAAGGTTATTTAGTGTCCTTTAAGATTTCATTTAGTTTTGTTCAGTTTGAAGAGTTAATTAAGGTTGAGTGGGTCCTATAAGCACCCGGTGACCCTTTGGAGTAAAATGGGTCGTTCGTCCGAATCATAAGGCCGATTCGCACACGGGGTGAATCGTGGGAAAGGTGATTTAGAGATATTTAAAGATTCATAGAGCTTCTCTCAAAATGGATAGGTGATCTAAGTCAAACGGGGCCCAAGAATACCCATGGCCTCTAGATCAATTTTTAGGGTAAAACGGATCTTTCATCCATACCGTAAGACTAATTCGCGCACGGGGTGGACCATTGAGCTTCCAGATTCATTGAGCTTCCACTCAGGTGAGGAAGTTGACTAGAGTCAAACAGGACTCGAGAGCACCCGATAGCCTCCGGATCGATACTCAAAGTATGACCTAGGGTTTGAGGTGAAGGAGTTAGTGCTAGGGACCTAAGGAGGTGCTTAGGGGTTCCTAGGATGGTGTGTTTACAGTTCCACCTTGCTCAAAATGTCTAGGATGATCTTTTCTCAGTGGGTTAGGACGAGGGCCATAAGGATCAACCATAAATTTAAGAACTGGTTCCTGTGCGGTATGGAAACTGGATGCACCGTCATAACCAATTCCATGCCTCTCAACGTTACTTAATGCGGGACTGAGGAGAATCTTTTTAACCTTCTTATATATTCCCTCTAATGTGACCTTGACCTCTCGGGCACGTTCAAGATTAATTTCAAGTTGGGATACACGGGCTTCAAGTGTCTCACGAGTCTCCAAAGAAGATTAAAGATCTTTCGTAAGACTAGCCACGGTGTTGGTCAAATTGGTCTTCTCCCAACCTAAAATAATCAACTGCTCACATAAAGAAATTTTCATTTTCCCGAGTTGATTCATCGTCACCTCACACTCTCTCAAGACTTTCACTTCCTTTTTCAAATCACACACCCTAAGAGACAAATATTTATTTATCTTTTTCATTTTTAAAGTCTCAGTGTAAAGATCACTAAAAACTTTTTGGAGTCCACCTTCTCCCTCACTCCAATTCTCATTCTCACTCTCACTTTCTCTAGAATGATTCAAAACATTGTCGAGGCTTTCACGTTTAGATACATCCTCACCAGTGTGGGACAAACTAGAAGTGCTAATGTGACTAGACATGAACGCCATGCATGGTTCATGTGGTCATTCTCCCCCTGAATCAAATGACTTGACTTCGATATCGCTAAGAGTGGCCTTATTTTCAACTTTCTTTCCCTTTATCTTAGGCCCAGTGGGACATTCATGTGCCTTGTGACCCTTTTCCTCACACTCATAGCATCTTATCTCATCTTTCTCACAAACCTTCTCGTCCTTATTCTTATTTTTATTTTTCTCAAAACTCTTTTCTTTGGAAGAATTTTCTTTTGAAAATTTGAGAAATTTTTTGATTGTTTTTAGCATAAAGGGCTAAGTCATCCAACTCAAAATCAAATTCAGATTCGGGCACACAAACTTTTTCTTTCTTCTTTTTCTTAGTTTGTGTTTTCGAAGTAATCCCTATATCCTTTGGTTTAATAGTTTTAGGAAACATATCAATCTCATATGTTTGAAGATCTCCAACAAGTTCTTCTAACCTAAGAGTATAGAATATCCCTAACGAATTAAGCATTATGACCTTAGGAATGAAACGGGCTGGCAAGGATCTTAAAATTTTCTTAACTATGCACGTCTCAGATATTTTCTCACCCAAATTGAAGCCCAAGTACTATATGGACAGTCATACGTAAAAGTCGCCAAATGATTCAGATTCAAGCATAATGAAAGTTTCAAATTGTGTTGTAAGATTTTGAAGCTTAGAAGCTTTATCGGCGTTGATTACCTCGTGAGCAATATGGAGGGTATTCCAAGCTTCTTTAGACGTGGTGCACATCATAATGTCTTGGAACTCGTCAGGGGTGATAGCTCCCAAGATGGCACTTAAATCGCACGAGTTAAAATTGTTCCATTTAAAGTCATTCTCTATCCATTAAGAGACAGGTTTAAGGCCAACTACATTATCAACGGTTATAGTGGGTGGTATCCACCCTCTTTCACAAAGCTACCAGACACATTCATCAATTGATTTTAAAGTAGACCTTATCCTAGCTTTCTAGTAAGCATAATTAGAACCGTCAAAAATGGGCATTTGATTATACAAATTATCCATTAAATTCCGTCTTTTTAAATATCAACAATATTTAAAAAAATTGATATCAAAAAAAATTGTGAAAAAGGATTACACGATAATTTGGTGTAACCTTCTCTGATACCAATTTGAGAGTGCCCATGAACTAATGGATCTGTTTAATTAATTAAATGCCCCAACACACATATATAAATTTTAATCCTCAACAAATTATGTTGTGCATGCGAATTGTGTTCAAATATAGATTTGCAATTATTATACCAAACATGCAAAAACACACGAGATGAGAAAAATCCCTTTGCAAGGCAAATCTTTTATTCAGCACTGTTGGGAATTTATGAATACAGACGACTTATAAAACACTTAGCTAAACTAAGTTAGACGCGTAGAATTTCAAAAACTCCATCAGATACAACCCATCTCTAGAGTCGTCCATAGGTAGTGGTTTACCCTCGGTATCCACCGATTCAGCCTTTTTCCTTCTTCAGTAATGAAACCTTGTTTCAAAAAGTCAGTCATAGAGAAAAGTGTCTACAAGAGTAAAGCACAAGAAACCTTCTTGATATTGGTAAAAATTATCTTGAATATATCTTGGGCGTGAGCAATATGATATGAGGTGTTTGATCACAAAAGGAGAACTCGAAAGATATTTTTCTTCATGGAAAAGAGTTCTTAGAGTATTTAATCCCGTTCAGCCTTTTTATTAGAAGGGAAGATAAAAAGGATAATCACAAAAAATATTGGGAAGATATTCATTAAAAAACAAATCTCGTCTGGTCATTTGAATGAAGGTGCAGGTCATTCGAACAACACTTTGAACGTATGCTTCTAACGAGATGTCTGCATGAACCAAAAAGGATCTCGTTTGAAACTTTGCTCGAACGATATCATCTAACGAGATTATAGTATGAAACAATTTGGTACCACGTTAAATCTTGTTCGAACGAGGCGTCGTTTTTTGAAAAAAAAATCTATAAAAAATTTCGAGTTCCTTTATATAAAAGATTGCCTCAAAAAAAGTAATTTATCCCCAAAAAATTACGAGGAACCTTTTATACCTCCAGACGCGGACTTCTACTAACATTGTTGAGATGATTAAATCTTCTATTCTTTGACGGTCTTCAACATAGTCTTTCAGTACCGAGAAGTAGTGACGTAGATCTGTTTAGGTTTCGTATTTGTGTAACGGGATACACCAAACTAAAATAAATAAAAATATGCAATCATAAATTTTGCTCTTAAAAGGTTGATATGAAATATTTTTAAAAATTAAAATTATAGAAAAAGATTTAAAACTATTTACAAAATTTGATAAATATATAAAGCCATTTTAAATTTTAGAAATTACATAAAAATGTTTTTATAATCTCAAAATTAAAAAATACATGTTTTATAAATTATAAAAAACAGTTAAACATGTGAAAAATAAAGTTTGCATAAAACTAAAAAAACTTTTCAAAAATTTGAAAAATACGGAAAAGGACTTTTAAAAATCTAAGAATATTAGACAATGTATTCAAAATGTTTGAATAATCTTTTAAAAAATTGACAAAAAAACTCAAAATTATAGAAAATACAAAATTTACAAAAACAATAGGAAAAAATTAAAGAAAATAATGAAAATTTTTAATTCTATATATAACAAAAAAACATTTTAAAAGTTGAATAAAACTTAAAAAACTTTAAAATATCTAAAAAATATTTTAAAAAAGACCTTTAAAAATCAGTAAATATTATAAATGTGTTATAAATGATTGAATAACATTGAAAATAAATAAATTACAAGAAAAAAATATACAGCAAAACTGGAAAAAAAATTGTAGATTAAAAAATATAAAAATTCTCAAAATAATAGGAAAATATTTTTAAAAAAAGTAAAGATATTCAAAAAATTATAAAATTATATAAATTATAGGAAAAACATTTAAAAATTTTGAATAATCTCAAAAATATGTTATAAAAAAATCTGAATTAAACAAAAAAAAGAAAAAAAATATTTACAAAACTTATCTTATTCTTCTTCAACAAATCTATTTCAAAAAATTCAAATCCCACCTTTGTTTTTCTTCATCAAACTCATTTAAAAAAAACACCTTCTTTTTAATAATATCATTTCAAAATTTTCAAATCCCGCCTTCTTCTTTGTCAAATCCATTTCAAAAAAAATCTTCTTCAATAAATCCATTTCAAAAATTTTAAATCCCACTTTCTTCAATAAACCCATTTCAAACTCACCTTCTTCTTCAACCCCATTAATGGTGTCTTCGTGTGTGCGTATTTCCAGTCTCTCTGTGTGTGTGTGTGTGTGTGTGTGTGTATGTGTGTGTGTGTGTATTTGTGTGTGTGTGTGTGTGTGAGAGAGAGAGAGAGAGAGAGAGTGTGAGATGGAAACCATGGTTGTTGTGAGAGTAAGAGAAAGAGAAGAAAGGGAGAAAATGAGAAAGAGACGAAAAATTAAGATTTTATCCCAAATGTGCTAAAATTCAAAAATGCTCTTTTAAAAAAGCCAATAGGTGCCATGTGTCATTTTTCGTCCGAAAAACTTACGGCGTTAGTGTTGGGGGTTGCTTGAAGTCCTTTTGAAAGTTCAAAGGGGGTTAAATAAAAAAATGTTCTAGTGATAGAGGGAAGAAGGGGTCAAAGTTTCGGGAGATAAGTGCAATTAACGCGGATAATGATAAAAAATTCTTATTTACATATATAATATGTTTATCTCTACCAATATTCTTACTTCCTAATGTTATATGTTACGATCAAGACTATGGGTAAAGAATATTGCACATGTAACAATAAAGTGTACTGTGTAAAGAGGCGTAATTGGGGGAGAAACACCTCACATAAAGGAGAAAAAATTAATCGACATTATAATACAAGTGTCGGAATCCAATATAGCATCAATAGCCGTGTGAAACACGGGATCGGCCTTAGGCCTAGGCCACCGAGGCGGTCACCTAGGCACCCAATTTTTTAAGGCCTCGTATGAAATAATATAAGTCCAATGCCTTTTTTTTTATAAAGGCTCACTATATATGTAACTTAATGAGAAATGGCCCGGGGTTCAAATCCATTGTGTATGTTCATTCTACTTAAAAGAAAGTATTAAAATTAAGAAAAAAATTATGTGTACCAAGTTTTCTTACCAAATTTTATATCTCAGATGCATTAAATAGTAGTACTCCAAGTGTTGGTACAACCATTTACTGCACTTATTATACAGACTTGGTAAAAAAAACTCGGTACGTATAGCACCAGTCTAAAAATAAAGGCCCTCTAGGTTTTAATTCAGAGAAATGATATTTAACCCGCCATATGTGACCGCATAAAACCGCATATGATACATGTCATTCCATTGTCACTCGCATTTCATGCTTATTTTCCTTCACACTTTACTTTAATCATTTCAACCACACAAACCAATTCCACGCTTGTATCATTTGAAGATAATCAATTTAATAGTAAAACATTAATAAACCTCTACACACAAAAAAAAATATAGACCATTTAATAAAATGTCTATGATTTATTTTTTATTTAATTTTAGTTCAATATATTTTCAAATATAATTTTTGTCTTTGATAGTGACATTAACTATGTCACTATTCTTTTGCTAATGTCTTTATCATGAACTAAAAATTATTTTTTTAAATATGTTAGACTAAATATGAAACATCGTCCTAACACTATTATGTAAATATTTAAAAATTACCATCCTCAAGTGATAATAGCAAAAAAAAAAAGTCTCAATAATTCAGTTGTTCTATGAAAATGTATTTGTATGCTCCAAAATTGAATTCTAATACATTTTTTGAAACAAACTATCATCGCTAAATTCAGGTAGTTTTTATACTTAATATATTTTATTTAATAATTTATATGTGTATTCAATGGTCGTCGGGGGGAGGGGGTCAAGTGTGTTAGGAAATTAGGTGCAACTAATTCCTTCAATAATTTTGCCAGGACCTTGGGATTCAATGGGTTAAGAAAACAATTAATATTACCACACGTTGAAAACACCACTATTTGAAAGGGTGTCCAAAAAAAATTATACCACAGACAAAAATTACACCAAAAGATAGTGCAAGAAAAATTTACACTCACACCCAGATTCACTATAATAATGATGTTTTACAAAACACACACGGTGTATCACTCGCACTCTGAAAAATACTCACTCAGTATTTTCTGGCTTACATTTACTGCACCACTCGAAAAATACTCACTCCGTATTTTTCTTCACGTTAACACTTGCTACACAATGCTAAATCTAGTGTGTTACTACAACTTGATGTTTTGTGTTTGGTGTGTTGATTGTGCTGAATGGCTCTGCTTTTTATAGCAATCCCAAAGGGATATTAGGAGCAATTTAAGGAGAAAAAATTTCACCACCTATAGTAGCTAGGGTGGCTTCAAATTTATTACATCTTTATTTTTCCAAGTCTTCATTATGGGCTGGTTGGCTTTAAACCATAGGAGTCTATCTTAATAGTTTCGATACTCCAGCAATCTCCCATTTGGAGACTATTGATAAGTGTTTTCACCATCATGTATATCAACAAATTTGGGCATGAGACTTTTCAATCTTCAAACCTTGAAGACTCACTAAAGATGGGCATAACTTCAGTTTATCCGTAGTCACTGTCTTGGTTAACATGTCCGCTAGATTCTTGATTCCCTGGATCTTCTCAAGTGTTAAAAATCCATCATCTAAAAGTGATCTGACGAAATGATAACGAAGTCCGATGTGCTTGGTCCTCGAATGAAATGTTGAATTCTTTGCCAGATGTATAGCACTCTGGTTGTCACTGTGCAAAACATTATTCACTTGTTAGAATCCCAACTCTGACAATAATCCTTGTAACTAGATCATCTCCTTGCTAGCTTCTGTCACAGCTATGTATTCTGCCTCTGTAGTGGATAAGGCGACTATCTTCTATAGTTGCGAAACCCAACTGACTGCAGTAGTACCTATTGTGAAAATGTAACCTGTAGTGATCCTCATGTGATCGACCTCACCAGCAAAGTCGGCATGTATATACCCCTGCAATTTTATCTCACCTCATCCGAAGCGTAGACATCTATCGGTAGTACCTCGCAAGTACCTTAGTATCCACTTCACTGCTTCCCAATGTTGCTTTCTCGAGTTGGTCATGAATCTTCCCACTGCTCCCACTACATGAGCAATAAATGGTCTTGTGCAAACCATTGCGTACATCAAACTTCTGATGGCTGAGGCATATGGAACCTTAGCCATAAAGTTTTTCTCGTCCTCTATCTCTGGTGACTAGTGCTTGAATAGTCAAAAGTGACTAGCTAATGGCATGCTAACAGCTTTAGCATCACCCATGTTAAACCTTCGCAAGACACGACTGATGTACTCTGCCTGAGACAATTGCAAAGTACCTTTTGTTTGTCTTTGTTGATCCTCATCCCAAGAATCCGCCTTGCTGCACCCAAATTTTTCATGTCAAACTCACTCGATAATTGCTTCTTAAAATTTCTAATTTCATCCATATCTGATCCTACCATTAACATGTCATCAACATATAGTAGAAAAATGATGTAGCTAGACTGAAATCTCTTGAAGCAACAGCAGTGGTCAACATTGCACTTGTTGTAGCCATTTATCTGCATAAACCCGCTGAACTTCTTATACCACTATTTTGGGGCCTATTTTAAGTCGTATAAGCTTTTCTTTAATTTTCACACTAGTTTCTCCCTCCCTGGTACTGAGAAACCCTCTGGCTGCTGCATATATATTTCCTCCTCTTGGTCACCATGGAGGAAAGCATTTTTGACATCTAACTGCTCAATATGCAAATCCTTTGCTGCAAAAATGCTTAGAACTGACCGAATGGTAGTCAGTTTTACAACCGGTGAGAAAATTTCAGTGAAGTCAATTCCTTCCTTCTGTTGGAATTCTTTGGCCACTAGCCTTGCCTTATATCTCTTGGAACCATTATGTTTCTCTTTGACTCGGTACACCCATTTATTATGTAGGGCCTTCTTTCCCACGGGCAACTTAGCTAGTCTCCATGTGTTATTAGAGATAAGGAACTTCATCTCATCATTCATTGTAAGCTCCCACTTGCTCGCATCCTTCATTTGACACGCTTCATCATAGCATTCAGGTTCATCGCCATCAGTGAGCAATAAATAGTTCATATACTTCTATTTGGTACATGAGATCCGGAGGATCTTCTTAATTCAGGACCAGGATGTGGAGAGTGTGGTGTGTCAGTCCGTTGTAGGCTACTCTGCGGTGTTAGTTCGTCTGACTGAAAACTTTCATCTGTTCATTATGCCACACTAGTTTTTAGAATATCCTCCAAATCAATGTACACTGGGTCATCTTGCCTTGGGACACTAGATTGTGGTGCATCTATGTCCTTATACATCATATTTTGATTGAATATCACACCCCGACTTCTGATTATTTTCTTTGTTTGGTCATTCTAGAATCGATAACCAAACTCATATTCTCTATCTGACAAAAGTGCATTTTAGTGACTTGGGGTCAAGCTTAGCCCTTGCATGATCACTAATATGCACATATGACATATAATAGAAAACCTTCAAGTGTGAAAGTTTGATCTTCTTTCCTCTCCATACCTCTTCTGGTATTTTGTGCTCCAATGGTACTGATGACCCTTGGTTGATTAGGTAGGTTGCTGTGTTGAGTGCTTCTGCCCAGAACTGCTTGGGTAAACTAGCATGTATGCGCATGTTTTTGTCTTTCTCAATTAATGTTCAATTCATTCGTTTTACCACGCCATTCTGTTGTGGTGTCCCTTATACAGTCCTCTCTAATCTTATTCCATTTTCATAACAGAACTTCTTAAACTCGGTGTCTTCGTACTCGCCACCGTTGTCAGATCTTAACTTCTTTATCTTCAGTCCTGTCTCATTCTCCATTATAGCCTTCCATTTCTTGAACACCTCGTACACCTCAGACTTGTGTCTCAAGAAGTAAACCCACACCTTTATGGAATGGTCATCAATGAAAGTCACAAAGTAATATTTTCCATCGATGGATGAGACTGGGGTTGGCCCACAGACGTCTATATGAACCAACTCAAACTTCTCTTTCTTTGGGGTTCTGCCACTCTTCTAGAACTGACTCGCTTTCGCTTCCTAAATATTCAACTCTCGCACAAGTTAGTATCAACTGACTGTAGTGCTGGAAGTTTTCCCTGAGTGTGCATAATTTTGAGCCCTTTCTCACTCATGTGGCAAAGTCTCTGGTGCCACAAGTGTGAGTCTTCTTTGTTACCAGTAACTGAAATTGACCAGTAAGTGTCTATGGTCATGAAGAGTGATCCATTCTTCTTGCACGTGCTATAGTCAAGGTGACTTTAGAAATTTTCCAGTTATCACCACTTAAGGTTGTGACATAACCTTCATTTGCAAACTGGCCCACAGAAATAAGATTTTTCTTCAAGTCAGGGATGTGCCTCACGTCCTTTAGCTTCCACACAGAACATTTCAACTTGATTTGTATATCTCCTTTGCCAATGAAGTTCTGGTCATCACCAAGATACACCTTGCAAAGGTTACCTGGTACATAACTCATAAAGAGTTCTCTGCTTGAGGTAGCATGAAAAGAAGCCCCTGAGTCTAACACCCAAGACTATGTCTTGCTCTCCAAAGAGCATATCAGTGTGCGTCTGATGCTTCTGAAACGATGTTGGCTTCAGTCTTCTCTGCTTCTTTCTTCGGGGATCTACATTGATTTTTATAGTGCCTGATCTTGCCGTAATTCCAACACTCAATCACCTCTTTGTTGTGATTTTTGTTGTTGGAGTTAGGATTGCGAGATTACGACATGCCATTTCTCAATTTGAATCTGCTACGCCCTTTGTTCCTGTTAGATTCTCTGCCTCTGCTTTCCATGTTCAATGCTGATGCCGAAGTGAAGGTTCCGTCTGAATGTTTTCGAATTTCCTCTATCGTGATCATACTTACGACATCATCGAGCTTAAGTTTAGATTTTTCTGCAGAACAACTGATTGCAGTAAGTGTTCCGCTCCAAATCTCGGGCAACTACCCTAGAATTGATGTAGCTCGAATTTCATCATTAAAATTGATTTCGATCGATTATAGTTGACCAATCACTTCGTTGAACACATTTAGAAGTTATCTAAACTGTCCACCTTCAGCCATTTTCAGATTAAATATTTTTTTAACTCAAATGGACTTTATTTGCTACAGAGGGTTTCTCATACATGCTGGAGAGGACAGCCATGAGAGACGTCGTCGTCTTCTCATTTTTTATATTAAATGACACCGATTTTGAGAGTGATAGCCTCATGGTGACAAGAGTTTTTCAGTCAAGCAACAGCCATTAGGAATCCTTCATCTCTTAAGGCTTTTCACCCAGTGGTAAATACAAATCTTTTTGGAAGAGATAATCCTCCATTTGCATTTTTCAAAATCGAAAATTTGAACCGTCAAATTTTTCGACTTTAGAATTTTTCCTTTCTGACGCCATTGCTCCCACTCAACCAAATATGTTGAATACAAAAAAAATTACACAGAGATTTTTTGTCGGACAGCTTCGTCTACTCAAGGTTGTCAAACCAAGAGCTCTGATACCAATTGTTAGGAAATTAGGTGCAACTAATTCCGTTAATAATTTTTTCAGGACCTTGGGATTAAATGGGTCAAGAAAAAAAATAATAATATCACCCGTTGAAAACACCACTATTTGAAAGGGTATCCAAAAAAAATTATACCGCAGACAAAAATAACCCCAAAAAATAGTGCAAGAAAAATTTACACTCACACAAGACAAAAAATTTACGTGGTTCGCCAATTTGGCTGTGTCCACAGCTCATACCCAGATTCACTATAATAATGATGTTTAACAAAACACACACAGTGTATTGCTCGCACTTTGAAAAATACTCACTCCGTATTTTCTGGCTTACACTTACTGCACCACTCGAAAAATACTCACTTCATATTTTTCTTCACTCTAAAACTTGCTTCACAATGCTAATTCTAGTGTGTTACTACACCTTGATATTTTGTGTTGGTGTGTTGAATGTGCTGAATGGCCCTGCTATTTATAGCAATCCCAAAGGGATATTAGGATTAATTTAAGGAGAAAAAATTTCACCACCTATAGTAGCTAGGGTGGCTTCAAATTTATTGCATCTTCATTCTTCCGAGTCTTCATTGTGGGCTTGTTGGTTTTACACCAGAGGAGCCTATCTCAATAGTCTCCATACTCCAACAAAGTGCCTCACCGATGATTTCCAAATTCAAATTTTACATGTATATATATTATATATATATGTTGAAATTGTATTATGTTGCCCCACTCTCGACCGTAAACTTGTGTCAATTCTAGTTATTGTTTCCTTTTGATGAACTCTTTTTGAATTCCCTGTGAAAATTCGCAATATGAATATATAGTTATCAAAGAAATATTTATTCAAAATTTAAAAATAGGACCCAAAATTTTACAAATTTTTAATTAAACATTTATAAAATATAATATAAATAACCCTTAAAAAATCATCTTAGGTTTCCCATGTCCGAACCCCTATCAATCATTTTGTGTTCCATCCAAGAATTTTTTATAGATTTGTTATTGTGTGTGTGTGTGTGTATATATATATATATATATATATATATATATATATATATATATAGGGAGAGGTTCACAAGTGAACCTAAAAGATGAACTTTTTAATGAACCTTAACAAAATAATACCTAACAACTCATTACTTTTAATTTCTATGTTGTAATTGGTCCGCGCCAGCGGCAACGAACACGGCTATCGATCGATCCCCAACTCCCTCACCCCCCGGCACCCCACACCACCCCCCTCCCCCACCCCCACCCCAACCACCACCATCACCATGGCAGCCCTTATAGCAGCCCTTCTGGCAGTAGGGCTGCCATGGGGGTGGGGGTGGGGGGGCGCCGGGGTGGGAGGGAGTATTGGGGATCAATCGACACACGTGTCCGTTGCCGCTGGCGCGGACCAATTACAACATAGGAATTAAAATTGATTAATTGTTAAGGTTCATTAAAAATTTCATCTTTTAGATTCACTTGTGAACCTCTCCCTATATATATATATATATATATATATATATATATATTAACAAACATTACTATTCATATCATGTTCAGGCTTATCATAATCCATTTTTGAATGACATAAATGAGATGAACAATGCCCAAAATAATTTTGACCTATTTTGGAAGCCAAAGGAGAATTGAATACTTGGGACCTTTTTTGGTTATTTTTATATTCATTGTTTCATTATTAAAGTGATGTTACTATTTACACAATAGTGTTAAATGAATGTTTAATATTTTTTGGGTTAATTAATGTTTGGTGCCTAAAAATATTTAATTTACTATTTAGCCTAAGATGTTTCCAAAAAAAAATAGTCCCATGTTAACAAAAAAAATAGTGACATTAAATTAGACATGGTTAATGCTGCTATCAAACATTAAAATTAGCTTTCAAAATATATTAAAGTAAAATTAAATATAAAAGTAAATCGTGACAAGTTTATTAAATACTTCAGATTTTTTAGTGTTTTTTATATTAGTATTTTGTGTTAAAATGTTTAATATCATACTATCAAATTTAGTACTTATGATGTTGCACCTGTGAACCTTTTGAAATTGTTAAAGTGAAATACGGAGAAAAAGAAGCAAAGTGAATCAAAATGAAATGTCTACCAGTATAATGTCACGTATAGCACGCGGTTCTAAACGATCTCATATCGCGGGTTAATTAGAATTTCACTTTAATTTAACCCACTTATCATGTCATCACTTCACTTTGTTTTGATTTTACCAATGCAGATAATTAAACAGCCATATGTACACGAGGTAACTCCCAAATAAACTTAATCTCTCCAAGATTCTTTTTGTTCACCCTCGACAGTTGTTGTTCAAATCGTCACTCGTCGAAGAATCTCCCTCTTTGAAGATTAATTTAATATAAGTCATTTTATTTATAAAAAAAATATGTATTTCTTATATTTAATTTTATAATTAGCAGTTAAAAATTTATATATTCATTTGTATTTCACAAAATTAGAAACTCAATAGAATAGTATACATTTATTTATTTATATGCACATGACTTGAAGATAGTTCCAGACTTTTATTTACCTTTTTTTTAACTTTGATTAGAAACAAGTAATAAGCATTAAGTGCTCAATAGATATTAAAAAAATATTAAGGGCTCAATAGAAATATTTATCAAACATTAGGGGCCATTTAGTTAATTTACCCGTTGTTATTTTTATTTTATAAAGCATAACAGATTTTTAACGGAAGAGGTACCAAACTCAAAGTCAATTAGTAAAAGATATCAAACTCAAAAGTGGTTATTTATCGACGTATTTAAGTAAACAAACATTTTATATTTATTGGTGAAATTTTGATGGCTTGATTATTAGGCATGTCATTCATGTTTTGCGCCGACACAACACAACAAGATTTTTTTTAAATGCACCCAACACGACACAACTTCGTCATTTTTTATCTGAAATGAACATAACATGACACGACTAGTACGATTTCATAGATTTTACACACTCAATTAAGCATAAATAGACACAATATCCCGAATAAAAACACGATAACATGTCAAGACACGATAAAATTATTCATAATTTTGACACGAAGAAAACAGGTATAGATTTAACTATTAGTTTCATGTTCTCCTAAACTATGTACTTTTGTGTTTTGTGAAATCAATATGTGATGATAGTTATATCCCAGAAACTTAAGTTATGTTTGGAAAGAGAATAGAAAGGAAAGCTTAATAGAAGGAAAGATAAGAGAAGAGGAAAAAAATTGTTTCATTTGTTTGTGAGTTTACACGAGAAAAGAATATTACTTTATCCTCCCTTGTTTGCGAGTTGGAGAGAATGGAAGAAAAAAAAATGAGTAAAGTGCAGAGAAAAAATGCATTAAAAATCTTTCTACCTTTCTTTCCAAATTGGAGAGAACGTTTTGGAAGGGAAAATTTTAAAAATCCTTCTCTCTCATTTTCCTTCCATTCTCTCCAAATTAAACTTGAAAATGAAAGAAAATATACAGTTTCTCTCCCATTCTCTCCCAAACAAGTTGTTAAGGAGAAAGGTATGGTCCTTGAAGGGATGAATTCTTCTAGAGAAATTATATAATTAGATAAATGGTAATTACAATATTTATTTATTAACATGTAAATACTAGGACTTGATTATTAATCTAATTTTTTTACTTTAGGTGGTAAAATTCTACTAATATTACTTCAGCACAATCAAAGTTGTGCAAAGTAAAAGCATGGACAATCACACAAGAACAATACATAGGTGGCTCGATAATGTGCATACGTCCACGAGTGTTGCTCTTCTCTTTATTAATCGACTGATGGTTACAAAAATTACATGCCCCTTTTTCTAGGGGTGATTGTTACATATATAAAGAAAAGAAAGAGGTTGAGTTATGAGGGATTCCGTGACCTTAGATAGAAATCCAATGTTGATCAGTCGTATCTAATTCCAAGATTTTTGTTGATCGGCCTCAATCGATCTTATCCTTTTGAACTATGATAATTGATAGGATTAGAGGGCGTGTGTTACCTCCATGGGTGTGGTCGATTAATTGCCCCACATATACATATGCTAATTTTAGGAGATAAAGTTATTTTTCTTAAATTATTTACAAATTATCGTTATAATAGATATTTTTCTCTCTTAATAGTGAAGTAGTCCATGATGACTAGGAGACGATATTTCCAGTTTCTAGGCACTGTAGATAGGGGTCCTACAATGTCCAACCCTCACTGTGCAAAAGTTCGTGGACTGGTCAAAGACTTGAGGTCGTTGGTTAGTTGATGGAGCATGGCCGAGAATACTTCAAACTTCTTGCACTTCCTTATGTATAAGCACGTGCCTTTCTACATGTAAGGCCACCAATACCCCTCATTTATGGCCCTGAATAACAAGGATCTTCTCAGGGCATGATTCCAACATCCCATACAACTCATATAGAACTTGATCGATGTCGTTGGGGTGCACGCACTGTAGGCATGGACCAATGAAATACCTTTTATAGAGCTTCCCCCCATAGGATAGGTAAAATCGATCATCTTTCACTTTGATCTGATGAGTCTGCTTCTTGGCGGCATGCAAGGTGTTTTCTCGTAACTATGCAGTGATTGGGTTCATCCAATTAGGAGCCTTTTATATGGAGAGAACTTGGTCGGTGAGATTCTTCTTCATGATGCTCAGTTGATCCAGATATTCTACTTCAATCATTATTTTGAGGTCAAAGTCAACAGTTAAGACCAGAGTGGCTAAAGAGTCTGCATGACTGTTATTTCCTTAAGGAAAATATTAAACTTGGACGTAATTAAATTTGGCAACCAAGTCCTAGGCGTTTTAGTCTAGAGATGTGATGACATGCTCTCATCCATGGCATTATAGTATACCGCCTTAAATCAAAGTAGACTTTAAGGTGACTAGTGCCAAATGATAAGGTCTTCATTAATTTGCCGATGATGGCTTCGTATTTGGCTTCATTATTGAATATTTTAAATCCAAGTATGATTCCTTACTCGAACACAATATGATCTGGATTTATTGGGATGGTCCCTACTCCGGACCCTTTTGAATTGGATGCCCCATGAACATAGAGCGTACACTTGTCAGGTTGATTGGGCTCTTCGGTGGTCGCTTGATCGGTAAGCTTCCTCTCATAGGGCTCATGCCCTCTAGTGAATTCAATAATAAAGTATGTTAACATTTGTCCCTTAATAACAATTCTAGGTTGATAATATATATCAAACCTCCCCAAATCCACCGACCATTTTGACATCCGTCCAGAGAGGTCGGTATTTTGAAGGACTTTCTTTAGCAAAAATGAAGTGATAACAATGATGGAGTAGGCCTCAAAGTAATGCTTAAAATTTTATGAGGCAATTACCAATAAGTACGCCATTTTTTTCAGAGGGAGGTAACGCTTCTCGACATCTAGTAATGTCTTGATAACATCGTAAATCGGGGTCTGGTTCCCCTCCTCGCATACCAAGGCCGAGCTAATTACATAGTCAGACACCAAGAGGTACAGGTAGACTGGATTACTCGAATTTGAGACCACGAGAAGAGTTGGTTGGCTCAAGTAGAGCTTGATTTATTTCAGTGCTTTGAACATTCTTCGCTCCATGCCTAGCACTTCTCTTTCTTCAAGAGCTGGAAGAATGGTCTATGCTTTTTAGAAGATCTAAAGATGAAGTGATTGAGTGCTTTCAATATTCCGGTTAGCTTTTGAACGTCCCTAACTGTATTAGGTGGCTAGATAATATTTATTACCTTGATCAGGTCAGGATTTTTTACAATTCCCCTTTAACTGATAAGGTAACTTAGAAACTTTTCAGACTGGACTCTATGAGAGCACGTAGTTGCGTTAACCTTCATTCTGTAATATCTAAGGGCCTCAAATGTCTTTGTCAAGTCTTTTAGATGGTCATCCTTGTATCTTCTCTTCACAAGCATGTCGTCTATATAGAACTCCATGGTATCACCCAATCACTTGGGGAATTAAAATTCCTTAATGTACCTTACCTCCAGAAGTTTCCATACTTTCTCCTATATTGCCTTCGCCTTTTTTGGGTTGTTCGGTGTACCTTCATTGCGATTGGCAGAAATGTCGAATCCAAGTTAAGTTGATGGCACATAACTTCGAGAGTAATATCAAGCATATCATACGATTATCAAGTGAGCGTGTCCTGGTTCTTCTTGAGGATAGAGATCTATTCTTCCTTTTCATTATCGTTAAGTGAGTTGTCGATCAAAAGTTTCTTTTTTGGGTAAGAGCCATCGAACACAACTCATGTAGTGGTTCCATGAATCTATCAGCGGGGGTCACCCTTATTTTGTTCTACCCCCGACCTTCCATACCTCAGTTTTTATTTGGAGGGGTGACTCCCATTGTGGTCGCCTCTTTCGTGACCACCTATTCTTTCTCCTTATCCTTTTTAGGTCTGACAGTAGCGATAAATCATTATCGAGTAGCGGCCTAATTTCCATGTATATCCATTACTCCCCAATCGATAATTCATTTGAGCTTTTGGTGGTAGGTAAACAGAACTGCCATTATGGCGTGGAGCCATCCTCTCCCTAAGACCGCATTGTAAGTCGAGTCGATGTCAACTACTAGATTCTCTATCAGTTTGGATATGTTTTCAATCCACATTGGGAGTGCCACATTTTCCCACGGACATTATGCCAGCGAAGCCGACTAAAGGGATGGCGCCTCCTTCAGATCATCTATCTTGATGTTGAGTTTGTTAAATAGCTTTGCGTTTATGGCCTCCGAATAGCTCACTTGGTTGACTAGTAGCTTATTCATATCCCAGTTGGCAGTTCTGAGAGTGATTACTAGCGAATCATGATGTCGAGTTCTAACTCCGACCAGGACTTCCTCAGTGAAAACTATATGCTTGGCATAGTCAATATCTTCTGATCGACAGCATTTTCCCGTTGAAGTTTTCATAGGGTCAACTTGGAAAGCCTCCATGATCGCAATAACTTTCTTAATTCCATCTGCACAGCATTACCTTGAATATAATTTAGGCTTGAGGCTCTATGGATTACTGCGAACTCATATCTTACCTCATCATCGTCAAGAAAGTTATCAGGCTTTTGATCACATTCCACAACATCATTTGCGTTCTACTGTTCTACAAGTCATTTAGGTGTCCTAATTGGGTCAGTTCCTCTAAGTGAAACTTGAGAGCCTTACAATTCTAAGTTTTGTGCCCATGCTCCTTGCAGTAGGAACATATTAGGGTAGTGTTTGTCTTTGACAGGTCTCCTGTCATCTTCCTTTGCCACTTGATATATTGCTGATCTTTTGTCTTGTTCAAGACTTTATAGATCGTCTCTTTGAACACGGTGTTAATGGAATAATAGGCTCCATTATGTCTTTTTATCCCCTTTTTAGGGGCATTCTCCTTGTCTCCATTATTTCCCACCTTTGGCCAACCATTGTCAAGTTGGGTTGTGTCATCCACTACGTCTTCCACTTTTTCATACTTCTCAATTCTTGACATGAGGTCGTTGATAGTGTTGGCCTACTTCTTGGTAAGGGACTGGTGAAGCACGAAACTGCTCGGTAAGCCTATCTTAAACAAGGCTATAACCACTTGCTTGGAACAGTCCTCTTCTTCATCGCAGGTTTCCTAGTATCATCGAGCGTACAAGCACACGGTCTACTGGGTTTCTTCTTCATAGTGAGGTGTGAAATCATCCTCTTTGGGTGGGAGCTACTAGTGATGAATCTGGTGGTAAAGGTCTCTGAGAGCTACTTGAAATATTTGACAGACCTATGTGGTAACTTTTTCAACCACTTATGGGCAGTGTATCTGTAACACCCCACGACTTTGGAGACTGAGAAATTAAGTTTTTGGGAAAATAAAATTTAATTGAATTGGAGAATTTTAGAATTTGGGAAATGAGGTCCAAAAATAGAAAATATTTTAAAGTATTCCGGATGATGATTTTGAGGGTACCATCGATCCCGGAAGGGTCGAGATAGTCAAAATGACTGTCATTGGGTTTTATTTCGGCTCCGGAATATTTTTAAGTCAGTTTGACTCTAATTGGTCTAAACGAGTCATTTAAAGTGTGTATTAACATTTAAAACTGGGTTTGTTGTTCTAAAGGATTTAAGGCTTACGGATCAAGCCTTTCTCAATTAGATAAAGAGAGAAAGAAAAAGGAAGAAAGAAAGAAGAAGGAAAAGAAGAGAGAGAGGAAGAAAAAGCTTGGGATTTCCGGCCCAACCGCGACATCGAGGATGATCCAACCTCTACAAATCTGAGGCAAGTGTTTAATCTTGCTAAATAGCTATTTGTGTATTTCATTTCATAATTTGTGGGTCAAAGGAATGGATTTTTGTGTATTAATACCAAAACCTAGATTTTTAGGTTTAATCTTGAAATCAATGTTTAAATAGGGATTTAATGGATTAGAAGTGGTTGGGATCAACTTTGGGTTGATTAATGGGCTTAAAATCATAAATTGATGAAGGTTTAATGGTTAGAAATGAAAATTTAGGGTTTATAATTCGTGGGTTTTGATGAAGAAGAAGAAGAACCCTTCAAATTTGCAGGTCCGAATCGATTCGCCCCCTTAAGCGAATCGATTCGGTTTAGTGAAATGGGCAGGTCTGCATTGACCAAATCGATTCAAACCCAAGCCGAATCGATTCGGCCTATTGCAGAAGCCCAGGTCTTTGGGCCCGAATCGATTCGCCTTGGAGGCCGAATCGATTCGCTAGACCGAATCGATTCGGAAATAGGGCATTTTGAGGTATTTTCTCCATAGTGAATTCAAACCCTTTTTGGTTGGGTTTATTGATTTGGGGCCTTCTCTTATGATGAAAGAGATATGTTCTTGGAGACACATAAGGGGTTTCTCACACATTAGAATTTTGGGGACTCCTTAGGGTAATTTGGGAGAAATGTATCCATGTATGTATTTGGAATTATGTATAGAGATTTTGGGGAAACCCTTTGGGATTGAGAATCCTAATTGTAGATTAAAAGTAGGTGTAGATGTGATGTGAGGCTAAGAACTCTTAGAGAGGTCTCAGATGAGGGTATTCACAAAAGTGATTGAACCATAGTCGAAATCGAGGGAAATGAGATTATTTGATGATTGAAAGAATGAGCTTGAGGCTTATAGACTATTAGTCATATGTATACCGATAGTCAAAACGATTACTAGATTCTTTAATGTACTCTCAGATATAGATGAAATGCGTAGTGATGGATTCCTACGCAAACTCTTGGGTGATAGCCCTAATGTTGAATATATAGGTATAAACATATACATACGGTTTTGGGAGACTATTCATCATAGGAAAATGATTGAATATGTTTCAAGTATGGGATTATATTCACATATCGAAGTAAATTAAAGGAATTGTGGTGACGGCTTGTATAATGAGGATTAAGTATACTTATAGCCGGGTATATATATATCTTATTCTTATGAACGAGAATTATATATATATATATATGTATATATATATATATATATATGGATTATGTGAATATATATGTATATTTATGTATCTATATAGATATGACTATATGGATATATTTATGTTGTGGTCATACATGATATGGATATTTAAACCGTATACGATGGTTTATTATTTGATCATATGATTGGATCATATGGATTATATACATATTGCATGTAAATGATATATATACTTAATTGGTTAAGCATACCCCGCTCATGCTATCATTGGGAAGTTGCGCGCGTAGTGGGTGAGCATCCTGGCTAGAAAAGCAGGGTGTGGATATTCCCCAGGTCATAGTCGTCCCGTGTGTTACCATATGATATATATATATTTATTTTGGGATGAGACGTGATGGGTATGTTTCGTCTCATTGCCGGTTTGGAGCTATGACCGCTTCCCGGGACGTCGTGTGCGTGAGTTTACCACGAGATGGGTGTCGTTTAGTCCCACCATAGTGGCCCCAGTTTTGCTACGTAAGCCGGGCACTGGGAAGATGATAGCATTGATGCAGTTTATCGGCGATATATATAGCCGGGTATATTATGTGCATGGCCTTGTACATCATATGTAGTATGTACACTTGGCTATTGGATTGATGATGATATATATACGGTTAGAAATAAATACCTATATATATATATTTATATATATATCCTATAGACGAAAGGATATGGACTTTATGAAGTACATCTTAGATGATTATGGTGTACTAGATTGATGGGGGTTGATGTATCGCACATAAGGTATTATTCGGTTATATCATCCCAAGGATATTATTGGAGGTTCTTTTATTTTATTTTATTTGTTTTCTTTTTCTTTTCTTTCTTTCTTTCTTAGTAGTTATAGAAGTTTAGTAGTAATGGTAGTATTAAATTGTATGCTAAGGATTATGGATCTCTAGGATCGACATTGTCCAGGAGTAGTGTAACGAGGTGGTTCCTTGTTTGGATTTCGCTTTGCGAGACACCTCACGCACGAAACGCAATGCCATGTCGAGATTTGAGAGAAGTAATTCCCTTTGTGGCATCTCGGATCTCTGGTCTTGACCTTGTCAGGAGTAGTGTAACGGGGCGGTTCCTTGTTTGGATTTCGCTTTGCGAGACTCCCCACGCACGAAACGTAGTACAATTTTGAGGCTAGAGAGAAGTTTTGCCAATATTCCATGTACATGATATTAGGGATATTAATTCTTATTCTTTAGCCTATATATGTATATATATATATATATATATATATATATATATATATATAGGGGTAAGGTTTTAAGAGTTATGATATTTTTTAATTCGTGATATTATAAATAGGAATTCACTAAGCCTATTATGGCATAATTGTTGTAATCATAATCTAGTGGGTTTAGAAATGGGTGGATCCTTAGATTATGAAGGGAAGGTAGCTCTCGTGGATATAGGCTAGGCCTGATAAGTTAGGTTGTCCTAAAATTAATGGGGGTAATTTAACTAAAATTTGAGGACGCGAATAGGTGCGCGCCTTTAGATGAGAGGTGAGTTGGGGTTCCACGAGAGTGCGGTCTCACTTGATTTATGAAATTAAGTACACCGGTATTTATTATGCACGGTTAACACACTTGCTAATATTTTACACATTCGGGGCTCTGACCCGTTTACTTTTCCCTCCTTCTTGTATATACATATATATTTCCACAGGTATCCTACCGCATGGATGCCAGATGACCTTCTATCCAGAGTCTTGGGAGCCGTTACAGGTGCGGACTGTTGCGGGATGTTTCATGTAGCCGCTTCCTACTTCTTTAATTTCTAGGTAGGATTCATGTTGTATATCGGGTTTATACCCAAGGGATATTTATATATATTTTTATAGTCTTTCCATTTCAGTTATTGTATTTGCTGTGACCCGACAGCTTATTCGGGTTTATTTATTTATTTATGGCATATTCATGTATAGTGATTCCTTTCATTTCTTATAGTTCTTTCTTGCATCTCTCTTATTTATTAGAAACTTTGTAGTGTTGGGTTGTGTTATGTTGCATGTTTTAATTTATTTAACATCTCGCTTATATGATATCGGGTAGTTAGTCTTATATTATATAGTACCGACAGTTGATGTTGAGACTGGACCATCTGAAATTCCTGATTTAATATAGTATAGGGCTGGCCACCCGTTATTATTTTAAGCGGGGTGTTACAGATGGTATCAGAGCATCAGGTTCTAGAGTCCTTAGGATCTGTGCGAGTTTCTGCATTCTTCTGTTAACGTTCTTGACATAAAGCCCTATAAATAGGACGGTTGTGTTCACTGCATTGTTTTCTTCTGTGAAGTGTATTCACTTGATTGGCGTTCTGGTAACAGTTGCTCTTGTTTCGTTTCAGACGTCGCCTAGATTTTGTCTTCTAGGAAAGAATAGGTTTAGAAGTACGGAACCCATAGTATATTTTGGGTACACTTTAATCGGGGGTATTTGTTTTTCCCCGATTCAGGAGGAAATATTGAGGATATTTCTAGCAGTGGTTCGAGGTGATTTGTCGGCAGTTGAGTAAGAAAGGAAAATTTACTCGAATGACAAACCTTGGACTTGATAAAGTAAGTCTGAGGAGAGGTTATTGTAGTCTTCGGGAGGTTTGGATTTAGAAACCCGTCAACCTTCGCTAGGAAGGATTTTGAGGAAGATGTTTCTCTTATGGAGAAATAGGTTTAGGAGTAATGATTGTCCTGGAAGAAGTAGAGGGTCTTGAATTGAGATCCTTGGATGAGGTGAAACCATTAGATTATGGAAGTATAAGGTAGAATACGTTTCTTTGGGTTTAAGTCATACTTTGTGCGATACCGGGAACGTCGAGAGTTATAACATTGAATTCCGGAGGTGAGGAATGTTAAGGTTCGCTGAATAGTGACTATAAGACTATTGTCTTATGGGTAGGTAGGACATGTGATTATAGTGCGCCTAAGAGGGGAGACTTATATTGTGGAAAGACGTTAATGTATGTAAAGAAGTTTTATAGTTGTGAGATTTAAAGTTTAGTAGGGGTATGTTGAACGGATAATTTAGCTCATAGTTGTGCTAGTTTTGAGAACTAGATATTGGCTAGAGTATTGTATTTGTTGAGGCCTTGTGTCTTAAACATAAGGTGTTTGTTTGGCGTGTCGAAAGATGCGGAATATATTTATATTGTATTATTGTATAGGCCATTGGGCAATATCTAAATTATGAAAAAAATCTTTTTATAAAACCTTAACCCTGGTTCAACTAATCTCAATCCCCGACCTAGCTACACAGTAGTGTATTGGGAGGGTTCCTTGTTTGGATTTCGCTTGCGAGACCTCCCCCGCACGAAGGTGGCTAGCGTCAGGAATTGAGGAGAGTTCAACCAGTGGAAATTTTCAAACTTTTATATTTAGTATATTGTTATAGATTATATTACCGAGGGTTATCTTACAATTCTGAGGCGAATGGAGCCGATTAAAATTCTACGAGTAGAGACTCGGGTACGGGGTGTATGGGCGCCCTGGGTAGTAGTTGCTTTATAACTGTATGGTTAGGCATGAGAACCAGAAAGGATCGGCATAGTGATCTTGAGGATTGATGTAAGGACTAGTTGATATTGAAGTCCTAGGCATATCTTAAATTTCGCGGACGAAATTTTTGTAAGGGGGGAAGATTGTAACACCCCACGACTTTGGAGACTGAGAAATTAAGTTTTTGGGAAAATAAAATGTAATTGAATTGGAGAATTTTAGAATTTGGGAAATGAGGTCCAAAAATAGAAAATATTTTAAAGTATTTCGGATGATGATTTTGAGGGTACCATCGATCCCGGAAGGGTCGAGATAGTCAAAATGACTGTCATTGGGTTTTATTTCGGCTCCGGAATATTTTTAAGTCAGTTTGACTCTAATTGGTCTAAACGAGTCATTTAAAGTGTGTATTAACATTTAAAACTGGGTTTGTTGTTCTAAAGGATTTAAGGCTTACGGATCAAGCCTTTCTCAATTAGAGAAAGAGAGAAAGAAAAAGGAAGAAAGAAAGAAGAAGGAAAAGAAGAGAGAGAGGAACAAAAAGCTTGGGATTTCCGGCCCAACCGCGACATCGAGGATGATCCAACCTCTACAAATCTGAGGCAAGTGTTTAATCTTGCTAAATAGCTATTTGTGTATTTCATTTCATAATTTGTGGGTCAAAGGAATGGATTTTTGGGTATTAATACCAAAACCTAGATTTTTAGGTTTAATCTTGAAATCAATGTTTAAATAGGGATTTAATGGATTAGAAGTGGTTGGGATCAACTTTGGGTTGATTAATGGGCTTAAAATCATAAATTGATGAAGGTTTAATGGTTAGAAATGAAAATTTAGGGTTTAGAATTCGTGGGTTTTGATGAAGAAGAAGAACCCTTCAAATTTGCAGGTCCGAATCGATTCGCCCCCTTAAGCGAATCGATTCGGTTTAGTGAAATGGGCAGGTCTGCATTGACCGAATCGATTCGAACCCAAGCCGAATCGATTCGGCCTATTGCAGAAGCCCACGTCTTTGGGCCCGAATCGATTCGCCTTGGAGGCCGAATCGATTCGCTAGACCGAATCGATTCGGAATAGGACCGAATCGATTCGGAAACAGGACATTTTGAGGTATTTTCTCCATAGTGAATTCAAACCCTTTTTGGTTGGGTTTATTGATTTGGGGCCTTCTCTTATGATGAAAGAGATATGTTCTTGGAGACACATAAGGGGTTTCTCACACATTAGAATTTTGGGGACTCCTTAGGGTAATTTGGGAGAAATGTATCCATGTATGTATTTGGAATTATGTATAGAGATTTTGGGGAAACCCTTTGGGATTGAGAATCCTAATTGTAGATTAAAAGTAGGTGTAGATGTGATGTGAGGCTAAGAACTCTTAGAGAGGTCTCAGATGAGGGTATTCACAAAAGTGATTGAACCATAGTCGAAATCGAGGGAAATGAGATTATTTGATGATTGAAAGAATGAGCTTGAGGCTTATAGACTATTAGTCATATGTATACCGATAGTCAAAACGATTACTAGATTCTTTAATGTACTCTCAGATATAGATGAAATGCGTAGTGATGGATTCCTACGCAAACTCTTGGGTGATAGCCCTAATGTTGAATATATAGGTATAAACATATACATACGGTTTTGGGAGACTATTCATCATAGGAAAATGATTGAATATGTTTCAAGTATGGGATTATATTCACATATCGAAGTAAATTAAAGGAATTGTGGTGACGGCTTGTATAATGAGGATTAAGTATACTTATAGCCGGGTATATATATATCTTATTCTTATGAACGAGAATTATATATATATATATATGTATATATATATATATATATGGATTATGTGAATATATATGTATATTTATGTATCTATATAGATATGACTATATGGATATATTTATGTTGTGGTCATACATGATATGGATATTTAAACCGTATACGATGGTTTATTATTTGATCATATGATTGGATCATATGGATTATATACATATTGCATGTAAATGATATATATACTTAATTGGTTAAGCATACCCCGCTCATGCTATCATTGGGAAGTTGCGCGCGTAGTGGGTGAGCATCCTGGCTAGAAAAGCAGGGTGTGGATATTCCCCAGGTCATAGTCGTCCCGTGTGTTACCATATGATATATATATATTTATTTTGGGATGAGACGTGATGGGTATGTTTCGTCTCATTGCCGGTTTGGAGCTATGACCGCTTCCCGGGACGTCGTGTGCGTGAGTTTACCACGAGATGGGTGTCGTTTAGTCCCACCATGGTGGCCCCAGTTTTGCTACGTAAGCCGGGCACTGGGAAGATGATAGCATTGATGCAGTTTATCGGCGATATATATAGCCGGGTATATTATGTGCATGGCCTTGTACATCATATGTAGTATGTACACTTGGCTATTGGATTGATGATGATATATATACGGTTAGAAATAAATACCTATATATATATATATATTTATATATATATCCTATAGACGAAAGGATATGGACTTTATGAAGTACATCTTAGATGATTATGGTGTACTAGATTGATGGGGGTTGATGTATCGCACATAAGGTATTATTCGGTTATATCATCCCAAGGATATTATTGGAGGTTCTTTTATTTTATTTTATTTGTTTTCTTTTTCTTTTCTTTCTTTCTTTCTTAGTAGTTATAGAAGTTTAGTAGTAATGGTAGTATTAAATTGTATGCTAAGGATTATGGATCTCTAGGATCGACATTGTCCAGGAGTAGTGTAACGAGGTGGTTCCTTGTTTGGATTTCGCTTTGCGAGACACCTCACGCACGAAACGCAATGCCATGTCGAGATTTGAGAGAAGTAATTCCCTTTGTGGCATCTCGGATCTCTGGTCTTGACCTTGTCAGGAGTAGTGTAACGGGGCGGTTCCTTGTTTGGATTTCGCTTTGCGAGACTCCCCACGCACGAAACGTAGTACAATTTTGAGGCTAGAGAGAAGTTTTGCCAATATTCCATGTACATGATATTAGGGATATTAATTCTTATTCTTTAGCCTATATATGTATATATATATATATATATATGTATATAGGGGTAAGGTTTTAAGAGTTATGATATTTTTTAATTCGTGATATTATAAATAGGAATTCACTAAGCCTATTATGGCATAATTGTTGTAATCATAATCTAGTGGGTTTAGAAATGGGTGGATCCTTAGATTATGAAGTGAAGGTAGCTCTCGTGGATATAGGCTAGGCCTGATAAGTTAGGTTGTCCTAAAATTAATGGGGGTAATTTAACTAAAATTTGAGGACGCGAATAGGTGCGCGCCTTTAGATGAGAGGTGAGTTGGGGTTCCACGAGAGTGCGGTCTCACTTGATTTATGAAATTAAGTACACCGGTATTTATTATGCACGGTTAACACACTTGCTAATATTTTACACATTCGGGGCTCTGACCCGTTTACTTTTCCCTCCTTCTTGTATATACATATATATTTCCACAGGTATCCTACCGCATAGATGCCGGATGACCTTCTATCCAGAGTCTTGGGAGCCGTTACAGGTGCGGACTGTTGCGGGATGTTTCATGTAGCCGCTTCCTACTTCTTTAATTTCTAGGTAGGATTCATGTTGTATATCGGGTTTATACCCAAGGGATATTTATATATATGTTTATAGTCTTTCCATTTCAGTTATTGTATTTGCTGTGACCCGACAGCTTATTCGGATTTATTTATTTATTTATGGCATATTCATGTATAGTGATTCCTTTCATTTCTTATAGTTCTTTCTTGCATCTCTCTTATTTATTAGAAACTTTGTAGTGTTGGGTTGTGTTATGTTGCATGTTTTAATTTATTTAACATCTCGCTTATATGATATCGGGTAGTTAGTCTTATATTATATAGTACCGACAGTTGATGTTGAGACTGGACCATCTGAAATTCCTGATTTAATATAGTATAGGGCTGGCCACCCGTTATTATTTTAAGCGGGGTGTTACAGTATCCCAAACTAGAAGGGAAAATGTGACACATAAGGGCCTCATTTTTTCTCCAGAGGGTTATGGCTTGTCGATACTGGTGAACATGATCAATGAGATTAGTCTTCCCAACATAGATTTTGAATCTGAGGATGGCAAAATTTTTGGAAGGCTCGAAGTCTTCAATCAACCTCGAGAAGGGTGATTTGATTTTATTAATGAGGGCCCTCTTGGCCAGTTCCTTAGTAGATATGGCCCCTCGATGAGCAGGGTGCTCATCCATCTCTCGTCGGATGAGATTTTTTATATCCTTTTTATAGTGACGAATGCCTTCGGGGTTTCTCCTATCCGAAAAGCTCCTGTGCTTGGAGTGACCCTAGTCGCACCATAAACTCCTTCCTCGGTTTTTGCTCACCTTAGGGCTAGGGGTATGGGCACATCATTTATGTTTGTGCTCATAGATCTCTTTCTCCATTCTTTCCAGGTGATCTCCTCTTACTGGAGGCATGGTGTGCCCTCCTGTTGACGAAGTCAACGATCATAGGCATCTATTAGTCATGAGATTTGGTCGGACTGTGGTGGTTCATTACTCTCCACAATTTGATCTTCTTGTGGTCGATAACGTGAGCTAGGAGTGTTGTGACTCTTGTTAAGGTGGATTCCAAACCTAATTCTAGGAGCTTCAAGTTCGTTTGGATTGTCTCGATGGTTGTTGCGAGATGGCAGGCATGCGCTGTGTGAGTGAGACGTGGTTGCTCGTTGGTTTTTCTTAGTTTGGGAAAAGAAATTGTTTCCCATATACGACGCCAATTGTAGGTGGTAAAATCATATTAATATTAATTCAACACAATCAAAGTTAAGCAAAGTAAAAGCATGCACAATCACGCACGAACGGGATGTATGTGGTTCGGTAATGTGCCTACGTCCATGGGTGTTGCTCTTCCCTTTACTAATCAACTGATGATTATAAACAAAAATTATATGCCCCTTTTTCCAGGGGTAAGGGTTACATTTATAGAGAAAAGAAAGAGGTTGAGTCATGAGAGACTCCATGACCTTATATAGCAATCAGATCTTGATTGACCATATCTAATTTCAAAATTTTCGTTGATCAGCCTCAACTATGCCTATCCTCTTGAACTATGATCGCTGATAGGATTAGAGGATGCGTATCACCTCCACAGATTTGGTTGATTAATTCCCCCACATGTATAATTTTAGGAGATAATGTTCTTTTTTCCTAAATTATTAGCAAATTATCATTATAACTGCTTTTTTTTCTCTCTTAATAGTTGTTGTAGTTGTAAATGGATTTCAAAGTTTACTCTATGAACTATAATTGGGTTTTATTCAACTTTGATATACGCATGCCAAGAAATTTTTTAATAGCTCTTAAAAAGTTTTATCTTTAAATTATGTGGCACACGCATCGCGTATTCCCCATTAGCTAGATTGCATATATTTGCCACTTTTAAAATAATAAGTTTTTACTATTGTTAAACCTTTTGCAAATATGAACTTTACTATTATCATAAACATTCATCACAATAACTTTTTCATATAAAAATTTCATTTTAAAACAGGATCATTCTATCCAAATATGCTTGCAGAAACTCCTAAATTCAAATCTTAGTTCGCCATAAGAGAATTAAGAATGGTAATCGAGGGTTCTTCTTAGTGAGAGAGAGAGACGATGACATTGGAATCTGATTTTTCTTTTTTTTGGTCCAGCATACGACTAAGACCCACGAATTTCACTCTAACCCATCCTGCCTCACCTCTCATACATTTAGACCACAACTGCCATTGAAATACCTTCGTAAGAGAATATCACTTGAATTGTAAAACTCATTTTCGTGGCATGATTCTACCGTCGGATCAAAACTAATGATTATTATTGTTGTTTTTATAGTCATTCTAAATTTTTAAAACCGGAGCCAAACTGATTATGTCTAGAACCAATCAAATCTGAACCAATGTTATTGGGTTGATTCTGATCTGTTCTCGGTTCCAAAAATGTATTAAAAATAAATAATTAAAACAACTTCAAAGAGATACCAACCCTAAGCAATACAATCACACCACTTATTTGTGAACAATCCAAAAGGTAAATGGAGCAACATCGAAAAGATACAAGTTAAGCTGGGATATTTAATGGATATTTGCATATGATTAAGCTTTAAATATCTAAAAAATTGATGTTTTGAAAGTTGAAGGTTTGATTTGATTTATTTTTTTAACCTTTTCCATTTTTAAGTCTGATTAAATTTTAGAATACAGGGTTTGAGACAAATTAGAGTTTTGATTTGGAGTAAAAGATGAAGTGAGATGAAATGTTGATTAAAAGAAGAGTATTTTGATCAAAATAATATTTTGGAGGTTAAGTCTAATTAGCAAATTAAACTTTTTCAACATATCCCGGATGGTGTTAGAAAATTGAAAGTCATGTCAATGACATTAGCAAAAAGTGAGTTAAGTAAAAAAAAAAAAAAAAAAAAACTATATATGAATCGGGGGAAAAAAGGGAACAAAATTCATCAACACTACCCATAAAAACGTTTAGTTTAAGGATCAAATACCAAAAAATCTCTCGACCATTTTTTTAATACACACTTGGTCCAAGTCTTTTGTGTTGTACCAAAAAGTCACTTATTCTCTTATCTTTAAAGGTCCGCGCCAGCGAAATGGTAAAAACATTGACATGGTGAAGGACTTTTTGGTGCAAAATAAAAACGCTTGAATTAAACGTGTATTAAAAAAAATTCGAGGGACTATTTGGTATATTCCCTTAGTTTAACCATATTAGTTAGGTAGTCGGATTCGCTTCTTTTCAAGCATATCTTAGTAATCTCAAGAGATAAATGTTACTGTTAACTTGTTTGGTTTGCGGATAGCACAATGTCTACTAGAACTTTAACCCCACAACCATTAAAACATGGGACACTAAATCACAGCCCCGCATAGATTAATATTAAGATGAGATGGTAAGAGAAATTAGAAGCACCCTCGTAACTGCACAATGAACAGGTTTTATACAGGTTTCTACCAGAGCATCAAGTCAATTATAGTAAAAGCCAAGTTCTATGGATTTTAAATAGCAGTCATCAAGTGCGCCTCCCACTTATAATTGCACAAGTGTATGCAAAATTCCAATCTCCAAGCAGCCTCAGTCAGCTTCCCTCAGTGCTACTCGGGCACTATATCATCAGCAAACGACTTGTTTTAACTGCAAAAGGCATGGATAAAAATTGATGTTAATATTCACAATTAAACAGAAGATGCATGTTGAATTCAAGTATGCCACTGCTGCATCTCTAAACGGGTCTCAAGTTATTTGGTTGATTTCAAGTTTAAGAACCATTACAGCTCCGGCTTGCAGATGTAAATACACACACAGGTTGAATGTTGACATATACTTGCATATTTTTCTGATACGTATGAAATGCATGTTGAGTTCAAGTATGCAAATGTTGCATCTCTAGAAGGTCTCGTGTTAATTGACTGACGTGAAAACGGATAATCTGAGGAAAGAGAGGACACATGTTTTGCTAGTGACCCAATGTTTCAAGCTGTTGCCTTTCTACCTGTGCTATGATTAATAAGGCCCTAAAAAACAAAAAATAGTCAACATTCTAGAAGTACGAGTAAAGCTACACCTTTACTAGGGTCGCAGCAAAGGCATATGAGGGGTTCAATCTAACTTTTTAAAAAGTTGAGGGGACAATGTGGACTTCATCTCCTGAATTCCGCATCTATCTCATCTATAATTTTATCTTTACAGAACACTGATGTCTCCTTTTTCAAATTTTTCGCCATCTTAGTATTGGAATTTTTATCTCCTTTCTCTGCTTAATCTAGTTTACTAATTGGCAAAAAGAAGACAATACCCAATTTAACAACCCATATTTCAACAAAAATCTCAATCCAAGATTAGAAACAACTATATACTATGAACAACAAATATGGATGACATATAAGGATATATACCAGGATACAAATGCAAAAAGACAGACAAAATCTAAATAAAGTATGCAAATGCAATAAGGATATGACAATAAGTCAATAACTGCAGAGATCACTTTAGCTCAAATTGAACCAAATTTTCTTTATAGAAACATTACATAGTGCAACATACGATGAAAAATTGAAATAGATCTATGGATCACAATAAAGCACAAAACTGCGAATGTTCAACATTTAATCATTCCATTCCATTGTCCATCAAAAGATCATCATCACATACTCTAAATGTTGTTTTTGCCCATTTATAGTTGTAAAATTTTACTCATTCCTACTTTTTCATCCAAGTTCTGTAACTTCGCTTTACTGTTTTTACTATGGATTGAACTTCTTCTTTCCATCGCCAAATTTTATTAGCTAACGGCTGATGTGGTCGGTTACTTGGATTAGCAATGGATATTTCCAGATTTTATGGTGGAATTATCATGTAATTTATTATTACTATTAGTTAATTAGGATAGTTACTGTTAGCTATTAAGTTTAGTTTATGACTTATTTTTTTACTTTATCTAGGACTATCGCTTAGTTAATTGTTAGAATTAGGACCTTAGTTGAGGAGTCCTCAAAATAAATGCCTCTGCCTTTGTAATTAAGCACTCAAATATTTGTTGAATCAAAGAATTTTCTTTTGTTGCAATATTGAGATTGTGATCAATTAACTGAGTGCTTTTATATTCCATTGTCTTTTACATCAAAAGCACTCTCCTTTTGACTTGGGAAGAATCTCTTTTGCAGCTCCCTTAGTAAAATCGGACATTTAACTGCACTTCAAATTAGTTCCATGTCGAGCCACCTAGCATTCTAAACTCAAGGATATATCATAAAATTTCTTCAATTTTACCAATTAGGCCTTGGGTTAGTTTCATCCTGAAATTCCATGCCATGTCTCCTCGCATTTCTATTATTAATTCCTTCAATAAAAATCTGCTGCGATAACATTGCATGTCAAATGATCTCCACCATAGTAATCAAATAAAAATCTGATTGATTCAACTTCAAAAGTTCGATCCACTTTGAAGGTTATTCAAAGTATATCTTATTTTATAAAATATCTCTTCTCGGAGCATAAGTCACAACACATTTAAAGTTTCCTCTACTATTTCCCAACCCCATTTCAGTCTTCATCTTCTCTGGTATATTAGATCATCTATTTTCTATCTCCTTCGTCCTTTCTGCTGCCTATTTAGTTTTTTCCAAGGTGCTACGTTGCCTATTATATTCTTAACCCAAACATTTTTTAGGGAATACAAGAACTGTCTGTTGGCCTCTTTCTGGATTCTTACTGGCAGATGTATCTCGTCACTCGGAGAGAAGCCCTTGCCCTCACTAGTGATTCTATTAGGTTTTACGATCACACGGTTTTGATAAAAGTTTTATTATAGTTATTAGCCATCAAATGCAACCTTCCTCTGTTTACCAAGCTTGAGAACAATTTAATCATATCAAGGACATCTTTCACAACTTTGTTCTAATGTGAACTCAACTCAACAAAAGTCTTTCTCCCAATTACTTAGGGTTGGCTACATCAATCATATTTCTCTTTTCCGCTATACATAACGCAACATCTCACTCCTTTTAACAACGGGACTTAGTGGTCTACATTTGATATGTCTAAACTATCTAAAGTGATTTTCTCTCAATTGATCCTAAACAAGAGTCATTTCTACTATTTCACAAAAATATTCAATCCTGATTTTATCTTTTCTAGTTTTTCTGCACATCTATCATATCTTAACATCAGCATCTCTGCAATGTACTTTTTTTTTGTAGCATACCACGAGGTGTACGAGCCAACTTTACGCGCACCTCGACTAATCCTCGTTCACGGTTCGAGACTTCCGCTGACCAATCATTATTTTGACAGCGTCAGGAGTCGAACTGGGGAGCAAATCCAGTCGACCCCAAGTCTGTCCCAAAGGGCAGCCTTATACCACTGGGCCAAGAGGCTTGGTTTCTGCAATGTATTTTTCAAACACAAGTTTTTGAACTTTATTTCCAACTCCGAAAAAAATTTTAGATATAAATAACAGAACGCTATTTTAGCTAATATGATTTAAAACAAATTTTCTTCTCCCATTCTTTATCCGGATTTAATATTTTTGACGTAAATGACGCCAAATGGGTAATAAGAAGAAGAAGATATCACACGCCTCAACTCTCAATCAATAAACTCTTCAAAATAGAATACCCCAAATGAGGCTACAAATGGAGTATTTATAGGTGGAAAGAAGCTTAGGCTCCAAGCAATGATCTAAGTACAAATATACTCCTATTAGCCTTCGCTACTTCCTTCCCTAAATACCAAGCAACTATTTACTAAAAGAAAATACAATCAAATAAAGAAAATAAAAGAACATAACAAAAATACTATAAAATCCTAAAACTAACGAAAATATCCTGAAGATTCTTGATTCACATCAATTTTAGTTAAATGATATTTGAATGGGAAAAATAAAACTATACTCAACTCAACTTTACAGAGCACTTTCCTAATTATTTGGGATGGGTTGCATGAATTATATTTTTCCATTCCGTTCTATTCGGCGATATGCCCTCAATTAAACCACACAAGAAAAATCTCTACCCCTAATGTTACCATCAATAATAATTACATCATTTTTTTCAAATGGCACTTAATAGATGTATCCAAACCATCTAAAATGATATTCTCTTCATATTTCTTTCTATATGAACTACTTCTACTGTTTCCAGAAATATTCATTTATAATTTTATTCTCTCGAGTTTTACCACACATCTAGCTTCACATTTTTGTCACTCTCTTTTCTTTTTTAACACATTTCTTGTTGCCCAGCACTCTATCCCATATAGCATGGCAAGTCTAATAGCACCTATAAAATTCTTCAGCTATAAAATTCCTCCTTTTAACTTCACAGGTACACGCCATACATAATATGATGGTAACACTTCTCTTGGCTCAACCTGCTTCAATTCTACGGGTAATAAGCACCTAAATAACGAAAATAATTACTTTTAGGTTTTTTTTACTATTAAACTTCTTCACATCCCCTTCCACATCCCCTTCCAGTTGTTCTATTATTAAAATTGCACTTCATATATTTTGTATTAGTCCTACTAATTTTAAATCCTCTTGTTTTTAGGGTTTCTCTTCACGGTTCTAATCTAGCATTTCTCCTTGTATTAGTTTCATCCACTAAGACAATATATTTGCCAATAACATGCACTGCAGCACCTGTGTTCTTGTCTTCTCCAGTCACTTCATCCATAACAACAAAAAGATAGGGGCAAATGGTCGAACCTTGGATGTAAACCAATAGTAATTGGAAATCATTGCCTATTGTTCTTACTATACTGATGACTGCATGTTATAGGAGGAAGATTGCATGTATTCTTTTTTTTGTTGGTTGGGTGGGTGGGTGGAGCTGAGGGGATGCATAGTGTACCATAATTAACTCATTTGCCTTTTAACACCTCGAGCATAATATCTAGAGGACAAATTAATAAATATAAAAAAATTATGATATCTACTGTCAATTTGAGGTCGAATTAAAACACTCGGCAAATTTCAAATACAAAAAGATTGTAACTAAGAAAAGAAATTCTTGTAAATATTGAATCCTATATCAAAATTAAAATATCCATGTGAAAGTTCATAAGACCTACATTCTCCTTCTATAAAAAAATTAAACCTATATAGACAACTTAGAAGACCTACATTCTCCTTATATAAAAAAAAATCACCTATATTGAAAACTTAGAAGCACTGACACGTCATGTGATATGCGACCTGACACGACTCGACACGCCGACACTATTTTTAGAAAGATTAGGACACACGTTGGGGACACAGACAATTATTCATATTATTGTATATATTACTAAAGAAAAAATTTACATTGTTACAATAATTTAAAAATAGGTTTGTTTTAACTTAGCCCCCACTTTTTAATGTGATATTGACTTAACCCCCACTTTGTTAATCTCTTTGATATAACCCCCTTGCATGAGGAGGGGTATCTCAAAATCTTCTCTTTGAAAGAGGGGGCGCTTTCGCTTCTGTCGGTGCTTGAAACAATTTTGTCTTCTCCGTAGAGTCAATAATTTTATACGAGGAACTACTGAACTCAATCACTTGTTGTCGTTAGTCTTCAGTTTTCTGTTAAGGTCTACCCTTTAGACTGAGGTACTGAAATTGGATGCATAAAAGTAGGGGGCCATGTCTAAGAATGCATTTGACTTTGCCCCAGTTTATAATGCCAAATTAGAGTTAATCTCCATATTTTGAGGGCAAAGTCAAAGGACTATGAAAATGAGGGGGCAAGTCAAATTAGGCATCAACATTTGGGGGTCATCCAGCATTTTGACCAACAAAAATTACATCTTAGCTTATTTTTCATCAAGTGTAATTAAATTGTAGACTTCAAAATGTGTTTGAATATGTCATCCAGCATGTCACAATGTGTTCGTCTCAAAAAATAAAATAAAATTTTAATACGCTCCCTGGATGTGCCTAAAAGGTGTCCCAAAGTGTCGGAGAGTGTTGTCTGATCCATTAAAGTGTCAGTGCTTCATAGATTGACAATAGTTCTCAACATATAAACTTAAACAATAGAACATGATAGAGATCTAGAAATTCTTAAAAGGATGCTCAAACTATCCACGAGTGAATAAAACAGCTAATTACCCAATTAATCTAGAAAGGGACATAATCTACCATGATTGTAGATAATGGACATCAGGTACATGCGGAAAATTTAAACAAGAAATATCAGACAGGACTTCCCATAATAAACAAATGCAAAAGGGCATTTATTAAAACAAAAAACCAAAGGGTAATTGTGATTATGAAACTATTAGTTTGTTATACTTGCAATTTAATCCAACCTAGGTCCAGCTATATATATATATATATATATATATATATATATACAGAGAGAGAGAGAGAGAGAGAGAGAGAGAGAGAGAGAGACCAGTCCGCATTTTAAGAGTGCGGACTGGACATGTGTCACCTGGCGGTGAGCCCAGAAAAGAGAGAGTGTGCCTATAATTTAGGCAATAATTTCTAGGTGCACCGGTATATGACACATGTCCGGACCGCATTCTTAAAATGCGAACTAGTCCGCACAAGGGCATTATTTTATATATATATATATATATATATATATATAAAACATATTTAAAAAATATAATAAAAACTAGGCATCTGTATCACAGTAGTAGGTCAGTCATCCGACTTCAAATGCTCAAAACAGGAAGAGGAAAGGATGAGACATCATAAACAAAAACAAAAAAAAGTGGTAGAGATGCTCATCACTGTCATATAATGCGTCTGTCAAATGATATGATACAGTAGCTTTCTAAATATGATAAATGTATAACTCCCCAGATTTGTAAAGACTATATCACCATAAATGTGGCAATTTCTCTACTTCAAAATAAAAGAAGATTACAAACTTAGATTCCAATGTATATATGATGCATCCAGATATTTACAGAATATAAATATTATATTATTATTTTAGTTATTTAGATATTAGATTATTTATTTAGATATTATCTAGATTATTGTTAGGATTTATTTTTTATTTACTTGTCTATTTTAATTAGATTATCTTTTATCTTTTAGTTTCCTAGTCCAATTAGGAGACTCGCTCCCCAAATCTAGGTCTTATTATAAACAAGGCCCTTGGCCTTCTCTCGTAATCAGAATTATTATTAATGAAATTTATGAAATTTGAGAGAGATGATTTGAGAGAAAATATGGTTTGATTATTATTATTATTATTCGCGCGTGTTCATGTGTGTCAATTCCGCTGCGTTTCACATCAAAGTGGTATCAGAGCCAAGTTCGCTCCTGATTTTCCACACATGAGTGTGTGTCAATCGTGTGTGTGTGTGTGTGTGTGTGTGTGTGTGTATAAAGGTCACGAGCTATGGCATGAGCCCAGGGCAATCTATCTTACAACGTGTACTCGTCAACGATAAATGCTCCAAAACTGATCACCACAATCGCACCACCACCAATGGTGGTTGAATTTGATTTCGCAACCCAATTAAAAAAATTGGGACTGCGAGTTTTCGGTTGCCGACAAAGCCGATAAAGATCGGGAGATGACAAGCTGTCGCAGGCCAATGCCATGGAGATATGAGTAGTACGGATCTGGGCGAGGAAGCCAAAGAAGAGGGAGCTAGAGTTTTATTTGTTGAGTTAGGGTTTTTAAATGCAAGAGTGGGCTTTAAGGCTTTTGAAGCAAATGGGCTCCTCATGTGATCTTTATTCGATTTTGGCCCATTTTTAAATGACAACCCATTTTGATTGGAGATTAATGGCTCAAAAATAAAATAAAAAATTGGTGTGGAATTTGGGCAGTCCCCAATTTTTAAAATATTTTATTTGGGCCTAAAAAAATTTCAAAATTTTTTGGGTGCCAAATTAAAAGCCCGATTTATTCCAAAAAATATTTAATTACTTGGCACGGACAACAACAAATTAATGCGAAAGGCCGGAAGATTCAGAAGATCATGATATGGGCTTGGGCGTGTTCAATTCAACCCTATAGCACTCGGGTCGAGCTTTTCAAAGAAGGAGGGAGTGATACATCCCGAGTTTTCAAGAATATTAATATTTTATTATTATTTTAGTTATATACATATTAGATGTTCTATTTAGATGTTGTCTAGATTATTGTTAGGATTTATCTTTTATTTAGTTATTTATTTGTTTTAATTAGGTTATCTTTTATCTTTTAGTTTCCTAGTCCAATTAGGAGACTTGCTCCCCAAGTCTAGGTTTTATTATATATAAGACCCTTGACCCTCTCTTACAATCAGAATTATTATTAATGAAATTTATAAGATTTGAGTGAGATGATTTGAAATAAAATATGGTATGATTATTATTATTATTATTATTATTATTATTATTATTATTATTATTATTATTATTATTATTCGTGTGTGTTCATGTTTGTGTCAATTCCACTGCGTTTCACATCAATATCACTAAATAGTAATTATTTACATGGACTCCAACTTGTCTACACCTCATCTTGTACATAGTGGATCAACAATTAATCATGCATATCTTCAAGTTAAACCCATATCACTGTAAAAATATTTTCTTCTGCAGGAAGGGTAACGTGAGCTGGGATGAAGATGGAGGTGCAAGATTGTAGCTTGATACCACTTAAGTACTTAAGAGGACTGTGGGATGGAGAATGGAAACAAAATCATGAGAGAGAGAGAGAGAGAGAGAGAGAGAGAGAGATTACGACGTGAGTTTCTAAGGTTTGTTGATAGAATGAGGGTGAGCCAAAGGTGGGAACAATTGTCCCTCTCAGATAGGGTCAATATGACACGCTAAGGTGGCGAGAACAACTAGTCTCCCTAGCATGCAACATCTTACTGCTATATGCAATGTTTAAAAATGCGTGAGACGAAAGCGAGGCGTTTTGTTCAAGCGAAGCGAGGTGTAAGGCGCATTGAGGCGTAAGCCTCAATTTGGAAAAAAAAAACACTAAAATAATCTCCTACATTATTAATTATAATGGAATTTAATGTACTATATATGTATATACAAGTCTTTATGTAAATTAAATAAACCAATGGGTGAGGACAAAATATACTTCACCTGAAAATCAAAAACAATATCATTTCAAATTATACGACCAAACTCTAATAGTAGAAGGCAAAATGTCTTCAACAGGAAAAAAATAGTTGAATTTGTATGATATTACCACTGAATTCCACACTTAGGATTGTAAAATTTTCCATGTTTCTCTTAAAAAATTTATCAGGTGTATTTAAAATTTTACTTTTATTTTATGTTTGTATACAAATTGTCCACTTTTAGTTTGTATTCAATTATATAATGTCTACAAGAAGAAATTAACATATAAAGTTGCTCGAGTTCATTTATTCATGTTAAAAATTTGGAATAATTTGAAAAAATTGTAGGAATTAAATTTTATAAGTTACATAGGCAAGCCCAAAAGAAGACGAAGCTCTCCCGAAAAGAAATTCAGACTTGAGTTCAGAAGGAAATATTAGACAAATAGAAAAAACTATTTTTTTGCCTCAACACCTCGCCTCACGCCTTACCTTGAGGCGTAAGCCTCGAGGCGCATTAAGGCGTAAGCCTCTTCTTTGGATATTGAGGCTTAAGCCTCAAGGAGATTTTTCGCGTAAGCCTCAAGTGATTTTTTAAACATTGGCTACATGGAAATATCTTACCGCCACACGTACCACGCGCACCTTAAAGAGGGTACAAGTAGTCAAGTAGTGGAGACACTACTAGCAATCTTCGAAGAAAGAGATATTCTTTAAGCAGGTAAGGACAATAAGGTCAACAATTGTAGGTTAGGGTTTCACTTAAGATGCAGTCAAGAACAGTGTGGTTCAAAAAGTGATGATTATCTCAGTTCTAGGGTGGACAGGTCTTTGTGGACCAGCTATTTCTGTGTTCCTGCCTCCAAGTCAAGATATTTTCCAAGAGTCCCAACCGTCTACTAGGTTAGGCTCTAGGTCAGTCCTGATGTCCCTGTGGACATAGAGATCCACGAGATAGACATACCTGCCTCTCATGATATAACCCCTGAAAATCTTCCTGTCGGTAGTCTATTGCCCCCGGCTTCCTTATAAACTAATTCAACACAAGAGGGCCTTCTCCAATTTTTAGAGGTCAACTACATAAAAAGGTCTTATCCAGATGTCGGCTACATGAATCTTATTTTTCCATTCCCTTCTTTTCAGCACCAATATCCCCAGTCAAACCGCATGATATTATTAGGGGGGTCAGCTTCTTTATGACTTCCCCTATTTCTGTGCCACATGTACCTTTGTGGCACATACCATACTAAACATTCTCTTAGTGCATCCATACTCTCCCATTCAATCCAATTCAAATCCAAATTGCCTATAATTTGTAACAATTTGAATTTTTCAGGCAGCTACCCTACTTAAAATTTAACTATAACCCCACAACACATTCAAGCATCTAAGTTGCAGTAATAATAAATTTTTGGGTCGTAACATGAATATTTCAAGTAACTCCCCAGATTGCAACATATACTGTGTATGGTATATGCTTGTACTCGCTCTGTACAGAGATTTGAAACTCTAAATGAATCAACGACAGAAGCATTTGACCCAATATCTTTCTAATTTTACTGTTCTTACATCATTTCTCACTTGGATGCTTAGACCACATACAATTTGTGTAGTCGTCCTCTAAACATAAACTCCCCGTCAATGATTGATCAATGTTTGACAAGTTTGTAATATATTCATCGCCTATCCTTGGTCATGTACTTACTTTGGTAGTTGTCCATGCACTTACAGAGTTATAATCTTTCACCACTTTTTATTTCATGTCACAGAGTTTCCTCATTTTTAATTTTTAATAAGTTTCCAATCTTGTTTTTGGTTTTTGCCAAGTTTTACATCACGGCCTTTTACTTTTACAACAGTACAGCTTTCATCATTCGTCCACCAATTTCTTTTAAATAGGAACCTTCCTTTTTTTAATCTCTAATACGGTGCCTAGTACATTCAGCCATTCCATCAAAGCAGCCCGTTTATCCTTCCAAAATTCATGTTACATCTTTCAAATTTTAATCTACAAAAAATTCTATGCTTTTCCCTCTAAAATCGAATGGCTTGGAATCCTAATCCATTGGCCTTTCTAATCTCCTAATATTTGATGGAGAAAGATATATCTCAAACAAAACCCAAAGCCCCCACTTCATCCGAAAGCTTACTTAACATAGAACTGAGTAAATATTGTTTGAGAACATAGAAATCAAACAAATTACAAAACCATAACTGAGAGCGTGCAAGACTCGAAATCCTTCCGGTTCAATTGATCACGCAAACCACCTAGCACGAATGGATTCAAAAGTTTGAGTTATATTGTGATGACTTTCATGTTTTGGGGGGGGGGGCATAATTAGGATCAATTCCCTTTCTAACATCTTCGACACAATAATACAGGGGGAAAAAAACAGAAAATGTTCTCAAAGAAAAAGATTTAGAAGTGGAAGCAACTTTCAACAAAAAAATGTGGGGAAGATTTTCCCTATATATATGAAATAAAATAAAATAAATACGTCAAGCTTCATGTACAAATCCCAAAGAGAGGGAGAGGGAACAGAGAAAATTTTAATATCAAATTCACAGACAGTAAGGAAAGAAAATAATTCAGAAATGCCTACTATAACATAATATCAAACTCCCAACCGAAAAGGAAAAAAAATAACTTTCTTTTTTTATTATTTTTTTTGAAAGATGAGTAATGGTTCAGCTTAATATCAAACTCACAACTGAAAAGGAAAGAAAAGAACTTTCTATTTTTTTTATTTTTTTTTTTGAAAGATGAGAAACGGTTCAGCTATCTCCAAATAAACAGAAGGCAAGGATATTTTAGCAGTAAAACACATAGCTTGTCAGATTACTATCCAAACTAGGCATAACATATTTTGGAAGAAACATATATATCCTCACATATAGGCCCCACTTATTTAGTAATTAAGGCGGGGGGAGGAGAGGGGGGGGGGGGACAAAAAGAGGAAAGGGGGGGAGAGAAAATCAGTGAACAGAGGCTCCCTGCTGGCATGTTGTGTTTGTGGGCTTGGAGTCGCTTTATTTAAAATCCTATCCAAGATGCAGTCACATTGGTCTAAAAAAAAACTGATGTCATATAAAAAGACAACCTAGGTGCTGAGATTTTGATCAAAAAATGGGTGTATCTGAACTTGTGTCACTATTATCAATTTTCGTACACGTGTCAATTGTCGTCCTCCATAAGAAACAAGAAATGCCCAATCAGGTAGATCCCCAAAGATTGTCATAAACACGTTTGTCCCTCAAATAACAAGTAGTCAAACTAGCACAAACCACATATTAATAGAGCTCCATCATGCAAGGATCTATGCAATATATTTTCATTTTTAATACAATTCAATTTTCTCCAAACAAATATTTTATACTGACTTTTTTCTCTTTATTTGCTGTATCCTACTTTGAGTCTTTCTTTATTACCCATGGCTGTATTTTGAGTGCGAGAATATATCATTACATAATGTGAAAAGTCAACAGGTTGTTTCAAACAGTCTACGGCATGTAAGTGACTGGACGATGCTCTAAGCAATCCGACCTCCAATATTCACAGGTTGTTCATTGAATTGGTGAGGTACGTAAATTATTCAACCGGACTATCAATTTACAGTAAGATCCCTTGATGCATCTCCATTTTCTTAGGGTCCGTTTGGTTGCGTAAATTATTTAATTTTATAAATTGATCAATTTGAAATGAATAGATTGTCGATATAATAATTTTAAATGGGTTTAAATCTAATTTGTGATGTGTTTGGAAAAGAAAATGGAGTTGTTTACTTTTGATGTGTGTGTGTAGAGAGAGAGAGAGATAGAGTAGTATGGTGAGAGGTACTCTATGGGAGTGGTGCATTGAAGATTCATGTTGTAATTATAAATTGTGCAATTTCAAGCTTTTGGTGAAATGAGCTAATTTAAATTTTTGTGAATCAACATGAATTGGTTCATTTTTGAATTTGTTCATTCTTGTAACCAAACACTAATAATAAGGCAATTCATGAATGAGTTAATTTTAAATGGGCTAATTTGCAATTTTGGGGACAACCAAACAGGCCCTTAAGCTATGAACTCACAAGTAATACACTATGGTGAGGATCAACCGGGATAGGTATGCAAATACATCTTTGCCAAAGGGAGGAATCTAATCCTAGAATCCAGTCTGTTTCATATTTAATATAAATGTCCAGTTTTTACTCCTTAAAAAACAAAACTTCAATACTACATATCACATATATATCAAGAGAATGATGCCGTGATGATAAGATCGATGCGAAAACTTGAATTTATTGAATGCTGAGCATACAAAGGCCACCTAGACTTCCTAAATCCCTAAGAAAGCATTGGTTGAAAAATCGTTCCATGCCATAAATTGAAATTGTGAAACAAGAAATACAGCAGACCCTAGTTAACCAGAGGGGAAAAAATGATGAAGAAGAAAACAAGAAAGCAGGTACAAAATGAGTGGATGAAGAAATTAGGAACGTACCCTTGGGCATCGAGATTGGGGTGGCCACTGCTCCCTCCACTCCCATAGGAGGCGTCATCGGCGGTCTGCCACACGGACTGCCAGGCTTGGGACGGGGGAGGCTGGGCGTACATGGCGGGATCAAGGGCGGGGCGTCCAATCATGAGACCGGGAGGTGCGGGCTGTCCGAGTCCCATGGGAGGATAGTAATAAGGCACACCACTAGCGGTAGAGCCAACTAAGGCGGCCTCGTCCTTGATCTCATCTCGGGGGACAATGTCGACGAGGAAATCGAAAATGTCGGTTCGGGTGATAGCAGCGGCGATGTCGTTTTTCTGGAGGGTGCGGCGTTTGTTCTCCTCGGCGTGTAGCCAGGAGCGGATGGTGAGTTCGAGGATGAAGAGCTCGCAGGCTTTGGCGAAGAGGATGGGGGCTTCGGCGGAGATCATGCGGACGTCTTCGTCGGCTTTCATGATCTTCTTGATGCGGGCGAGGGGGAGTTGGTGGTTTTTGAAGTCGTTTACTTGATCGATCTCTTGCCGTTGGTACGTCCAGAACATCTGTAGCTGTTGCTGTTGTTGTTGCAGGAGGTGCTGGTAGGGTGCTTGACCCGGAAACGCCGACGACTGTGCTGCTGCTGCTGCCGCTGCCGCCTGGTTGTTCTCCATGCCTTTTTTTCTTTTCTTCTTTTATTTTTTGGACTAAATGGGTGGGGAAAAAGGGTAAAGATGGTGATATTTAGATGCAGGGTGGGAGAGAACGGATAAGGTACAGCACTTCTAGTACACATGCTCCTGCACACTCCTCTCTAACCTTTCATTTTCACTTTCATTTTTATATAATATATACACATTTTATTGGTCCAACCCAATTGTGAAATCTCTTCTTCTTATAACAATAATATTTTATTATATTACAAATATGAAGAAAAAAAATAGTATAAATATATACTTTAGACAATTGAAATTTTGGATCGACATCAGTCATTTGATTGATTGAATTTTTTTATTTATCTTCATTGATAGGATCTTCTCACTGTCAAGATCATATCTATGAAGTTTCATCAAAAAATTCAATCAAAAAGTAGGTGGCCAAAATTTCAATGGTCGAAAATGCATATTTATACCATTTTTTTACATACTACCTCATCTCAACGGGTTTTTTATTGATTTTTTTTTATAAAAATAAATTGGAGATGGTCTTCTCATCGTGTAGATCATATCCATGAAGTTTCATAAAAAATCATTTTTTTACTATTTTAAAAAAATGGTTTGTACTGAGGTTTGTCCAAAATAGTCTTTACAGGAGAGGATCTCTCTCTCTCTCTCTCTCTCTCTCTCTCTATATATATATATATATATATATATATACCTCAAACTTTTACTATGTTTTGGAAATACTATGTGAGTATAATTACTATTTTTTATATTAAGTCGTGATTTTATTATTTTTCGTTCTCTTCTCTTCATATATATAGTAACGAGATTATGAACATGCTTGTAGGTTTTGAAACAATTATTTTTCCATTCAATAGAATAGTTGGAACGTAAAGTATCATCAAATAAGGAAAATTATGAAGGCAATGGTTCTTACTTTCCTCTTATTGCATGCTTTTAATGTCATCTTGTTCAATTCATTTGGATTTATTATCATCATCTATTTGTTCAGAAAAAATTTGTCGCGTTTTACAGATATTATGGGTTCTAAATATATTGGAGCACGCACACACATATGTCGATAAATAGAGGGATATTTTTTCATCCTTCTATTTTCTATTCTCTTTCATGTTCTCTTCTTGGTTTTAAGCTTACGAACACAAAGAACCCATTTTGCTCCATAGTGAGAGGGCACATTATTTAACTACGAACGGGGGGAGAGAGAACGTTAGGTTTATATCTTCTTTTATCTCTTTAACTCTTTTGTTTCTATTGTCCTCTCTTCTGGGTCTTTTTATTCATGAAGAAAAATATATATTATTTACGTATTAATTTCTTTTTTCTACTTTATTGATTGGTTTTTGCCATTTGTGTACTCAGGTGCTTTTAGAAAAATTATTCATTATTATGTAAATTTATTAAAACAAGTCACATTGTGCTTTATTATGAACTTACATTTATTTTTATGTAATATCTCAAAGTATAAAGATAAAAAAGTTTTGTTTAAATTTATTTAAAAAAATTAAGACACACAATTATAAATAATAATAAACGTCCGCGCACCATGCAAATTAACAACTAGTACTAATAATATAATAATGTAGTTTCACAAGGCAAACTCTTCCTCATGCTAACCTCATAAATGTGTGAGCATTTATTTCTCCTCTCTATCTCATTCTCTTATCTCCCTTTATTGTACGATATAAAGAGTCTTTAAGTATTGTTTTGCCAAAAAATGAGCATTAAATATTCTTGCTATTAGTAGTTAAGTAATCTTGTTCTCATTGCTCCATTTTGTTTTTCATTGCAGTTTGATATTTGGAGAAAATTCATTTACTCCTCACTCACATTTTTCCATAACACCCTTTCATTTTTTATCATTTTAACTTCATTTCATCTTTTTCTCTCCCAACAACAAAAGTGAGCTTTAATTTTTGCCTAACTAAAGTAGACCCCCTTCCATCATTCTCTGACTATTTACCATAACCATCCATTCTCTCTCACCAAACTTATTATCTCTCTATCTCCCAAACTCGTTGTCTTCTGAAGTCATTATCAGACATGCCCTAAGGTAACTCTTTATGTCTTTCTCCCTATTTCTTCTCCAATCTACTTTATTCATATCTTCTCTCTTTTCATCCTTCTCTATTTATTTAATTTTTTATGGGTTTTATTTGGTGAGTTGAGTTGAGTATTTGGGAGAGAAATGGCTTTGTTTTATCATACATCAACGTTGTATGGAACATCTGGTTTGATTATCCATTCGTAAATGCAAAGGTCATTTGAAGAAATGCAATTATTTTTGGGAGGATTCGACCAGGCATAGGACATACAATTAACATATTAAATGGTAATTATTTCAACTCAGCGGGGTTGTTTTAATCCTTCGGAATGCTTTACCCTCTTTCAACATTGTAATTAATAAGTTAAGTATTCCTTTTGTAGTTGATTTTGTTTTCCATTTGCATGAGTTATACATGTAATGAAGACCACATGTTTGATGAAATTCCACGCAAGAGTCAACGTTGTTATTTTGATATGTTAAAGAATCTAACAGTTATGTCAAAATTCTTAAAGTCTCACTATATGGTTTTCTACTATTTTGTAAGAATTTCGTAACAGCTGTAACAACCTACCAATATGTGATAAATTTCCCTAAAAGATAAGATAATTATCGTGGTAACCTTTAAAGATTAAAAATTATCAAAATACCCCTAGAAACTTTAGAACTTATTATTTACACCATACCCTACCATTAGGACCCAAACTTAAACACAAAACTTCATCAAAGTAATTGTACTTTGCATTAATTACATAACCCAACACAAAAATTTTGAGAAATTATACATTACCCCCCTAAATTTTCAAAAAAATGAACAATTGTCCTTAAATTCATTTTATATATTACTCAAGGACACAAATAGAAATAAAACTTAATTACACTTTACCCTTGGACATTTTGGCCAGATGGTTGCCTTGTAAGCAGTTGTACCACATGGAATACACATGGTACCCATGTCCTCTCACATGGTACCTTGGTAAAATCTAACCTAACCATGGTAATTTCTCATCTCCTTTTCAACCTTTCTCCTTCACCAGCACAATAAAACCCCCTCCTCACCACTATAAAAGCGTACACTACCATAGTTAAAAACACAAAATAAATTTTAGCATTTTAATATTTCTATTATTTTAACACTTCTGTTTTTTTCAGTTATTTAATTTTTGGGGCATTCATAGGTTAAAAATATGAGTTTTCGTGAAAGTTATAACATGGGAAAGGCACTAAAAAGGCACTTTAAACCAATTTCAAAGTGGAAGACCTCGATCTTTGGTTCCAAGGAACCTAGGTACAAAGCTTAATTTAAACCCAAATGAGTTTTGATGCCCCAAATTAAAGTTTGAAATTTACGGACCTAGAAATTTTAGAAACCAAATTGAAGAGTTATGGTAAACCAAAATCTTTGAAACCAAACCAGTTCGACTACATTTTATCCTAGATCGTGAATATTACCATGTGGTAGCCCAAATCATAGCCTAAAATCATGAATGTTAAAGTCAAACTTAGGCCATTTTTATAGAAAATGAATAACTCGAACTAGTTAACCTCAATGCTTGAAACTGATATGGTTGGATTTCTCTCTAAAAATTAGATAATTTTCATTCAGGAATCAACATAAATGATATTCAAAAATCTTCAAAATTAAGGTCAAAGTTTTCAAATTTAAAAGTCAACAAATAAAATATAGGAACTGAAGTGTATTACACGCACAAGAGTGAAGCCAAACTCAAGAGCATTTGGACTTTGATCCAGCGCATGAGGATGTGTCTCCAATTAGAAAATTCTCATATTTTTTTCAAAAAATTTATTTTATTTTTTGGATCAAAATGGTATATTACATCATCTTGTTTGGTTTCCCAGAAAGCAGTTTCTCGAGAACACGGTGTGGTGACAATTATATTCAACACAAATAAATAAGAAAGGCACAATCACCAAAGGAAATAAAGAACAGAAAATGCCAATAACACAACACAATATGTACGTGATTCAGCAAGAATGCCTACGTCCATGATGGTGCAGTCAGTATTATTTCTATATACTCCGGAAAGTGTTTACAGAGAATACAAATCGTACCCTTTGCCCCGGGCTTAGGGTTTGTTATATACATATTTGTTCTTGGGGAGTGGGGGTGTTGGACTCCCCCACTGTGACACCCCGCCTAATTAAATACCGGGCGATCACTCCTTTATTAAATTAAATCAAGGTAAACAGTTGGTTCATTCTCAGCATCACTGTCGATAAAAATATATTTTCCAATTTAACACCTTAAATAATTAAGCTAAGTGTCAAAACCATTTTTCATACATACTTTCCAAATTTTATTTAAAGAAAAATCATTTCTTTTATTAACAATATTCAATAAGTAAGAATCACACCACATTAAATTCTGCATCATAATCCAATTAATATAAAACATTCGTCAATCGAATGTCAACATGCGAAATCTAAAGTAAACACACCCACTGAATAAATCCCATAGTAACAGTGCTGGAAATAACTGAAATACAAATGCCCAATAACAATGAAATAATGGAAAGGGCTACACATGCCCATCTAAATAAAAATACTAAGAGTGGGTCTGAATGAACGAAGTCGTCTAATCAAGAGACCTGCAACTCCCACTTAAGCTGCAGCGCGTTCCTTCCAAGATATCCTAAGCAAAACGCCCCTGTGGATGGGCACCTGTAATACATACATATATATACAAGAGAGAGAGAGAGAGAGAGAGAGGAAAACGGGTCAGAGCTCTAAAGTGTGTTTGATTTAAAATACGTTTAGCAAGTATTTAAATTGATACAGGCCAATGCAACAACATATTAGTGCGATACTCTCTTGAGAAATTCTCACCTCTCTTCTAATGTGCACACCTATCGCACTAACCTCCCCAACGGGTTGTCTTATCATTTATCGCACTAATCTTCCCAATGATTTAACTTATCTTTTATTACTCGTAAGATACCAAATTTCACGATTCAATTGTTTGAAAAGAATATTTCAATTAGTAACCAAAGTTCTCATTTTGACTTTATTAATCAACAACGCTTTTCAATTTCGTATTATACTTTCTCAAAACAAGTATTTACAATTTAAGTCATCAACCATGTCCTACATATCAAATCACAGTAGGCAGTTCCAGATTTCATAATTTCATATATATATATATATATATATATATATATATATATATATATATATATATATATATATATATATATATATTAACTACTCGAGAATATATATATCAAAATAGCACCCCACATAATAACTTATGGTGCGGGCATACTCTACTATCCAAACCCCATATCACTCACATTAAGGGGAATACAAATTCGAAATCACTCTCGAATTGTATTAACACATACACAAACTATAGGTTCCAAGTCCCTTAGGACCGTCTGAACTATCACTGCGATAGCCTGTACCAAGGATACCTATACACAAACAAAATGAGGCGAAGCATAGATTCCAAGTCTCTAAGAGGGTGGCACATGCATGCGTCTCTTAGGACCGTCTGAACTATCACATCACTAGCCTGTACCAAGGATATCTATCTTCTAGGTTACGAGTCAATATCCCCCATAAGGCAACACAGGATAAGATCGTCCCAGAGCGGCAACCTCAGGGATAGCAAGTAGTGTGGGCATGATTTTCACACATAGATAGTATATGCATACACAATCATATAACTATACTAGTATTACCATATCAATAATGGGTATATTCTCAATTCCCATAATTACGACATTCGTATTTATTTCTCATTATTTAGTTATTACGTATAACCATTCACATCTTATTTTAATTTGAGGAACTTTTCCACTTACTACATAACGCTCATGGATTCTATCCTCCCAATTATAAAATTCAGTAGGTATACACATGTGTCCCAAGTAACTCTCTTACGTGTCTCTCCCTCTTTAAATCATAAATTTACCGACCCTTATGTAGTTATCCCAAAATACACTATTTGTCCGACATCGAGGGTCCCAAAATCTATTCACATGTCCTACTGGTCTCCCCTATCTCCCAAAACATTTCATTAAGGATGCCCAAGAATTTTCTCACAATAAATTGAATTTAACTCATTTAATAAGGGAAATAGGAGTCTGCCAGGAGGGGTCGATCGATCGAGGTTTGGGGCTCGATCGATCGAACCTTCGATCGATCGAAGCTCTAGGCTCGATCGATCGATCAAGCAGGTACTTCGATTTTCTGCAGAATTGCAGTTACGGGTTTCATCTCCAAACTTATACCAAATCCATATTTTATAATCCCAATCGTCCCAGAATTGATACTCTAACCTTATATCATCATAACAGGTATTTTCAACGTAAAACATATCAATTTACATCACTAAACATGGATTAATCATGCCATAATTCATTTAAAACTCAAGAACCCTAAAAATCTCTAACTCATGATTCTAATCTGTTTTATCCCAGAATTTCTTTCTTATTTACACCAAAATTTTGTGGGTTATCTTTCTACATCACAAGAGACTTCCAGAATAAGGTTTTAGTCTTTACTACATGCAAATTCCTATCACAATTTGGGTTTTCTTCCATATTTTTCATCCCTAATCATTCATAAACTAATATAGAAATTGCACCAACGAAAATAGCAAGATAAACACTTTCCTGGGATTTTCAGAGGTCTGGTTTGGTGCCGAATTTGGTATGGTTGCGTTCCCCGTCTCGCGATCTACGTGTTAGTGGCGGCAGCGGTGCAAACCGTTGAGTTTCGGGCCTTGAATTTTCCTTGAGAGTTCTCTCCTTCCTCTCTTATGGCCGTCACTTGTGTTCAGAGTTTCTAACCCTAGAAGGTAACCTAGGTATCTGATATAACTCCTCTGATTTTCGTGGGTTTAATTACCCAAAAAAGTAAAATGACCAAAACGCCCTCCGGGGGTACCAATTAGGCCTAAAAACGCCCCGAGACCCAAACTAAACCCCCGGGTACACTTTTCTGACTATCTCGACCCTTCCGGACGCGTTGTCGTACTCAAAACGACCATACAAACGACTTATAAAATATTCACTTTTATTAATTCACATTTAGTCCCGACACGACACAGGCGCGCCCCGACTTAAATTTCCACAATTGTCATTTTATTCTCACGTGACAATATTATAAAAATAAATCTTATATATTACTATACTCATCCAGTAATATGCAACAAATAACATTTTCAATAATTACTAACTCTCGTCACGCTAGTAAGTATTTAAAGCAATATTCCGGATTAAAATTAAATTAATTTATCTCAATTAAATTTAATAAATCCCATAATTTAAAAGCTATAAAAATACGGGGTATTATACCCACGTCTACCTTCTACTCCTAGAATATCTCCCTAGGAGATTTTAGGAGTAGACTAAGTCACAACTGAATTCAGTTGAGATACGAGGGGCCCAGACTTTGGGTCATTCCTATTGGGTTACTCGTCTGGGCCTATGATGGCAAATTCGGGTACCCACAATTGCCCCTAAAGTTATTGGGCCATAATTTGGGCTCAATAAATTTAAATGATTTGTTATAATGGCTCTCTTGTAAATTGTGTAACTCTTCCCAAAGTTGAAAACTGATTTAGGCGGCAGCTTGCTTCGTGTCCTGTGCACGATAATTGGAAGCATTTAAAAGTCATTTGGAGCAGTAGTCCATAGTTTCGTTTCAAACTTCTTTAAGTTTTCTCATCGTTCTCAAGCTTCTGTTATTGCACACTCCTCTTCAGGTCCTTGTTTACCTTGCTTTTAATCTTCTTCGTCTTTTGGGCCTGTGATCTTGTGTCATTCTAGCCAAACCTTCATCTCGTAAGTCCCCTTTGCTCTCTCTCCGTATTTTCTCTTCTATTAAGATTTCTTCGAATTCGTAATTAGGGTTTACAAATGGCGAAGATAGGCAATAGGACTGTGTCCGAGTTTAGAGAGTTCCATAATATCCCAGACTGGGTAGATATTGAGTGTGCCCCTCTCCCTAAAAATGTAAGAGAGATAGAGGGCGCTCATTGGATTCATGTTCTTTTTCTATCCCAAGGAGGCCTCACTTTCCCTCCAAGAAATTTGTTCTTACATTTCTTCGGCTATTTTAATATTGTCCCTGCGCAGTGCTCGCCAAATATTTGGAAGATAGTTAATGGTGTCCATAGGATAAACCAACTTTATGGCACCAATCTAGGGCTTGCTGAAATATGCTTCTGCTATTCTTTCTCGCGTACGAGCTCTAATCTTCTTTACCTCAAGGTGAGGAGTCCTGACAGGGTATTGGTAGTAAATATACCTGATTCCCACAAGGACTATTGTCAAGAGGGTTTTCTTGCTAGAAATTGGCAATTCCCTCCCCATACCGAGGGGTCGAGGTCTGACAGGTCCATAGTCCCCTTTTATGGGGAGGAGTTCATAGGTAGGGTTAATTTCTGTTTTGCTCTTTCGATCTTCTTGTTAATGTATGATTTCTCTGATATTCTTCTCTCTTCTTTTCAGCGAGGACAAAGAATTTGGACCCTGCTCTTAGTGAGGTTCGAGCTGTTGAGTTAATCAAGGCTTGGAACATCATAGAGCTTTTAGCGAAAGGTGAACATCCTCGGTCGACCGCTTTTCTCCTGGAATACAAGAACATCGGGTTTATTTTCATTGCGCGACCTGTAGACAGCATTCCTGTCCTAGATATTACTGAAGAAGTTGATGTTGACCCCATCCAGTTAAACGAGGAAGAGAGCAGTTCTAAAAGTGATATTAGAGGAGGTACTGAAGGTGGTTCTGGTGAGGCAAGCTCTAGTAGTGAAAGTTCTTTTAGCTTAGAAGAGGTTTCTGAGGCTCAAGAGTCTTCAAGTACATCCAGCAGTTCCAGCGAGGAAATGGCTCCTCTTAGAAGATATTTTATCAGGGATGATGATGATGAGGATGATGTGCTTCTTGCTCAGCGATCGAAGAAGCAGAAGTCTGCCGGTGGGGATATCGCCACTGGTTCTCAGTCTGCTACTCATGAGCAGGAGAAGAAGAGAAAAGAGGAAGAACAGTTGAGAGAGAGAGAGAGAAAGAAAGAAGAGTGTAATACCCCGTAATTTTGAGGACTTTATTTATGAATATGGTATATAATTTTAATAATAATATTATTAAAATTATATACCATATTCATAAATAAAGCCCTCAAGATTACGGGGTATTACAAAAAGGAGAGGAAGAAGGTTGAAGAGAAAAAGAAGATGGAGGAGAGGAAGAGAGCTGAGAGGGGGAAGGAGAGAGAGGAGGAGAGTGGAAGTGAGGACGAAAGCTGGGCATGCTCTGGTGCCCGTGTTTGCTTTGCCAGAGGGGGCATTTGTTGCCCTCTCTCCTCAATTAGCTCCTGCGTTGCTCGAGAGAGCAATTTTACCTGCTGATCGTCAGAAGGCGATAGGGGCTGATCAGCTATCTCCGGAGGCGAGCCAGAGGCTAGCTCTAGTAAGTCTTCTTCTTTCCTTTATGCTCATAATTTAATATTTTTTCCATCATTGCAACCTCTTGCTCAATGTTCTTTTTTATTGCAGTTTGTGACTGACTTCGCCGTCATGTACCGTACTCGCGACGAGCTGGTAAGAACGCAGGCTGATTTGGAAAGACACAATGTCGAGGTGCGTGGGAGGAATGCCGAGCTGGAGGCCAGCTTAAAGGCTATTAATAAGGCCCAAAAGTCCTTCGATCTTTCTCTTGTCGAAGCTAATGGGGCGAAGGAGGCGGCGATGAAGGAGATGAACGAGCTAAGGTAGTCCTATGACCTGGTCTGCAAGAGCAAGCTCGCTGTGGTGGAGGAGAAAAAGGTACTGGTAGAGAAGCTGAAGAAGATGGAGTCTGATCCAGCCACTATATGAGGATGCTGAGGTTCAGATAGGCTATATCAGTCGTCTGAACTTCAAGAAGGGCTGGAACAAGGCTCTTCTGGCTGCCGGGGTGGATGTTGATTGTCCCTTATTCGATGATCACAATCCAGGCCCAAAGCCTATTGTAGATGAAGCCATTATCCTAGCCATTGAAGGTGTTTCCCCTGCCTCTCAGACTGTTCCTGTTGGTGCTCTTCCTACTCAGGGAACTGCAATTGTTCCTTCTAAGGGGGATACTCCTACTGCTGCTGTAAGGAAAAGCAGTCGGTTTCCTCCGAACAAGTTGAGGTTGCTATATTAGGCTGCTCTTAGGACTTCTCTGTACTTGTACTTCTTTTTTAATAAACCGGTGTAATTGTACCTTTTTATTTTAATAAAATGAAAGCTCCTTCTTTTCTGGTCATGATTCTTCTACTTTTTTACTGCTTGTATGGCTTGTAGCTGATTGATGTAGACGAGTATATACCTGCCACGTCTCAGTTGAGGAGGATCCTTGGACCTAACGCGAGCACCCAGGTTCGTCAGGCCTTTATTAGGATCTGTAAGTCTCTCAGGTCGAGAAATAGGAGCTTTAAGGACAAGTCTGAGCTCATCGCTAAACTGAAGGACAGACTTCAAGAGATGGAAGAAGTTGTTGCCTCAGTCTAGGAAGAAGTGAACACTCTGAGAGCTAGACTTCTGGATGCCTCTGAGATCAACCAGGTCAGAGAAATTCTTCAACAGGAGAACGAGACTCTGAGGAGGGAGGTGTCGCGACTCAGGGAGCACGCGTCGAGCATCTCCCCTCGTATACTATAAGGTTCCTCTTCATCGGCTATTCCATGAGCTGGCATAGAGCCGAGCAGTGCTCCTCTAGCCTTACGAGGATCTACCTCATCGACTGCTCCGCGAGCTGGTCCAAACATAGGCGGTCCATCTAGGGAAATGTACGAGCTCCGAGAAGATGTTCGTCGAGCATATATGATTGCTGCTGGGCTTCAAAGGGATGTCACACGATTGAGACATCTGTTCAAGAAAGGACCCCGGTGAGTGTGGGATGATGGTTATAACCAAGGTTGGGCAGATGCTCCGACGAGGCTGACAGAGTTTGAAGAGCTCGCCTTTATTAGGGGATGATTGAGTGCCCTCGTGGAGCTACAAGTTCTGAGGAATTCAGTACTCTGGTACCGTCACGAGATCTCCCCTTTAACTTTAAGGCCTAACCCTTTCAAGAGGGACGATCAATGGATCCCTATAGATGCTATCCCCAGTCAACTGTTAGAGCCAAATGCGAATGAGGTCGAGGAGGAATTGGCTCCTCATCCGGATGACGGTCAAAGAGCATAAGTGACTGATTATCTTGTTTACCAACTGTAACTCTTTGTATATATGTAATAAAGTAATGTAATATTGATATTTTGGGAGATCTCGCCGACTAAACACGGGTTGTAGATTCTTGTTGTAAATGTGATGAAGTAATATAATATCTATGTTTTGGGCGATCTCGCTGACTAAATATGTGTTCATCATTTATCTCTCACTTAATTATCTTGGGCCCCTGATGGCTGACTAGACTGGTAGGGTTATAATGTTGAGTAAGTGTCCTCCCAGTCCAGTATGCTTATAAGGTATCGTTCTGCCTCACTTTACCTTTTAGGGCGTGTCGTCACACTCCCTTAGGTCTAAGTGTGGCAATGGCGAGGACACACCTGGCGCTGGATGTTCTATCCGAGCTGGGTTTTTTATCCAAACATAGTTTGGTGACTAATTTATTTTTAGTCTAATTGCCTAAGGATCACCTGTAGGGCTTTATATATTGTTGGGGCAATGCTAGGAGGTTGTTTGTGTTTCATAACGAATACCTGAGGAGGGTGATACCCTGCTTGTATGCTTTGAGTAAGGTGCCTGTTAATTGAAAAGGGTGTGCAAGTTATAAAGATCTCAATACAAAATTAATAGAATGCAACTGCCAAACATCTTTCATTAATTCGCGAGTAAATAAAAAATGGTTTGCCTATTCCAAAAATTTGATAAAAGAGCCAAGAAAAAACTAGAAATATAATTTCTTCAGGTTGGCTGCGTTCTATGCTCGGGGTATTTCTCTGCCCTTCAGCGTTTCTAAGTGATAGTCTCCTTGTAGATCATCTCTTGTTATCTTGAATGGTCCCTCCCAGTTTGGCCCTAGCTTGCCGTCTGATGGTTTTACTACACTGCCAAGCACTTTCCTTAGGACGTAGTCCCCTACTCGGAATGTCCTTGGATTGACCTTCTGGTTATAGTATTTTGCGAGCTGTTGCTGATAGCTCGCCAGCTTTACTAGGTCTAGCTTTATGCGTTCGTCAGCTAGGTTAAGTTCAGCGAGTAATGTTGCATCGTTCTGGCCTTGGTCGATAAGGGTGGTTCTCATTATTGGTAGACCAGATTCCAAGGGGATGATTGCTTCCATTCCATATGTTAGTGAGAATGGGGTTTCCCCAGTCGCTCGCCGTGGGATAGTACGATAAGCCCATAAAATATGTGGCAGCTCGTTTACCCATGCGCCCTTGGCTTGCTCTAGTCATTTCTTCAGCCCATCGATCACCGTTTTGTTAGAAGCCTTGTCTTGGCTATTGCTCTGGGGCAGGCCACCGAGCTGAAATAGTGCTTGATCCCGTGTTCTCTACAGAAGTTTTGGAAAGGGTCGCTTTCAAACTGTGTTCTGTTATCGGTGATGATGGTTCTGGGGATTCGAAAACGGGTAATTATGTTTTTCCATATGAATCTCATCATATCTCTCTGATGTTCGCCAATGGTTCTGCCTCGATCCATTTGGTGAGGTAATCTGTTGCAACCAACAGATACTTGCGATTACTGATGGCGGTAGCAAGATGACCTACGATATCCATTCCCCACTGAGTGAAGGGCCATGGGCTAGTTATTGATCTTTGGTCGATCGCGAGTTGGTGGACCATAGGAGCATGTAGTTGACATTTCTCGCATTTGCGAGCATACACTATCGAATCTCGTTGCATATACGGCCACCAGTATCCTTCATCCATTGCTCGGAAAGCCAGTGACCTCCCTCTAATATGGCTTCTATAGATTCCTTCGTGAAGTTCGTGTAGGACTTGCTCGATGTCCTTCGGGTGGACACATTGAAGGTAAGGGTGAGTAAATGATCTTTTATATAGTTTACCCTCAGGAGATAAGTGAAAGCGAGCAGCTTTGACTCTAATCTAATGAGCGGACGTCTGGAAGTGCACCATCTTTTAAGTAGTTTCTCAAAGGGTCCATCCAATTGGGTGATGACTCGTTCTGGAGCATATGCTCCACATTTGGCAGCTCGTCGCTTTGGTTGATGCTTGGACCAACGAGGAAGTTGATGGGGATCGTTCTCTTTAAGTTGGAATCGATTGCATTACTTAGGGCTGCCAGGGCATCGGCGTGGCTATTTTGTCCTCGGGGAAACTGTTGGACACTGACTTCCTCGAAGTTGGTCATTAGCTTCTTTGCTAAGGCGAGGTAGGCTGCCATCCTTTTGTCTCTTACGTTAAAGTCCCCACTTATCTGGTTTGAGACCAATTGCGAGTCACCGAACACCTGCAGCTATTTTACCCCCAGCGCTCGTGCCTTCTGCAGGTCAGCTATCAAAGCTTCGTATTCCACCTTGTTGTTGGAGGCTTCAAATCTAAGCATAATTCCTTGCTCGGGATTGTGTTTTTTGGAGTAACGAGCACAATACCTATTCCTGCCCCCTTTGAGTTGGAGGCTCCATCGACAAATAGTTGCTAGACTCCTACCAGTGGGTGATCTTCCATTTGCTTTGTGGGTTGAGGCTAGTCGCAAGGCTGGTCGCCTGTGAATTCTGTGATGAAACCAACGAGGAACTATCCTTTGATCGTGTTCCTGGGCTGAAATTAGATATCAAATCGTCCGAGTTCGACTGACCATTTGGACAGTCTGCCAGACAGATCTGCTTTTCACAGGACCGCTTTAAGGGGGTGTGATGTAAAGACGACGATAGTGTGAGCTTCAAAGTAGTGCTTTAGCTTCCATGAATCTATTACTAGTGCAAAGGCGAGCTTTTCCAGTGGTAGGTACCTCTACTCGGCGTATAATAAGGTTTTGCTCGCGTAGTATACTGGATGTTGAATTCCTGCTTCCTCGCACACTAATGCAGAACTGATGGCATGGCTGGAGATGGCGAGGTATAAGTAGAGGGGATCATCTTCATGTGGTATGATGAGCAAATGTAGTTTGCTAAGATAGGCCTTGAGCTCCTCCAATGCTTTTGATCAATCTTGATTCCACTCTACTATTTTGTTTCCTTTCAAGAGCTGGAAAAATGGTTTGCACTTCTCAAAGGACTTTGAAATAAAACGGTTCAAAGAAGCGAGTATGCGTGTGAGCTTTTGCACGTCCCGTATCGTGCGAGGTGGTTGTACCTTATTGATCGCATCAATCTGGTTCGGGTTGGCCTCAATGCCTCTCTTGCTAACCAAATACCTGTGGAATTTTCCTGACTGGACACCGAAAGAACATCTGCTCTCGTTGAGTTTTATTCGGTATTTCTTAAGAATCTCGAAGGTATTTGACATATCTTAGAGATGGTCCTCTTTGCGCTTACTCTTGACGAGCATATCGTCGATGTAGACCTTCAAAGTTTCTCCCATTTGATTTTTGAACATCTTGGTGACTAGCCTCTGGTAAGTTGCTCATGCAATCTTGAGCCCAAAGGGCATAACTTTATAGCAGTACAATTCGATAATAGTGATGAATGTTGTCTTATCTTGGTCTGGTGCATGCAGGGGGATCTGATGATACCCCGAATATGCGTCCAGAAAACTCATTCTCTCATGAGCTGCTGTGGCGTCCACCAACTGGTCGATTTTTGGGAGAGGGAAACTGTCCTTAGGGTATGCCCTGTTAAGGTCAGTGAAGTCAATGCAGACTCTTTATTTCCCATTACTCTTTGGAACTACTACTAGGTTGGATAACCATTTAGGGAATTAAACTTCCCGTATGGATCCTGCATTCAACGGTTTTTTAACTTCTTTATCCACGGCTTTAGCCTTCTCTGACGCGATTCGCCATGCTTTTTGTGCGATAGGTCTGAAGGTGGGGTCGACGTGCAACCGATGACAAACCATTCCAGCTAGCTCGTACGGTTCCCACGTGAAAACGTCTAGATTACTTCTCAATAACACTGTCATCTCCTTTTTTTCTTGATCTGTGAGAGAAGATCCAATCAAGAACATCCTATCTTTCTTGTCCCCACCAGTTGCGACCTCTTCCAGGTTTTTAACAACTCGCTCAGAGGGGAGGAGCCTGGTTTCCTCCACTCCGGGCCTTTCATATCTTAATTGCTATTTCGAAGGTATCACACCTTCTTTTTCCTCGACCTCCTCCTTGGCCTTCTCGACCTTCTTCTCTGGTTTCGGGCGGATGGCTACTATGAAGCACCTTCTTTCCATTGCCTGATCTTCGTGAATCTCCATCACTCCTCGCTCAGTTATGTACTTGAGTTTCTGATGGTAGGTCGAGGGGACTGTCTTCATTGCATGTAGCCACCCCCTACCGAGGATGGCTTGATATGGCGAGTCGATATCGACCACTAGAAACTCGATCATCTTGGAGATACTTCTTGCCCTTACTGGTAACACGATCTTTCCCAATGGAATAGTCACCTTTCCGGTGAAGCCAACTAAAGGAACTGTGGATTCTTTTAGGTCGGCAATGCTTAACTTCAACTTTCTGAAGAGGTCAAGATACATTACCTCAGATGAGCTTCCCTGGTCGATGAGCAACTTATCGACGTCATAGTTGGCTATCCTGAGCGTAATGATCAAGGCGTCATGATGTGGGGTTCTTACTCCCACCAGATCTTCGTTTGTGACCACGATATGTTTGCTATAATCGATGTCTTCTGCTCGCCGACGCTTTCCTGATTATGTCTTTACTGGATCGATCTGAAAAGCTTGCATGACTGCGGTAAGCTATTTCACCTCCATTCGAGCTGAGTTTCCTTGAATCTACTTCATATTATATGCCCCATGAATAACTGCAAATTTATGGCCAGCATCGTCTTCGAGTACGTTGTCAGGACTAGTTTCTCCATTGGTAGCGACCTTCTCTGCCTTCTTCTCCATAAACTCATTCAGGTGCCGAGTTTGGGTCAATTCCTTGAGGTGAAACTTAAGAGCCTTGCAATGCTCGGTCTTATGTCCTCCCTCCTTGTGAAAAGTGCATCTTAGCGCGTTATTTCTCTTTAAGGGATCTCCTCCCATCTTTCTGGGCTATTTAATAAACAGCTCGTCTGTGATCTTCGCAAAGATCTTGTAGATTGGTTCTTTAAAGACAGTGTTTACTGCCTGAAATGCTTTCAAAGCATCATTCTTGACTCAGTTCTAAAATCCATTCTTGCCCCCATTCTTGCCTCCTTTCTTCTGGCTTTCAATTTTATCGTTTCCCTTGGCAGCGAGCTTGGTTCGGCCATTCTCCTATGCACTGAGGCGGGTCACATCTTCCACCTTGGCATACTTCTCGACGCGAGCCATCAGGTCATTGATGGTGGTTGCCTCCTTCTTTGTCAGGGATTGGTGCAGAAGGCAAGAGTTGGGCAGGCCAATCTTGAAGGAGGCCACTACTACCTGCTCCGAGCAGTCTTCGACTTCATTGAACAACTCCCAGTACCTCTTCGCATAGTCTCGAAGGCTCTCTTGAGGCGTCTTTTTATTGTTAGTAAATCATCTATGCTTTTGGGATGGGAGCTACTAGTAATAAATCCAGCCATAAAGAGCTTGACCAGGAACTCAAAATTCTTGATAGACCTGTGAGGGAATCTCTCGAACCATTTTTGCTCCACATCATGCAGACTCGAGGGGAAAATTCGGCACATCACTACATCCCGGTGGTTCCAGAGAGTCATGACTTGCCTATACTGCCTAACGTGATCAATAAGGTCAATTTTTTCGTCATAGATCTTGAATCTCGAAATAGCAAATTTCTTGGGGGCTTCTTCTTCTTCTTCTTCTTTTATCTCCCTTGAGAAATGGGGTTTCACGTGGGTCTTGAGAGCTTGTCTAGAAATATCCCTGGTCGATCTGGCACCGCGATGTGCTGGGTGTTGGGATTATCTCCCTTCGGACCAAATTTCGTATGTTCTCATTAATGCGAGCCGGGCTCTTGTAACGGCGATCCGGTCGTTGGTGCTCGAGCGAGTCATCGCTTGACTTGTGCTTCTCACCCTTTTGGGATCCATGTCTACGTCTCTTTCCTCAGCTGCGAAACTTGCTCGCCTGAGAGCTAGTAGTGAAGTATGGACGTCGCCTAGTGCTGCGATGGAGCTCTTTCTCCAACCTTTCTAATTTCCTTTTGAGGCGAGCATTCTCAGCCTCTTGCTTGCGAGCGGACTCCCTTTGCTCTTGGAGCCTTACCTCATAAGCATCAATTAATCTGGAGATTTTTATGGACTTCGTTGGTCCCTGGATCTCCTCTGAGGCTGGCCTCTCTGGGCGAGCCCTCTGATCTAAACGCTGAACTTCAGATCTAATCCTGCGAGGGGCAGGCTGTTCTTGGATATCCCCAGCCTGAGGGGCGTTGCTACTGTGACCAGACATTTCAAATTCTTTGTTGGTGAGAACTTTCTTAAAGAAGACAAGCGCTTCCCACAGACGACGCCAATTGTGGTGACAATTATATTCAACACAAATAAATAAGAAAAGCACAATCACCAAAGGAAATAAAGAACAGAAAATGACAATCACACAACACAATATGTACATGGTTCAACAAGAATGCCTACGTCCACGGTGGTGCAATCACTATTATTTCTATATACTCCGGGGAGTGTTTACATAGAATACAAATTGTGCCCTTTGCCCCGGGCTTAGGGTTTGTTATATACATGTTTGTTCTCGGGGAGTTGGGGTGTTGGACTCCCCCACGTCCACCTTTTACTCCTAGAATATCTCCCTATGAGATTTTAGGAGTGGACTAAGTCACAACTAAATTCAGTTGAGATACGAGGGGCCCAAACTTTGGGCCATTCTTATTGGGCTACTCGTCTGGGCCTATGATGGCAAATCCGGATACCCACACACGGTATTAAAAAAATTTAAATTAAACTGTTAAATTTCACTTTAACCCCTAAAATTTTCAACTATTTCAAAATAGCCCCAAACTTTAAATATAAGTCCCTTCTTATAAATACAACAACTTTACCTCTTATCACCAAGTCCAAAAAATGAATAGAAATAAGAAAATTAATAAAAACCCTAAAAATTGCATTATTGTATATTTAACCCCAACACTAAATTTTTCGCTGCAACCAATTTATTTTTAACCACAAGTTTTACTTCAAATTTTATTTCTCTTTCATACTCTAAACATTTATACTATCCATGATTTTAGAAATACCTGGTGTTACTCCTGTGAAAAGAAGAGCCATTACAAACAGCATGAAATAAAGAGAAAGTAGGTAATTATGTTTCAAAATTGGTTTCGAACTTATGCCTTTGAACTACTGTATTTGTTTACATCACTATGTGATAGCCCCCGAACTCTTGTGTCTCTCATTTATGAACTATTTTGTGTGGTTCACCTATACCGTGAGTGTTGATTTGATCCTTATCCGATTAAATCCTAACCTGATAATTTCATGCAACCTATGATTTCATTTAAACCCATTAGCATACGTTATAATTTAGGGAATAGACTTTAAGTATACCCACGAAAACGCTATTTGATCTGTAGGACACAAATGCTTGAGTTCCTAGTTTTATTTCTACATACGTATGAGTGTCTCTTTAGTTAGTACGCCTAGCTAATTATTTTTTCCAGAGATTTTGGGTTTATTATATCTCCAGAGCTTTTTGAGTGATTTTATCCAAAGGTTTTTGATGTTATTATAATAGTATTGCTACATAGTTGAAGCCTCCATAATTGATAATTATGGGTTATCCTGTTATAGTTTGAGCGTTATCCTTATGACTCGATGAAACATTTATCCAATCATCATACTGTTCTTACCATCATCAACAAAACTCCATATAACTTGTTTTATTATTGTTGATATGTCAATTTGTTCCCTTTTATTATAATTATGACCTAATTCCCAATACTTCATTTACTTATTAAATAAAGTCACATATATAAACTTGTTACAAAAATAAAATTATCTTCTTGGCAAAGTTTTGCTTATTTATTTCCCTTCTAGATGGACAATGAACTCTAAAAATGAGAAATACCCCCCGCCCCACTGAATTTTTATTCAGTTTTATCAAAGAAAATATTTTCAATTACGTGCGTGTAGGAGGTAACTAGCAAAGTCGATAGCACAAATTAGAATACGTTCACCACAACTTACCATATTATGTGACCTTTTCATTCCCCTGGTATTTTAATGTTACGAGGACTCCGAAAACCCCCTTTTATTTATGTGTTATGAAGACTACAAGCCATGTAATAAGATGTTATGCATCCACATAAATAAAGTTGTATTTTCCTTCCACTTAAATTATTATTGTTACTTAAGTATTACAAGATACAAAACCTCGAGTGTGACAACATTGTATCGAAGCGAACACTAGATTTTATGCCTGTACGGGATTGAGAAGGTTTTATGATTATACGAGACTAAGAGGGTTTTATGCCTATATGGGACTGAGAGGGTTTTTATGCCTATACTGAACTTATAATAAACATATTAGTTATTAAAACCTTCCTTGTTACATTTCGTAACTAATTTTGTCTTGCAGACATGAATATATGGGACGAAATTTACGTACACATACGCGACACGACTCATGAGAAGTCTGAGAAAGCCATCAAAGATGAGGGATATGCCAAGCTATGCCAAATTATTTGAAGTATCGACCGAAGTTGGGCAATCGCCATTCGCGATATTAAACATAGTCTGCTGATTGGTCGTTTAATGGGAGAGGCACAAGATGCGAGACAAAAAAAGAGATTTTTTGAAAATTCCAACATGCTACAACAAGTCATCCATTTATCTTAGGACATGGCTCTACCCGAAGAACTTATTGTTACTCCTCTATATTCCCCAATGAATTATAGCCTGATTTCATACAACACCAGTTGCTTTACTTCCACTGCCTCTGGCACTACCTCGACTGATTCTGATCCTCCTGATCAAGGACCCAAATTTGATAGCATTATACCTTATCTTAATTAAAGTAAACTAATAAAATGAATATAGATGTAAGTAAATAAACCCATGATGGATCCAATATCTTTCGTTGAGCTTGTGTGTGTGTGTGGAAAAGTGATCACCATATTCCTAACTACGCATAGTAGACCTAAGTAATTGTTTGTACTCATTGGAGTTGTAAAATAGTAACTTATAAGTGTGTACTTTTCTTACCACATAGTTTTGACATAATTATATCCCCATGTACCATAAGTTCTTATATTAATATAACAAGCTTATTTGGTTACCTCCACTATCATTATATCCTCAGTATGTTATTTTATATAGGATGGTTAATACTCGAGCATCTGCCAGTGGATCCCAAGGAGAACAACAAAATGTTCCACACATAGCAAATCCACCTACGACCAATGAAGGAATATTACGTTGTTTACAAGAACTGACAACTTTGACCAGGATGAAACAAAATGTACCACCACTACACCTGGTTAAGAATGAGATTTCGAATGAGACTCTAAGAATGAACGCGCTTAAGAATTTCTTCGACAAAGACCACCAATGTTCCATGGAAAGCCCGGTGCTACATAAGAAGAAAAATGGATATGTTAGACACTTAAAGATCTAAAAAGAGTAGGTATAAGCCTTGAAGTTAGGGTGAAATTGACCACACATATTTGTTTGAAAGATAAGAATAATTTTGGTGGTTGTCTATTCTTCGATCTTGAGATGTTAATAACTTAACTTGGAATTAATTCGATGACATTTTCTTTAAAAAGAATTTTTAAAATCAATAAAAGATCAGATTACAGTGGAATTCCTAAGCTTGCAATAACAACAGCTGACAGTAGCATAATATGAGGCTAAGTTTACAGAATTGTCTCGGTATGCCTAAGAATACGTGGATATTGAAGCCAAAAAGTGTAAACACTCTGAATGTGGCTTGCGAACAAATATTAAAGCTTATATCATCCCATTGAAACTTTGTGACTTTGACCAAATAATAGAGGTAGCCTCTCTTATTAAAATAAATCCATCATCTAGAGGAATTAACCGAATCTTAACTCCACCCTCTAGAAGCTCGTATGTTATTAAAAACAATCCAATCAACGAGACCATCCTTATGCTAAAGTAAAGTATGGTCGAGTCTTTATCCAAACCAATCGTAGAAAAAAGTGGATTTCTAATTCGATGTCATGAGTGTTACCAAATAGGACACATAAGGCCACAATTCCCAAATTTTCAACAATTCCATCCCCAAAATTTACTTCCCCACCAACAACCAAACCTACCAATTTTATTAAACTACCATTCTTGACACCAACCGATAACTCTGGCAATCACCCGCAAAGTAAAGGTTTCACGAAAAGAGGCAAGAACTAATAACTTGAACTCGAGGCCATTTTTTTTTCATTCTCCCAATCAAAAATCCAAACCATCGCAACGTGGTAGAAGATAACATACCTTTTCATAACATCTCAGCACATATATTGTTTAACTCTGGCTCAACACATTCTTTCATTAGTCATATTTTTATAAATCGATTATAATTATCCTCTAGTCCCTTAGCATATCCGTAATCTATAAGGATTCCAACTCGAGAAGTCATCGTTACCAATAGGGTATGTAGACAACACCTTTTATGACTCGGGACAGGAAAGCTGAAAGTAGATTTAATAGTTCTAGACCTAAAGGAGTTCGATTTGATAATAGGAATGGAAATTTTATCACCCAAATTTGCTCGTAATAACTGGCATAAAAAGATAGTAACATTCAAAAGACCTCACTAAATTCCATTTTACTTCCAAGGGAAGAGTCACATCAAATCAATGCTTTCTCAACTTTACGAAACGAATCTAAATCTCCTCCTACTATCTTAGATAGGTACGATGATCTATTTTTAGAAGATTTGCATGGGCTATCCCTGCCACGAGAGCTTGAATTTGTTATCAAATTCTTATATAACAGCTCCCCCATTGGGGAGCATCGGTTTTATTTGTGATTTCTACCAACAACGGTGACTGATTCTTTTTAGGATCACATCTCCTTGGGGAGCACCGATTTTATTTGTGAAAATAAGGATATAGCATTTCGATTATGCATCGATTGTTGTAAACTAAATTAAGAATAAACATCCTTTGCCTAGGATACGAGATTGATTTGACCAATTTCGAGGGTCAAAAATATTTTCAAAAATTGACTTACAAACTGAATATCACCAACTTCACTTGAAAGAAGAAGATGTACCCAAAATTTCCTTTCGAACTTGATATGGCCATTTTGAATTCCTGTTTATATCCTTTGGATTAACCAATGCCCTTGCAGCCTTCAGGGACCTAATGCATAAAGTATTTCGACCTTTCTTAGATCAATTTGTAATCATCATCATAGACGATATCTTGATACACTCTGAGACTAGAAAAGATCATGAAGAGCACTTACGCATGATACTTGAAACCTTATGCCAACACTAACTTTATGCAAAGAAATGAAAATATGATTTTATTATGAAAGAGGTAAATCTTCTCGAGAATGTGATCACCGAAATAGGTATACAGGTAGACCCAACCAAGACCACGACAGTATTCGAATGGCAATAACCTACAAACTTTACGAAAATATAAAGCTTTCTAGGATTCATCAGTTATTATCGATGCTTCATGGAAGGATTTTAAAATATCGCCTTACCTATGATGAAGTTAACCCAAAAGGATGTTCAGTTTGTGTGGAACCTCGAATATGAACAAGCATTCCTTACACTAAAAGAAAAGTTAACCACTACCCCAATTTTCACTATTGCTTTCAGTCATGTTGGCTATGACGTATATACCTAAGCCTCATTACAAGGATTGGATGTATGTTAACGTAGCAAGGAAATGTGATCAAGTATGGATCACGAAAGTTAAAGATTCATGAGCGTAATTATCAAGTACACAATTTAGAGTTGGCAGTTGTATTCTTCCCCAAAAGATTTAGAGATGTTATTTGTACGAAGAAGAATTTCTAGTATTCCCCGACCAAAAATGTCTCAAATATATATTTACTCAGAAAGATCTAAATCTTTGACAAAGACGATGGATTGAGTTTTTGGGGGATTAGAAATTTAACTTACTATACCATATCGAGAAGGGTAACGTAGTTACTGGCGCTTTAAGTCAAAAATCAAAAGGAACACTCTGTAGTATGTTTTCATTTTTAACTACTATATAGGAGTACAAATTACAGAGAAAATCTTGTAAATAAACAATCATCTTGAGGAATATCATTGCTCATCCAACCCTCCGTAAAAAAAATTTGGAGCACCAAGAAGAAGATGAATTCCTAAGATGACAGAAGCAAAAATTACAAGACAATAAAGTAGAGGAAGATTGGTCATATAGCCCCGAGAAAGGGTTAAGATTTAAGAATCGATTATGTATCCCCCTAGAACCCTTCTTAGGAAAAAAAATCCTTAAAAAAACCTACATTCCATATTTATGATTCATCTAGAGAGCACAAAGATGTACCACAATCGCAAGCAACAATATTAGTGGTAAGGATTGAAGAAGGATATCATCAATTTTATGGAAAAATGTTTAGCCTGCCAATAGGTAAAAATTGAATACCAAATTCCAGAGGACTGTTACAACCACTCCCGATTCTCAAATGGAAATATGATCACATTATAATAGATTTTATCAGTGGATTACCTCTGACATCTCAAGGTTACAATTGAATATGGGTTATTATTGACCGACTCACCAAATCTGCCCATTTTCTACCAACAACGGCGACTGATTCTTTTTTAAAACTCAACGAGCTTTACATTCGCAAAATTATTAGAATCCATGGATATCCATTGTATCTGATCGAGATCCCTGAATCATAGGAAGATTTTGGCAAGCATTACAAACATTCATGGTACTACAATAAAAATACCTTTTATAACAATTTTAAAAAATGACTTTATGACAGTTTAAAGAAAATTTACGTTAAAAGTATAATACTATTACTTATATGACATATTATTTATAAGCCGTCATTATATATCTATCCGTGTTAATGTACATGACAATTTAAATATAAGATTCATATTTAATTGTACATATTCTGATTATTTTTAATAAAAAGCCTATATGCATAGTGTAATACATGACAATTTTTCCTTCCCCTAAAAATTATCTGGATGAGCGTAAATGAAAAAAAAGGAGGTCTTTCTTCCCTCAATCTCAAATTAGAAATTTTTTGTTTAGAAGACCTAACTCTCCTCTTCAAAATCATCTTAACGCTTATCATTCCCTTCGACACCCATAATCGACCCAACACTCATCACACAAAATTGACCCAACATTCGTCCACTACTAAGTACTATCTTGTTCCTTCTCTCACACACATACACACATGTGTATGAAACCCTTATTTACACTTGTACGTACACAACAGTTCCGTAATATAACAATTTTAGGGTCGTTTTTGTGTTGGTAGCAATTTTTGGGCTCTTCCGTTTTGCATTCTCTTTTCATTTGGATTTTAATGTAATAATCAATTTTGGATATTCTTTTTCCAATTTTGATTTTTTTGGTGATTTACTTTATGTTTGGCTTAACTTCAGCTACTATATTTGTTTAGATTAATGTTAAAATTATGGTTTTAAAAGCATTTTATCTGTAAATAAAATGTTGGTCTTTAATTTTTAGTGCTTAGTTGGATTAATTTTGTTAAGACAATTGGAATTAATTTTGGAATGTTGTCACTAGTTGATGTGAAGTTTTCATGTGAATGTGAGTGAACAGTCGTGTTGTGCCAGTTAATTTTATTATATTCTTAGCATAAATCAAGTTTATCGTTTTAAAACAATAATGCTTAATTAGTTGATTTTAAACATTCATACGTTAAACGAATAATGTAAGTTATTATTTTAAATAGTTGTATTGAAATTGGTTTATTATCCCATCTTGCTTTGTTGGACATTATTGTAGGGAAATTCTATGAAATTGAGTAGTCAATGTTAGTTTTGATGATCTTGGTTGAAAACATAATTCATCAATCAAGTTCATTGCATTTATTTTATAGCACTAATTATTGCGATTCGAGGATTGTGAATTATGCTATTTGGGGCAGTAATCACATTTCTAATATTACTAATTATAGTCTTAATAAGTACACATTAATAAATGAGAGCAAACAAGTTATGGATGTCTATGCATAGATTATCACACTAGAATGTACACGGGGTATGTAATTTTTCTCTAGGTTTGAATGTATGACAATAGCATGCTAAAAGTCCAAATGTTGAAAATAATATGTTTCCTTAAGAGGATGAAGTACCTAATTTGCGTTACATTCTTATAGATTAATTAATTATAGTCTTAATACTACTTATGACCGATTTTTTTCCTCCAAAAATTGGGCGCGAGTAAAGAAAATAATTGGGTGGACTTTCCCCCCATTTCAAATCGTCGAAAACTTTTGTCCCAAAGTGATCTAGCCCTCCCAAAATTACAGAAGAGTCCTTATTCCCACGACACCCAAAATCTCCCCCCAATTCCTGTTATTCTCTGAATCCTGTTACCATGAGGTACTTTCTTTCTCTCCCTCTCTCTCTCTCTCTCTCACACACACACACACACACACAACACACACACACATCCCTTGTTATTCTGTGTTTGTTTGTGTATGTCATGCAAACATATCCCTTGCGATTTGAGATAAAACTCACTTTATTCTTGATACGAAATGGGTCCATAGTCTATGTTTGGTTCATGCTTCAAATTTGTGTTTGATTTGGATAAGAAACCAACGCTTGGATTCTGAGTTTGTTTTGCAGACATTTTTCTTCCTAAGCAACATGTTTAGTTAATGGAATGTAATGCTCTCAATTAGAGGTTCGGGTATCCGTCTATTATTTTAATTGGAATTTGTGAGCCAAAACAATCTAAGTTTATGTTTAATAAGAAGGGGCTTTGTAAATTCAGGACCTATTATAGTATGTATTATGGAAATAGGACAACAAAGATTTTATTTATAGTTTTAGTCCCTATTTTTTAATAAAGCCACTGGCGCGGACCCATATTCATAAAACATCAACCAATCATAGCATGCCAAGTGTCCCTTTAATTTGAAAATAGGGACTAAAAATGGAAAAGAAATGTTTGTTGTCCTATATCCATAATCAGTATTATTTTAATTCCTAAAAGTTGAAGGTGCGTGAGGCCCCCAATTTTAAAATCTTCTTATACTTCAAAAAGATAATTTCCTTTTATGAGATGCGAAAGCATAAGATGGTGGTTCAATTAAACAATAAATTTTAATTTCTTTTCAAATTAAAATTAAACAATGTGAAATTAAATTAAAACACACACACAATATTAATTTCACTAAAACCCAATTAATTCAAGTCCTAGAAAATTTGCCTAAGTCATGTTTCTCAATTTTATCAAATTAGGCCAAACCAATTTTACCAAATTAAATTAATGACTTGAATTAATACACATTACCCAATATTTATTTAGCACCAAATTAAACATAAGTAGTGATTAAACCAAATTTTATCTTTTTACCTAAGCATGCGTTCTAGGTGATTTTGCAAGATAAAATAAACAATGAATCACTACGCCGCGATGTACGAGGAAAAACTCACAACGAGAAAAAACCTCGGATGGCCCTAGCCTCACATCAACTAAGTATGGTTTTACAAATACAAGATAGAAAGACTTACAACACTCGACTCGATCCCTCTCAAGCCCCGACGCTTCTTCTTATATACACCTTCGCCTAGCGAATAACCACGGAGCTCCACCGCGGTCTCGGAATCCAACGATCGGACTTTATATGGTCACCGTCACCCGAACCAGAGCCTTTCTCTAAGTGGGTAAATCAATGCAAACTTCTTCTTCTTTGTGGGATGTAGAAGAAAATCCAAACAATCTCTTCTTCAATATGTAGAGATAAATCGGTGCTAAACTCCAAGCAAAGTATATATATATGGATGAACTTGGATAAACAAACTTTGGGTGTAAACTAGAGTGTTAAAAGATTTTTTCTTGAAAAATTAAACACTCAAAACATGAACTTTTTCTTTGAAAGTTGAAGCTCTCAAACTCTCTCTTGGAGGTTGTAGGATATGAAAAAGTTAAGTTAAAAAACTTGGTTCCCGCACTTAGATATTCAGGAAAAGAGTTAGTGGAAAAAGTAGTGGGAAAGAGGGGAAAAAACTGCTCAAAACTGCCAATTAACTGTTCCCGCCAAAACTCATTCGAACGAGGCTTCTAACGAAGTTCCAGTGTGAACTCGTTAGAAATCTCGTTCGAACCATCATTCTTGTTCGAACGATATTTCAAACGACATTCCAGTGGCCTTTTGGGGAACTCGTTGGCAAACTCGTTCGAACGCGAATGAAAAACTCGTTCGAACAACATTTCGAACGAACTTCCAGAAAGAGTAAATTTCGATTTTTTTTTAGCCCAAAAACTTTATATACTTTATTTTAAAGTTTAAATAACATCTTTCTAAAAATAAATAACAGTTTTAAATAAACGTACACCCAATATAAATTGTTTCAAACTCCTATATATATATATATATATTAAAATGCATTCATACCTTAGGAGCAATGGAACCATGTTGATGACGTAGAAACGAGGTACAATAAACTCGATATTTTGATGAAGCTTTAAACTTGGCCGCTACGTCTTCAACTTTAGCATGTCATAGGCTTGAAGGATGATCAATAACTTTATCCTATGACTCAAACGTTTTTGTCCGGAATTGAGCCAAAACTACAAAGGACTAAATTGGAAATTTGTGTCCATACAAATATCCCCCTTTGGCTATTCCGGGACAAAAACCAATAAAAATCCTAAAGGGCCGTCAAGCTCTACTAAACTGACAACAAATCTCCCACCTAAAATAAAATATAATGCTTGACTCAATGATCGAGCGGTTAAAGTGTGTTCGTGTGAGGACACAATCGTTGTGTGTTTCGCCGCCGCGATGCAAAAAAACATAAACTACAACTACACTTGACAAGCAAGTACAGCGGTAAGTCGAGTATCGTATGAAATCCACAGGGAGTGATTAAATTTTAGATTTTAATTGTTTTAAAACTTCAGGAATAAAAGTGTAAAATAAATAAATGAAAAGGTGATGGTTGGTTATGGTGGAAAAAGAGAAAAAGGAAGAAGTTAACACTATACTGCAATTAATTAAAACGAGAGCCAGGATCGCATCCCCACCATGGGCTAAACAACTAATAATTAGAATTTCGGTTCGAAAAAATTTAATCGAGCATTTTTAATTAAGCATAAACATCACACAATAAGGAATTTAACCCAAAGTTGCGAGACTAAACATTTAACGAAAAATGGTCACACGCGGATTAAATTCGGTTATCGCTATAAACACTAACGTTGCGTGACAAAGAAAGTTAAACGCATAATAATCCGACTTTAATACGCGAGGTTTCAATTAAATGCAATTTTACACGAAACCTTCGAGGTCCAAACCTATTAATGGCGGAACACAACCCCGACCCTATTTATCTAAGGGCAAGACATAAATGAAACTAATTAACAAAGCAATAAACTAATTACAACAAGAAATAAATTAATCTAGGCAAGAGATATAAATGACATCAATGGAAATAAATCAAGAAATCAACTATATTAATGGTAGGGGTAATGAAAAATCCAACTTACAACACCCAAAAGTTGTCACACCAAATGAGGAAGAAGAAGAGCTCTCAAAACCCCCCAAACTCTAAGCTAAACTAACCTAAAATGAATGATATTTCTCCCAAATGAGAGAAAATAAGTTATATACAAAATATCTTATGGCAAACTTGTAATAAAAGGGAAGAAAATCAAAATCTGCAGGGCCGAATCGATTCGAAAACAGGGGAAATTCGGGCTGCAATTCTGCAGCAATCCGAATCGATTCGGTTTTGGGCCGAATCGATTCGCCCATACAGGTCTGCAATTCTGCAGCTTTGTCCTGTTTTACGGAAAATACCGCCATTTCTTCGTTATAGCCCGGAATTTGGCACGGTTGGAGGCTACGCGAAGATAACTCAGAGGACTACAACATCCAAGAAGACATTAGGCCAAAAAACCAAAATATGAAATAACTAAAATGCCCTTGAATGTGACCTTGAGTGTACTTTTTAAGTAAAAACCATCCTAAAAATGCCATAACTCCATCGATACAACTCGGAATCATGCACCTTCGGCGGCCACGTGAAGATAAATCAAAGGGCTTCAACTTCCGTGAAGAGCTCGGGATTCAAACCCGAATTCTGAAATTACTAAAAGACCCCCGAAGCTGCAAAAATCGACGAAACTTTTCCGGAAAGCATCCAAACTTCATACTAAGCATCGAAATACCTACAAAAGCTCAATTAACCCCTGCAAAACATGTTAACTTAGAAATCCAAGGTTGTCTGGTTAACGAGCATAAATATAGGGATTAATATACCCAAGGGGGCTAATAAGGCGTAGGTTAACGGGTGAAATATGCAATATTTGCGTCGTATCACTCAAGCAACCCAAATGATCAATATCTTTGCCGGTGAAAGTTTCCACTTAGAATGTAATTCCTGCACACTTAAGCAAACACATTAAACGCATAGGGAATATCTAAGTATTAAATGGAATTGAAATTACTCCCCCTAAATTAATTCTCCACTCTATCAAACAATTGACCTACTTAGAAAGACGTCTCCCCCTAAGATAAATCTTCCATAAACTAAGATACGATTACTATAGGATTAGATACCATTTTTCTTCCTATCATTCTCCCCATTTTTGTTCAGGAATAGATAAAGGCTAAAGAATTAAAACATTTACTTTTCTCCCCCAATTAAAGCATATACACCTTCTAAACTAAGCAAGGGACAAATAGAATGGGATAACAAGCTAAAGATGCACTAGCGCATAAAGTGATGAGAACATTAAAGAATATGGGCAACAAAATCATAACTAATCCAATAAATGAATACCAAATAGGATGCGAAAATAAATGATACCAAATTGACAAATAAGATTCTAAGCATGTGATATCAAACACATTACGCAACAAACAAGGTACCAATTATGAATTGAAGCATAAATAGACTAGCTAAACATGGCAAAGACTTAAACAAAATATCATATATATGTATACTCAATAGATACAAGCTAAGCATAAGAACACACATATAGATATAAACACCAAAATGACACAAAATAAAGATAAGCTTTTCACACTCGTATGGCAAAAATGTGTCAAATGGAAACGAAAGTGTTGGGGTGTGAACTAATAACAATTAAATTTAAACCCAATCACTTAAAACATCTTCACGGAGTTCTTTATTGATTGCAAACTTCATCACATTTGAATATATCCTCATGAGACAATATAAATTGAACTCAATGAACAAACATACACAATGCATACAAACCTAGAGTTTTGATGATTCTACAAACCAATAGAGTCATGATAATGAAATCTCAACTAGGATAAACAAACATTGTGCAAACCGTTGATATACCATCCAATCTCCCTCAATAAACATATATATTTGAATGAATATATCAAACAAAAGTAGGCCTTGGCAATTTTTCTTTTTAATGCCATATTTTCTATTTTTAGGCCTTTGGGCCACGTATTTATTTTAGATTCAAACAAACGGTGGCTTACTATTCGCAAAGGATAATAAATCCTTTCGGAGCCCTTCCCCGTGCACATTTATATTTATCATTTTTATTTCTTACAAATCTCACGTGCAACGGATTTTGACATGCACTAGTCCTCCTAGGTCACAAATATGTAGATGACAAGATTGGTAGGAGAACACCTCACAAAGCTGAAATATACATATGAAGTTAAAATTTCAAATGAGCTTTTTCATGTGTGAATAGAGGCATATAAAAATAGAATCCATTTAAGCAACACAAAATCCAACTACTCCATATAAGCATGGTAAAGAACATAATAAGGATTGTCAATCTAAACCAAAAGTACTAGCCACATGGGAGCGAAAAAGATGGGATTCTAACATAGGTGTATGCCACATAAAGTGTGTCAAACTAAAATACACACAATATAAAAATCTTTTTGAGTTTTTGAAAATTTTAACCAAAAATAAAAAATATATACTCAAAAGACAGACAAAAATCATTTGAATTTTTCATTAAGCTTAGATTACCAAGAGATAAAAACCCAAATGATAAACAAAAATCTTTTTGTATTTTTCATTTAATGCAAACAAAAGAAATATAATACAAAAGATAAATAAGTCATGATTTCTATCATAAGATATGAAATAAAAAATGACTAGAAAATGACTAAACATGCATACACCTAACAATGAAATATAATATGAAGCACAAAAGATAGAGTATGCAAAGAAAACTAACACATTCAACCTTTAGATTTAGCAAGCGAGGAAGCATGTGATAGTAAATGAGAATAAAAAACACTATCTTGTACGGCTACCAAGTGGGATCTCCTAACCCAAACTAATGAGGAATGACGATCTAGGGGTGTAGAAATCTTGGCTACCTCGGTTGCTTACAGTTGGATTTTCTAGGAACTTGTTTAAGATCAAAACAAAATTTCCTAAGATGACCTTTTTGACCACAATGTGAGCACTTAAAAACTCGACGAAAAGACTTACCTGTAGAATGATCATTAAAAGTTTTCCTAGGCGATTCTCCTAAAATATTGGTTTTGGCTTTATGAGGGGATTCATTACAAGTATCGAAGCCTAAACCACAAGTGTCATTTTTTATTTCGACCGTGCCTAAGATTTTATCTAGTTTTTCGGACCTACATTCCAAGTCAAATTTGACTTTTTTAGAGTCTTTTAATTTATTTTTTAATTCTAAAATATTATACTCTAATAAAACATTTCTCTCTTCAAACTCAAGAAGCTCTTTTTTCAAGGATTCCATTAAACCTCTAAGGCTATCTCTCTCGCCTTCTACATATTCAAGCTTCTCTCGAAGCATTCTCTCTCGTGTCCTAAGGTCTTTCACCATCGCACTATCATCAATGACCTTGACACGCTCTTTTAAACTCGCTTCTAACTTCAAATTAGCTCTTTTTAATTTAATAGATTCTTCATAAAGTTATTGAAAAGCATTTTGAAGTTCACTCACATTAACCTCTTCTTCATTTTCACTCTCTCTTTCTTCTTCACTCTCACTACCATAAAAAATAAGGGAATCATAAACGATGACCTTGGAAGTGTCCGTGTTAAAGTTTCATCAATAAACGAGTTCTCACTATCACTCAAATGACTAGACATAAAAGCCACAAAGTTAGGCTTAGTGGGGGAATCGGGCCCTCTTCATTATCACTATCACTAAGGGTTGCATTAAATGAAATGGGTCGCTTACCCTCTCTCCTTAGTTTAGTGAGGCACTCAGAAGCCCTATGGCCATACCCTTCACAACCAAAACACCTATTTGACTCGTTCCTATTTAAAGTTTCTTTAGTAGTTTTAGGGATCCTCTCGGCATTCTCATGCTTAGAAGTTTCAGATTTCTTAAAGTCATTTTTAAATTTATCTTTATTAATTGTAAGAAACTTTTGAAATTTCCAAGCAAACAAGGTAATATCTTCCGGGTCACTATCACTCTCGCACTCTACTACTTATTTTTCCTCTTTTCAGGCTTTTAAAGCAACGCCCTTTTCAATTTTCTTTTGAGTTTTAGAGGGAAACATGTCCAGTTCATAGGTTTGTAAATCACCTACAAGCTCTTCTAATTTCGTAGAGGCCAAAGTTGGTAAAGAATTTAAAACGGTCACTTTTGGAATAAATCTATCGGGTAGGGACCTTAAAATTTTCTTTACTACTCGATTATCGGGTATTTTCTCTCCCAAGTTAAAGGATGAATTAATAATATCGGAAAGTCTAGCATAAAATTCATCAAAAGTTTCTTTTTCGTTCTTTTTGATGGTTTCAAATTGAGTGGTGATGTTTTGGAGTTTCTAAGCTTTAACGACACTTGTGCCTTCATGAGTGAGTTGTATAATATCCCAAGCTTCTTTAGCGATCTCACACATCATAATGCGTATGAATTCATCCGGTGTGACAACGCTAAACAAGGCATTTAAACCACGGGAATTAAAATTTGAAAGTTTAAATTCATTCTCACTCCATCTATCGACCGGTTTGGGAACACGTTCATTATATACTAAATGAGTTGGTGGAGACTAATCATTAACTACAGATAACCAAACCCTCTCATCGATAGATTTAAGTGCCGATTTCATATGCGCTTTCCAGTACGCGTAATTAGAACCATCGAAAATAGGAAATTTTGAGAATGGGGAAAATTCCATTTTAGCCAAAATATTTTAAAGGATTTTAACGAAATAATTTATCGTTTTGGCTCTCATACCAATTTGGAAGGTGCGCGAGGCCCCCAATTTTAAAATCTTCTTATACTTCAAAAAGATAATTTCCTTTTATGAGATGCGGAAGCGTAAGATGATGGTTCAATTAAACAACAAATTTTAATTTCTTTTCAAATTAAAATTAAACAGCGTGAAATTAAATTAAAACACACACACAATATTAATTTCACTAAAACACAATTAATTCAAGTCCTAGAAAATTTGCCTAAGTCACGTTTCTCAATTTTATCAAATTAGGCGAAACCAATTTTACCAAATTAAATTAATGACTTGAATTAACTATACATTACCCAATATTTATTTAGCACCAAATTAAACATAAGTAGTAATTAAACCAAATTATATCTTTTTACCTAAGCATGGGTTTTAGGTGATTTTGCAAGATAAAATAAACAATGAATCACTACGCCGCGATGTACGAGGAAAAACCCACAACGGAAAAAAACCTCGGACGACCCTATCCTCAAATCCACTAAGTATGGTTTTACAAATACAAGACATAAAGACTTACAACACTCGACTCAATCCCTCTCAAGTTCCGGCACTTCTTCTTGTATACACCTCCGTCTAGCGAATAACCACAGATCTCCACCGCGGTCTCGGAATCCACCGATCGGACTTTATATGGTCACCGTCACCCGAATAAGGAGCCTTTCTCCAAGTGGGTAAATCAATGCAAACTTTTTCTTCTTTGTGGGATGTAGAAGCAAACCCAAACAATCTCTTCTTCAATATGTAGAGATAAACCGGTGCCGAACTCCAAGCAAAGTATATATATATATATATATATATATATATGGATGAACTTGGATAGACAAACTTTGGGTGTAAACTATAGTGTTAAAAGATTTTTTCTTGAAAAATTAGACACTCAAAACACGAACTTTTTCTTGGAAAGTTGAAGCTCTCAAACTCTCTCTTGGAGGTTGTAGGATATGAAAAAGTTAAGTTAAAAAACTTGGTTCCCGCACTTAGATATTCAAGAAAAGAGTTAGTGGAAAAATTAGTGGGAAAAAGGGAAAAAAACTGCTCAAAACTGCCAATTAACTGTTCCCGCCAAAAGTCGTTCGAACAACATTTTCATTCGAACGAAATCTCGTTCGAACAAGGCTTCTAACGAAGTTCCAGTGTGAACTCGTTAGAAATCTCGTTCGAACCATCATTCTTATTCGAACGATATTTCGAACGACATTCCAGTGGCCTTTTGGGGAACTCGTTGTCAAACTCGTTCGAACGACATTATTGTTCGAACGAAAAACTCGTTCGAACGACATTTCAAACGAACTTCCAGAAAGAGTAAATTTCAATTTTTTTAGCCCAAAAACTTTATATACTTTATTTTAAAGTTTAAATAAATCTTTCTGAAAGTAAATAACAGTTTTAAATAAACGTACACCCAATATAAATTGTTCCAATCTCCTATATATATATATATTAAAATGCATTCATACCTTAGGAGTAATGGAACCACGTTGATGACGTAGAAACGAGGTACAGTAAACTCGTCATTTCGATGAAGCTTTAAACTTGGCCCCTACGTCTTCAACTTTAGCATGTCATAGGCTTGAAGGATGATCAATAACTCTATCCTATGACTCAAACCTTTTTGTCCAGAATTGAGCCAAAACTACAAAGGACTCAATTGGAAATTTGTGTCCTTACAAAAGTACATAATCTGTAATAAGAATCCTCAATAATTGGAGCTAATACTCTTTAATTTGTCATATTCAATCATTAAGTTTCTTAATTTTTTTAATTTTAATTATTTTTATCTTTTAAGATGATAGATTTTATGTAATGCCCTAAAACATGATTAGGAATGTTAATTACATATTTTTGTATAAGTTATGAGTTAAAAGTTGGTGATGGGTGTTAAATATGATAATTATCATGTTTTGGGGGCGTGCATACTCATGTGATATATGTGTTGCTTACATTAGATGCTAATCGAGCTTATGATCGAGGATAACATGTTTAGACCCCATGATTAGTTATGTGGTTAAATGCATAATGAAAATAAGCATCTAAATGCAACATTATGTTTATAAAATTAAACTAGAGTGTTGGTGCGAAAGTGGCGATGTTTGGTCGCCAATGTAAAAGTTATGAAATTTTGAGTAAATTATTACTCTTCTGTTCGAGCCCAAGTTAGGTGTACTAATGTTATGATTTTGGCAAAACACAAGATATGAAAGTTGTATATATATGAATTAGGGTTTTAACTCAATAAACGGTGTGTTAAACGGAGCTTCGAACAAGACGTTATACCGAAAGTTTGAAACAAGGGCAAATTTGTCCGTCCCTTAAGTGATATTTCGTCTCATTAGCACACCATGTGCTATTTTTTTATTGGTTAGAGAGGGGGGATGGTTTGGCCGACTTAAACTTATTAAAACAACCCCCTTATTCAGCCAATTTAGCCATGAAAAATATTGTTCCCTAAGGAGAGAGAAAAGGAGAAGTAAAGGAAGAAAATCCTTTGGAAAAATTCAATAAATCGAGGAATCCTCATAAGGTAATTACTTATTTATTAAAGTTAGTCAAATGGATGAGTTCTACACTTGGTATGTATTTTTTTTCTGATTTGGATAAATATTTTAATGATACCCATATTTCCAAATTGTGTTAAAACAAAGATGGCTTAAGAACATATGTAAGAACGCGTGTTAGGATCTTAAATGTTAACTTTAAAATCCTAGATTTGAATCACCTTCCCGTGGAGATTTTGATTTAGTAAATTCATGTATATGATGTGTGTGTGTACTAAAACATGTTTAGTATGTGTTTCCATGATTGATAACTGAGGTGGAGGTTATGTATGTTTAAAAATGTTAAGTTATGCTTTGATGTTCTATTCCAACCTAGTTATGCTAAAAATGGCATAAATCATGGAATACCTATTGAAATCACGTAATTTTAGTTGAAGATTAAAATAGACTCATATATGTATAACATATTCGAAAATTATGTAAAAATACAAAGGAATGAATCTTCAATGATTGTTTGAAGTTCACGTATAAAATCTATCCCAAAAGAGTAAGTATGCACATCACGTGTTTGATGTTTTGCTGACATAGAAAATGAACTCAAAAAATTATGAAACTTCAATTTTGTGTTATTCTAGATGTTCATTGATGTCATGTGGAATATCATGGAATGTGATGTGTTAGTGATTTTAATGTTATTTGGCGTATTAAAATACTAATGATGTTGAATTGTTAGGTGGGCAAGCGGCTAACACTTCCATACCAAGGAAATAGTTTTGGTAATAATCTTAGCACCAACTTCAAGGAAAGTGATCTTCCCTATGAAATATAAATGCTTGTATTTTCATATGGAAATGTGTAGTTAAATACATGCGTTGCAATGCTTATGGAGTGATGTGGTAAATATGAAACATATGCATGTGATTAAAAATGTTAAGCGATGTTATCTAATGTTATGGATTGTGGCGGGTCCTTTATCTATTGTTAAGGACTGTGATGGGTCCTACGGGATATGGCAGTACCATTAATCCAACTTAAAGTTTTGTTATACTCCGACCGAATTATGGTATGTGGTGGTCCCCATTAACTATAGTGGGTTAATTGGACTGTGGCGGGTTGAGGCTTGCGAGTGTTACACAATTCCTATTGGGTTATAGCATTAGAAAATAAAAATGGTTATTTAAATTGGTTATATGTGTGGTATGTGCGTGTACATGGTTCTTTACTAAGCTTATATTGCTTACACTCCTAAAATGCTATGTTTCAGGTGTGCCTCTCATTTGGAGTCCACTGCCAAGTTAGGACCGTTAATCGTGGGAGTGATGGATATCTAATATGGGTTGAATATCAACAAGCTTTTTGGGTAAATGTTAAACTAAAGAACTTGTGTGTTGTAAAGTTGTTTAGTTCTTGTAAGTTATATTGTACATGTAGTTATATTTTCATCTAAACATGCCTTGAAAAGAGAAGAAAAGGAAAAAAAAATCTTGTGTAATTTTTCGAGAGTTTGAAACAAAAAATAATTTAAAGGGAAATTATCTCAATGACAAAGGATGAATTAAACTTAATTAAGCCAGGGTGCGGCATTTTATTTACAGATTATGTATAGATTTATAAATAGACAGATTTAAACTTAAAATGAATTTTGTTATATTTTGACAATGTGTTGCATTTTGAAACCTATTGTGATCAATTTATACAGTTTACTGCTAGTTATTTAACATTTACACCAGATTAAAGTATGCAAATTTTCATAATTCCATGCATGTTTTGATAAAATACCCAATTTGGGTTTGTTGATGGTTCAATGTAGTTGAATAAGTTTTCATTATTAAATTTACTCCATGGACTTGTCGATAAAGAATAAACTCCTCAAGGATATTAAACAGACATTGCAACAGATGGTCTATTTTTTATTCCATTTATTTTATGCATTTTGACACGTTTGATGTTTCTAATTCAAAGTATGACTTTGATTACGGAATATGAAGGTTGTTTACTATGTTTTTTTTATTATTTGTAAAAGACCTGCATTTGAACATGTCATTGACATGGTTTTGGTCATTTTGCTTTTGGGACATAGATTTCTGAGTAATTTTTTTCTCTCCTTATTAATGGATTATAATGCTTAAAACTATACTTATAATATAAAGATACTAAGTTAGTATTTATGTTGTCGGGTTATTTTACTATAGAGTTGAGGAATCAAACCTATTGTGATATGTTTTAATTGTCACATGTATAATTGTTAGTTTATATATGAGCCCCTATTTTTTCATTATTGTGAAATTAGGTGAGAATCTGTCATTCTATGTTTCGATTTACTATCGAAGGTGCGAGAGCATGCTTTGATTTTTCTGGTTAATTGTCTTAAAATGGTGGCATCCTTTCTTCAAAGCTTATTTATGCAAGTGTTTATGAATGAAGTTGATGATGAGAATTCAATTGGTTCATGGAATTGGAGCCTATAATTTATTATATTCTACATTAGACGTGATAGGTACTTTCTCGATTACCTTTTCCCCATTCATTATTGTTGTTGTGGTCATGTTTTTCAATGAATAAACTAGTCAAATCTGAAAGAATTTCGCTTGTTCAAAGACGATCCACTATCATACGAAGTGTATCTCGCTCGTTCTTATGCATATGAGAGTGCTGGAGAGATGGACATGCATATCTCTCCCCTAAAATGGTGATACTAATTTTGGGTTTGAAGGTGCATTGTTTGTTGTAACCTTTGGTGGATATAGAATTGCTCAGCTTTGTGCCTTCAACTGATCTGACATATTGAATATAAACTTCATTATAGTAACTTTGGAATATAGATATCCATAATTGAGAAATATTTAAACAATATATAACGCTGGTAGTTTGTATAAGTTTGACATGAGACCTAACAAGTCCTTAGTGACTGGCATAATATGCACATATAGATCTTGCCTTTGTGAGCAGATAGTACAAGACTTGGAGTTGTCCCAATCATGCTATTCTCATATTGCTAGTATTAGATGTTGATGGTCATGATCTCAGTTTACACACAAGCTAAACTGAGGTTATGGTTCACCTGAACTGCAATCCACTGCATTGGGTTTCTACTCCACGCAAGGATATGAAAGTAGGCATTAGAATTGTGCTCATCCTCATTGTTGTCCATCATCGAGTGCCAAGTCTATAGAATCTTTGAGCAAAACTCAAATAAAGACTAACATCCTCTTTGGGATAGAAAAATTGTTTATTAAGCATAAAAATGGTGCAATCTTATCTATTAACATAATGTGGGGGATTTGCATGGAGAGAATGGCGTTTGACATTGCTAGGGGTTTATAGGGTTTAATTTTGGAGCCTATTTTTCATCTGAACCAACCATGTTGATTTTGGGAGAAGGTGGTCTGACGGCCGAATTGACTATGTCGGTTTTGGGTGTTGTCAATTATTATCGATTTTCTTCGATTGTGGGTTGGTTTTCAGTGGAAAAAGGTGGAAAAGAGATTAAAAACATACACAACCAATAAATGTCTTTATATATATAACTGTATGAAAATCACCAACATTCAATCTGAAGCCCTATATCCAACATTCAATCTCAAGCCACCAACATTCAATTTTTGATCTGGACAGAAATCAACCATGGGTCTTCTGAGTTGATGAGGGAGGTATGGGAATCATGAGGAAGAAGCGTCATTTTTTAGTTTACCCTGAGTCCAAAGCGTCTTGGAATTTCTATGCTAATGCGATCGACTTAGAATTGCTATGCTAATGCGATCGACGTGGCACTCATATCGAAGCAACAAATATGGTCTGCAACGGATCTGAATGCCAAGAACCAAGTGTTTAACTGCAATAACAATGAAGTTTTCAAGTGGAATTATATGTGAAAATCATTGGCGGATAAGTTTGAGTTAGAGATGGTGGGGTACTAGGAGGGTAAAGACTAGGTCAATTTGGTTTTGATGATGAAAGACAAAGCTCCCATATGGGATGAAATTGTGAGGGAGAACAAATTGGTTCCCATTAAATTATAAGATGTTGTCACTTGGTGGTTTGCTGACATTGCATTAATTTGTGAGAATGTGGTCAGTAGTATGAATAAGAGCAGAGAGCATGGCTTTGTTGACTTTAGGAATTCTACCAAGTCCTTCATTTCTTGCATCAACAAAATGAAATTTTACAAAATTATTCCCTACATAAATTGGCCAACATTGTTAAGGACAATGTAGATGAGTGCTTGGACCTCAACTTTCCTCTCTAAAGGTTCATAATGTTTTCTTCGTTTCATTGATTATAGAATAATGTTTTATAGCACTAAAGATGAACTTCAGAATTAGCCAGTTTTGAAAACGAGAATTATTAATGTACCTCTATTCAAATCATGTTATGCTCATTGATATTCTTAAATGGGAATTCCACATCATAAATTTTGGTTGATCTGAGGCTGTTTAAGTAAGCACCTGCATTGTGTATGCCATGTAGATTAGCATAATCTTCAGCTTCAATGTTTCTCTTGAATATGCTTTCTCACTTGTTTTTCGTTATCTGAAGTTGGTTATTTAATATGCAAACACAAAGACTAATTTATATATAGAGAAAACACTTTAATGTAATGATTTTAAAGATCAAACCTAATAAAGGATATCCACAGAGACAAAACAAAACACTCTAGGTAAATATATTTTGTACTTAATGCACTATAATTTTACCTGTATTAAAAACATTTTTTGGGTTTATGCTTTACTAAGATCTTTGGGTTCATTTGCCCATATAACATGTCTTAAAAAGAAATGAAATGACTCGGGGCAACTAGTCTAATACTTCTCATATCAACATTTTAAAAGTGAATCCCCACCTCTTTTATATAATTCTAGACATACTTCATTTGATCTAGTGGTGGGAATTTTTTGACACGACACAATAATCAAATCGAACCCTAGGAAATTTTTGGGTTAACCATTGCATGACATGCAGAACATTAACCTTGAAACGCAGATGAGAATTATCCTGGGTTAGTGTAAAAAACGACTTACTCGAATTGGCATGAAAAAAACTATTTAACATGTCTTATGTAAGGTGTATGATTACTTTGTTTTACTAATATTTTGCTTGGTTTTACTAATTTTTAATTTATGGAGGACTTATGGGGTTTGCCTCAGTAGATGAGAAATGAGTCACTAGTTTTATACTTATGTTTCATGATTAATGCGTGTTAATTAAACACGACATGTTCAACAATCAACATTTTGGGTTAGTGTCAGGTCATATGACACGATTTGTAAAGCGGCTTAACTTGAATTACCCCCTCTAATTTGATTAAACTTGCATCTCAAAAGCTTTTAGGCCAAATGGGATTCTTATATGATAATACTACAACTTTAATCATAATTCTTAAATTATAGCTTCAATTTTAGGGAACTAAGTTATGAGTGTTTTAATTCTAGGTATTATGGTACTTAAGCTTTGGTAGAATTAAAACCCGACTCAAAGCTTCCGATAAATTCTCAATTTTAATTGCTTGAACATTTAAAGCGTTGAACCACATATAAAACACCACTCTTCTGAGTGCTTTTGATAAATTCTCAATTTTAACTATTTTTCTTTAATGTCTGGATTGATTATGCGGGACAAAGTAGCATTTTGTATTTTTCCATTTGTCTCAATTTTAATCTGTATTCTTGATAAATTTTATCTCAGTAGGCTATCGAGATTGCAATGGACAAACGAAGGAACAAGCCACAACAGGTAATACCTGATTATATCGGACATACAAAGTATGTCCCTAACACAACAACAACCATAACAAAGTTAGGACGGGGTTCTAAATCCCTGCAACGTGATCAACGAGTTGGACCATAATCCTATGAGACGACATCAAATGATGAAAATAATAGCGGTGACTTTGAGAGCTATACTGCTAAGGGTAAGATCATATATAGGGAGCGACATAATGTCAAGAGCAGTGACCACTAGTCATCTATATGGGGAATTCTTAAACTTATAGATTCAAAAAATAGAATTTTAATCCAAATATGATAATTTTTTTTTAATTGGATTTCAATTTTATACATCTACATATATCCTACCTTCTTTATATCTTAACTTCTTCATTTGCTAGGTCTAATCTTAGGAGCTCAGAATTTTGGCATTATTCCACAACTCTAGTTAACTAACACGAGAGTAGTTTTTCAACATAAGCAAACGTGTGTGTGTGTGTGTGTGTGTGTGTATATACAAAAAGTTTATAGTAAGGACTTCTTATGATGCAGACTCCGGTGCAGACCTTTTTTTAAATGGGAAAAATGAAATTTTTTATGAAACTTCGTGAATATTTTCCCACTATGAGAAGATCATATCTAATTTTTTTCATAAAAAAATCCAATAAAAACCCGTTGAGATGAGGTGATCTGTAAAAAATGGTATAAATATACATTTTCGACCGTTGAAATTTTGGGTCTGCGCCAGCCACTCGATTGAATTTTAATATGAAACTTCATGGATATGATCTTATCGATGTCGAGATTATATCCATGAAGTTCTATAAAAAAATTCAATCAAAAAGTGGGTGAGATGATTGCTAATTTTTCAACGGTTGAAAATGTATATTTATACCATTTTTTACAGATCACCTCATCTCGGTGGCTTTTTTTTATTGAATTTTTTGATGAAAAAAAGTAGAGACGATCTTCTCACAGTGGATATTGTATTTGGGAAGTTTCATAAAAAAATCATTTTTTAACTATATAAAAAAGGTATGTATCGGAGTCTGCACCATAAAGAGTCCTTCAGGAGGGGGCCTCATCCCTCATACTCCTGCATCAATGCCACTCCTTCAACTGCACTTCGCTTATATTTTCAGTCCTTCTCATCAACAATTTCTAGTATATGAACTCGTTTCGGGGCTTAAAGACATAGGAAGATTAAAACATGCCATTGAATAGGAGGGAAAGATTTACCCCACAGCAGATAATAAGGAATCATGATACTTTCTAATATATAACTCATTCTTGTGTGAGCTAGTGGTACATAGTTTCATGCCAAAGTAGAGGTCTCATATCTATTCATTTTATATTCTAACTAAGAAAAGTTTATTGTGACAACAATTATAAGATGATTCAAGAGACATACCATAATAAAGACACATTATTATGTCAAATGCTTTCAAAATATACTATATTTTTCTATTATAAAGGCTAAAAGGCTATTAGAATACAATACTATTTTTGGTGCAGGTTTTTTTAGTTACAAATGCTACCTTGTTAAAATGGCTCTAGGTTATGTCACCTTCCCAAATTACTTTGTTGGCCTTTCGAGAGATGGACATTCAATGCCAATGCACTCACTAAGTGTTGTGTTACATAATTAGACACCCATCTATATGTTTGTCATTTAGTTATGGTATATGGATTAAAGGGATTATGGTACATTGCTATATTTTCTTAGCAAAGCCCACAAGGTGCAGGATAAATCATAAAAAGAAGATAGAGTAAATATTATAAAGAAGAAGCCAATAGTTTGGTAGCTTTAAAAGGTACATTGGATTTAGGAAAATGACAAAGGAAAGATGGGTTTATCACTTTGACTAAGATTCCTTAATGAGTTTCATTCAAATTTAGAAAAAACTATTTAATGATTGGTTTTGCGGTAGTTTAAGGGGTGGGGTGGGTGTTAATCAGTAGACCTCTGTTTGGTTGTTAAAGAAATAGTAGAAACTAATCAAAAGTTATATATCAAATTACGTTATGATGTTCTGATTTTAAGTATGCTCATGTACTTGGCACAGTTATGTCTATCTTATATTAAGAATGACAAAGTTGGGATTTTTGTTTTCTCATGCTGCATTGTTGATTCTCTTTTTTCTAAAAAAAAAAATGTACATGTATGTGTAGATATTACATCTTATTTCTATAATTCTACTAAATCTTTTTAGTAACCAAATGGAGTTTTACATAATGCAATTAGATTTGCGTCAATTCCATTCTCTCAGCTATTCTTGATGCGAATGAAGGTTTTATGGCCAGTTTTTTAAGGAAGTTAACATTGGATCACAACACCCCAATTGACTCAATCAATGATTTGATCAGGTAAGCTCTTAAACAGTATGCAATATAATTTCGATAAAAAAATAATATGCAAAATAATAAATAGATGTTTGGTGAGCCATGACATATAATGGTCTATTGATTGACGACTTTTATGTCCCATTTAGTTGGGGTGAAATATTTTTCACTCGGGTCAATAGTAAGGGATCTTGCTACTATTGCTGTAAATTAGTCCTTTGAAGTTGACCTCTCTTATAATTATTCAATTATTATGCACGAATGAGAAGATGGACTAGAGATAAACCTTTTTCTTATATTTCTATATAAGTGTATGTGTTCGAGTCTTCCTTTGTGTCCACATTAATTTTCACATTATCAACGTTAGATATTTTGTTTGTATAAAATTTTAAATAAATCTACATGAGATAATCATGTGATTTTAGACCAAATAGTAAACAAAATCTAACTCTGAATAGGTGGAAATACTTTTCACATGGGGGAAGAAATAATTTAACCCAATCTAAACGGCCTTAGGAAAATGATTTCAGATGATCCTAAGAATGATTTTTGTAAGAACAATATTTCTAACATTGTTTATAGCATAGTTTGGTGTATCCCGTTACAAATCGTCACGTTCCGTCAAGATGAATCGAACTCGAGCATTTCCAAGTTTGAAGAGTTTTCGACATCCCAAAAGGCATAAAATTGTTTAGAGTTTAAATTAATTCATGAAATAATGTTTGGGATGTTTAATTTTTATCAAAAAACGAACATGAATGTTTTGTTTCAAAAATATATTTTTTAGATACCTATAGGCAGGGTTTAAAAAAAGTATTTGACGAATCTGTCATTCAAACAACATTACCCAGTCGTTCAAATGATATTCCATTATCATTCAAACGACATTGAAAGTCGTTCAAACGATATGCTCTTGTCATTTAAATGACATGCAGAAGTCGTTTCAACGCCCCCGCTGACTCAAGTTTTTATATATAAACCTGTTTTGTGAATAAGTTTGTTTAAAAATTTTGCAAAAATGTTATTACATATCAACAGCAAAATTTCTTCAAGTTTTGTTTGTCAAAACACTATTTTAATTTGTAACAAAGCATCCTGGAATATTGTTCTTGTGAATCAGTTTAGCATCCTAGAAAGTTTTGTATCTCTTGTATACACCTTAGTGGAGAGGCCCTCCATTGCTGACTTGTGATACCTACGGGAATTCGCTATTGAAGACGAAGGCTGAGGCTGATGGAGGGCTGCAGTCTATTATGGTTCTCGAGATAATCATTGCTCATTTTAGGTTGTGGTTTATGTGAGTTTTCTGTGGAAGATTTATTGCAGATTTCATTGTATTTGAAAGTTGCGATTTGCGTTATATAATGAAATAAAGGTTTTACCCGAAGGATTTCTTCTTAAAACCTGGTTTAATCATATTTGCATGGTTTGGTTTATCTGTTTTATCACCATAGATGCATGCGTAGGATAAAAAGATAAAATCAATTTTATAATCGCTTTCACATTTAAAATTGGTATTGTAATTTTTGTTGAAATCACCCTTTGCAATTATATTGTATTCCCAAATTGGTATCAGAGTAGGTTGCACTAAGTTAATGTGTTTTGTCTTGTTTACTCACTATTTTTTAAGTGTTGCTATTTTGTTTCTCTACTCTCGATGGATTCTCATAATTTTGACAACTTAAATTGTTTGAATTTGAAGTTTGCTAAAAGAATTGAAGCTCTTGAAAAAGAGAATTAATGTTTTAAAATCATTTTGGAACTTTTGCAAATTTAATTCGCAAGAGACTTGTGGATATGGACTGTGAATTTAGAGAATTAAAATTGTCCAAAATGGAAAGTGATGATAGATTCCTATTTTTAGAAAAAACTTTGGAGGACTTTAAAAATTCTAGGGTCCGTGTTTGTGCCAAAGAGGATAAAAATATTTTGATTAATGATTTTGTGGCACGTGAGAAGACTCTTAGGGAAAAGTTTGATTTTATTGAAGGTGAGAGCGATAAACTTTTTAAAATTGTTGAAAATTTGAAAAAAAAACATCCCTAAAATTAGAAGAGTCTAATTCTTTGCTTGAGTATAAAGTTTTGAAGTTAAAAGTTAATTTAAAAGACTCGAGTAGTTTGAGTAGTGATGGTAATGGATCGTCTTATTCTTATTCTTCGAATGTTAAATCCAAAACCATTGTTCGTTTTAGAGGTTCAACAAAAATCAAGGACGTTAGAAAAGGTCAACCCATAGGTCTCGTTCCACTTGTTTACACATGTTTGCATTGTGGTAGGAAAGGTCACCTTAGACATTTTTGTTATGATCTTATAAGAGGTCCTAGGAAATTTAAGGATAGTGTCCCGTCGTTTCCCATAACCCCTCTAGTTAGGCATACATGTGTTTGGGTTAGGAAATTCATTTTGGAGACGCTAAATGTTAGATTGGTTAATTCTTACATGCTCGCACATGATGTGTCACATACAATTTCTTATAGATGATTGCTTGCATGGTTAGTTTGTCATACTCTAGTTATACTTCATAATAAATTCGTGCTAGTGTTATGACGTGTATATCTTTTGTATTATATATTTCTTTTATTTAGTCATATTTGAAAAATAGAAAAAGATGTTTTTAAAAAAATTCAAAATGGTTTTCGATTTTTGTGTATTTTTGTTTTACACATTTGGTGTGACATATTGGTGTATTTGAATCCAAATTCATTACATAATTTTCATATGGCTAGAAAACTTTTTTATGACTTTAGATGCTTAGATTGATCTTAACCATGTTTATGGAGTTGTTTCGAACTTGATTTGCTTAATGGATTCGACTTTGTATATGCCTATACACACACATGCACGAGTTTGTTGGATTTTGACTTTCCATGTATATTTGAGCTTGGTGAGATGTTTTCCTACCAATCTTGTCATCTACATATGTATTTGATTATGGAGGATTCATGCATATAAGGACCGTTGCTCGTGAGGAATTTGTTTAATATTGAAAAATATGATGAGTGCACAGGAAAAGGGCTGTGAGAGAATAATAATCTCGTTATGAAAGTCGCCGTTTAAAAGAGCTCAAGAAAATTGAAGGCAATTAAATAATCATATGCCAAAATGGGGCAAATAGGTTTCTCTAAGGTGAGATAAATAGAAACCTCAAAAGAGCTAGAAAATAAAGAGTTTGGATGGAAATATCAATGGGTTTGCACAATGACAATGTATCCTAGTTAAGCTTATTTTTTCATAACGCTATTGATTTGTAGAGTCATTAAAATCCTAGACTTGTGTGTATTATGCTTGAGGTTAAAGCTTAGTTTGATAAACTTTTACGATCAATTAGAACTTCTTGAGCATATTTGAGTGTTTGGTTTATAATTCTTTTGTTTCTAGTTCACACCCATTCATTCCATTCCACATGTTTGGACACATCGATACTATGCTACTGTGTAAAGCTTATGTGTTTTGTGTCGTATTTTGTGGTCGTTTATACCTATATATGTATGCCGATTTTTTTTGATAAATTATGCTTATATTATATATGGTATGTTTGTTGTATTTGTGAAATTTGCATTTTTTTTGGAAAAATTAAAATAATTTCAAAAATAGTTGGTAGTGTTTTGCCTTTGAGATAATCATTACACATGCTTGATTTATATTTTTTGTGATGATATCGTTTCTTCGTCGTGATATTTTGCACTTAATTTTTTTGTTTCTACTTCTTTGTATATTTGCCTATTTCGATAAAAACAACGGTGGAGATCAAATTAAAATGGAGTTTTTAATGAGTTTGAATTATGGGGAAGTATTTATGTAACGTCTCGACCCGAATTTATAAGTTACCCATGAGTCAACCCGGTCCGAATAGAGTCGTTAGGTGTGAAGTGCAATGGAACAACCTATATAATAATGTTAATCCATTTTTTTATATTTTAATTACGTTTCACTTATTATCATGCGATTCCACTTTCAAGATAAACTATGTGAGGGATCCAAGGGGAGCACCCCGGAGTCCAAGTAAATCGAGCTACTAACGTAAATATAAATAAAATATATTTATCTGTAAACTGCCCTCAAAATACGAAACTGCTCCCAACCTGCTATAACAAAGTGGGAACGTGAGCTTATGCCCAGTGGGATTTATACAAGTAGCATAGGAACGAACGGCAGAAAGGAATAGTCACACGTTACAACGACATGCATTTGAAAATATGTATATATCTACATACGTATACCTTTGAAATACACATGCCAATGCTTTAGCCTTTTTATTTTTGAAAACCTTATTTGTCTAGATTAATAGACCTTAATCTTATTAAAGGTTTTCATTATTAATATTTAGCAGTTTTCGCTTCACGTAACACTCCAGGTTCAACACTTAAAACCATTACACTTTATTTTATTCGAATCCATTCCTTTACAGGAATTTAACCCTATTATTCATTCGATCGTAAATACACATTTTCGTCGTGTTTAGAAAATACTTATTTACTTTGCGAAAATCCCTTTTTACAATACAATCTGGTGTTAAATATGGGTTTAACCATTTAGGTTGCTTAACCACCCATTTATCCACTTCCTTTAACCCTTTAAATTCTTTTATGGACATTAATAGATTTACGCATTTACTTATCCATTTCACCTCTACCGTAACATTTATTCATTCATTCATTCAAGTTAGGTTGTATTAACACATTTTACCACAGAACTCATTTCTTGATATGTTCCATATTTTTCTTATCTTTTCTCGGAATCTTCCAATACCGCATACTTACACGGGCTCTACACCAACCGCTATGCGCATCATATGCTCTGGCCAATAGTTTAGGGATTTTCACCCAAGGGTTCCGGGCCCTTCTTGCTTTATTCCGGTGTCATTCGAGTACCTTTCATGTGTTTTAACATTTTACAAATGCCCACATTATTTCCTTTTCTTTTTACCCGGCCGAAGCCAAAATCCGGAACTTTACCGCCCCAATTTGTGTTATACTTGAAAATTTACCTTTTTGTGTCCTTCACACTTTACCTTGATTATTATTCCAAAATCATATTCATTTAGGACCACTTTGTGTAACACCCTTTCCAACATTTTTATTTCATAAAAATGTTCCACTTTAAGTAAAATTACCATTTTACACATTTGTTTCCAAATCACACTTTTACTTCTTTTTCACAAGTGCCAATTTCACCCAAAATACTATTAAGTTATACGCATCAACTTCTTAAGTAATTTAAACCCTTTTACACTTGGAGTACATTCATCTTGATTGAAAACAATTTCACACATTTAATCCTTTCACAATTCATAAGTGTTAATATTTCACATTATTAGTAAGTTACACTCACTATGTCTTTTAGTCCAATTACACATACTTTGAAGAGTAAAATTTCAACCTTTATTAATTCTTGTCCAAACCCAACAAAATCTTCTTTAAACTTGTTTATACATTCTATGTTAAAATACTACAAGTTTATATGCAACAGAAGTTGTATTTTAAACCCAAAATCGTACTACATGGTTTAGATATATATTTTTATATTAAATAAAGGTTTATTTCCAAACACTTTATTCCATAAAATGTTTAACACTAATATTTCTAAAATGCCTATTTTCACAAAAATGTATCATTCTTTAATATTCTAAAACCTTAAAATATTTACTTATTCTTTATTTTTCAACAAAATATCATTTTCCCACAAAATTACATAATTTGCACACGTTTTATTCCATAAAATGCTTTTTTCACCAAAATTACTAGAAAATACACCATTTTCATAAAACACCAACCTTCATTATTTAAAAAACCTTGAAATAATTATTCACTCTTTATTTTCAACAAAAATAACAAGTTCCAACATTTTTATTGCAGAAAAATATTTATTATTTCTTTTTCACCAAAAATGTGCCAAAATGACATTTCTTACATTTTTATTCGATAAAAATGTTCATTTTCAGATTTAATAAAAAACACAAAAAAGTATTTTCTAACATTTTTATTCCATAAAAATGTCAAATTTCAGATTTAGTAGAAAATACATAACAATAATATTTTCTAACATTTTATTTTATAAAAATGTCTATTTTCAGTTTTCTAATAACACATCATTTTCTTATATTTCTACTCTTAATTATAGACAACAATAATACTATAATATTTATCAAACGGAGTCTCAAATACACTAAGAGTAGGTTACCCACCTCAAATGACTCCAAAATGGTGGTGGTGGTGGTGAAGATGGGTGACTCCCCCACCTCCAAAGGTGGCCCTAAAAGGGAGTCACAAACGCTCCATCAAACAGGCCTCCATGGAAGTTCCAACATACTCTAAGAAAAACTCCATTAAAACCATCTTCAGATACTTCCAATAATACACTTATCTTTTAAAACTAGCTCTTCATCACCCATAAAACCTCCAGCAACACATCTTACATATTTCGTAGCTTTTTTTAAATCTATAACTTAACAATGGTGTACATTGTATTTATTCTAAGGCTTGAGTGTGGTTGCCACAGTTAAGAAGATAATGAATAATCATTGTGTGTTCATAAGAGATTGTTAGAAATGATAATGGCCCCTGTTATCTGCCCCAAGTTTCTCTCTTATACTCAACTAACATATCCTTTAGTTTTCAAATGAAGGGTTCCTATCCCAAAATGTCACCAAATCGGGTGTTGGTACCTCCATTAATCGACATCACATAACCATCTATGGTCTCTCTCTCTCTCTCTCTTCCTGATGTTAAATTGTCAGTCCACAACATTATAATACAAATATAACCCGTGGTCCTTCCATTAGCTCCACGAAATGGTATGCAATCTTAAATCCCCCAATGAGATCTTGACAGCAACAAGGAAAGACTCATCTCTTCCTGGTCGTTCAAACAACAACCTTTAGTAGTTCGAACAATGTGTTAAGTCGTTCTAACGCGGGGGTTCTTATTGGTTTCTATATTTCCTCCACTACTTCCTTACCTCAAACAGGGGTACCGACTCAATATAATCAAAAGATGGGAGCGTTTTAAATGATAATTCTCCTTGTTATAATTCATATAAATTCCATAATTTTAATATTTATCTATATACTCCAATTTGGTACCCACAAATCCCTATAATTATAACTTGTTCCTCTTCGTATGAATTCTATATATAATTAAATAAATTTTTCGAGGTGGGGTATTACAATTTATTTATCAATTATATTTTGTTTCAAACTCGATGCGTCACGAGGGTATATGTTTTTGTCTCATGTGTATCGGTACTTAAAGCGGAATTTGACACGCGGATAAAGACAAAGTTTGAAAGGGAAGAAGTTGAAGTTTGAAGACAAATGTCGTTTCATTATAGGGGAGAGAAGGGTATTAGTATCTTTGTAATAGGAGATCTTAATTTTAATTTGATGTTCGGTCATTTTGTTTGTTTTGTACCGGAATAGCCAAAGGGGGAGATTTGTAAGAACAATTTTTCTAACATTGTTCATAGCATAGTTTTAGACTAGTTTGATGTATCTCGTTATAAATTGTCACGCTCCGTCAAGATGAACCGAACTGAAGCATCTCTAAGTTTGAATACTTCCTGACATTCTAAAAGGTATAAAACAATTTAGAATTTAAATTAATTCATGAAATAATGTTTGCGTTATTTAATTTTTATTAAAAGACGAACAAGATTGTTTTGGTTTCAAAAATATATTTTTTAGATACTTGTAGGCGGGGTTTAAAAAATAAAGTTTTTGACGTTTCTGTTATTCAAACGACATTCCATTATCGTTCAAACAACATTGAAAGTCGTTTAGACGACATGCTCTTGTCGTTCAACCGACATGCAGAAGTCGTTCGAACGACCCCACTGACTCAAGTTTTTTTTATATAATAAGTTTGTTTAAAAATTTTGCAAAAACATTATTGCATATCAGCAGAAAAATTTCTTCCAATTTTGTGTGATAAAACACTATTTTAATTTACAACAAAGCATCCTTGAATATTGTTCTTGTGAATCAGTTTAGAACTCTACAAAGTTTTGTATCTCTTGGATATACCTTGGTGGCGAGGAACTCCATTGCTAACTTATGATACCTGAGGGGATTCACTGCTAAAGACGAAGGCTGAGGCTGACGGAGGGTTGTGGTTCATTGTAGTTCTCGATGGAATCATTGCTGATTTTAGGTTGCGGTTTATGTGAGTTTTCTTTGGAAGATTCATTGTAGAGTTCATTGTATTTGTAAGTTGCAATTTACGTTATATAGTGAAATATAGGTTTTACCCGAATGGGAATTTATCCTGAAACATGGCCTTGTCGTATTTGTATTATTTGATTTATCTTCTTTATCACCATAGATACATGCGTAGAATAAAAAGATAAAATCAATTTTATATTCGCTTCCGCATTTAAAATTGGTATTGCAATTTTTGTTGAAATTACCCTTTGCGATTATTTTACATTCTCAATTTTAAAGTCTGAGCAACAGTTATATTAAAATAATTAAAGTTGGATGTATAGTTATGGTAATCAACACATTATTTTTCGTTTTAGTATATTTCATTTATTTTGCTTACACTGCAACTATGTTTTTGTTTCATGTATTGCAGGAACAAGCTTTATATGAAAGAATTAAGGATTCAAGTAAGATGAACAAGGCTCATCCTTCTTGTTCAGAAAGGCTTATTTTTGTAAGTTTAACTTTCATACAAATTTGATAGTGTCACTTTTGTCTTCACACATTATAGTTCTTATTTGAAAAAATGCATGTGAAACTTTAAAATGGACCACTTTGAAAAGTTGGGTAGCCATACATATGCATTCTTACCTTTTATATATACGCTTTCACTACTCAATAGGGTTAAATTAATTCTTGTAATACTACCTTCTTTTTTTTTCATGCGAGAACCAAATATTGTTAAATTACTAAGTATAGAGAAATGGATATTTCTCGTAACTCATAATTTTGAACGCTAACGATATAAATCAACAGGTCCAGTGAATCTCACCATCTAACAACAAAGGGATGGAAGGAATAATAGAAAGTCTTAATATGGTTGTCTAAAAGCAAGGATGAAAAAAATTATTTTCACAGGTGAGCACCAATTACCTAAAGGTGAGGATAGTCTTATTTGACTCTTTTTAATGTGAAACGCAGTGAAAATATCAATGTGTCAGTGGTTGATTTTCTCTATTAGTGAATGAAATAATATCTAAATTTATTTGATAAATTGGGCCTCTTTGAATATTATTAATTTTTTAATTTCTTAAATGAGGTGGATAGTCTTATAAATAAAGAAAACTCTGCCTATTTTTTTAAAATTATTTAAAATTATTTGTGTTATATAAAAAATCTTTTTAACTTACATTATGCAAGATGTAATACTTTGAAAAAAATGGAATTTATATGTTGTGTTTTCGTTGCATTAGAGATTTATCTATGTTGTTTTGAACGTATGGAGGAGCATTTAATTAGAGGCATGTGAAAGGCATATAATTGTCTGATTTAAGGCTTGTTGTTGAATTCTTATATTATTCATAGAGTATACAACCATAATCAATTCATTGTGGGGATTTTGTGTTATGTGCTTAATTTCTTGTATTTTATTTTATAAATGGGATTGAAAAATAGACATGGAGATGCATTTGATGAGGATGATAGGTCTTTAATATGGATAACCGCCCGACAATAGAGAAATAAAGAATATCAAGATGATGCAACTAAAGAAGCTGGTGAAAAATTTGTGAGTTTCTTTTTAAATTTAAGAAAACATAATTTTTTTTATATAATCTTTATAAATATTACATAAGAGGATTGAAAAGAATATAATTTAACAACATTCTTGATAATTTTCTTTATTGTAAGACGCTTTAAAGAAGCAAGTCCATGATGGGAACTTATTCAGGCATATATTATAAGATTTTGAGCTTTTGAGTTGTCGACATAATTTCGCGAAAGCCTAAGGAAGGCCGGCACATTTATGCGTGATTTTTGGATGTACATTTTTTTGGAGATATTTTTTTAATGATGTACATAGTGTGTATATCTAGTTATGATACATGTAGTAGGTCATTCTTTTTTTTGTGTGAATAATGTAGATGGTGGGTATATCTATTTATGTTCCACTATCTTTTTGATATGGACAAATGACTTGGTTTGGTGCATTTTAGATGTACGTGACTTCGAACAAAAAAAATTTCAAGGCTGTTTTTATGTTAATATGAATTTTAATTTGTGTTTAGATTTATTTGTCAACTATGACATTAATATTGGTTACTAATTTTTTTACTATATATTTAATTTATGGCCATCTATACTAAACCCTCATGAGATGAAAAAAATTATATGACATTTTTAAATATTTGAAAAGTGTTTATCATGACGCTTTTTAAATCAAATATGACAGCTTGTGGAGTATGTTATGACTATTTTCATAGCAAATATGACTGTTTTGAAAAAATAGTCATATATAGCTGTTTAATATGACTGTTTTTATGGGTATCAATTATGATACCCAAACTTATGATGATTTTGATTGGAAAAAAAACAGTCATAAAAGGCGTTTTATGACACAAAAAAAAGTCAAAAAAAACTTTTTTCTTATAGTGTGGGAACCAAGCTTTATCTAAGCACTGCCTTTCATCCCTAAACTGAGAGTCAATCCTAAAGATTAATTCAAACCCTTGAGGATATGTTACGAACTTGTGCTTTGAACTTTATCGGTACATGGAATGATTATCTCACCTTAATAGAATTATCTCACAATAATAGCTATCAAACTAGCATTCAAGAAACTCATTATGAGGCCTTATATGGTAAACCTTATCGTTCACCTTTATGCTAGAATGATTCAGAGAGAACCATACATTTGGACCCGAAATTATAGCCGAAATCACCGAAAAGATATGAATAATTAGATAGAGATTGCATTCGGCACAAAGTCGACAAAAGAGTTATGCTGATGACCGGAGGAAACCTTTGGAATTTCAAATAGACAATCAATTATTCTTAAGAGTATCCCCAAGAAAATGTATTATTCTATTTGGAAGAAAGGAAAATTAACACCTCGTTATATTGGACCTTTTATAATCATCGAACGTATAAGACCACAAGCCTATCGTTTAGAATTACACCTAGAATTATCCAATATACATGATGTTTTTCATGTTTCATAACTATAGAAATACATAATTGATCCCAATCAAAATATTACATGGGAAGGTATATCAGTGAGATCCAATCATGACTTCGAGAAAAATCCTATCAAAATCCTTGATTGGCCAAACAAGTCCCTTCAACAAAAAACCATTTCCATAGTACGAAATAAGCGATATGGGAAATAGAAGAATCTATGAGACTACGCTATCCCACACTTTTTGAAGGTAATTTCGAGGACGAATTTTTTGAAGAAATATATAATGAAACCACTTACCGATATGTGATAAATATCCCTAAAAGATAAGGTAATTAGTATGGTAACCCATTAAAGATTCAAAATTACCAAAATACCCCTAAAAGCTTTAGAACTTATTATTTACACCATACTATACCTTTAAGACCCAAACTTAAACACAAAACTTCAGCAAAGTAATTTTACTTTACATCCATTACACACCCCAACCCAAAAAGTTTGAGAAATTAAACATTCCCCCCTAAACTTTAAAAAATGAATAATTATCCTTAAATTCATTTTATAAATTACCCAAGGACCCAAATCAAAACAAAACTTAATAACACTTTAACTATTGAACATTTTGGCCAGCTGGCTACCTTGTAGGTAGTTGTACCACATGGGATACACATGTCCCCATGTCCTCCCACATGGTACCTTGGTAAAACCTAACATAACCATGGTAATTTCCCACCTCCTTTTCCACTAATCCCTTCTCCTTCACTAGCACTATAAAAGTCCATCTTCACCATTGTAAAAACATACATTACCACAGTGAAAAATACAAAGAAAATTTCTGTCATTTTGGTATTTCTATGATTTTATGTAGCATTTATATTTTTTTAAACTTGTACAAGTTTTTGGGCATTCATAGATTATAAAACTGAGTTTTCATGAAAGTTTTAACGTGGGAAAGACACTTAAAAGGCTTGAATATCAGAAACCTCCATTAAACCTTGAGCTTTAATGCTGAAAACCATAATCTTGACTTTGAACCAACTTCATAGTGGGAGAACTCAAGACCTGGGAGCAAAGTTTAATTTAAATCAAAATAAGTTTTGACACCCCAAATAAAAGTTTGAAATTTATGGACCTCAAAATTTTAGAAACGAAATTCAGGATGATGATGCTGAAATTAGCACCACCAGATAAGGTGTTTTCAAGCCCAATCTAAGAACAACAATGGCAGCATAGTTATTTAAAAGGTAAGAGAATGAGATGAGGAGAAGAGGAGAGAGCACCAGGATATAAGTGGTTCAGCCTAAATTGGCCTACATCCACTGTGTGTGTGTGTGAATAACCTCACTGCAACAAGGCACTAACGGCCATGGATACAATCTCTCAAGCTTTCTCTCTCTACTGTGTATCTAGTCAGAGTTTCAGCTAGGGTTGAATATCTGCCCCCCCAAGGTAGAGGATGACCTCTCTATATATATAGTACTTAGGGGGTGTAGTGTACCCCCATGCATATAATATGCACGTGTTTTAGCCTCACCAATAGGGGGAAGCCACCTGTCACTGTCACATGTAAGGAATGATGATGAAATATTCTCCCCACGTGTGAAGAATAATCTTGTTACAACTGATTTGTGCCCATGTGTCCTTATCCAAATGTCAACAGATGCTCGGCCGCCATAATGGTGCATGTCCTCGGCCTGGGAGAGGCCGAGCTGTAAAGGCTTGATATTAGTTCAATCCGAGATGTGCCATAGGGAGTCTCGGCCTGATCTCAACCGAGACAGTATGCTGGGGTCGGCTCCAGCCGAGGTTGGACTGATTCCATGTAGAAGATTACCAAGACTTCTTGTCACCTCGGCCTACACTCGGCCGAGGTTGCCATACCCAGGTATATGAGAATGCTGTTGATGCCTGTGATGTGCGTAGTGTCCATTGGAAATGTAGGTGATAGTGTCGGCCTGGGTCGACCTTACTAAGGCCGAGGGCTGATATCGCAGGCCCATGGCTTATCCAGGGTTGGCCAATATCTCGGCCATCACCTCGGCCGAGGTTGGTGTCTCTAGGCCGAGGTCACACTTGGGGCATATCAATCACCCCCCAGACCCTAGTCACATATGAGGGAAGGTGATTAGGGGATTAGTACGCATCCAAGGACTGTCTTCTTACGAACCAGTACTTGCTTGACACTTGTCCAATGTTGGAGCATGCTCACTTGGTAGGCGTGTGCTGTCAGCCGCCCTTTGGGGCTCCCAAGGCAATGATGGGCCTTCTGAAACGCGCCCATGTATTTAAGGGTTTCAAAACCCTTTTCCCTCCTTCTTCTTCACTTCTTCTCTCATGTGCACGATTTGTTCTTGCCATTTCTCTCTCTAAAGCTTCTCTAATCAATGCTCTACTGCCGAGGCCTTTGTTGGTTTTTTCGCGAGCTTTCTTCATTTACCTTCATTGTTTCATTTCTAAGTATTTTCTCCCTTCCATTTCCTTTATTTTTCGTTTTTGGTTTGCAATTTCCGGCGAGCTTCATCTTTTTCCGACGATCTCCATAGTTTCAGGCGAACAGTATTCGCCTTAAACTTTTAAGTTTGATCTTTAGATTTCTTTACTTTACAAGTCAATCCTGTTTGTAGTTTTAGGAGTTATTCCGAAGTTTAGGGTCGTCCTCTGATGCTCAGACCTTAATACCAGCTTCTTGAGGATTTCCCCTCTCTCAGAGAGAAGACCCTAGAAAAGATTAGGCAAATAGAAAGGGCCCAAGAAGAGGCTCGTAGGTTGCAAGAATTTCCCATTAGACCTATCTTTCCCCCACCTCTCAAGGTGGTGTATCCTGATCCCCCTAAGTTCTTCTATCAGACAGAAGTCCCTGCCGACCCCATACCGATGTCTGAGTCTGAGTCTTCCACCTCAGACCCTATGTCTGTGGACTCTTTTCAAGAAGCCATGGATTTCACACCTCGTCCTGGTCAGGCCCCTGATCAGGCCGAGGTCTTCGGCTGAGCTTCATCTAATTTTGGCTCAAGCACCTCAGCCTCTTCTTCAGAGGTTGAAATTATTGAGCCGAGTGTGGCTGTGCCACCCATTCTTGACGCCATCCCCCTGTCAGTCGTCACAGGGGCAGATTTCGCTCAGAGATTCGCTAGTAACCCATCTACATCTGCTCCGACCGACGTTGAGCTTGATGATGATGAAGATGCTGAAAGCGATGTCGACATCTCTGAGGCGGCTGAGTTCGAGAGCACGGTAACTGAGGTGGATCTTCTCTACTTCAGATATTCGTACTCCATTGGTCCTTCCATAAAATTAAGGAGGCCTCTGAGGGAAGAGAGGGCCTATCATGGACGGGATGGAGAAATCTGCCTGTACGAGCAGATGTTTAAGTTAGGGTTTCGCCTACCCATTTATCCCATCATCAAATCCATACTCTCCTATATCAATTTGGCTCCCTCACAACTGTCCCCCAACGCCTGGAGAGTCATCATAGGGGCCATTATCTTATGGAGGGCAATCCACCACTCTGAACTCCCAGTTCAGGTCTTCGTTGGTTGTTATGTCCCAACCTCGGCCAAAAACCATCCGAGCTACTATCATTTTATGGCTCGGAGGCCTGAGAAGAAAATGCTCCAGGTGACTCAGACCTCAAACCATAATTGGAAGCCCCGCTATTTTTTCACCTCTGGACCATGGGAATTTGGTCCATGCGTTCCTTCTTCCACACTTGAGCCGAGGATACCCCTCAAATGGGGTAAGGTCACCATGTCTGCCAGGGCTGACCCTGGTCTAAGTCTTCAGAATATCCAGAAGGTGAAGGCCCTGCAAGACCAAGGGGCACATAGTCTTTTTGTTAAGTTCGAACATTTGCTGACCCCCCATTATCTCTCGGAGACGGGCCTAGGTGGAAGTCCCCTTGTTGACTTTGGTAAGGATTTTTCTTTTAAGTTTAACCTCTGAACTCATTCATATCTGATCTCTAATTCATATCTTTTAACTTTTACAGAGCGACCACAAGGCATTTCAGACGAACTGTGGGAGATGGCTGCACCGAGCTTAGCGAGACTTGCTAAAAAAGCCAGTCTGAACGCTCCTCCCCCAGCTCCCTCTACATCCAAATCTCAGGCCTCAAAGAAGAGGGCCCCATAAGCCCATGCCTCTGAGGATCAGAGGCCGACCTTGAGACAGAAGAAGGCCTCTGATGCTGCTAATCCAATTTCCTTGGCCGACGCCCTGTCGGCCCGCCTGGACCAGCTGAAGTTATCTAACAGCATTGTCGGCCATAGTCTGCAGGCCCTTGACGCCATCGGCTCTGCAATGACCGAGGCTGACAAGCGCTTTTTCAGGTCTCTAGATACACAATTACTGGTTGAGTTCGGCCTTCACAGAGCCGTTCAGGTACGTCTTAATCTCTCGTCAAAATTTTATAAGTGAAACATCTAACTTTTCTCTAGCTTAACCTCTTCCTTAAATGTGCAGGGAGTGGCTGCTATGCACCACCGGACTCTGAGGAAATTGCCCCTCATCCAGAAGGGGCAAGAGGCTGAGAAGGTTCAGAGCGCCCTAAATGCTGAGGTCGATCGTCTGAAATCAGAGCTGCAGAACTCTGAAAGTAAGGTTAAGGGGTTGGAGAAAGACATTTCTCTGCTCGTCAAAGATCATGCCAAATCCCTGAAGGCCAAAGATGACGTTCTGCAGCAGAAGGTCAGCTCGGCTGTCAAGGCTGACCTTGAAGATGCCTCTGCCCAAATAATTTCTGACTACAAAGCCTCGGACGAGTTCATGGGTATCAAGGCTACTACCAAATGGGCTGAAGTCCGGGAGAAGGAGGTCGGTAATTTAAAGACCTCTGACTTTGTAGGTCTTGGCTTTGCTGACCCCTAGTTTGCAGAGGCGCTTCAAGAGGTGGAGGACGAGGCTGTTGCTCCTGCTGAGACTGTAACTCTGGGAGGGACCGAGGTCGGAGGGGCAGACCATACTGATGACGTGGCCGAGGTGACTAATGCTGATCAAGCCAACCCGGCCGAGACTGTTAATGTTCCCCCCCCCCAAACCTTTAGGATTTGTAACTTGTAACTTGTAACACCATAACTTTTTTGTAATTGCTGAATATTTATTATTTCTTCATATATCAACCTCTGAGGAGGGTTGTCTTCACTTAATTTTGCTGAATGTCATGTGATCTCTTCTATTATTTTTTTGCGATATCTTGTTTATACTCGATATATAATCCTGACCTCAAATCTCTTCACCACTGAATTGCTATTAGGGTCTGAGGTCATCACCTAAGATGTTATTCCCATAACTACACCAAATTAATGATGTTAAGGGTCCGAGGTCATCTACTAAGGTGTCTGTGCTCAGACCTCTTCACCACCGAGTGATGTTATGAAGGTCTGAGGTCATAACCTAAGATGTTATTCCCATAACTACACCAAATTAATGATGTTAAGGGTCCGAGGTCATCTACTAAGGTGTCTGAGCTCAGACCTCTTCACCACCGAGTGATGTTATAAAGGTCTGAGGTCATCACCTAAGATGTTATCCTCACAATTAATCTCACCAAATTAATGATGTTAAGGGTCTGAGGTCATCCCATTATGGTGTCTGACCTAAGACCTCGTCACCACCGAGTGATGTTATAAGGGTCTGAGGTCATCACCTAAGATGTTATCCTCATAATTAATCTCACCAAATTAATGATGTTAAGAGTCTGAGGTCATCTAACTAAGGTGTCTGAGCTCAGACCTCTTCACCACGGAGTGATGTTATGAAGGTCTGAGGTCATCACCTAAGATGTTATTCCCATAACTACACCAAATTAATGATGTTAAGGGTCCGAGGTCATCTACTAAGGTGTCTGAGCTCAGACCTCTTCACCACCGAGTGATGTTATGAAGGTCTAAAGTCATCACCTAATATGTTATCCTCATAATTAATCTCACCAAATTAATGATGTTAAGGGTCTGAGGTCATCCCATTATGGTGTCTGACCTAAGACCTCGTCACCACCGAGTGATGTTATAAGGGTCTGAGGTCATCACCTAAGATGTTATCCTCATAATTAATCTCACCAAATTAATGATGTTAAGAGTCTGAGGTCATCTAACTAAGGTGTCTGAGCTCAGACCTCTTCACCACCGAGTGATGTTATGAAGGTCTGAGGTCATAACCAAAGATGTTATTCCCATAACTACACCAAATTAATGATGTTAAGGGTCCGAGGTCATCTACTAAGGTGTCTGAGCTCAGACCTCTTCACCACCGAGTGATGTTATGAAGGTCTGAGGTCATCACCTAAGATGTTATCCTCATAATTAATCTCACCAAATTAATGATGTTAAGAGTCTGAGGTCATCTAACTAAGATGTCTGAGCTCAGACTTCTTCACCACCGAGTGATGTTACGAAGGTCTGAGGTCATCACCTAAGATGTTATCCTCATAATTTATGAGGATAACATCTTAGGTTATCCTCTTTCACTTCCCCTACTCCATAAGGAGTCGAGAATTTTAGCATCTGATGGACCGTCGACGGCACAACTTCAAACTCTTTAAGGGCCACCCTTCCTATGATGAGGTTGTAGGCCGAGAAGACGTTTTCGTCCATAATGAAAAAGTTTATCTTCTTGTTCAGCCTCCTAGGCCACTCATCCCCCATCCGTACATCCATCTTATCCATGCCCAATGGGTGGACCTTTTCTCCACTGAAGCCTATCAATGGGTGATGATAGGGCACCAGCCTTGCCCTGCTAAGACCCAGGCTCTTGAAGCAAGGCTAGAACATCACGTCTGCTGAGCTTCCCCCGTCTATGAGGATCCTTCGTACCTCGCACCCATGCACCCTTGTTGTTATGACCAAAGGGTCATCATGGGGGCTAAGATACCCTTGAAGTCGAGTATGTAGAACCCCACTACGAGGGTGTCCATGTATACCTTCTTCATCTTCTGCACTGCATCAAAAGACGTTAAATTCACAACTTCGAGCTTGACCAATGACCTGGCCTCTGCTACATGAGCCTTCCTGTCAGCTACCTCAGAGCCACCTACTGCAAATCCCCCACATATGGTGCTAACACCAAAGGAGATCATACCGACCCTCTTCACCGGGGTGTTGTCATCCTTTGGCGGAAGATCCGGGTCGTCTTCATCATCTCCTTCTGAATCATCGTCCCTTCTGGCCGGGACATTGCCACGACATCTGTCATTTCTTCTTTTCTTAGGTTCATCTCTTCCACCCTTTGGAGCCTTACCATCCACATACTTCCTCAGCTTTCCAGATTTCAGCATCTTCTCAATCTCATCCTTTAAAGCTAAGCATCTATCTGTGACATGGCCATGATCCTGATGGAACTTAGGTTTTTGTTCCTCTTATGTGGGGGGCCTTCAGTTTCTCTAGCCACCTTAGAGTCCGGTCAGTCTTAATCTCATTGAGGATATGCTCACAGCTCACAGTCAGAGGAGTGTAATGAGCGAACTTGTCATCTCCTGACCTCTTCTTCCCCTCTTTCTTACCTTGGGACTTTCCCGTGCCACCGCGGTTCTCCTCCTCACACTTGGCGGCCATTGCCTCTTCCGCATTCATCACTTTCCCTGCGGTTTCCAGCAGCTCCGCCATAGACCTAGGGGGTCTTCCGCCAGTTTCCATAATAGCTTCCTCTTTTGGAGGCCTCCTATAAGGGCGGTCATGGCTATGCTCTCTTCATAATCTTCCACCTCTAATTTCTCTTTGTTGGATCTTGCTATGTAGTCTCTTAGGATCTCACCCTTGGCCTGTTTGACATACAACAGGTGGGTAGTCTTTTTTTGAGGTCTTACCCCAAAGCAGAAGTTGTGGATGAACTGCTCAGCCAAGCCTTTGAAGTTCTCAATTGAGTTCTTCGGAAGGGAGGTGAACCAACTGTGCGTTGCCCCTGTCAAGGTCCCTGAGAAGGCCCTACACTTCATCTCATCGGGTATCGAGTAAATGTCTGCTGCCGACTGGTACATCTCGATATGGTGTACAGGGTTAGTGCTGCCATCATACTTGGGAGTCACTGTAGGAGGCTTGAACTTGGCTGGGGTTGGGAACCCCACTATACTAGCCACAAATGGGGAGCCCTCTGAGTAACCCCTTTGTAATGGGTCCCTGCTTTTAATGAGATCTCATATCTTCTCCTCAAGGCGTTGGATAGAATCATTCCAGGGTCTTCTGTCATCAACTTGGCCGAGGTTATCCCCTGCCACCTCCCTGCGATGGACAGAGGGTTCCCCAACCGTGACACGTTGGCTGTTGACCTCTTCCTGTTCCCTGCCTCTTCTTTCACAGGGTCGGCCTTGGTCTGGCCGACCCTACCTATTCCCTCTCTGAGAGCCTGCTGTGCTCCTTGACCTCGACAGCCTCTGTCTTAGGTCATTCACCGGGCCCAGTCTCTCGAAGGCCGACCCTCTGCTCAACCTATCAAAGGCCGACCCTCTTTGTTGGGCCTCTTCACCTCTTCGGCCGACACATCCTTGACTCTGCCTAAGAGGTCGTATAGTGTTATTTGACACCTCATACGACTCCCAGCAGTCTTCTGGGGCTTCTTCAGCTTCTATGTCATCATACCTGCCCTCTGGGCAAGGGTTTCCCTGCCTCCCCAGGCGCAAGTGCCTAGGGTCAGCAACGTCCCTTCTCCGCTGGGGTGCAGGCTGGTCCTTCATTGGCGCCTAGGGTGGTCCCCTGGCGTCAGGATGAGGCTGAACTGCCGCCGGAGTGATCATGTCGGGTGAGACTCCAGGTGGCCTCATCATAGTTTGACTGAGCTGAGCAAATTTCTCCTTCATAGCTTGTTGTGTTGCAGCTAAAGATTTCAAGGTCGCTGCTACCTCCGCCATTTCGGACTGGGGGGGCGCCTGACTGGAGCTAGGCCCTCCACCCCCGGACGGCGGAAGAGGCGGTGGTAAGTCTGGTTCCATATGTTAACACTATAGAGCTTGAGTAGCAAATGAGCTTAGCACCTCACAGGACCTCTTTCAATGGTGAAAAAGCTCCACGCTAGGGGGAGGCCTGGTTCACCACCAGAGTCTCCGATGAGGTTAAGCAGAAAAAGAGGAAGAGATAGTTTCTCGTTCCCACAGACGGCGCCAAAATGATGATGCTGAAATTAGCACCACCAGATAAGGTGTTTTTAAGCCCAATCTAAGAACAACAATGGCAGCATAGTTATTTAAAAGGTAAGAGAATGAGATGAGGAGAAGAGGAGAGAGCACCAGGATATAAGTGGTTTAGCCTAAATTGGCCTACGTCCACTGTGTGTGTGTGTGAATAACCTCACTGCAACAAGGCACTAACGGCCATGGATACAATCTCTCAAGCTTTCTCTCTCTACTGTGTATCTAGTCAGAGTTTCAGCTAGGGTTGAATATCTGGCCCCCCCAAGGTAGAGGATGACCTCTCTATATATATAGTACTTAGGGGGTGTAGTGTACCCCCATGCATGTAATATGCACATGTGTGTTAGCCTCACCAATAGGGGGAAGCCACCTGTCACTATCACATGTAAGGAATGATGATGAAATATTCTCCCCACGTGTGGAGAATAATCTTGTTACAACTTATTTGTGCCCATGTGTCCTTATCCAAATGTCAACAGATGCTCGGCCGCCATAATGGTGCATGTCCTCGGCCTGGGAGAGGCCGAGCTGTAAAGGCTTGATATTAGTTCAATCCGAGATGTGCCATAGGGAGTCTCGGCCTGATCTCAGCCGAGACAGTATGCTGGGGTCGGCCCCAGCCGAGGTTGGACTGATTCCATGTTGAAGATTACCAAGGCTTCTTGTCACCTCGGCCTACACTCGGCCGAGGTTGCCATACCCAGGTATATGAGAATGCTGTTGATGCCTATGATGCGCGTAGTGTCACATGGAAATGTAGGTGATAGTGTCGGCCTGGGCCGACCTTACTAAGGCCGAGGGCTGATATCGCGAGCCCATGGCTTATCCAGGGTCGGTCAATATCTCGGCCATCACCTCGGCCGAGGTTGGTGTCTCTAGGCCGAGGTCACACTTGGGGCATATCACAGGAGATATGGTAAACCAAAATCTTTAAAACCAAACTAGTTCGATGATATTTTGATCCTAGATCATGAATATCACTATTACGTGGCTCAAATCATAGCCTAAAACCATCGATGTTAAAGTCATACTTATGCCATTTTTACAAAAAATGAATAACTCAAACTAGTTAACCTCAATGCTTGAAACCAACGTGGTTGGATTCCTCTAACAAAATTAGACAATTTTCATTCAAGAATCAACCTAGATGGTATTGTAGAACCGTTTGAAATTAAGATAAAAGTTTTTAAACTCGAGAGTCAACAAATGGATGGTAGGAGATGAAGTGTATTACACGCGCGAGAGTCAAACCCAGTCGCGTTTGGACTTTGACCCAACGCGTGAGGGTGTGTCTCCAATCAGAAAATTCTGAGATTTTTATTTTATTTTTCTAATCAAAATGGTATATTAAATCACCATGTTTGGTTTTCCAGAAATAAATTTCTCGAGAAAAAAGTTTTAAAGATTTTAAACTCAACTTTTGAATTTCACTTCAACCATTAACATTTTCAACTATTTCAAAATATCCCCAAACTTTAAATATAAGTCGCTCTTTATAAATATAACAACATTGCCTCTTATCACTAAGTCCAAAAAATGAATATAAATAAGGAAATTAATATAAACCTAAAAAATACATAATTATATATTTAACCCCAACACGAAATTTTACACTGGGACCAATTTGTTTTCCACCCCAACTTTTACTTTAAAATTCATTTCTCTTTCACACTCTAAACATTTATATTATCCATGATTTCAGAATATTCGGTTTACTAAAAGAAGAGCAATTATAACCAACCCTAAATAAAAAAAGCAGGTAATTCTATTTCGATATTACTTTTGAACTTACACCTTTGAATTACTACATTTGTTTATATCACTATGTGATAGCTGCCCAACTCTTGTTTCCATTTATGAAATCTTTTATGTAGTTCACTTATACCGTGAACTATGATTCGATCCTTATCCGATTAAACCTTAACCCGATAATTTCATGCAACTTATGATTTTATTAAAACCTAGTAGCATACATTATAATTCAGGGCACAAACTTTCGGTATACCCATGGAAGCACTACTTGGCATGTAGGACTCAAATACTTGAGTGCCTATTTTTATTGTTATATACGTATGAGTGCCGCTCTAGTTAATGTGCCTAGTTGTTTACTTCCTCCAAAGGCTTTGGGTTGATTATATCTCCAAAGGTTTTTGGATTGATTTTATCCAAAGGTTTTGGATGTTATTATAATAGTATTGCTACACAGTTGAAGCCTCTATAATCGATAATTATTAGTTATCCTGTTATAGTCTCAACCTTATCCTTATGACTCGATGAAACACTTATCCAGTTATAATCACCATATTTTTCTTACCAATATCAACAAAACTCCATATACCCTGTTTTATTACTATTGATATCTCAGTTTTTTCTCTTTTGTTATAAATGTGACCTAATTTCCGATACTTCATCTACTTTTTAAATAGACTCACATATATACATTTTTTTATATAAATAAAATTATTTACTTAGCAAAGTCCTGCTTATTTGTTTCTTTTCCAGATGGACAATGAACTCGAAAAAGGAGAAATACCCCATGCCACACTAGATTTTTATTTAGTTTTATCAAAGAAAATATATTCAGTTACGTACATGTGGATGGTAACCAACAAAGATGGTAACACCCATTGTAATACTTTCACCACAACATACAAGCTTATGTGACATTTTAGTTCCCCTGTTGTTTTTATGTTGTGAAAACTCCGAGGTATCCCTTTTATTTTTATGTTATGAAGACTACAAACCATGTAATAAGATGTTATGTATTCACATAAATAAAGTTTTATTTTCCTTCCGTTTAAATTATTATTGTTACTTTAGTATTATAAGATACCAAACCTCGGGTGTGACAACAACATAAAATACGAATTTGGTAATGAGATTAACATACTTACATCCTTTAAACATCTAACCCTTTTTATTTTGCATAGGTATTAATTCAAGAATTTTTTTTACATAGGTACTTCCTTAAATCATTATAGAGTGATATTTTCCACCCAATTACTGCATGATTTTGGACAATTAACAATGGAATATTCAATTTTCATTTACTGCTTTGCTCATATGGGATTCTTCGTCATGTTCTTTACTAAAAGAAGAGCAACTAATCCTACCTTTAAAATATGCATAGACATTTTTATTTTCAATAAAAAGCTTAGTATAGTATTTATATCTGCTATTTAAGTAACATTACCTCAAGTGTTTAAATAAGGCAGTGTGGGAATTAGACTATGCAACAAACAAGGAAGAGTCGTGGTTTGATGTTAGCATTTTTACATTGTATTATTTTTATATTTATTTCTTATGAATGAATAATGAAATCCATATGTCTTCAGACCTTTTGTGGGTTAAATGGAAGTTTTTATGTAGATTAGTTTTCTTACTGTTAGCTCAATTACGCTAAGCTCAATGATTTTGACTTTTTTTTTTATATAAAAGAAGGATAGTACCCCCACAAGTTTTATCAATGAAATAAAATGGAAAGGCCTGCCATATGGATCACAGAAAAGAAGGGGTTATAAAAACCTTACATTCATGTAAAAGAAAGTAAAAATACTTGTCCCATAATAGTCTGTATAACAAAACCAAGGGGCTCGCAAGCAAAGGTTGTGAGATATACCAATGAACCAACCTTAAAAAATGAAATACAAATTCAAATCTAAAGACATTGAATTATGAAAACCTATAATGAGGATTTGTTTAAAGATCTTTAGAAACTAAAAAACTAATACCAGGAGGAGCATTCCACCACCACTTATCATCATCATGAAGAAGACCCATGTTTGATAACTTGTCAGTCACTAAATTTCCCTCACTATAGATTTTTGAATAAAAAATATTCATTTGTGAATTGTAGAACTTGTAATTTAACCCTTTAATATGAAGATACCAAAGAGTGTAGGATTTATCATAAAAGCAACACCAAACAAATTTTGAGTCAGTTTTCAACCATAATTTTATCCATTTATAATCCCAAGCATATTAAATCCCCATCATGGTTACAATGAGTTCAACATCAAAAGTTGAATTAGTATTGACTTTGTAGTATAAATCTCCTCTCAGCCCCCACCCCACCCCCACCACCAATAATCTTATTGGTCTCAAATAGCCCATTTGTGTTTTCCTTGCTCCATCTTTCTAATGGAGGATACCATCTGACCTCATTATTTTTAGGATCTTTCTTGGATTTACCTTTGATGTTCAAACTTGTAAGAATCCTCCACTTTTCAATATTGTATTCATGAAGAATTTTCTCAGAAATCTAGTGTAAGCAATCCACAATTTGAGATGATGGATAGTGTTGTTTGGAAAGGGATAAGTGTTCTGGAAAATGGCTTTATTTCTAGCTTTTAAAATAAAATATATAGCCCTAATGATAGCTGCAATCCACATATCAAAAATTCAAAAATAAACCCCGCATTGATTATTTGATTCCACATGAGAATCAATGAGTTATACCAAACTTGTTGGCTGAAAGTATGAGAAATCCAGTTCCAAATGAGCTTGGCATATTTACACTCAATGAAAAAGTGAATAAGAGATTCATTACATTCTTTACAAAGAATACATCTAGAGACAAGCTAAATGCCTTTAGATTATAGATGATCCTGGACAGCTAATCTTTCATGAAAGAATATCCAAGCAGTCATAAAGACTCTTGGAGGAATATGTTTTCGTCACAAAAGTTTTGAACATGCATACTTAGGCATTTTGTTTTCTAACAAATTCATAAGAATATTTAAATGAGAGTAGACCAGACTTATAGTGAGGTCATACAAGATAATAATCTTTGTCATTAATTAGGAGTTAAACAACTTTAATTTGTTCTATTGTAGAAGCATCCATAGAATTAATAATTGGGGAATTGAGGCTCCATTTATCATTTTTAATGAACTGCACAACTTTAAGATTGCTATGAATATCCTTTTAACTTAGAGGGTCACCAAGCCAATTATCATGCCAAAAAACTAACTTTATTGCCATTGCCAATAATCCACATAGCATTTAGTTTGATAATGTTAATGATTTCTCTGCACCCAGGCCACATAAAGCTTATTTTGTAGTAACCTCCATGTCCCATTAACTTAAATCTAGCCTCCAAAAATTGAGAACGAACTGACTTCTTTGTGTATACATCCCAAACCTTCTTAAGAATACTAGCTTTGTTAAAATATATTAGGTTCCTCACGTCGAGACCTGCTTCATCATAGAGCATACACATATTTTTCTATTCAATATAAATAAGTTTATGAGAAGATATAGAACCAGTCCATATAACGTTCTTAATCCACCGATGGACTCTTTTAAAAAAGTTAGAATGCCATTTATTTACTTTTAAGTTGTACATAAAAATAGACTAGACGATAAACATAAGTAAATCCATTCTGCCAGCTTTTAGGAGAATCTTTCCTTGCCACCCTTTAAGTTTGCCCTTGGTTTTATTAGTTATTATTTGCAAGTGTCTTATTCTTGGGTTGCCTCTAAATATACTAATTCCAAAATAGATAAAATAACTCTAACCCTCTTTGATGCCAAGAGTTTGAGTGATATAATCCCTCATGCTAAGAGCACATTTCCCAATGTAAACTTCGTATTTAGCTATATTGACCTTATGAGCAGAATTATATGCATAATCATTAAAAACTTCAATAACACTTGTCAAAGAAATGACATTCTTTCTGCAATACACCATAATATTATTTGCATAAATGAGATGAGTAGGAGCCTTATATCCTCTTGGGGAGGAAATATGATAAGCATTTCCTTCTTAAACTTTTATGAGAATAAGCTCACACCTCTAGTACAACTAAAGTATTTAGCTAGAGATCCATTGGCAAGGATATAAAGTTTAGCTGACTTGAGGTTAGTATCAATAAACTTCACAAATTTGTCATAAAATCCAAAAGGAGTGAGAATCATAAGAATAAACTTCTAATCAATTATATCAAAAACCTCTGATATATCAAACTTGATGCATACATATCCCCCATAGGCTTTGTAGTTCAGAAGATTGAAACTTTTAGAGGCTAGAGATATATAGTGAGTGATGATTTTTCCAGATATAAATCTAGTTTGATTATCTGTAATAAGAGATACAGTAATAGGCTTCATTCAATTAACAAGAATCTTAGTGATGATTTTAAAGACAAAGTTTTCAAGAGCAATTGGTATAAATTGATTTAAAGAATCTGCTTCATTCAAGAACAACATGATTGGAGTTAAATCCAAGGAGAAAAGGGGTTTTCACTTGAAAACTCTATTTTGTGTAATGGTATATCAAATATATGCAAATTGGGTGTATCCAAACATAAATATTATATTTTAAATTCTAATTAGTATATTATTTTGATATGGGATTGTAAGTTAAGACCATTTATTCTGGGGGTACGCTATTGGCTATTACTAATAGCAATGGAAGAATACACCAAATTTATAGTTTGTGTTTCAATTTCAATCGATGTTAAAAACAAGTAGTTCAACCTAAAGGTCGAGGTGATAAGATTTACGAATGGTTTAATATAGACAATAAATATTAATCTTCATTAAGCATTTGAGAAGTAAATAATGGGAAAAAGTAAATCACGCCACAAAACCAAACATACGAGGAAAAAAACCCACTACGGGAAACATTTCAGGCCAAAGCAATAATCTCACTAAAAACTTGGCAAATACTTACAGAGAAAATAAATGTCTTATGATCACACACCTCGCTAACTCACAACTCACTCGTTTTCCATAAATTCCTAGCGAGTCGGAGACCTCTATAACGTTGACGAGAATATCAGTAAACTAATGTCATAATCGAACGAATAATAAGGTTACCTTAAACCAACTTCAAAGTTGTCTTGATTTCACACTTGATGAAACTCATAAAGAATTATATGATCACAAAATATCTTAGGGTTAATATCTCCTAAGTTTAAAAACATTTTGATGAACAAAAATGTTTGAAAGTTTCACAAAGTTTACTTCTTATTCTTTGATGTTAATGAATTTATGACATGGTTGATCAAGTGAAAAGCGGAAAAAGAAGAAAAAGGAAGAAAAACTCTTATCTCCATAAAAGGTGTTAGGTTCCCAAAAATAAAGAACACAAAAACGCTAAACTTTTTCTTGAAAATATTTATCTTAAAAAATATGTTAAGACATTGAATGAAAATGGATAATGGGGTATATAACCTAGAGATAATGCTCCCACTTGACGTGGTAAAGAAGGAAAGAGAATCCAAAATGATACACTCAACCAAAAAATGATTTTTAGAAATATCTTAGAAAATATTTTTTTGATTTGTAGAAAAAGCAAATCCGTTGACGCCGTTTCGCTGGAGCAAACCATCTGTGAAGGTAGGTCACAATACATGCTAGATATTTTCTATGGGATAAGAAATACTAGTAATGACCAACGTGATACTTCATTGGAGAGAATTTCCTATTCGTTGCTGCGAGATATAATCGAAGTCAAGTCACAATTATCTCCAATATGTTTCCTAAAGAACTATAGAAGTCTGCGACCAACGAAGGTGAAACTTCACTGCAGACTATGACATCACCTGTGACACCCCGCCTAATTAAATACCGGATGATCAGTCCTTTATTAAATTATAATCGAGGTGAACGGTCAGTTCATTCTTAGCATCACTGTCGTAAAAATAACTTTTCCAATTTAAACACCCTAAATAATTAAGCTAAGTGTCAAAACCATTTTTTATACATTACTTTCCAATTTTTATTTTTATAAACCAACATTTAACTTAACATAATTCATAGTTAAGGAATCACACAACAACTATCCTGTAACATATAATCCAAATGATTAAACATTCAACTAATTGAATTCAACATTTACAACTCAAAGGAAAACATCCTGACAATAATAAATCCCAAAGTGTAAATATTGGAAATAAACGAATCACAATATCCAATAAAACAACTGAATAATGGAAAAGGGCGACACATGCCCAACTGAATAAATAGTGCTAGAAGTGGAATCAACAAATGAGGTCGCCTAAAAAAAGGCCTGCAACTCCCACCTAAGCTGCAGCGCGTTCCTTCCAAAGGATCCTATGCAAGACGCCCCTGTGGCTGGGCACCTGCAATATATACATATATATACAAGAGAGAAAAGAGAATGGAAATGGGTCAGAGCCCGATTGTAAAAACGATTTAAAATTTATTTAGCAAGTATTTAAAATGTTTACTGGCCAATGCAACAACATATTAGTGTGGCACTCCCTTGAGAATTTCTCACCTCTCTTCTAATGTGCACGCCTATCGCACTAACCTTCCCAACGGTTTAATTATCTTATCTTAGGTTGCTCGTAAGATTTAAACTGACAAATTCTATTGTTTAAGAGGTTAATTTCATTTAACAACAAAGTCTCATTTAAACCTTATTTACTAATAAAGTTTCTCAATAACATATTATACTTTTCAAACACTTATTCCCAAATTGAAATAGTTATTCCATTCTTACTTATCATAGACACAACATGTAGTTCCAAAATTCCAGATTTAAATATATATATTAAATACTCATATAATATATATTCTAACAGCACCCCACATAATAATTATGGTGCGGGCATACTCTTCTATCCAGTCCCCGTATCACTCGTACAAAGGGAAATTGAAGTTCGAAATCACTCTCGAACTGTATAGAAACAAAACACAAACAATATTGAGGCGAAGCATAGTTTCCAAGTATCTAAGAGGTCAGCACATGCCCTCACGTCTCTTAGGACCGTTTGACTATTGATTCGATAGCCTGTACCAAAGGATTTCTATCTTCTAGGGTACGAGTCAATATCCCCCATAAAGGTCCCATCGAGATAAGACTGTCCCAGCGCGGTAACCTCAGGGATAACAAGTAGCGCGGGCATGATTTTTAACACGTATATAGTATATGCATAAACACAGTCATATAAATATACTACTGTTACCATATCAAGTTTAGGTACATACTCACGACCCGTAATTATGACATTTGTCCTTATTACTCGTTATTTAGTTATCACGTATAATGTTTGCCTCTTATCTTAATTTGTGGGATTATCCCAACTTTTCAAGTGACACTCGTGGATTTCTATCGTCCCAAGTGTAATTTCAGTAGGTACTCATTTATTTTCCAACGTAACTACCTTGCGCATCTCCCCCCTTTAATACATAGTTCCATCGTCCCTTATATGTAAACATCCCCGAAAAATGTAAATCTCGTCTTACATTAAAGGTTTCATATTTTTAATAAGTCATACTGGTCTTCTTTATCTCCCAAAATATTTTAATAAGGATGTCCAAAGATTATTACTTATTTAAATTGAATTCAACTATTTAGAAGGGGAAATATGAGTCTGCCAGGAGGGGTCGATCGATCGATGGCAGGAGCTCGATCGATCGATGCGTCGATCGATCGATACTCCTGGTTCGATCGATCGATCAAACAGGTATGGCGAATCTGTAGAAAACCAGTTACGGGTTCTATCATCCAACATCATCAAAATCCAAATTTTAAACTGCCAAACTCCCAGAAATTTATACCACAAACATTATAAACCCAAATTAGCAATATCCTACGTAAAGCATGCGAGTTTTCATCAAGATTCATGGGTTAAAAGGGCCAAAACTTATATAATTCTCATGAACCCTAGAAATTTCTTTAACTTAGTTCTTCTTATTCTTTTCCCAGAATTTCTACTTCTAAACCAATATAAATTCATGGTTCAATCTCTACATGTGAAAGGTATTTCCAGATTATTGCTTATATCACTACAACATGCGATTTCTAATCACCAACATGGGTTTTGTTTCATAAAAACTCATCCTAATCAACCGTAGACTAATATGAATGAAGCATTAACAAAATTTAGCAAGATAAATACTTGCCTGGGGATTTTTGTTTCTTATTTGTGGATGAAATCAGTGTGGTGGTGATCCTTGTTACGCGATCTAACGTTTGCCGGTTACAGCAGCTCAAACGGAGGAGTTCTTGGCCTAGAACTCTTTGGCAAGCTCTATCCTTCCTTCTCCAATGGCAGTTTCTTGTTTTTATTGAGTTAACCCTAGAAGTCAACCCTAAGCATCTGATATAACCTTACAATTTTCATGGGTTTTCAGGCTTAAAAATATAAAATGTTCAAAACATCCTCCCGGGGTGTTAATTAGGCCTAAAAATGCCCCGAGACCCAAACTAAGCCCATGGGTACATTATTTTGACTATCTCGACCCTTACGGACACTTTGGCGCACTGGAAATGACCATACGGGTGACTTATAATTTATTCACTTTTATTAATCAACATTTAGTCCGGACACGACACGGGCGCGTCCCGACTAAAATTTCCAAAATTATCATTTTATTCATTCGTGACATTTAATAGAACCAATATTATATATTACTTTACTCATTAGTAATATTCAACAAGTTTCCAATGATTACTAACTCTCGTCACGTTAGAAATTACAAAAATAATTAATTTTCGGATTTATATTAAATTAATAACTCACATTAAATTTAATAAATCCCCAAATTTAGAAAGCATAAAAATACGGGGTATTACATCACCTAAGTGGCTTTTAATAATAAATTTTCATAGATAAAAATACTATGACATTTGGAGATGGAAAAAGAATAAAAGCATGTAACAAGGTTTTCAATAATATTTCAACAAATTCAAATTAAAAAACCATTAAAGCAAATTCCTCAATGTCACGCTAACCTTCATCCGAATGTGAGTAATGTGATAACGGGATGAGAAAACATGACCTCAATATCTTGAACCACCTAAACTCCATTACTAAATTATAAACAAGATGATCTAAATAACTTACAAATATTATTTCACATGCATCCTACACTACATTATAACCCATTTTCTCCTACATATATGAAGTGAAAACAACCTAATGCTAAAATATTATTTCTCTCACACAAATTGTCCTAGACAAGTGAAAACCCTAAGAATAAAACAAAACTTAGTTAACCGAATAAGTGAGAAAAAATAATCCATGAATAATAAAATCACTAAGTGAGGAAATTATAAACATACCCTTGGTTATCGAGATTAGCCTGGCCACTGCTATATCCACTCCCATGCGACCTATCATCCACCATTTGGCACATGAATTGCCATGCCTACGAAGGCAATGGTTGCATGTACATCGTGGGATCATACCAGGAACCACGAGGAGTCCAATCATGACACCAAGAGGTTCTGGTTATCCCATCGGTCGATAGTAATAAATCACACCACTAGAGGTTGAGCCAACGATCCTACATAAGTCACATCACCCTTGATCTTGTATTGGGGATAATGTCAATGAGGAAATCAAGAATGTCTGTTCCGGTGATAACAGCGACGATGTCGATTTTATGGATAGTGTGGAGTTTGTTTTCCTCGGTGTGTAGCCAAAAGCAAATGGTTAGTTAGAGGATGAAGAGCTTGATAAGGATTGCAGAGAAAGAAACTCAATACTTCTTTATTTCTTCATCTTAATTTGAATCAATGAGATATTACAACAATTTATAAATAAAGATACATGAGACCTATTGAGATGAATGGTTGTGATTAACTCTAGTCTAACTAACATTCTAAATAGATAGAAGTTGTTGCAATCTGTTTGACAAAAGGATTGAACATACCTAAACTAACTAATTGAACAAAGATTGCTATAGAAGTTATGTAATTCCTCTAATACACCCCCTCAAGCTGAGAGGACGTTTATGTATTGAAAGCTTGCCCCCCCCCCCCCCCCCCAAAAAAAAAAAAAAGAAACCGTTGAGAAGATAGACTTTTGGGGAAGATATCTGCTGTTTGATCCTCACTGCAGAGATAGTAAACTTTTAAAAGGTTACTAGTAACAAGTTATCAAACATAATGATAGTCAATCTCTACCTGCTTGGTACGGGCATGGAACACTGGATTTGAGGCGAGGGAAATAGCATTGATATTGCCACACCAAATGATAGGTTGAGGGTGTAAAAAGATTTTTAAATCTTTGAGTAGGTAGCAGATCTAAGTTATTTCAGCAGCAGTGGTGGCTAAAGCTCTATATTCAGCTTCAGTTGAGGATCGAGCAACAGTACTCTATTTCTTTGCACTCCAGAAGATGGGATTACATCCAAAAAAGACAATGTGGCCACTAGTAGAATGTCGATCAGAAAGGCACTCAGCCCAGTCAGTATCACAGAAGGCCGGGAGAATTTGAAACCTTCTGACTAAATAAAGTCCATGAGTAATAGTACCCTTGAGATAACATATTATTATTTTATCTGAAGCAAGATGAGAATCCCTAGGTTGGATCATAAATTGGCACACTTGGTTTACAGTAAAGGAGATGTCAGGTCTAGTCCATGTGAGATACTGTAATGCACCAACCATGGATCGATATGATAATAAAGGACTAGTAAATGGGTCAAGTTTGGTAGTGCAGGAGGCAAGAGTAGAACAGGGACTTGCTCATTGCATATCAAATTTTTGAAGAAGATCCACAATGTAATTAGTTTGAGATAGAATAATTCCCTTGTCATTACGATGGAGTTCAAGGCCCTAAAAGTAATGAAGTTGCCCAAGATCTTTTATAGCAAAATCAGCTCGCAGTTTCTGAATGATATATTGACAATATATGAGGGCGTTAACTGTGATGAGTATATCATCTACATAATGAGGATGTAGGTGATATTGTGTTGATCTTTCTTGAAAAATAAAGAGGAATCTAATTTGGCTATATCAAAGCCTATTGTAATCAAAGCTAGTGTTAACTTTTCATACCAATCTTGTGGAGCTTATTTTAATCCATATAATGACTTTTGAAGTTTGCAAACATAAGATGGCTTGGTGGGATCAACGAATCTAGGAGGTTGGACCATATACACTACTTATGTTAATGTCCCATGTAAGAGAGCATTACTAACATCAAGTAGCTTAACCTCCCAATTAAATTGAACAACCAAAGAAAGAAGTAATCTAATAGTAGTCGGTTTAGCGACAAGATTGCAAGTATCATTATAATCAATCCCATATTGTTGATGAAAGCCCTTGGCTACCAGCCTAGCTTTATATCACTCGATTGAACCATTTTCATGATGTTAAGTCTAAAAACCCATTTGCAACCCACCAAATTATATTGAGGGTTAGGAGGAACTAATGTCCATATTTTGGTTTGTAATAGTGCATTATTTTCTGCAGCCATTGCATTCCTCTAGTTTGAGTCCTTAACTTCTTGAGTGTAACATATTGGTGTGATAGGAGAAGAGCTAATATCATCTATGAGAGCATGAGGAGGAGGATACTTTGTGGCTGTAAATGTTTTAGGTTTAAAGATACCACTATTTCCCCTGCTTTGCATAGGATAATTATTAGTAGTAGCAGGTGTAATAGGAGTTGTGGTAGTAGGTGCACTAGCAGGAGAATGAACTTGAGGTAAGTTGGAAGACTCATTGTTGAGATCAAAATCTGGTAGTTGTGAGGGATTAGAGTGAGGGAAGGTAGATTGGATAGGATCCTAGACTGATGGAGTTGGAAACGGGGGTAAGAATGAACTAGATGGAGTAGAGATATGAGTGGTAGGTGGAGGATTAGACTGAGAAGATGAGAAAGGAAAACTTTTCTCATTGAAAACAACATGTCTCAATATGAAGACTTTACGAGTGAGAGGATCAAGGCATCTATAGCCCATATTATTGAGGCTATATCCAATGAAGACACAGTTTTTTCTTCTAGACTCAAGTTTGTTAGAGGTATATGGTCTTAACTAAGGAAATCAGCTACAACCATAGCTTTCGAGGATGGTATAGTTAGGATTTTCATGATAAATTGTTCCCAAGGAGAGACATTGTTTAGAGTAGAATAGGGCATTCTATTAATGAGATAAACAGAAGTTTGAAAGACTTTTACCCACTAGATATCAGGAACACTTGATTGGGACAGAATATTTCTACTAGTTTCAAGTATATGCCTATGTTTCCTCTCTACAACTCCATTTTTCTCAGGAGTATGAGTGCAAGAAGATTGATGAACTATACCATAAGAAGCGAGGAATTCTTCTAAACTATTACTCGTGAATTCACCCCCTGAATCAGTGCGTATGCATTTGATTTTCAAATCAAGAGAAGATTCAATTCTCAATTTGAATGACATAAATGAAGAGTAAAAATAAGATTTTCTATGAAGAGGAAGAATCCAATAATATCTTGTAAAATCATCAACAATAGTAGCAAAGTATCTATATCCACTTATAGAAGATACAGGAGATGGACCCCATAGATCAATGAAAAGCAATTGTAATGGGATAGACTATTTCAAAGTAGTAAGAACAAATGGAAGTTTCTTACTTTTGCCTAATTGACATGCATTACAAAAGCTGAGATCACTGATAGTACCATTAAAAGGTAAATTATTTGATGACAGTATGCTTTAAAGAGTTGAAGTAGATGGATGTCTCAATCTTTCATGCTAAGTTGTAGATGAGACTTTAGTAGTAAGGAAAGCTGAAGCAACATGAGTTGAATCTGGAAGAGGCGACTGAAATGAATTGGACAAATGAATGGGATAAAGGCCATCCTTAGTTGGCTCTCGGAAAAGAATCCTCCATAATTTTAGATCCTTCACAATGACACCATGAGAAGTAAAAATCAGCGCACAATTATTGTCAGAGGTAAATTGGTACACAGATAGAAGATTTTGGGTTATTGAGGGAACATGTAAGATTTTTTTCATTTTGAAAGAACGATTAACTTTAGAGTAAAGTGAAGATACAGTATGAAGAATGGTCAATACTTGTCCATTACTAATCTTGACTTGTTCTTTACCGTGATAATCAGTTTGGATATCTAAATTGTTGAGATCTGCAGTGATATGATTTGTTGCTCCTGTGTCAACATACCAATAATCAGGACTAGAGGAGGTACCAACAATCATAGCTTGAAGTCTAGCAGGTGGGGTTTTTCCAATGAAGGAAAGTTTCATCCTATTATAGAAATCAATAGCAACATGTCCAAGCTTTCCACATATTTGACGGATAGGACGATTGGAATGAAATTATCCTTGTGAGAAAGAATAATGAGATCGACTTGGTTGAAAGTCTTGATTTTTTCCACGACCTCTGCCTCTATTGTAGTGGGGATTAGGTCCAGTTTTTCTGATCGAGTAAGAATGAGGAGTGTTGGATGTAAGAAAAAAAATAAGGCCGTGAGGCTACTACTCTGATACCATGATAAGGATTGTAGAGAAAGAAACTCAATACCTATTTATTTCTTTATCTTAATTTGAATCAATGAGATATTACAACAATTTATAAAGAAAGATACACGAGACCTATTGAGATGAATGGTTGTGATTAACTCTAGTCTAACTAACATTATAAATAGATAAAGGTATTTGTCAACTGTTTGACAAAATGACTGAACAGACCTAAACTAACTAACTGTGCAAAGTTTCCTACAAAAGTTATGTAATTCCTCTAACAGAGATCACAGTCTTTGGCGAAGAGGATGAGGGATTTGGCGGAGATCATGTGGAAATCTTCGTCAATTTTTATATTCTCTTTTATAAGGGAGAAGGCGAGTTGGTGGTTTTGAAGTCATTTACTTGACCGATCGCTTGCCGTTGGTACATCCTGGACATCTGTAGTTGTTAGTAGACGAGGTTGTGGTACGGTGCTTGAGTTGAAAACGACGATGATTGTGTTACTGCTGCTATTGTGATTTGCTGTTTGTTCTCCATGAGTTTTTTTATTCTTTTTTTTAGAAGATGGGTGGTGAAATGGGTAAAGATGGTGAAATTAGATATAGGGTGGGAGAGAACGAATAAAGTACAACAATTGTAGCACAAATTCTTGTGCATACTCTTTTTATGCTTTTATTTTCACTTAATTTTTATAATATATATATCTTTTGTTATGTGTATACTATAAAATTATATACATTTTATTGCTTCAACCCAATTATGAAACTCCCTTATAATAATAATAATAATAATAATAGTAGTAGTAGTAGTTTACCTTTTGAGGTCTGGATCGACCGTGGATTTTTTAGAACCCTAGAAATATTGAGTGTTGTAGAGGAGGAGAATGAGGGAGTTATGTGCGTGAGAAGAGAGAAGAGGAGAGGCGAGAGAAGCAAAGGAGATGAAGGTTACTGTAGACTCGAATAGAGAAGCAAATAACATTTGGGACTCGAGGTGAAAAATTCCATACGGTCATTCGATTATAAATCAAAAGAATGTAATAAATTTAAGCTCAATTATAACCCCTCCACGTGGCTTATTTTATAATATTTACTATCTCCTTTAGTTCTATATTACCCATTTGGTTCCTACCTCTTTGTTTTCCACATTTTGCCCTCTTAATACAGTCGCGATAATTAGTTATTCAATATATACCTCTCCTAGTTTTCCATTATTTACAGTATTGATGTTTCCTCTCCCACTACTTCCTATAATGAACCTATATATATTTCTACCATATTATACATCCTCGTACTATTACTCCAACTTAGTATTACAAGGTGAATATATTTATTATTTTTTATATTAACTCGTGATTTTTTTTCTCGTTATATCATGTTAATATAGATTGTAATAGGACAGTGAACATGTTTGTAGGTTTTAAAAAATTATTTTCTGAACAATATAATGGTTGGGACGTAAAGTATCATCGTGTTATTATCAAAGAAGGCATATTACAAAGGAAGTGCTCCTTACTCTCATCCTATTGCATGATCTTAATATCAGTTTGTTCAACTACTTTGGAATAACGTCCTCTCTGTGTTCAGGAAATAAATTATTGGCATTTACTGATCCTATGGGTAATAAATATATTGGAGTGCATAGACATGTATACGTAGATAGAGCCTTTCATTTTCTATTATGTTCAATGTTCTCTTGGTTCTAAGCATAGGAACAAAGAGAGAACCCCATTTTATTTTTAGGTTATAAAGCTAAGAATGGAGGGACAAATAATGTTGGATATTATCTTCTTCCTCTCTATCTTTATCTCTCTCTCTCTCTCTCCCCTTTCTCTCTTAGTTTTTTCTTTTTATTTTCCCATCTTCTAGGTCTTAAGTATTAATTTTTTTTGTACTTTATTGGTTGATTTGCAATTTATATATTTAAAAGCTTTTAGAATAATTATTCACTATTGTGTAAATTTATGAAAACAAATCACAATATGCTTTATTATGTACTTATATTTATTTTTATGCAATATCTCTAAGTATAAAAATCAAAAGGTTTTATTTAATTTTTAAAAAAAAATTATGATGCACTATTATAAATATTGATAAACACCCACGCATCACTCAGGTTAACAATTAGTAATAATACAATAATGGAGCCTCACAAGTCAGGCACTTCCACCTGTCAACCTCATAAAAGTGTGATCATTTATCACTCTCCTATATCTCATTATCCCCTTTCCATATACTACACAATATAAAGAGTCTTAAAATACTATTTTGCCAAAAAAGTGATCACTAAATTCTTTAGCTCTTCCTTGTGGAATATTCAAGTGGTCTTGCTTTCACTGCTCCATTTTGTTTTTCAATGTAGATTAATATTTGAAGAAAATTCGTTTAGTCCTTATCTCTTATACTTTTCCCAAGCACACTTTCGTTTTTTATTATTTCAACTTAAATTCATCTTTTTCTCTCCCAACAACCAATGTGATATATTGTTTTTGCCTAACTAAAGCAGACTCCCTTCCACCATTATCTCACCATTTATCACAACCATTAAGTATATCTCACCAAACCTATTATATATCTATATACTAAACTCATCATCTCCCAAACCCACTATTAGACACACAATTGAGGTAATTCTCTTTCTCATAATTTCTTCTCCAATTTACTTTCTTCATACTTTCTCTATGTTCATCCTTTCTTTCTTTATTTAATTTTTTATGGTTTTATTTGCTGAGTTGAGTTGAGTATTTGATGAGCACAATGGTCTTATTCTATCATACACTAATACTGTATGGAACATCTGGTTTGATTATCCATTCATAAAATGAAAATGTGATTTGAAGAAATGCAATTACATTGTGGGAGGATTCATTCAGCTACAGGGCATGCAGTTAAAAAATCAAAGGGTAATTTTTTTTACTCAATAAGATTGGGTTAATCATTTGTAACGTTATGCCCTCTTCCCCCATTGTAATTAATAATTTGTATAATACTATTTTTGGTTTCTTTTAGTTTTCCATCCACACGAGTTCTTCATTCCTTTCGATGTTGAATACACTTGCTCTCTTAGTAAAGGTTTTACAAGCAGATTTGCCAAATTATTCTTTGATTGTACAAAGTCGATGGAAATAATTTCATTAGAGAGAAACTGTTTAACGGTATTATATCTATGACAAATGTCTCTATCCATACATCTATACATAAAATTTTATGCCCTTGAAATTGTCAATTGGTTAACACAATGTATAGCTATGGCAGGCACATTCTTTGGCTAAAAAGGAATATTCTTTAGAAAATTTTGAAGCCATTGAACTTCTTCTCCAGCTTTGTCTAAAGCAATAAATTTAAACTCCATTGTGATCGAACGATGCAATTTTGGCCTAAGTATTTCCAAGATACGTGTATCGCCCGTGGCCTTGCCGTATTAGGCTGAGGAATTATTCCACCTGATCTCACATAGCAAAATTTTAAATTTCTTAACTAGGGCAAGCTTATTGGGCCACGACCTGTTGGTGGCCTCATCTTTACTATAGAGTTGGTAAAAATATTCATTCATCACAATAATAAGGCACAAGAAATATAAAATGATATTTCTAATAGTAAATAATTTCTAATACAAGCATATATATTTCTCTTGACTCCATATAATCAACCTTACAATATGTTTGATGGGTGTTGAAATCGTATATAACCTCACCCCGATAGGTTCTCCCCTCTGGACCTTAGACAAGTAAGTGGAGAGAAGTGTCAAAGCATTATATGGTTGTTTAAAGTGGTTCAGACCTCAACTGAGGATCCTGCATCCACTATAAAAGGGTATTATATTATTTATTCGATCATAAAAGAGTTAATACAATCTAAGAGACCTTTTGAAATTTGGCCAAGAGAGTCTAAGGTCTTACGGCCTCTGTCAACAATCCAAAGGACCTTTGAAAGTAACTGATGGACTTCTCTAAGGTTTTCTGAGTATTGGTTTAGGGATTCATAAGATATACAATGTATACGATAACTGTAAATGGTCCAAGTTAGAGGTTGTTACATAGAATGTATGATGACTTGAACATGCCCTTCACCTCTCTTCAGCCTTTCGTATATATATACAAACTCTTGGAGATAGAATGAGTTGACTGTCACAACATGGGTGTGATGTCTTCTGAGATTTGATAACGTTAGAAAGGCAGTGGAGGGTTGGCCAAAGGTTTTATAGGTGGTGTAAGGTAGTTGCTGATTGCATTAAATGTGAACATGAGCCTTTAATACAAGTGGGCTTGACCGGTAGCAGTAGGTAACATAGTCTTATTTTTTTCACCTACTCGTTAGACTAGTTGCAAAAGCTTTGACGGAGGTCTACGAGGTCTAAAACTACCATGGGTTGGCCTTGAGATATTATGTAATGATATATCTCAGTGTTGAGGGTTAGATGATCTTGGGAGGCCATTTTTCTTTAAACAAGGGTTTATTCTGCGCATCACTCATGGCAGAACCCTGGTGTTGTAATCTTTAAAATTGGTTGAGGAAATATATTGGAACGACTGACCTATTTAGGAGTAATGAGGGGTGACTGGGGTCTACTACTGTATTGTGGCCTTTTCTTGAGATCAACAAAGGTTAAGGGGACTAAGCAGTGGTCTATCTGAGGTGAGAGGTCTGCCTTGGGAAGTTTGTCCTTGCTTGAGGGTAATCGAGGGGATCGAGAGCCTTTTATATACCAGGTATTATATAAAGTATCATCATTAACCCCTTATTACTTTTTACAAATATTGCAATGGGAAACAGTTATCTGTTCACACAAGTTGGGGGCAAGGTTATAACTAACCAACAAGATTATCATAATAATTAGATTGCATTGATAAGGTATTGGCAGGTGGATATAGACAAGTGTTGGGCCTGAGAGCATTGTTGTGATTGAGGTGTATGGATTGGGAGGCTGAAAGAACTGGGACGCTAGTCCTTGGGGGCTAGAAAATATTCTTTTGGACTCGGTTGAATCGTTCACCACTCACTCCATATACTATCTCTCTAGTATTCTCTTGATCAAGCAAGACCTTTATTTCCAATAATGTCTATCGTAAATATTTCCCCTTCAGAGGTCTTAGACCCAAAGCCCTTGTCTGTTGTTGGTCCTCACATTTTCCTGCCTCTAACTATGGAACCAAAGGCTGAGACCTCTGATCATCTCCACTATTGGTCCGTCCCCTGTTATAAAGGTGATTAGCTGTCAGGGAGTTCATTACCCTGACTTTATTAGCGGGGATCACTCCGTTTCTGGAATCTCTAAAAAAGACTTAAGGGGAATCCAAAAGACCTACCAGATTCCTGAGACCGTCACTCTAAGGGCCGCAAGGCCTGTTGAAAAGGAATTTTTAATTGTTACCCAACGTGTGTGATTCAATGAATGCTTCCTCAAATACGGGGCTAGATTCCCACTTCCATTACTAGTGATGAGGATTTTGAAAGCTATCGGGGTAGAACCCTCTCAATTAGTGGTAAACTCATTGAGAGATCTGATGGCCATAATTTTTGCTTTTAAGGAGTCCAGCGAGGTCAAACATAATGTTACCCTGGCCATGTCCTTCAATTTGTATAGGGTCCAGGAACATAAAAGGCTAATGAAAAGGGCTTGAAGTACTTAGCTCATAAGTCCAATGTGGTCTTTGTCAGGGACAAGCACAATGCTCCTAATAACTGAAAGGAGATATTTTTCTTTATTTGTGAACCTTAGGCCACTCCAGATCCTATCGAGACCATTGGTTGCTCTACGCTCTAGTGTACTCCTCTGGATGTGGGTAAGTTAAAGTTCTTTTTATAGGTGAGTTTATTTCATGACATCTGTCGTGAATCTCAACAATCTCCTTTCTTTTGCAGTAGTTAATGAACCCTTTCAGTAAGATATGGATAGAATAATTGAGGCTTAGAAGTTGGCCTCCACCCCTTTCAAAATTCTTATCACAGATAAGCATCTCTTAAACTATGGACTGGGGCTTGAGCTCAAGGCTCTAACCTCTGGAGATAATCTTGTTGTCCCAAAAATCATAGTCGAGAATACGTTATAGTCTGAGGCTATTATCTTAGTGTACCGAAAGAGGAATGCAACTGTTAAGGTATTCACCAAAGTTCATGAGGACTCTGAGGACGAGGATGACCAACCCAAGGGTAATGTTGGGCTTCCCGATTAGAACCCAATATTGCACATATATAGTGATATATATAGAAATACATCTTACCCGAGGCCTTAATTCCTACCCTTTGAGTTGTTTTTATGTGTATACATTTTATTTGAACGTTATATGTTATTTGACTTTAAATGTATGGTTTTATAGGGTCATAAAAGCATTCTACATGTGAAGTAAAGCTCATTTACCACAAAAGGCATGTCCTGGCTTTAAAAGAGGAGTTCCAACCCTTCAAATAAGGATTAAAGGAGTTTTGGATGATTTTAAGTCATTTTGGACAGTAGAGAGCATGATGTATTTTGACCCTGTCAGGCCGTATTTTTGCCCTGTCAAGATGTATTTTGCTCTTGTCAAGATGTATTTTTCCATGTTAGGATGTATTTTACAATAGCAAGATTTATTTTCCTTTATCAAAATATTGCAACAATGCCATTATGGGATTTTAGTTATAAGATAGCATATTTTAAGCCATTAGGATGACTTTTTACATCATTTTTAGCTTACGGATAGTTCATACTTTATACTCAGAAAGTTTTAGAGAGAGAGAGAGAGAGGAAGAAACAAAGGATTTGTACCAAATTTGAAGACAATTGGAGATTGAAGCTTTATTTTCATTCAAGATATATGGCTTGCTTTCTCAACTTCATCTCTATTTATATTTCTTTTGTATTCTTAAATATGAATTGCTACATCTATATGTTTAGGGTATTGAATTCAATATGAATCATGTTTAATTTATTATAAATTGATTATAGAATGTATTGATTGGTGAAGTTGAGTTAATATTATAGGGATTTCTCATCATCCATATTGTCAAACAATATGGATATTTGATGGATCTCCACAATTATAATTCAATCAGTTTTATTTGTTCATAATAGATCTTAATTAAGTGTTGTTGGTTAAAACCTTCACCCTTTATATTTGATTTCACATAAGGATTCACCAATTTAATGTACTTATATAGTCAGTCAATAATTTATGTTAAGATTCATATTGAACTCATGACCCCTAACCTTCACTCTCATTTGAATTCTCAATTACTTATTGTTTTTATATTTACTTTCATGTTACCTTCATTTAGTTTAACCAAATTCACATTCAATTTCATACTAACACCACACGTTTAATAAAATGCCTCTATAAGTTCAATTGATCAATAGTTTTATCACTCTTTAAGGAATTCGACCCCGTACTTATCGAGATTTTCTACTTATTTTGTGGCTTGCATTTGGGCCATTGATAAGCACTTTTTTACAACAAACAATTTTTTGGCGCCGTTGTCAGGGATTGATAATTTACTTATTTGATCAACTTACAATTCTAGAGTATAATTTTCTAAAAAATAAAAAAAATCACAAACTAAAAAAAACTATATATATATATATATAAAATATTATCTACTTTATTTCAGTTATTTTTTATTATAAGTACTTGTTAATGTGCAACTTGTGGAGATTTTTTGTGTATGAACCCTTAGGCTGATAGGGATGATGTACACCACTTAATGAGATTTCCTAGTCCCGATTATGAGTCTAGTTCCATTGTTGGTTCCAAATTCACTTCACTAGCACCTATTCATATACCACAAGTACTATGACCAAAAACTTATAACGAGCCACCCTATGATCCTCCAATGAGGACACTTGGTGATTATAACCAACCCAAGCGGATCACCGTGACTTTATACATAATCGTACTCCAAAATGCGGGCCACTTCAATTTTTAGGCACGATATGATCCAACTCTTTCCCACGTTCCAAGGGGTTGATAGTGAATAACTATACCTTCACTTTCAGGAGTTTGAAGAGGTGCGCGTAATATTTTTTGAGCAAATGTGTACCAAAGAATTGGTAAGGTTGAAGTTGTTCCCATTTTCACTTACAGATAGAGCCAAAACTTGGATCAACTTCTTCCATCCACGCTCTATAGGCACTTGGAATGAAATACAAGATCAATTTTTGAAAAAAATTCTTTCCCCTAATATAGAACCAATGCACTTCAGAGACGAATCAAAAATTTTATCCAAAAAGAGAATGGGAATTTCAACATATGTTGGGAACGGTTAAAAAAGATTTACAATGCTTTCCTCCACCATGGGTTTAATCAATATAGAATATTAAATTTCTTTATTTAGGGGTTATCTCCCTAAATTAAGAGATTAGTTGAAACAATGTGTAATAGGGAGGACATGAATAAGGACCCCGAGCAAGCCAAACGATATTTTGATTAGTTGGTAGAGACAATTATGGGAGGTCACAAATCCCAATGATAAAGCAGCACCGTTTAAGCCCAACACTGAAACTTTTGGGAGTGGTCTTTACCATCTTAGGGAACAGGATGCACTTAATGAAAAAATTGTAAAACTCACTAAGAAGGTAGAAGCAATGGAGCTTAAAAAAATTAATGAGGTCATACCATAGTATGACTTGGAGGAGGTGTGGGCTATTTATGACACATTTGGACATCCTACACAAAAGTGCCATACCATTTCGGCATTTAAATAGTTTCTTCATGAGCAAGTAAATGCAATGAACAAATTCTAGATGCCGTTTACCTCACCGTATAATACGAGCTATAATCTGAAGTGGAGGAATCACCTAAACTTTCGGTTAAGATCAATCATGGGCAGACACAACCCCTTGACTCCAATCACCACATTCGTCTTATCCATTCCAACCACCTCCACCACCATATCATCAAAATCAAGGTTCTTCATCCATTACTCCTCATGTTTCACCACATAAGAAGAGCTTTCAGGGCACATTGAAAGAGTTCATGCAAAGCCAACATTCCATCAATAGTCAAAACTAAGGTTGAAAAGGAATAATTGTTAAATTAGAGCCACTCTATCTCAATTGACCATATCCATGAGTGCGCTAGAAAAAGGAATTTTTTTGTCTCAACCTCAACCTAACCCCAAAGCTAAAACTGTGATAGGTTCCATATATCCAAATGATACCCAACATGCTAAATCTATAACTACCTTAAAAAGTGGAAAAATGATTGAAAAGAATATTCTTTCGTTTCTAAAAGTTCTCGAGGATCAATCTAATTATTAAGGTTGTGATAGATTAGATTTGGCAGAAAATGATCTAGTTGAGGTTGAGAAATGTCTAATTACCACACCCTTCCCACAAAGACTCTAGCCATGCCCCCAAAAAGTCGGAATGCTTATATTTGAGAACTTTTCAAACAAGTAAAAGTTAACATTCCTTTTCTTAAAGCCATTAAGAAAGTTCCAGCTTATGCTAAATGCTTGAAAGATTTGTACACGGTGAAGCACAAGCTTCATGTTTGCAAAAATTCATTTTTAGCTGGGCAAGTGAGTTCAATCATTCAACATAATATTCCTCCCAAATACAAGGACCCCGATTGTTCTAAAATTTCTTTTTACGTTGGGGATTGCCATATTTATAGAGCTTTGCTTAATTTAGGAACCGACGTCAATTTTCTCCCATTTTTTATCTATGAAAAACTTGGGTTAGGTGAGCTTAAGCCCGCTCGCATCACTTTACAACTAGCGGAACGATCGATAAAAATCCCCCGTGGAATTATTGAGTATGTCTTAGTGCAAGTTGACAAATTTTATTTCCCCGTTGACTTTATCGTATCGGATACCAAACCGATAGCACATGTTGAGTCATAAATGTTGGTAATTTTAGGTTGCCCATTTTAGCTACCTCAGATGCCACTATTAGTTAACAGAATGGGTGATGAAATTGTCATTTGGTAATATGAAGCATGAATTGAATAATTTTTAACATTACCATGCAACTACTTTGTGAAGAGGAGGATGTTAGAGAGATTGATCTCATTGACATTTTGGTGAAAGAACACTTTGATCTTAAATACCTTAGTGATACTTTGGAAACATGCACGGTTAACTCTCACGATGTTCAATCTTTGGATGATGTGTATGAGTTTTCTTTTATTGATCCTAAAACGCATAAAATGTGTTCATTGATTAAATGCGAGGAAATTTGTGAAGAATCTATGTGGTGTTCTCATTTTGAGGATTTACCCCCGCGTGACTCCATTCCTATGCCCGCTAGCTTGAAATTACCAAAACTTCGTTGAAACCACTTCTCATTGAGCTCAAATATGAATATTTATGAGAGGAAGCCACTTTTTTGGATGTTATTTCATCTTCACTTGACAAGGATCAAGAGTGGAAGCTTTTAGAAGTGTTGAAAAAGCACAAGGGCGCTTTGGGGTGGACAATTACGGATTTGAAGGGTATTAGTCCCTTAACTTGCACCCATAGTATCTTTTTGGAAGAATATGCCAAACCTACCCACCAAATGTAAAGGCATTTGAACTTACACATGAAAGAGGTAGTTAGGTATGAGATGTTGAAACTATTAGATGTAGGTATCATATACCCAATATTCGATTATGAATGGGTGACCCCACATAAGTTATCCCTAAGAAGTTAGGAATCACAGTTGTTAAAAATTATAAGGGTGAATCTATTCCTACTTGAGTCACCATAGGTTGACGTGTATGCATAAATTATCAAAAGTTGAATGTGTCCACCCATAAGGATCATTTCCCCTTACCAATTTCTAGACCAACTGGTGGAGGGAGTAGCCAGTCACAAGCATTATTGCTTTCTTGATGGTCACTTTAGTTACAATCAAATTCAGATTACACCAGAAGACAAAAAAAACCTACTTTCACATGTCCCTTCGGTACCTTTGCCTACTGGAGAATTCCATTTGGTCTCTGTAATGCCTCGATGACTTTTCAACAATGTATGGTAAATATTTTTAGTGACATGGTGGAAAGATTTCTAGAGGTATTTATGGATAATTTTAGTATTTTTGATGACTCATTTGATGATTGTTTGAAAAATTTGAAGAGCATTTTGGATATACGCGAGGAGAAAAATTTGGTGCTCAATTGGGAGAAATGTCATTTTATGGTGACAAGAGGATTGTCCTTGGTCACATTATCTCATCCGAGGGAATCCAAGTCGACAAAGCCAAGGTAGAGCTTATTTTTAATTTGCCTTCCCATAGGTCGGTCAAAGATGTGCGTTCATTTTTAGGTCATGCCAGTTTCTATAAGAGGTTCATCAAGGACTTTATGCCATTGTGAGACCCATGTGTAACCACCTAGCCAAGGACTCTCTTTTTGAGTGGTCTGATGCGTGTTAAGAAGTATTTGGTAAGCTTAAGAGTTTTGTCACTTTTATGCCCATAATGCAACCTCTGGATTGAAGCTTACCATTTGAGCTCATGTGTGATGCAAGTGACTTTGCAATAGGGGAAGTGTTAGGGAAAAGGAAAGATAAGTATGCCCATGTCATATATTATCCTAGCCTACTTTGGATAGTGCACAAATGAACTATTACAAAATGAAAAAAGAATTGTTAACCATAGTATTTTCTTTGGACAAGTTTAGAGCCTATTTGGTCGGATCCCCAATCATTTATTTCACCGATCACTCGACTCTCAAGTATCTTCTCCCAAAAAAGGACACTAAGCCACGATTGATTAAATGGATCCTTCTTCTCCAAGAATTCAACCTTACCATCATAGATAAAGAGGGATTAGAGAATGTTATTGCCGATCACTTGTCCCATTTCACATTTGAGCATGAGTCTAAGGAGCCCCCACCCATTGGAGATACTTTTCTGGATGAGTAATTATTTTCCATCTCTACACTTCCATGGTATGTGGACATTGCAAACTATCTTGTCAAGGGAGTGGTACCCTATCATTGGTCCTCACAGCATAAAAATAAATTTTTGAGTGAGGTAAGGTCATTTTTCTTTGATGACCCATACTTGTTCAAATATTACGTTGATCAAGTCATTAGGAAGTGTGAGCTGAATGATGACATTGACCACATCCTCTCCTTTTTTTCCATGATCAAGCTTGTGGAGGCCATTTTTCCTCACAAAAGACCACCACAAAAATTCTACAATGAGGTCTTTATTGGCCAACACTTTTCAAAGACACCCATATCTATTGCAAGGCATGCAAGAGTTGTCAAATATTTGGAAGCCTCACTTGGAGAAACATAATGCCTATAACCCCTATTATTATAAGTGAGGTTTTTATTATTATTGGTAAATAGACTTCATATGACCATTTCCACCTTCTTTTAAATATCTTTACATTCTTGTAACGATGGATTATGTGTCCAAATAGGTTAAGGCAATCTCTTCAAAGAACAATGATCATAAAACGGTCGTTTACTTTTTCAAGGAGAGCATTTTTTCTCAACTTGGCACTATAAAGGCAATTATTAGCGATCAAGGGTTTCATTTTTGCAATATTAAATTTGCCTCTTTAATGAGAAATTATGGAGTGACTCATAAAGTTGCCACCACCCACAAACCAATGGACAAGCCGAGTTGGACAATAGGGAGATAAAGGGAATTTTAAAGAAAATAATCATTGTTAACCGAAAGGATTGCTCTACTAGCCTAATCGATGCACTTTCGGCATACTTAACAACATACAAAACTCATTTGGACATGTTTTCTTATAGGTTAGTTTATGTCAAAGCTTATCATTTACCTGTTGAGTTGGAACATCGAGCTTATTTGTCTACCCCTGCACTTAATTTTTATTTGTCCAAGGGTGGGGTGTTAAGGAAGCTCCGATTGAATGAAGTTGAGGAATTGAGGAATGACATGTATGATAATGCTAGAATTTACAAAGCACGAATAAAACCTTTTCATTATAAAAATATTTTAAGAAATCACTTTGAACCCAATCAAAAAGTAATTTTGTACAATTCTAGATTGTATTTGTTTCTCGAAAAATTACGATCTCGTTGCTACGAGCCATTTATTGTGAAGCATATATTTTCCCATGGAGCGATTGAGGTAGAAAATCCCAAGAATAGCGATATGTTTAAAGTCAGTGGTCAACGATTGAAATAACTTTTTGAGGGATTTTGCATTAAAACAGAGTCCATCCCCCTTGAGGACCCCCATCTACCGTGAGATTGAGTGAGAATAATACCGCATCATATTTGTATATTAGTGTATCATTATTTATGTGCATCGCACATTCTTCATCATATGAGTCGGAGTGATTGTAGTTTTGTATGTTATTGTGGCCATTTGTAGAAATTACCGGTTCATTTTGGTCAAATTTGGTATTTTGTGGTGTTTAAGTGATTGAGTATGGTTTCTGGGTCATTTTTATAATTTGGGTTTATTAAAATCATTGTGGCATTTGAATGCATGTGAAAGATCATTTTGGTCTTTTTAATGTTAAGAGGGTGAGAGGTGATTATTTTTTTGTCCTTACCCTTGGGCTCTTTTATGTAAATTTTTGTTTGTTTTGGTGACTGGGGTGTTCATAATAAAGTTGGAGAAATTTGGGTGGTGAAATTTCCACTTTTTTAGTTCCTAAATTTTTTTAGAGGTGATTAGGGTTGTAAACAGATATTCAAAAATCTGCATCCGTCCGATATCTGAATCCGAATTTACGGATATTTATCCGAAAAAATGGAAACGGATACGAATATGGATATCCTATAAAAATATCCGAGAAAATAGATACGGATACGGATAGTACTAGTATCCGACATGGATAATCCCTATCCGATGCGGAGGATCTATTTTATCGGATATTCGGTAATACCGGATATCCGTTTTACCGGATATTCGTATCCGTCATACATATGTTTAAAATATTACTAATAATCTTGGTATTAGTATTACTAATAAAATAATATTAAAAAAACCTTAATCGTTTATTCCCTAAAACAAAACAAAACAAAAACACACTCCACTCAAAACAAAAACACCCTAAAGTTATTATTTTATTGAGTATATTGTAAAATGCCATGTATTATTGTTTTATTGGGTATATTATCATGGAGTTATACTAAAGTTACAATACACCCTATCACACACAATATACACCCACTAAAGAACATATACTCCTCTCAAAACAAAAAAACCCTCATTTCACTTCACATAAAACCCTCATTCTGCCACCTCCCTATCTGTCGCATCAGCCCGTCGCTGCTCATCAACCGTGCCACTGCTTCTCATGAACCCCTCCGCTGCGCATCAAGTCCGTCGCTCGGCCACTGCGCATCCCCTCCTCATGCAACAGAAATTTAGCAACAACATGTACATACAAAATAAAAATATATAACAATATTTATTTATTGTTTATGTGGTTGTTCATTAGTTTTCTCAATTATAAATAAATGTAAGAGAGAAATAAAAAAGTAAAGAGATGATTTTGATTGTAATGAGAAGTGAAGTTAACAACATGTATATTATATACAAAATAAAAATGTATACTAATAAAAATAAAAATAATAGTATGTTTTGAAGACTAAAAGGTACACCAGGTTATCATTCTCAATAATTTTGATTTAATCTAAAAGGTGCATATTTATATCCACTGATATGGAATACTAATCTTATTTTTTTTTGGATGGCTTTAAGCTTATATGGTTGTAAAGTATTGATGGATTTAAGCCATATTATCATTATGGAATGCTACTATTATTATGAAAGCCATAATTGTTGATGTTAGGAGGTAGTAGTTTTGTTATATAATTTTTTTGGATTGGATTGGATATTTTAATAGTCATTTTTTGCGATGACTAAACAATGTAAACGAATACGAATATTATCCGAATCCGAGGTATCCGAGCGGATACGGATATGGATAGTTATTTTAACTATCCGGGGGATATGAATACGGATACGGATAGTGCATCCAAATAGCGGATACGTATATGAAAAGTATGGTATCCAATCCGTATCCGTCCGTTTACCACCCCAAGGGGTGATCAAATTCAATTTTTTAAATTTCTCGAATTTTTTGGTGTTTGGGGCTCTTTGAATGTTCAGGGCCATTTTAGTCATTATAGACCTTCAAGTAAATTTTTTCTTGAAAAAAATGGTGAACAAATGACAATTTTGGGTGTGAATCATTTTTTTAGGAACTCAATTGCAATATTAGGCTTTGTATTGGGGATAGAAATTTGATGTCTTTGAGACATCGAACTAATTGATGTCTTGGATTCTGATTGGTCCATGCCGCTGGAGCGAACCCATTTCCATAAATGATGTGAGTCCCCACCAACACTATTAACCAATTAGAATCCAAGACTTCAAATAGTTTGATGTCTCAAATACATCAAACGTTTTCCTTTGTATTGGAAAAATATGAATTTTTTTAACGGGATAGACATTTTTTTATGAAATGTATACTGTTTCCACAGTTTTTAATATGCCGAAAACAGTGAGTACCAAAATCTATTTTGAGTGGGCAAAAATAGATTTTGGTCTTACATCTCGTGCCCCCAACCAAACTTCATAACCCACGCTCAGCATAACTCACGCTCAGCATGTCTCAGCAAACCAACACAAACACACCAACATTAACACGTTGACTTCCTATTCCCCAATCGACATACTACTCCTACACTAGCTCCCTCACCCTTCCCAGCCCGCACCTAAAATGCGGCAACCCTGAACCATCACAACTTGCTACCTAACTCGCAAACTCCCTAAACCCCGTTGCTACTCCACCTAAACCTCGCTAATCCTACCAGATTCCCCATGCCGAGACCATCCACCGGCTTAGCCCTTCCCTCACTCCCCTACTTCCCATGCACGCATACACTAAAAATCGTACCTAGCTGCCACAAACCCAAACCACTTACCCCACCCTTTGCCCCTGTGAGCCTCTCCCCTACCTATTGCATAACCCATTCATAGCCTCTCCACCCTCTGCCACTGTGCACCTTTACACTAATCTAACCCGAGCCACTATCATCCCATTTTGTTTAACTGTCGAAACATTATGTTTGTATTTGGGTAGATTTTTAGTTGTCTTATTTTTTGGGCATCATTTATATTGTATTGGTGTTTGGGCATGAATTGAAATAATGGTGTCTGTGAATGCAATGAAATATTGGTGTGTGAGCAAGTTTATTAATGTTGGTGTTTGGTCAAGATTTAAATAATCTTCTGGGGTGTGTTTGTCGATGGTTGGAATTTGAATTGTGTTGTTGAGCAATAGTTTGGGTTAACTTCAAGAAAATTGAACTAACAAAGTCATTTTTCAACTTTTTCCACCACGTATTTGAAAATTTTCCTCACCCAACTTTTAAAGCAATTTCTCACAACATTTAGTTACACCCATTTTCTATTAGTGCCTATCACACCTTTCATCAACATCTGTAATGCCCGATCCAAATTTATGAGTTATCCGTGATCAACTCGATCAGACTTGAATATTAGGTATGAAGTGCGATCAGACAACCTAAATAATATTGCTAGTACAGTTTTATCATATAAATATTTCACTTGTTTAATAGACGATTCCTATTTAAACCAAGCTATGGGAAGGATCGTGTGAAGCGTCTTCGGAATACAAGCATACAGAGCTACTAAGGTAAAATAAAAAGAATACTTACCTGTGTAATGCTCTCAAAATACGGAACCGCACTTAACCTTTCACAACAAAGAAGAGGGAATGAGCCGAATGCCAGTGGAAAAACTCCAATAATGCAATATAGAATCGAATAGTAGAAAAGAGACTTTAACACGTTTATCTACCTGTACATATAATCACTTCACTATAATATTGCAATATAGAATCGAACAGTAGAAAAGAGACTCTAACACACATTTACACGTAGATAAACGTGTGTTAGAGTCTCTTTTCTACTGTTCGATTCTATATTGCATTATTATAGTTTTTCCACTGGCATTCAGCTCATTCCCTCTTCTTTATATATATATATATAAACATATTAATGCACGAAATCATTTTATTTCAAAACGTTACCTATTCCGATTAATTTACATTAATCTTATGAAAGAACCCCTTTTTAGTTGACTCCACATATATTTATTGATTTACTGCACCCAGTTAAATACTTTCAACAAAATACCATTTGTTTAAGGAAAATCACTTCTTTACTCGGATTACTCATTTACTCGCATCAAATTTACCTTAATATTTTATTTTAAAATCACCATTCAACACACATAAGTACCATGGTAAAAAATACTTAGTTTCATTGAAAACCTTTCATAAACACACTCATGTGTTAATTATGGTTTAAACATCTTTAGGTTGCTTAATTCCCCATTTAATCACTTCACTTTACCATTTCTTTCATTTAATGAACATTTGCCAAAATCTTACATTACTTGTCCACGCTATATTTCGATCGGAACATGTATTAATATCATTCAAGTTAGGTCATCTTTTCTTACATTCACCATCCAACCCATTTCTTGACATGTTTCACTTTTCTCGTTATCTTTTCATATAATCCTTTAATAACTCT